>JAHLJT010009419.1:59876767-60476767 GCA_031308135.1 Acheta domesticus | reverse complement strand
AAACCTGCTTATCACAGAACTTATCCTTATCCACCAGAAATCATGCAATTGATCTCTCAGCAAATACAACATTTCTTTACTAACCTAATAAATCAAACTCTCCCAGCCCTCACACACTCAATTCTTCAATCTTTGGCATCGTACTATCCACAAAGTAATGTCTAATAATTGTTCCCAACACCATCTACTCCGCATAATATCATGGAATGCAAATGGATTACGACCTAACATCCACTCACTAGCTCACTTTCTACATAGCAATAAAATTCATGTAGCTTGCATTCAAGAAACACACCTGAGTCCCTCGATGAGGATTTACATTCCAGGATATGAATTACATCGCTATGACCGCCCAAGAAAAAGACGCAGTGGAGGAGTCGCGATATTTGTTAAAAATAATATATTACACCACGTTCAATCAATAAACCACACCAATACTTTCGAAAATATAAGAGTAGTCATACACCAGAACACACAATCTACACTCAATATAATATCAATTTACAAACCACCAAATATCCCATATAAGCCAGGTGATATTGACATACTACTTACTCCAAACGAACCCACCCTCATTGTGGGTGACTGGAACGCGAAACATATAGTTTGGGGCAGCAGATTGAATACTCCGACTGGAATATCTCTTCTGAACGATATACAAAGACTTAACTTGACAATCCATGCACCAGAAACTCCAACTTATTACCCTTATTGTCCAACAATTCAGGCCGACGTTCTTGATTTCGGCGTCTCAAAACACATCAATTATAATATTCATGTTGAAACTCACATAGCTCTTCAATCAGATCATCGCCCACTCATATTCACTCTCGATACTTCACCCCGCGAAATACGACCCACCCACCCTTATAATCTCCAAAAAGTGAACTGGCCATATTATCAACTCCTTGTCACACAACTCCTACCTCCACTACCAACACTAAAAACCACACAAGAAATAGACCAAGCAATCAATGTACTTACTCACACCATATTAGATACATTAGATTTAACTGCCCCATCAACAAGACCCAACTCTCCACTCGCACCCATACCACCCATACTACAAAAATTGATTCATCACAAACGATACATAAGAAATCACTGGCAGAAACACAGATCTCCGTTCCTAAAATCGTACCTGAACCTACTCTCCAAAATTGTGAGAAAACTTTTAGCCATCACTAATGCTCAGAAGTTACACTTCCAAACACAAACGGCAAAATCTACAGACCACTCGTTATGGAACATAACACGGCGTATCCTGAATAAGCCTATCAAAATACCTCCCCTCACCACTTTATCGGGTACAGTATCTTCACCATCTGAAAAATGCGAAGTGTTGGGCAAATACTTTGCTACATCATTCACACCCTACCCCATCAACATTCCTGTACATGACAATTTCATCTCAGAAGAAAACTTAAGGCCAACAATCACAGTACCAGAATGTCCAAAATTCATTTATCCGTTAGAAATCATTAAATATATTTCTCTGTCAGCCCCCAAAGTATCAAACGGTTTCGACCAAATCTCAGCGTACTTACTCAAACGTCTTCCTCTAAAAGTCATTGTACACATCACAGCAATATTTAATGCAGCCCTGAGAATGTCATACTTCCCCCATACATGGAAATACGCACATATCATCCCCATTCCCAAACCAGGAAAACCAAATGATGACCCAGGAAGCTACCGCCCAATTAGTCTGCTATCGTCCATGGGAAAATTACTTGAAAAATGCATCCTTACCAGACTAAATAATCATCTCACCACATTAAATATAATACCACTTCATCAGTTTGGGTTTCAACCTCAGCTTTCAACATACCACCAAATATTGCGATTGACAGAGGACATTATCGAAGGTTTTCATGATCATAAGCATACAGTTGCAGTATTCCTTGACATCGCAAAAGCTTTTGATACAGTATGGCACCCAGGACTGATATTCAAACTCCGGAGCATTGGCACTCCCCAATATCTCGCACGCATAATAGAAGATTTTCTTAGTGAACGCACTTTTTCAGTGCGACTTCCTGGTGCACTCTCAACACCATACCCTTTCAAAGCAGGAGTTCCGCAGGGTTCGAGCCTCTCTCCAACCTTATTCAATATCTACATAGCTGACGTACCCACCACACCATCAACATCCATTGCCACTTTTGCAGATGACACAGCAATCTACTCCACAAAACGAGACATAGAAACAGCAATAGAGGATCTGCAAAACCATCTCACTATATTTTCCGATTGGGCACAGAAATGGCACATTCTGATAAACGCAAGCAAGAGCCAAGGGAAAATATTCACTCTTCGAAGACCACTTGACCCACCCACACTCACCTATCAAAACCACAACATACCATGGATTCCTGCGAACACCACGGCAAAATACCTTGGAGTATTACTCGACAGACGACTCACATGGAGACCCAATATCATGCATAGAATAGCACTAGCCACCAAGCGAACACATAAATTATATCCCCTACTCAAAAAATCATCCCCACTCCAACTACACACATCCATTCATCTTTACCAAACAATTATACGACCTATATTAAGTTATGCATCTCCTGTCTGGGCCGCAGCATCCAAAACAAGTATTCAGAAAATCCAAACTTTCCAAAATAAATTCCTAAGAATAATCACAAAAGCACCCTGGTTCATCCCAAACTCTCAAATCCATCAAGAACTCGGTATCACACCTATCACTGTACATTTTTCCCTTCTATCCGCAAAATTCTATAACAAAATTTCTCGAATACCTTCAGCTATCCATTTCAAACTTGGCAAACAGAACCCTCATCGTAAACGATTAAAAAGGAAATTACCCAGAGAATTTTTTGACCCTCCTTAAACAGACTGGAAGC
Source organism: Acheta domesticus (assembly GCA_031308135.1). NCBI lineage: Eukaryota > Metazoa > Arthropoda > Insecta > Orthoptera > Gryllidae > Acheta > Acheta domesticus. The sequence continues at coordinate 60,473,891 of JAHLJT010009419.1, read as the reverse complement.
GATTAGCCTTCCCGTGCAATATAAAGTGCTACTGAAAATGTAATAATCACGATGAAAGAAAATATCTTGCAAACTTACTATATAAAATAAAATCAACTACTGTACCAGTCGTTCACGGCTGCTGAGGGCCTCAGGCCAAGCAAGAAAAAAAAAACAAAAACAAAAAAACTTTAAACGGTCGCCATTTTTTAAGAGGCAGTCCGAGGCGATTGTTGTTAACAAAATATCATCAACAAATTTCCAATTATAATTTCTTATTTTAATTATTAATTTCACAGAAATGTTTTTTGTTGTTTTCTAGTAATTGTCCGTCAAAGATCACTTAGTTTTGGAAATGGCGCTTTATTTCAAATCTCAAGTACACTTTCAACGGTCGCCATTTTAAAAGATGCCAGCCGAGGCGGCTGTTGTTAATGGAAAAATATTAACACATGTCCATGTAATATTTATTAATTTCATGGAAATGTTTTTGGGTGTTTTCGTGTAATTGCCCTTCAAAAATAATTTAGTTTTGGAAATGGCGCTTTATTTGAAACCTCAAGTAAACGTTTAACGGCCGCCATTTTAACAGACCAGCCGAGGTGGCTATTGTTAACGAAAAAAACATTAATGTCCAATTAATAATATTTATTAATTTCATGAAAATGTTTTTGGTCTTTTCGTGTAATTCCCCATCAAAACTTACTTAATGAACGAAAATGACACTTTCCTTCAAACCTCGTCATGTAAACTTTAAACGATCGCCATTTCAAAAGGGGGCAGCAGAGGCGGCTGTTATTAACGAAAAAACATTAACAAATGTACATTTAATAATATTTATTAATCTCATGGAAGTGTTTTTACTTGTTTTTATGTAATTTCCCGTCAAATACCACTTAATGAAAATCATGTTTCTTTTCAACCTCGTCATGTACAGTTTAAGTCTCGTTGTCGAGTATAATACTCTCTGGTTTAAGTAGATGCCATTTTGAAAGAGATTGGTCAAGGTGGTTGTTGTCAACGAAAAAACTAATTACAAATGTTTTATTTATTTATTTATTTATTTACGTCAAAAAAACAGTTAAAAACTGCGTATGACGAGCTATGGGGAGAAGTGAATTTTGTGCACGTTTTCATAATGCTGTGGTCTCTATCCTAAACCATATTTTAGTCGAATTTTGAATACAGAAAAGAGAGGTTTTTTTCGAATTTTGTTGACAAAATATTCGCTCCTATATAATAAAATATATTTTCAAAGGTAAATTAGCTATAAATTCCTGCCCTGAACCCTCATGTTCTTCATGAAAGAATAATACTTTTTGCCGCGATAATATGAAAAACGATAATTTGAATAACTATATTTCCCACTGAAATTCAGAAGACGTGCACAAATAATGAAGTTACATTTATGTCCAGAAGCAAAACAAGGGACCATCTCAGCATTTGCTCAAGGATCAGGGAAACTGGACGAAAAACCTGATCGAGATGGGGGCCATCAACCCAGAAACAGTGGTACAATACTTGTTACAGGTTCTTTAGAATTATACAGTCCAAATGATAAATAATTACATTAACTATCATTGTTAAAATTAATTCTACTTTCCTTTTTGATGCTCGGTATAGTCTCGAATTATATAGAAACAGTTATGCAGCAGAAAAGATTTTACTTGGGACTTGAACTTTTCTATCGAATTTAATCGTTTAATGTCTTCTGGCAAAGTGTTGTAGAGTAATGTACATGAATTGTATGTGAATTTTTTGTAGTGAGCTGTTGATACTGCCACTTGGTGAATATGATTACTACGTCGTGTGTTATACTTATAGACATCGGCGTTTGCTGAAAATATATTCCCGCCCTTAAGTAAGTCATTTTTGACAAAAACTACTGATTCGTAAATCAGGAGACAAGGTAATGGTAAAATTCCTAGATTAATAAAGAGTGACTTACAAGAATCACGTGGGTTGGATTTGCTTATTATTCGTACAATTTTTTTTTGTAATCTGAAAGTCTGTGAGCTGTAAGATGTGTTTCCCCAAAATATTATGCCATATCTCAGGCGGGAGTGAACATTGGCAAAATATACACAACGAGCTGTATGAAGGCTGACGGAATTTGAAAGAATTCTGAATGTGTAGCATAATGAACTTAATTTTGTGTTCAATTCATTTAAGTGGGCATTCCATTTGAGGTTTGACTGAATTGATAGACCTAAAAATTTTGTTACATTAACATCAGTCAATGGCACACCGTTCATTTTCAATGGAGTACAGAATTTTTTATTTGATATGGAAAACTGCATTGAAACAGTTTTTTTCCATTTACTTTTAATTTGTTATTACGGAACCAATTTGAAAGTCTGATATTGTACTATTTACGGTTTCTTTGTTGCAAAGAATATTTGTATCATCCGCAAAGAGAACTGTTCTTCCGTTTCGAATCGCTACGGGCATGTCATTTACGTATAATAGGAAGAGAATAGGGCCTAAAATCGATCCTTGCGGGACTCCACGTGCAATTGGCAAAGAACCGGAAAGGTGTGTACATAAAGTTCCATCATTCCAGTAAGGTATTTCTACTCTCTGAGATCGTTGTTTAAGGTACGAACATAGCCAATCTAGAGCAATACCACGGATTCCATACGAAGGTAATTTTGAAAGTAAAATGTTATGATCAATGACGTCAAAAGCTTTTGAAAGATCTAAAAATATTCCAATAGTTGCTTCGTTTTGATCCAATGATGAGGCAATATCCTTAAGAAAAGAAAAAATGGCTGTTTCCGTAGATTTTGATTTCCGGAATCCATGTTGGCAATTTGAAAACGCGTCGTGTTTATTGAGAAAGGTTTCCATTCGCACATAAAAAAGTCTCTCTAATATTTTTGAAAAAACTGACAAAAGAGAAATTGGAGATGTTTATTTAGTGACATACTTTAATTTCAAAGAGATGATTTTAGAGATTTTAATGTTATTGCTTGTCAAATTTCACGTATAGCATGTTTCAGTTCTGCAGATCTCAATTCCATATGTTTTAATTTATTGAAAAACAATGAAATTTGGCAAATTAAAAGAAGTCATACGTTTGAAAAGAAATTGAAACTTTTACGCAATTAATGAAAATCCGAAAGTTGAGAAGATTAAACATATTCAAGAAGTAAACGTTCTCGGTATTATCCCTGGAGGTAATAATGCTATTTCCAAGCCCCATTAACGTAAACTTTAAACGGTCATAATTTTGCGAGGGGCAGACCGGGGCAGCTGATCTCACCGGAAAAATGTTCAATAATGTTCACTTAATAATATACATTAATTTCAGTGATGTGTTTTTTGGCGTTTTTGTGTAATTGCCTGTCAAAGTGTACTTAGTTAAAGGAATAAGAGGCTTTTGCACAAGGCGTAATTAAATCAAAAATTAAAATAATTGATACTGCAAAGGCTTTAATATATTTAGAAGGGTATATAAAAGCCCATACAATTACTGGAAGTTAAAAAGTTGATTAGGGAAAAAGTTATAAACAATGAAAGATTTTTTTTACTGCTTGAGTGGCTTTCCTCGGCTGAAAGGCATGGATTTGAGGGTGTCGTATGGCGGTAAGCATTAATACAAATGGTTTTTTTTTCTGATTTCTAATAATTTGAAGTACGTAGAATTGATATTTATCAAGAAATAATCCTTTTTCAAAAATTAAAATTTGGTGCTTATGCGCGCGTTTCGACCCTGTTCAGACCACCGTGCGACGTAGTAATCATATTCATCAAAAGGGAAGTATCAACAGCTAACTACAAAAAATTCACATACAACGCGTACATTATTCTACAATACTTTGCCAGATGACATTAAAAGATTAAATTTGATAGGAATGTTTAAGTCCCAAGTAAAATCTTCTCTTCTGAATAACTGTTTCTCTACAATTCGAGACTATACCGAGCATCAAAAGGAAAGTAACATTGCATTAACTTTCATTGTTAAAATTGATTATTTACCATTTAGACTATAATTTTAAAGAACCTGTAACAAGTATTGTACCACAGCTTCTGGGTCGATGGCCCCCATCTCTATCCGGTTTTTCGTCCAATTTTCCTGATTCTTTGAGCAAATGCTGAGATGACCCGGTTTTGCTTCTGGACATTAATGTAACTTCATTATTTGTGCAAGTCTTCGAAATTTCAGTGGTAAATATAGTTATTCAAATGATCGTTTTCCATATTGTAAAATACGCAAAAAGTATTATTGTTTCACGAAGAACATGATGAGGGTTAAGGGCACAAATGCATAGCTAATTTACCTTTGAAATTGGATTTTACTATATAGGAGCGAATATTTTGTCAACAAAACTTGAAAAAAAAACGCTCTTTTTTCTGTGTTTAAAATTCTACTAGAATATGGTTTAGGATAGAGATCACAGAATTATGAAAACGTGCACAAATTTCACTTCTCTCCATAACTCGTCACACACAGTTTTTAACTGTTTTTGAAGTAAATAAATAAAGTTGCCCGAGAACTAAACAGTTTTCTGTGAAAACTAGCTCAAATTACCGAATTTTCAGAAACGCTCAAACGCCATTTTCTCATAAATAGCTCCAAATTTTTTCTTCAAACGTTTGGAACAGATAATGCTAATCGCACTCTTTAATATGATGTAAAGTGCATTATGGAAGATAGTTTTGTTTTAGCAAAAATTACACAAATGTAATTTGTTTGAAAGATATCCCACACCTTTAATATGCATTTTACCTGCAATTTGAAAACATTATTGTATTTGCGAGTGTAAGTGCTTTAAATGACTTCAAATGAAGTTTATTGGAAACTCAAAAATCTTTTGTGAAAAAGAGCTTCATATTCCGCTTTTCTAGTAGTGCTTAAATGCCCTTTTCTTAAAAATGGCTCCATATTTTTCAAAGAAAATTGCCCTCTAGGACGAGGTTTTACTGTTCTTTAATATTCTAAAATTAATATTTCTGTTCTACCATTAAGAAATCGAAAAATTAAGAAAATGTCAAAAATGTTTACTTTGGCCAGCGATAGATGGCAGCTGGCACGAGTATGTGGCAATTCCAAATAGCTAGCCCAGACCCAAGGAAATATGCCATTCTGAAGCACCACTATTGCATTTATGAGTACATGTGCTTTAAATGATGTCTTATAAAGTTTCTCAAAAACTCAAAAGTTTTCTGTGAAAACTAGCTCAAAATTCCGCATTTTCAGATACGCTCACGCAAAAACTCAAAAATTTACTGTAAAAATGAACTTCAAATTTCGCATTTTTAGTAGTGCTAAAACGCCATTTTCTCTTAAACGGCACATCATTTTTAAAAGAAAATTGCCATTTACGGCTTAGTTTTTGTGTTCTTTAATATTCTAAAATTAATATTTTCGTTCTACCTATAGGAAAAAAAATTAAGTAAATGACAAAAAAATGTACTTTTGGCGGTGATAGATGGTAGCTGGCAAGAAAGAGTAATTGGCAATTCCGAATAGCTAGCGAAGACCCAAGGAAATAGAAAACTAATACGGGAACGTCTGTGCCATTCTGTAGCACCACTAGTTTCTTCAAGCTTTTCGTACGGATAGTGCTAATTGCACTGTTTAAGGTGATATAAATTTAATTTTGCTGCCTTCTTTGGCACCAAGCAAGTGGGTGTGGAAGACCGAAAAGTTAGCCCAGATCAAAGATATTAGAAAACTAAGGAGTATGATAATGTCTGTGTCATTCTGTTTCACCACTAGTTTATTACGAAATAAGTCATCTTATTTACTTTTAGTAAATAGTAAACTTTTTTTAGGAAGGTAAGTAATGTTTGAGATCATTATGAGTAGGATGCTATTTATATTGTAGTTGTCATTTGTGTATTTAGTGTTATTCTCATCCTTTATGGTTATATCTAATAGTGTTGTAGTAGTTGTTATACCACGTTTTTATATCACTTGTAGATCTAGTGTTGTTCTTATACCTGTTGTCTAGTGTTGTTGTTTTACCACCAACCCTGAGGATGGAAAAGATATTCCGAAACATCCGCATTTTAATTATTAATTCATTCCGATTTAATTTAATTAATTCATTCCGACCAAATCCAGTGATCTACAATTCTCATTTCCAAATACTGTTTTACATCATTACGGGGACGGATAGTGCAATGGTGGAAGAAATGAGAAATTCTGAATAGCGAGAATATCCGGAAGAATTTTTTTTCCAAAAAAACTGCAAACTCTAATATACATAACTTATGTTATTATATAACTTAATTTTCTAACTCTAAAATACATAACTTAATTTTCATTTTTGAAACGATTTAAAATTTTTTAAATCGTTTCAAAAATGTAAATTCCTTCTCACTGGCAACCAACTTTTAGTTTCTGGGAAATCATGTTACGGGGAGTGTTAACATGTAAGAGAACACCCAAAAAGCCATTATTTTCTGGATTGTGTCATACAAAAATTGAACTTATGACCCTAAAGGGACTCAAAAAGGATTGTAAGCCTACAAGACACATCGTTTTTCATTTATCCACAATTGTGTTCCAAAGTAATGTGTGTTGGGGGTTGCTTTTGCGCCCGATTTCTCAAATATACAATAATCCGCGAACTTCCACGTTTTTCGTCTTAAATCTCTTTTATGAACGACTGGAGGTAATTCCCTACACAGCAGTAACACCCTTACGGCGTGTTGTGTCGATAATTTCTTATCAACTGTCAAAACACGTTATATTTCCTTAGTGTATTATATGTAGATGGGTGAGAGGGCAGTTCTTCATCACAACTTCAGCTTAAGACCCGCCATTCTTCCAAATATTACAGGAGCCATAGCTTCTGCATGTGGCGGAAGGACAGGAGAAGAAACTAAATTTTAGGTGCAATTATACGAAACTTTTCGAGGACAGTTGCGGATCTTTATAGCAAGTGGTGCGGAACTGGTGAGAACCGATGTTTCTAACGGATGAAAGTTACGCCTCTCTCAAATTGGAGAGTTCGAATAACTTGTGTGTAGCCTCCTCGAAATAGTAGGCTTTGCTGGTATTCATGTGGGTAGAATACATTTTCTGAACATTTTGGCTTGAGCTGTATGCACTCATACTGCTCAAGAACAATATTATACTGCAATTAAATATTTTGACAAAAACAGATACAAGAATAGAGCAATACTATGCCATAATATACAAATATACGGTTACCACAGGACAAATGATTAAAAGTTTTAGTGCATGCCGTGTAGTCGGAAATGATGAGTTTTTCACCGAAAATGATCCCTGTTTGCCAATATATGTGGGAAATTGCATGCAATGGAGTTCTAAGAATTTATGCACTTGCATTTGACCTGATAATTAGGCAACCGCGTTTCCACAGATGTTCAGCAGGTAGATGGAATCACCTTGATTGCGTGAGAGCGTGGCCTGCCAAACATCTTGAAAAGAAATTGCCTAAACATCCGCGGAAAATGACACTTTTGTAACTACTTTACAAGAAATTTCGAATTATAATTTTTTTGGCTCAATGTGATCATTTAAGTCTATATCACTACACCACATGTCCTACTTTTTTATATATATACATATGAACCAATATTCTTTTCCCTCTTTATTTACTATTTCATAAATAAATTAATGTTTATTCTGCAACTAGCTCTTTGCGATTCGTAGAAAATTTGTTTGATCGCGAGCTGGCGATCTCGCCTTTACAGAGTCTAGTATTAATACATTATTGATAAGTTGGTAAATAATAATTATTAGCAAGAACAACACAGCCATATCATTTCAATGTGAAATTAATGTTTCATGAAATATTTTAATATTCTCAACGTTTCTGGTAGTCGTGAATATGAAACACGAAATGACAATTTAACAATGGATCTAAATATACGAAGAAAATACAAACCATTTTTAACACAAAATCAAACGACTTTTACAAAACCATACAATGTTTACTGACATCCGCAACCAATTAAATCATTCATTCACGTCATGCATGACATCGATTTTTTTAATGGCCATCTTTAAATAATGTTCTTTCACGCTTAATTTTTCGATATCTCACAATAATGTATCTTCTCACTGAGAATTCATTATGTACTTCCCGATCAACATGCCGCCGCCGTCACACTTACACAACTCGTTACATCTTCGCGACAAAATTAAAAAAAAAAATCGTAAACGTCATGCGTCACCAAAATCAGTCTTCGCGTTCGCAATTTTCCACGTGTTGATAAGACTCCTTTCTTCTTTGAATAAATATTTTCACCCTAACTCCACTTATCATTACCTAATTAAGCATTTCCTTCTTCGCATATCATTTCTCACTAACTATTTGACCGTTCGCCAAAGCATCTGACCCCCCTCTTCTCTCCTTTCACTAAACTGCCAATCCCATTTCACATTCAATTCTTACTGAACATTCGGCGCCGATGCGCAAATACGGTATGGGCCTAATAATGTTCTATCTTTCTTCCGCGTCACTTCTTCTGTTCCTTATTGTCGTAAGCACCTTTGATAACTTTTGTTACTGATCTATCACCATTTGTTTGCTTAAATTAATTGTTCTCTTGAACTAATTATTCTGTTAATCTTCAATTTATGAAATCTTTGTAAAATAAATAGTTATCCCCGTAAACAAACAGTTTTAAAACTAAACACAGCGTAATTTATTTATATGGCGGTGTCTGTGTACTCTACTGACCATCTGCTTAATAAATGGTATGTTGAGACTATCTCCAACATTAAAAATGCTACAAACAAGAAAACGAAATAAATTATTTCCTGCATCACCCACAACTCGGCGCAAACCATCCCGATACCTGAAACAGTTTCGAAGGTATTCGGTGAGGGCAACTTAGGTTCCTCCCATGTAGCGCAATATATAAATATAACCTTTTGCGTATATTTCCAATTGCATATGAGACATGTGAGCCACGTACTTGAAACTTGTGTATGACTAATTAAATTAAAACATTGATACATCTTTATCACGTGCGTTCCCTAAGTCTCAAGACCTTCGCTCTGCGATGACCTACCAACCCTCTGGTTTATCGACTGTTCTGCATTCTTTATTATTCAACCACGATGTTTCTCGCAAGTCATGCACACAAAATCCCATTCTTCGAGTCGTTATCAAATCGTCGGGATTCGCATTTCCCTGCTCCCCCTCACCGCTGAGATGACGGCAGTGACTTTGCGGTTTCGTCAGTTGTCGGTCTCTCCCTGCCAGCCGCCTCCCACGAGACGAGCGCGCGTAAATAAACGCGGCCTTGGCGACGCGGGCGCGGGCGCGGGGCGGGGCGGGGCGGGGAGGGGCGGGGCGGGGCGGGGCGGGGAGGGGCGGGGCGGGGAGGGGCAGGGCGGGGTGGGGCAGGGCGGGCGGGGCGGGGCGGGGCGGGGCGGGGCGGGGCGGGGCGGGGTGGGGTGGGGCGGGGCGGGGCGGGGTGGGGCGGGGCGGGCGAGGGAGGGGCGGGCGGGGCGGGCGAGGGGCGGGGCGGGCGGGGCGGGCGGGGCGGGGCGGGGCGGGACGGGACGGGACGGGCGGGGCGGGCGAGGGGCGGGGCGGGGCGGGCGAGGGGCGGGGCGGGCGAGGGGCGGGGCGGGCGAGGGGCGGGGCGGGCGGCGCGTGTCTGGCACGCGGCCGCGCCACCGCGACGGACCGGAGTGCGCGCGTGGTTCGAAAATGCCAAAGCGTACGCACACGAAGAAACACGCGCTGGAGATAATTTGATCTTCTAGTGTCGTATTCGTTTACTCCTGGATAGGTGGCGGTTGCCGGAGTTACGTTAGGTTTATACGTCGGGCCACCCGCGCCACCTCTCTCGGGTTAATAACAGACAAACCAGCATCATCGAGGGTCGGATTCGTCACTTATGGGGCCCACGTTTAATCAAATTACGAAGACCCTTAATGTAGAGATGTTACTGGAAGAAGGGACCAGTGCAACATGTCGCAAAACTAATTAACGTAATGTCGGTCGATGACATTGCAAGAGATAGTGTCGAAGCTATTTACAAGTGAGACAATTGCTAACGAACAAATTGACGTACTGAGCGCATGGGCATTATCTAGTTTTGCTGCCACTAGTAGCTCAGCAGAAGCTGTGAAAGCTGTGCCTTCTTAGAATAATCTCCCTATAACATTCAAAAAAACGAACATAAAAAATCAATATAATTATAAAAACCAACTATAACATTTTAAATTTTAAAAATTGGTACTAAAATACTTTTTATGGTTTACTAGTTCATTGCTGTGTGTTTACAGACCTGAAACAAAACACGTAACGGTATACTTAATACCCTTGCGGGCCTTTTCGCTTCTTTATGCCCTAGGGCCTTTTGAATACTTTATGGCCCGCTCTTATACCAACACAACACACAGAACTTAGTTATGAATTCGATTTTGTGAAGTTAAGATGCAAGCAAATACAATAAATAAATGGCATAATATATATTGATACATAATAGTTATTTATGTATCAAGGGCGTTAAGTAGATGATTTTGCCCCGAGGGCGACTTCCAAACCCGAGGGCCTCTGGCCCGAGGGGTTGGAAGTCGCCTGAGGGGCAAAAACATCTAGTAACGCCCGTGGTGCATACAAAACTTTATGGTTTACTAGTTCGTTGCTGAATAAAACAAGAATTCGAAACATTTTATAATATTTCTTGCGTCTAAAGTGAAAAGACGCATTGTAACAGTCATTTGTCAATATGACGTCAGATAAACAAAACAGAGTGTATATCTAATTTCTATTGCATTATCATTATTGGACTGATTTGTTCGTACAAAATGAAAGAATATTGTGAAGTTCCTGTGGAAATTCTCGCAAAAGCTAACAAAACTATGGACAGTGGTTTCCATTAAAATCTTGAGAAATATATAAAACTCTTTATGGTGTATTTGAGATTTACCAGCATGAATAACAGTGTAAATTGCGCTGATGAAACGGTACTTTTAGGTTATTAGCGCCTATTGTCAAACGTTATTTAGAATATGTCAAAACACCAAAAAATAACATTTCGAGGATGTTAGCCGATGTGCCTTATATATCTTATTACTATTACGAGTATCGCCACTAAAGAAGAAAATAATTATGTCACTAAAAAAGATGGTACGTAACAGTGAAATGCGAGTGAATGATGGCAATTATAAGTTCACGGAAACATTTCAAAATTTCAATTTTCATATCAAATAAGAAAAATAAGGTTTATAACAATTTATTTTATTTATTTAAGCATTATGCCATTTATTTATTGTATTTGCTTGCATCTTAACTTTACAAAATCGAATTCATAACTAAGTTCTGTGTGTTGTGTTGGTATAAAAGCGGGCCATAAAGTATTCAAAAGGCCCTAGGGCATAAAGAAGCGAAAAGGCCCGCAAGGGTATTAAGTATACCGTTACGTGTTTTGTTTCAGGTCTGTAAACACACAGCAATGAACTAGTAAACCATAAATAACTATTAGTATTGATAAACTGTTCTATTAAAAATATCTGTTGGGGACCCCTTAAGGTGGGGGTCCTAAGCCCATGCTTTGTCTGCTATACATTAAACCCACCAACTGCCAAGCAACATATTTTCACGACGAATTATTAAAAATAATTATTTAGCAATTAATTTTACTACGAGACTATAGGTATGTTCTAATTCTCCTGTGAAATATCTTGATTTAAACATGCATAAAAGACTATACCGTGGACATATTTTCAAACTCATAGCCCATTAAAAATAATATTGAAAGCTTAAATCCTCATCCATTAACAAAACAATTATGTTCTATTAAAATATTGTAACACGAAAATTTATTTTTAAATTAGTAGTTGGGTCTTCACTTGCCCTCGCGTGTTCTTTACAGGTGTGGCAGAAACATATATTCACAACTTTGAAGTAATACAAAATCGATTATTTAGACGTGTTATTTTAATATACCATGTTTTGTTAAAAACGTTGAAATTAAGCCAACAAGCTAACCCTTCCTAAAACCTTATTCGCGGCACTCAAAAGATTTAAGCATTCCTTTTAATTCCAAAATGTTACCTTCACAATAATAATAGTTTGTACTAAAATTCATATCTTTTCAGAAGTCACTTCCTGGAACTATATCTAAAATTTAATTTAATTTTAAAATTGAAATTACATTAAAAAATAGTATTGAATGTGATGTGGTGAACGTTGGCCTCAAAATCTTGAAAGACATTTATGCCCTACTGGGGAATAATTTTTTTTAAAAAGAACGGAAAAAAGCATTAGAAGTAACTTCATTCTATAAGATTATACCCCAAAGCGAAAGCTGGCAATCAGCACAAAGAACTGATTATTGACATGTCTGATTACCTACGAGGAAATTATGGAATTACTTAGGAGTTATCGAACTAGTACGTGTTCCCTAGAGTAGGGGTAGGTAGTCCCTGGTAGGTATGCGTGGAGACGGAGTGTAAACAATTTCTATGAAAAGATTCGAAGAAGAAATTTACTTCTTAATTGGGTAGGGTTATAGTGATTTCTTCTAAGTTTTTATAATTATGTACTATGTAAATTTAAAATATTTTTCAATAGTTTATCAATAATATTGAACACTTAATGTTTGGGGAAATTTAATAATGGAAGTACAATAAACTTTTAATCGTGTGTCAAAGGTTCAATCTTCAAAAGGTTCTAGAACCACTGTTCTAGAACCACTGTTCTAGAACCACTGTTCGAGAACCACTGTTCGAGAACCACTGTTCGAGAACCACTGTTCGAGAACCACTGTTCGAGAACCACTGTTCGAGAACCACTGTTCGAGAACCACTGTTCGAGAACCACTGTTCGAGAACCACTGTTCGAGAACCACTGTTCGAGAACCACTGTTCGAGAACCACTGTTCTGTTGTATTTTTATACACCGTACAGTTTAGACAAGTACATTGCATTTGAGATATCAAGGGTTTAAATGGTTTTATTTTTATTATAATCACTTTTGCATAATTTTGCACTTTCGACATAGTTATTTGTTCATTTTCCTTGAATATATCCGGTCTTCTGTTCCACATAGTAACTGTAGGTATTACCACCTTTGTAAAATTGAGTCTCTCTAAACTCCTTTTATTGCGACATTGATGTAGAACGGTAAAATATTACCTTGTTGCTACACGAGATTTACTTTCCGCAGATACAGCTTACTTAAGTACGATATTAGGGATAGAAGATACTTCTATTTAATAATCAAAATCATAATGATTTAACTTTATCTGCACGCAGAACGAGTTTTCCAGTCAATGCTATTTGCGCTCAATGACAAGATGCAAATAAATCTTAAATCCTTCAGTATTTTTCATTTTTGAAATTAAATTTGAAAAATATCGCCAAATTAAATCAAATATACAATAATCCTAAACAAAATCGGGTCATATGCATGAGTCTATTCGTCCGTTACTCACGGTTATAATTCATCTGGTTCACCTTTTGGTGCAAGTGAGAGGTCTTTCGACGAGTGTTCTGGTGTAGAATTGACTATTTTCTTCGGGCTCTTCCAGGACATTCTAAGAGAATTCTCGAAAAAAGAACGTGTTTAGGGAAGTTTCAAGCACCTAGAAAGCGTGTTGGTAAACTTTAAGACATTAATGGTGATGAAATAGGGTGAATTTCTATACTGTCTTTCCGGCATGAGAAGAATTGTTACGTGATTCGTCATATTAACGATAATTAAATTTAATTTCGTAATGAAACATGTTTTAAACAATATACCAATATTTTTTCATGTATCGTTCTATGCCGGAGGATAGGCAAACAGAAGTATCTTATGTTTAAAATATATTTTTATTAAGAACTTGTAAAATACAATTTAAAAAAATATTAGATTGAATGTAACCATCGGAAGCGAACTCGCTTAGCTTGCAGTTGTATTATCCATTCTTCTTGATAAAATTTGTTCGTAAGTAAAATATAGTCGATATACTTTAGTAGTGTCTCTCCTCTGACGTTTCTGTTGCTACCTCTGCGGCCCACGTGGAGAATCATAAATAACCATTTTACGTAAGCGCTAATGTCTCTTTTTTACGTCATTACGTGTGTCTGCTTCATCACGAAGCGCGCCGCCAGCCAACTGTACATCCTAGAAGTGATATGTCGCAATAGAAAACGTACTTTCCTATAATTATCTAGCAAAAGTATTAATTACCTACTAATTAAATATTTCTTAATACTGAGGAAGATAAAAGTGAAGTTTAATATTGTCTTAGAAGGCAAGTTATTGTTTGGTCGCTTTTTATTTTTGAAAATTTTGATAAATAATATTTTTCTATTACATTTTTTTGAATTTCACAAATTAGAAAACTCAAATACAACTTAAAAGCCACTTTTACGAACAAAATTATCTTACGGTACTACCTTTCAAATTTGATCGTCTCTTGAAAGTGTGCATTCCTCTAGAGACGGCTTAAGGGCAGTTGGGTCCTGACAGTCACGATTATGGTCGAGGATTTGCTCGGAAAATTGTGTCCCTTGGCAAAAGGTTTCTTTGGCCCCTCAGTACGCAAGGACCACACGGAAGATCGGGGCCCGTGGGATACCGCCTTTTAGTAGCATCGTTCGTGCGGGCGGGGAGGCTTGCGTGCTTCTAAGAAATCAACGGTTACATAGCTACTGATAGGGTCTCCTTAACCGGATTGGCTCTGGTGGAGTCACACGAAGGTATTCCTCAACGACCTATCAGCCCATTTAAATACATTCCCATTAATTTACCTTTGCCACCTGTTCTTTAACGAATTCCTCCCTTTTCTTGGGGTGAGGGTGGGCAGGATTCTGTAGGCGGGAGGAAATCTAGCCTGTCTAGGGGAAGGTAACCCCGAAGAAGAAATCTCCGGTCCTCGAGGTAGGGCCAGCACCCCTACCACTGTTAAAAAATTCTTGATTGCTGAATGTCTCAGAAAAATATATTACCGGGGCCCGGACTTCAACATTTCCCTCATTCTCATTATGACCAGCAGCATAGGCACCAAATAATGGGAGGATGGGAAAACGATTCAGTACACAGATTACCGGGAGTCCCCTCCAATGTACCCCTTACACCAAAACACATCGGAGGGAAGCGTCTACCCCCCTGCCCCCCTGGCCGATGATTCCCTTGGCCAGCATGATTATTACCACAGATTGTAAAACGGTTGACCGAGCGAAGTGGTTCGTCCGTAGCGAGCAGTCGGGAGGACCGGGTTCGATCATCGGATCAGCCATCCTGACCGGGGTTTATCCTGGTTCCCCTCGGTCGTAAGGAGAAAGCTCGGAAGCTAGGGTGGTTCAAAAATACCACGATCACCTCTCACCACCTCATCTACCACCACCATCATCCTAGTCTTTTCACCTCTCATCATCCCCCTATCACTTCATTCAGTACCATCAGGGAAAGCAATGGGAAACTACCCTCTGATTATATCCTCCCAAGAAAATCCATCATGATGATAATACTGTGGAGCTATCTAGATGGGTCACATAACTTCCGTCTACGGAAGAACAGCACCAAAGTAGAAAACAGTGGAACATTGCAAAACATCACAACGCTTCATGAAATGTACATTTCTTCTGCCTGGCAGATGAACCGAACGTCGCACCGGTTAAAAATGCGTCGAATGTGCCAGTTTCCTGAGTTTCCTCCTTTCTTAACCTGACAATTTGGAACGTTGTTATACATTTGCGAATGAGGCTCTCCAAGCCAACTGGCAACTGTGTAAATGATTTTACATCAAATCAATTACATTTATTAATTTTATCATTAAAGTTATAAAATCATTTTCCTTTACTATGATTCATTCATTTACTAGTAAAATATGCCATGTAAATAAAGTTTAACAGACAAGAGGGAGGGGACAAAAATGTAGTTGGTTTCCCCACACGGCGTATCAGGAAAACTAGTAATAAGGCGCGTGCGCCTAAGGGCGTTCCAGACACTACAGCGCCGATGCGAGGCTAACCGGTCATGTGGCCTTGTGCACGGGAGGCGCGTTGAACCCAAGGCCTTGGAGATCGCGCATCGAAGTCTTAGTTTGGTAGACTTTATGCACATCTACGCCAGGACCCCGAAAAGAAATATTTACGTTGTGGCTATAGGAATTATTCCCGAGTCCAAGGAATAATTAAAAAGAAATATTCCGACAATCTATTATTAAACATTTCCGTTACAAATATCATTTTATCACTGTAATATACAAATAGGGAGGTAACTTGACTGTGTTATTCTTTTTATACACGCCACATGAACGAGTTAATGAGCCAATAACATGATTAGAAATTTTCTTATTAATTATTTTTGCCTTTAAAATTGTTTAAATAATCGAATGTTTTTATAAGTAAGTATAATTAATTTTTTTTCGAAATGTTAGAGGTAAAAAAATGTCGGGGTATGCATTAAATTGTATAATTAGTGACAATTACGTCAAGGCCATTCTCTGACTTTGGAGTCCCCTCTATGTCACACGATCTTGTAAAGAAATACTATCGGTGCTACAATGTCAAACATGTTTTTTTGAAGCATCTCGAACAAGCGTCAAATACGAGTTAATTTTATTGCAAATCATATACTAGTAATGTGTTGACTGGCGGATCTCTTTTCATCAACTTGCTTAAACGTCAGCCCACGATGCCCAATTCCTAACGGTTTCTAAAACTCTTGGATAAGGAAAATTGAACTTTTTGCAAAATGTATTGCCAATCATTTATGTTTAACAAAACTGAATTGAATTGTGGATAATATTCTTTATTCAATAAAATGTTTTGCAGTGGGAACAAATCCCAGAAGCCTCTGAAATTTTAATAATGCTCTACACCTAAACTCGTGAAGGAATATTATCGACAGAATCCCAACACCTCTAAAACTTTCATGTAAGAAAATACGTACTTTCATTTTCATTACTAGGTACCACACTATTCATTTTGAAAATATTACAGTTAAAACTGAAATATTTTTTTATATATTTTATATTTTATTATATATTTATTATATTATATATTTTTCTCTTTTTCTGATGCTTTATAACCATTAATATTTTAATAAAGAATTTCGGAATATCATAAGTCTAAACGTCATTGCGTGTAAGAGTAGGCTTCTTATTAGATTTTGATTGTCATGTTCTAAAACAATTTTTAGCTCGAATACATTGTAAATCTGTTACAGTTTCCAGAAATTTCATAAGAGATTTTTGAAAGCTTCTGTGAGATGCATTTGTATAAAAAATATTGCAGACACACAAGACGCTGGAAGGCGAAAGTAAAAAGAAAGAAAGAAAAAAAGGATGCGAAATTCGCGGGACCACCAAATCTTGTCGCCTGCTGTCCATCGCGTTGTGGAGCACCACCCACGCTCGGACCGAATTTCAAATCTGTTACAGTTTCCAGAAATTTCATAAGAGATTTTTGAAAGCTTCTGTGAGATGCATTTGTATAAAAAATATTGCAGACACACAAGACGCTGGAAGGCGAAAGTAAAAAGAAAGAAAGAAAAAAAGGATGCGAAATTCGCGGGACCACCAAATCTTGTCGCCTGCTGTCCATCGCGTTGTGGAGCACCACCCACGCTCGGACCGAATTTCATGATCAGCGCCAACGCGCTGCATTTGTTTCACGGCCGGCCGCTTAAAACCCGGTCGCGTCGCGAGGGAGGGGCAGGGGGCCGTGGAATTGGCACGCGGCGCTCACGTGACTACAAGGTCAACGCGCTTCGCGAGCCGCCACGCCGTGCCGCTAAGCGCCCCGCCCAGTGGGCCGAAACGGTACCGGCAGCGGATGACTCCCACGGACATGGAGAGAGTATGCTGTTGGGGGAGTCTGCAACTAGAGTGAGAAATTGACTAGGTAGGTTGAAGATCGCTCTCACGAGTGAATTTGATGTTTCCTAGTGCAAAAGTTTTTTTTCTTTCAAACAAGATTTGTTTTTCAAATCCTTCCAGATCCATTTCTCCAATTACGATTTCCATATAACTGGAAATATTTAAAATCAGGGAAATTGAGAATAAAACTTTCCCGTGAGCATTCTTAGATGCAGACTCTGCAGAATAAGTCAGGATGTCTTCTTTTCTACGTTACTCGTTTATGGTAGATTAGGCTCTGGTTTCGTCTTGTTCACATGGAACGGGGGTCCAATGGGGGAAGATCATCACCCCCTGCCAAGGGGGAAACATGCACTACTCTTACGGGAATAATGACCTTAGCAGTTGACGCACCCAGAATCACTAACAGTCATGATTGATATCACTCAATTGGCTGAAGTCAGGCCAAGGCGGGAATGTGGTCGTAGCCAGCGTGAAAATTGAAGAGGAGGGGGGAGTGTCGGACTTGCCGGCCCCCTCTAGTGCGTCTGATGTCCTCCGCTAAAAGTATATTACTTTGTACCTGCCAGGGACAATACACATCGAAATTGAAGGCCTGGTAGTGGCGTTAAACATAGTCCTGAAGAAGAGCAGGTTAGAACGATTGTATGCAGGGTTTTCGTGCAGGCAAGATTTCTTTGACCCCCTGCATGAATCGAAAGTAGAAAGAACAGAACCACATATCAGCAGCTTTGACTCCCTGGAGAAAGATCCATCACTCACTTAATTATTTACCCCTTAGCTCGAAAAGGAAGTGAAAAGAACGGAATCACTTATCAGTAGCTTGGCCCCCCGCGAGAAAGATTCAACACTCACTGAATTTCTTCGACCTTATCATGAATATGGAAAAGAACATGGTATCCTGTTCGTACGCATGTTTGTACGCAAAATCTTACGCATGTTTCTGTCAGCGAAGAACAATATCACGCCCAATGGTGATGAAAATGTTACGATCAGAGGCCGTCAGCTCGGTGCTAAGAATTACCTTTCCGACACCAAAGCGGTGGCCCTGGGAAATCGGGAATAAGACGCTTTTGACGTGGTCAACGCGATACTCACCGATACATGATTCCGTGCATATTATCAAGCTGTATCTATATGAACGTACAAATTCTGGACTTTATTTGCAAAATTTTAATATTTCATTAACAATTAAGCAAAAATAACAATTTAAGAAATTCTTGTAATTTAATTGTTTATATTGAAATTTTATTAAGTTATTTTGTTATAAAAACTAACTTTAATAATTACACGTTACAATCATTCAATCTCTAAAGATATTATAATTAAATTAGCATTGCGGTTCTTTATAGTTAAAAAATCGTCTTATGTAGTTAAATAATAGTAATTAACGAAACGAATGTATAAAGAGGGGAAGTATTGCATGAGTGGCATGTTCAAGAAAACGAGCGACGATAGGAGCGAGCTTTCTTATTTACCACGAGTGCAATTATACCCCTTTATACACATGTTACGTTCAATATTTTTTCGTTTCCGTTTAAGAATGATTTCAATATTGAGAAATTCAAGCACATCTTTACTACTCGAGGCACACATTTGATGACGTTGTATTGATTCTGAAAAAAGATATAGTAGGCCTTGCAATGTTGGTTTGCAAGAAATATTTGCAAATGGAAGGTACTGAATAGAAGGGGATGGAAGCCATGAAAACTTTACTTCTGACGAAACGTTTAAACAGGTATGAGAGAATACATGTTCAGATATTAGGAAGTAAAAACTAGAGACTTGTGGCACAGATTTGCTATAGTGTACGTTTTAGAACGTGTAAACACAACTGATGTGTACATTTTGTACGTTCGTAAACCTAAGACCAAATATTTTACATGTACAACACTCAATTTATACTCGTTAAATATTTTTTTTTTCATTAGTCAGCTAGATTAACATTTACATCGCCAATTTAGTTTTATTCATTCGTTGTTTACATACAATTGTTGTAGGTATGTAAACTGTGATGTGCTTTTTTGTTCATGTTTCATGGCCGACTGGAAATATCTTGGTTGTGCCTGTGTTATAGTTTCTTAATTAAACGATTTGGATCCTTTTCTGACTTCTGATTGGTAGATATGGAGTTTTAATTGCACGGTGGAATTTTAATTGCACACATGCTATAAAATAGGAATAATAGTCTATTTTTCATGGCACTAACGAGCATATTTAGTTTACTAAACGAAAAACATTAATAATTTTGTTACATTTAATAGACTCATTTTAAATTAATCAAATGGAAGTTTTCTTATTATTGTTACACCAATGTATACATACAAAAAAAACAGCGCATACAAGATATAAAATTATGAGTAGATAGGTTCTTGAGGTCCGAAAGTTTGGCAAGCACTGACAGACGTTTACCTAAAGGCGGCTCCACACATTCGTTATTTGATGAACAGCGAGCAACCGCTCGCCGAATCCCGAGTAGTGTGGACGAGTTGCTTGCTAAGTGCCGAGTGACGAAATTCGGCGCTCGCCCTACCCACTGAGTGTCGATCTTTTGGACACATCAAAGAAAGTGAACATTTGCCGAATACGTCAGCTGGTCGGAATTGGGTTGGCAGTAGCTCGCTGCTCGGCTAATGCCGAATGTGTGGGGCTGCCTTAAGACAAAACCACTACTGGAAATCGAATGTAGGTCCTACCAGCGCGTAATCTAAAGAATTGTCTGCTTGAACGTCATCTCGTTCTTGATCCCGCACCAGTACCTTTTAGGAAAACATTCCTTAAAGGCTTCGCTCTAATACTTCGCCAAAATTAACAAAAATCGTTTTGTTATATTTTTTCCGATAAAAATTTTTGGCAATTTATTATTTTACAATAAAGAACATTAAAAATTGTTGCAAATTTAAATTCACGTTATCTTGTGAATCACACATTTAACGCGCATTTGATATTTGAAGCTTGCGACGAAAACTGATATCTTCAGTGCAATTCGACCAGTTGAATATGGTGTGTGTGTATGTATATGTGTATGTGTATATATATATATATATATATATATATATATATATATATATATATATATATATATATATATATGAATAGCAAGTAGGTATGTTTGAGTACTTTTATTGTAGGGTCTCTAATGCCGAAATTTCAAAATAATTTATGCATGTTATTCTTATTCTCTTCAGATTCGTGAAGACGAGGTTTCATTTTAGAATTTTTGTCGTATGAAATATATTCGTATACTTCTGTAAATTTGATGCTATTCTTCAACAATAAAAATATTAAGCCTGTCTGAAAGAACATCAATAAAAAATCAAGGGCTTATTAAGAAAATTATGCTAACTCACTGTTTATTGACTCTCGTTGTCAAGACATCATTTTCTATATCTTCTAATTTAATCAATACTAAAACTATTCTTGCTGATAGAATTTTCAGTTTCGGCATCAATTGTTCAAAACCGTCTCTTTTATTAGAGAAACAAATACAAAGGTGTTAATAACTAACAGTCAGCATTACAAACGGAATGATATGAAACAAACCGAAAGCCAAATGTAAACATAACTTGCGGAATAGTTATTCTAATATCTACCTGCTGTTGAGGACCAAGATTATCTCTCTTCCAAAATGTTACTCATTTTATAGATATGTACGCATATAATATCAGTAACATCACTAATAAAAATAATATCACATCAATAATTTTTACAAGTAGCGATTACGGTAGAAATAAATGAGACTTTCAACAATCATTCTCGGTTGATTGAGTGATTGATTGATTGTTAGTGATTCCGGGTGCGTCAACTGCTAAGGCCATTTGCCCCGTAAAGGTTGTGCATATTATTTTTTCGGAAGGCGGTGGTCTTCCTTTGCTGGATGGCGAGATCTGGCGCCGACTTACGCGTCGGCTATCGGGGTTTTCCTCAATCAGATATCCCCAGCAGCGGGGCACCGCCCCAGCCGGGACAAGCTCTAAGCTCCCGACCGGTCTTCCGGAATGTGTGGTAATGCAGTGCTTGTTAGTGTAAGTGTGTGAACGTTAGGGGTAAGGATAGGACAAGGAAGAGGCAGGAAAGATTGCGCGCGGTCTGTGGCCCGTTTGTGAGGTGTGAATCGGAGAAACCACAGAAAACTACCTATCAGAGCAGCCGGCCGCTAGAATTCTCTTAATCATTCTCGGGAATATTGAACTAAATAAATTAAGAAAGAAATCATACATATTTTATGTATTAAATTCCTATAGGTTTTAAAAATTTAATTTGCGTAATATTGCATTATCATTCATTACCTTAACTCATTCAAAATAGGGTTCTTAAGTTTATCAATTGAGAGTTCTATTGTGTCCCGAGCGTAATTTCTGGCCCGTTATATTCCATTTCTGGCCCACTGTTTCGTCACCGCCGCCGCCGTCGCCGCCGCCGTCGCCGCCGCCGTCTCATTGACTAGCGCGCGTGCGTACGGCCCGCGGCACAATCCGCTACCGCTAGTCTTCGCCGGCGGCGCGGAGCGGTCGCACCATGGCCTTCTGCTCGTGGAAAGGCGAGGAGTACTACCGCGACCACTTCAGATCGGGTGAGTGAGAAACATTTCGCCCATTCCAACGTCTTTTTGAAAACGCTTTAATTTAACTCGTACAGGTAATCACGTATGTGACTACGCTTTCATCTTGTAAAATTTTTTTTTCTTTTGTATTCTTAAGTTCGATTTATACAATTTTGATGTGAAATATTTTCGATGACAGTATAGGAGATTCCCAAATTTGGAGTCTCGCTTTGCGAATGCTTTATCTCATTTTGAGTAGCATCTTAGGTCATCTTAGTCATTATAGTCTACGTAAATTTATAATAGAGTCATTTAGATTTTGTGTGAGAAATACGATACGTTATTGGAGAATTAATATTGCATTATGACTCATTACAGCACTTTACATTAATTTGCAGGTAAACCTTCAATCTGTTTCACTGTCATGTTTTGTCATTCGTTTTCTCGGGCCATATCAGACAATATCACAACGAGACAATATACCATAAAAGTACAATAGGAATGATTTTACAATTCTGAGAGAAAAACAAACACTCTTATACAGCGAGAAGAAACATACAAATGCCAAAAATTACCCACACACCATCCCATATTTAGTGAAGTAAAATGTCAAAAAATTGACACTTCCAACAGTTGGATTTATAAAACTTCGAAGAGAAATATATTTTGATGATGCAAAACTACGTTGATTTTTGATATGTCGCTTGTGCACCTCACATGCAAATGAGGAAAAATCAATTTATTAAAATGCTTCAAATTCTCGTGTTACTAACTTATCTTTTTTTAAATTTAAGGCATTTTCATTTCCAAAATTTTGCTTAGCAGCTTTTGATGTCTTAACTATCACTATCAGATTAATACACACTACAATGCAAGTACCTATGTTTATTCTTCCCACATTAAATTCATAAAACTAATTCATATTTACTAAAATATCAATTTATTTACCGCTAAAAGTCTGTTTTGTGCCAGATCTAAAGGTGACGGAATCGAAATATGCTAATGCAATAGAGAAAACTATTGGCAATGGGAACGGCTAATATTCAAATATTTGAAATATTGACAGCATAACATGAAGCCATACCACCATAAACGAATATAAGCTCGTTTTCAATTGAAAAAACCTTTTATGTGATTTTTTTCGGTGTCACCCATGCAACGTCTTCCGCTGTAATAAGCTTTTTTTAAAAGTGTTAAAAAAAGCTTATTACAGCTGTTGTTTATTGATATCGTCGGTGTTTTGGTTCTTCTGATGACACACACAAATATCAAACTTACTGTGTATTTTATTACGGCTTAATTCGGGCTAGCTTTTTTTATGTAGCTCTAATCGGTCTTTTTGTATAACTGAAAAAAAGTTTTGGCAAAACAGGTGGATGATTCAGGAGGAAGCCGGGTATTCACGAGAGATTTTGACTGCACTGCTGCAACGAAGTTGACGTTAGATAAAACCTTCGGGTAATTAAATTAAGAATGTCAGCGGCTTTACTATCAGTTTAATAACGTCTGTTCATATGTATTCTGAATGGTCGCATATGAAACAGACGTTTGCGACGTTTCTGTAATGCAGTAGTGGATTGCATCACCAGTCGCTGGGACTAGCAGGGACGAAGGAGATGGTCCCTATGTTCTGAATGGTAGGCTGAATCCAAACTCACGAGAAATTGAAATGTCTTTTATGGTTCAAGGTTAGTGGGCAGACCGCCATTCCTCTACCACTGGGAAAGTGGTTCGATTTTCAATGGGTTGAAGTGGAATTTATGATTGACAAGGCGGGTTCGCGGGGAATTTTCTTGGGGTGCTCACATTTCCCCCCGCCTCTCATTTCACCATTGCTTCATTTCATGAATCGTTAAGGCAAATCAATTTCAATACCAAAGCACATTCAAGGTGACGAGATATTCACTTTGGATTTGAGAGAGAGATTTAATGTGATGTATACGGAATAAAGAACATAAATAGTATTCTACGATTAATTAGGGAACAATTAAAACTTAATTAACTGGCATTTCATATTCCTTGGCGAACTCCTAGTCCTTGGGTAGCGTGAACCGAAGTTGCAATTCAAAATAGCCCAATTTTAACAATACTACGTCCTTCAGCCATATGTCAATGAAGAAGCTAGAACGAACCGCATGTTTTAGATAGCATCCTCCAACCTTTCTGAAATAATTTTGACACTTGCACGAGGCGTTTTAGTAGTTCTCGACGCTAGTGTTAGCAAACATTTCACTTCTACTTGCGTTTCATTGTAGTTTAAGCAATCAAATATGAAAATGCAAGGTTATATACTTAAAAACAGTCAAAATGTGACCCTTAGGATTAAGTTAGCAATATTCTCCCGCCGTTACGAAATGCACAGATTTCTTAATGTCTTTGTTTGCTGGACAATTACTTCGTTGTAGTCGAATAAAATAAGAACAAAGCTACGTTCGTGTATTCCTAGTACTTTTACAGTCCACTGATGAATTGTTTGCTACGAATTGTCGATTTCACTACTATCTCAGAGAATTTTCGGAAACCACGACCGATCGGATGGCTGCCTGCAGATCTATTGCATTGCTTACTTACGCCCAACCTTCGCAGGTTAGCTATTTGGTGACGCGCTGATCACTACAGACGTGCAGAGTCCCTCAGCGTGGGGAGATTCCCAAGTTCGTTATGGTCAAGCGCCTAGGTAGCGAATTACTAATGCTCATCTAGCGTTACTCAAGGGTCACGTGTCTTAGACCACGGACGCGAGCAACTTTATCCCTACTGTGAGAATAGTAATAATAATAATAATAATAATAATAATAATAATAATAATAATAATAATAATAAACTTAATTATTAATGAATTTATTATTATTATTATTATTATTAATGAATGGGTATTAGGATGATGATGATGATGATGAGAGGTGATGGTGGCCTTTTTGAAACATCCCTGCATTCGCCTTATGACTTTATGCCCACGAAAAACCTCGGTCACGGTGGCCGGCCCGAGGATCCAACACCGATTCAAATTTCGCGTATTTAGTTGCGCCAAAACGCCGTTTTCTTTAAAACGGCACAAAACGTTTAAAATGTCATTTAGGACTAGTTTTTTGTGTTCTTTAATATTCTAAAATGAATATTTCCGTTCTACCTTCCGTTCTACCGAAAAATTAAGAAAATATAAAAAAAAATACTTTGGGTGATAGATGGCAGCTGGAATGTGTATGTGGCAATTTCGAAAAGCTAGGAAATAGAAAACTAATACGGGAAAGTCTTGCCATGCTGTAGCACCACTAGTTACATAACTGATACAAAATTGTTCGAGAAAAACTGTGCCATGTTGTAGCAAAACCACTAGTTTCCTCTACTATTTATTTTCTAGATCTCGAGATTTCATTGTAATTTTATTCGTTATCTTTGCCTTGAATGAATGGTTTGTGGTTGCGTAGTTCTGAGACAATCACGTGACCCACTCTGAGGTTAGAGAATAGCAAAAGCTTGTAAAAGAGAACCTATCTTCACGTGGCCACGCGCCAGCGTCTGTGTCAATGACAATAGTTGCATTGCGTCAGCGGGAAGACTAAGGGGAAGGGTTCAAATAACTTCTAGAGCACTTTAAAGAAATGGGACCAATGTTCTTAAAACCCAACACTGATGTTGGTAAAACATTTCGTATTTTTGGAAAAGTGACATAATTCGTTTGAAAAATATATGAAAATCACTAATATTAAAAAAACTCAATTTGACAAGACCGAAAGGTCTAATATGGAATTTAGAGTGGATTAAAAACATCTATAGATTCAATAGTGAGGATTTAGAACAGTATCGATAAAAGTTAAACTCTTTCAGGTTTAAAAAAAACAACTATTGGACTTCCCTAATTTTAATGCTTCGGACTTTTACTGTAACTGCTTTATTTGAGCCAGAACTTTAAATATTTATTTTTGAAATAGCATCATTACATGCCATATACGTATTCGAGAAAGTAAAATCAAGTTATCAAACATTTCGAGGTTTGAGGTATTGATTGGGTGTATGTGCCAGGTTCGAAATAGGTCTTAGTGTTAATAAGTAATTCAATATATTGTCGGAGATATCGTGGATGCACTGATTTAGAATGTTTGAGCTAAGAACAATTTGATAGACTATCGAAGTTATATACTGTCGTAAATGGAGGATATTTTAGTGAGGCTCTGCCATAAATGTGATGCTAGTCACCGCGCGCATTGAAGCGCACATTTCCTCAATTTGCACGTGCACTTCATGTTCGCAGTGGCTCGGGCGGAATAGCGACATTATCTAATGATCTATTTCCGTTCTGAGTTTATATGAAAAACAATTAATATTCGAAAGGGTTTCCGCACTCTCCTTTTTTTCATTCATCTGAAAGAGAGTGTTAGGCAAAAGATTGTCTGCTCTAGAGTTTGTCTAAAGTTTGTTTGTCTGAATTGGATAACTTCGTACCTTAAACATTGAAATCGAAGCGTATACGGTACTGGCACGAAAGGACATTATTTACTTATCTTTCCAGTTCTTTGCCAAATAAGCATGGGGTCCCGCAAGATTCTATCTTAGGTCCTGTGGGGGCGTCCACAAATTACGTAACGCTAACGAGGGGGACGGGTCTGAAGAAGCGTTACGCTGAGTTTCATAGTGGTAGGGAGGTATTAGTTAAGTGTTACGTAACATTGATTTTTTTTTTCATTTTTCAACATTTGCTGAAATAATTCCTTTTCTGAGTCCTGTACTAAAACATTAAAATATTACCTAATTAATTTGTTTTAAAAACATCAATAAATTAAAGTTATTGACTGTAGGTTGTTACAATAAATGGAAATATTTTTTCAAGTTTTTTTTTAAATCTGTAAGATTACGAAGAAAATATTCAAAACTGATATGAATTATATTCTAGAATCCATTGAAAGTCGCGCCCTTGACTCTCGCTCTTGCATCACACACTACAGCGTGTGCATAGCTTGTGAACAACCATTTATCGCCTAAATATTCTCATTCACTCCCAACTCCAACTAATTTCTACTTTAATTATCATTCATTTTATAATACAACACAAGTAAAATAAATACAAATTGTTTTACTATGTCCTAATTTATTTGCACTTCTTGCATTTACAAGGGGGGATGCTGTATCAAGCGTTACGTAATTATTAAGGGGGGGGTTCAAGTGCGTGTCACGGGTGCGTTACAAGGCGGAGAGGGGGTATTGAAAATACTCCAAATTTGCTTTACGTAAATTATGGATGGCCCCTATCCTCTTTCTCTTACGTTACCTCGTCTATTAAAAATGGAAGAACAGCTCTGTTTAAAAGCAATAAATAGTACGATTTCAAAAGTTTCAAATTAATTTCCTAATAAACTAGTGGTGCTACAAAATAACAGAAACATTCCCATATTAGCTTTCTATTTCCTTGGGTCTTCGCCAACTATTCGGAATTGCCACATACCCTTTCTTGCCAGCTGCCATCTATCACCGCCAAAAGTACATTTTTTTGTAATTTTCTTAATTTTGCGGTTTCCTATTGGTAGAACGGAAATATTAATTTTAGAATATTAATCAACAGTTAAAACTAACAAAAAATGCGAAATTTGAAGCTCATTTTCACAGAAATTATTGAGTTTTCAAAATACTCAATTGGAAGTTATTTGAAGCACGTACACTCACAAATATAATAATCTTTACAATTGCTGGTAATGTGCATATTAAATATGTGACAGATTTTTAAATAAAATTATATTTGTGTAATTTTTGGAAAAACAAAAAAACCCCTCAAAATAAACTTTACGTCATATTAAAGAGTGCAATTAGCACTATCCGATTGAAGAGTTTGAAGAAACATTTTTTAGCCATTTGTGAGAAAATGGCGTTTGAGCGTTTCTGAAAATGCGGAAATTTGAGCTAGTTTTCACAGAAAACTGTTGTGTATTCGAGAAACTTTACTTGACATTATTTAGAGCACATGTACTCATAAATATAATAATGTGAACAATTTGCCGCTAATGTAAATATTAACAACGTGAGAGACAAGTAAAAAATACATTCTTGCTATTTTTGAAAACAAAAGAATACAGCAATATGGCGTTTATGTAATATCAAAGGGTACATTTTGCACTATCCCTACCAAAAGCTTAAAGAAAAAATTTGAAGCAGTTTTTGAGGAAATTTTGAAAATGTTCGGGGGGCTTGATGTAAAGTACCCCCAAATTTTACAGAATCTTTTTCAAAATCTCAAAGCTTTGACTAGAACCAGATCGACTGGGGAATATTCATTTTGGAAGAAATCGTACGCATGGTTTAGACGCTAGCAGTGTTCACAGACGGACAGACGGACGTTTTCCTTTCAATTGATTTTTCGGTATCAAGAACCCTCAAAACAGGGTTTCTGGCTACACCACGTGTTATGGGACTTTTTTCTTAATTTAGCAACTGGTGTTATCCACTTTTTCGTTATCACGGCCCGGCAATGAATTTTTCGGCCGAAAACTCGTCATTTTTTCGCGCAGCATTACGTAACTTTCCCTATTCTACGTATATCACTTCGTGTATACGTACGTGTACGGGAAAGTAAAAATGCCATTTACATGATCCCTATTTATTTACTAACTGTAATATTTGTCAAAACTGACTAACTTAACGGTGAGAACATATTTTCATGCAATACTGATATAATTACTGATATAATTACAACACACGTAGAAATTGCATATATCAAATGTCAGAATAAACAGCTCACTACAAGAAATCCACATACAATACATGTACATTACTTTATAACGCATTGCCAGGTGACAAAGTCAGTACTGAAATTTAAGTTATAAGTAAAATCTTTTCTACTGCATAAATGTTTCTACACAGTTAGAGACTAAACTCAACATCAAAAAGAAAATAAATGTTTATTTTAAGAAAACAACAATATATAATAAATTAGTTTACATTTGTATTGTATAATTAAAACAAAAAGACTTAATACGCATATAACAAGTTCTGCACTTCAGCTTCCGGGTCAATGATCCCCATCTCGATCAGGGTTTTGCCCAGTTTCCCTGGTCCATTGAGCATATGCTCAGAAGACTCCTCGTTTTGCTTCTGGACGTAAATGTAGCATCACTACGCGCACGTTTTGCTGAGCACTCCTTTTGCTAGTGGTGGTAGGAGTAGTGCTAAGGGGAAGTTACTATTTTGTTAGCAGTGCAGAAAAATCGAGTCTGCAGTTTGTTTACCGTTGCAAATATGTTTTCTATAACTCAGGAAATAAAATATCTAGTTTTTAAAATGTTGCTACTCTCGCGCTTTTAAAAATTTTATTATTTGGTTTGTTTTCAACTCTTATTTACCATTCAACTATCGTATTTATAGTTGTTGTAAAGGAATTCTCGAACTCAAGAAAATATGTGCAGAAAATCTTCTCCCCTACGTCACATGCATTTCTTGCTGTTTTTGACCAAATAACTCAAATCAAATCTTCGAGTTCGAAAAAAATATTGGAATTATCTGTATTAGTTATATCCTCAATTTACTAAAAATATAATTTTTATTTTTATGTGCGACTTTTAATTTAAGATCAAAATACTCATTGTAATAATTTGCAAGTGAGGATTGTATGAATAGCATCGACACGTCCATGATAGCTAAGCATTCCGCGTACATCTAAAAGTACAGAATGTTTTAATTTACTACTAGTCCATACTAATTGTATGATTTTTAGTAGAAAATAAAAATTTTCAAAAACTCTCTCGTCGTGTTTCAGGAACCTATCATTGTGTGAAGTGCGACTATGAACTGTTTTCGAGTTTGTCGAAATATGAGCATGATACTCCGTGGCCGGCTTTTTCCTCACCTCTACATGAAGACTCCTTGAGTAAAGTTCCTGAAGAAAATCGACCTTTAGCTTTGAAGGTGAGCGATATTAAATTTCAAAGTAAGTAAATCACTCCAGGAAAAAAATTATAATTAAATATTGTTTCGAGTTCATTTCTACTCATATTCCCCTGGTATTCATTTTATTTTATCACGCGTCAATATTTGATTAGAACTTGATATTATCTTTAGTGATTATATGAATTCATAATGAAAAAATTCCAGAATAAACGAAGGTAGCATGACATCCCAAAACTTGTCCTCGTCATGGTCAAATACAGACTTTGGACATTGGAAATGTATTAGTTTAGGTACTACTTATTTTAAAGATTCCACAAGTACCTGTAATGTAATAACAATGGCCTGGAAAAGTCCAGTGGATCCCGGGGTGGTTATACATTGAATCACCCCCACCGCTCATCCCACAAACCTAATTCAGGTACAAATTTTGCCCACCTTAATCTATCAAGCGCACAATTCTTAAATTCCTTGGTCGATTAATTCAAAATAAAGAAAAATCTGTTCTGCTGAAAGGTTAAAAAGCGTCTCAGAGGGGACGGCATCCTTCCCACTAAGTAAAACTAGGACATAGTAAACAACACGTGCTACTATTCGCTGTGTTTAAAACTGATGTACACAGTAGTTAATTCACTGCAAGAGAAAAAGAAATAAATTAAAAAAATAATATACAACATTTTTTATTTAGATTTCGACTCAAGTTTCTGATTGCCTTTACTATCTAAGAATTTCACCATTTTGGCAGTCAAATTTCATCATTTTGCATTTAGAATATACAAGATATTCGTATCAGAATCACATCTCAATTCAATATAATCTTTGGATTTCAAACTTTCATGGCCTCCAAGTTTCTTCGATAATACTTCTTTTCACCCAGAACACCAGATTCTAGATTTTTCCCACACCATTTTCATATCTGAACCCGCGTGGACAGTTTGTGGGACGTGAGATTTATTATCGGCTGCTCGGTTACATATAATGTGACTTCTTTGCAGGTGTCTTGCGGGAAGTGTGGCAACCCCTTGGGCCACGAATTCCAACGCGACCGAGAAGATGGAGGTTCGCGGTTCTGAATATTCAGTCACTCCTTGAAGTTTGTGGCTTCCGCTGGCGGTAAGGAATATTATTGATTGATTCATTACTAGTGATTCCCGGCGCGTCACCTGCCAAGTTCATTAGTCCCGTAAGTGTAATGCATGTAAGTGTATGGTATAGTGTGTGTATGGAAGTGTAAGTGTATGGAAGGGGTGAGGATAGGACAAGATATGGGTAGAAAAGATCTCGCACAGTCCGTTTGGTAGGATACTGCTCCGGCATTCGCCTGGTATTGATAGGAGAAACCAGGGAAAACTACGGATCAGAGCAGCCGCCTGCTGGCATTCTCTTCCAGACAGCGACAGAACTCGACCCAGCTATCTGGTTCGTGTCAAATATACTGGCACCGGAGGGACTCGAACCTAGGATCTCCAGTTCAGAGGCACAGCAGTGACATCAGTTGATGCTCTGAGCCACCTCTCTCGATCGCTAAGGAATATCTGGCTGCGTAGATGTTATTAATCTTGATCAGACCTGTCTAAAACTGACCGTAGGGCCATTGGGGGTCCATGGGTTGCCACCAAGGCCACGCGCAGTACTTCCAAACTCAAATTTGGGGAGATGAGGAGATTGGCGCCCGCAGATAAGGAAAAGGGAGTGGTGAATGAGGGGGAGGGACAAAGAAAGGAGGGAAATGGCCTGTGGCGCAGTTTACACGACACAATGCCCTGAATTTAGCTCATTGGGAAGGGCTGATCTTGAAAAGCGAGGAGATTTGACTGAATTTTTGAATGTGCTGATTCAGATACCGCTGGTCGACCTCGTTAACATTTGGCTGGTTCCGACAAAAATTTGTAAATTATTCGAATTTTTTGTTTTATCAATGGGAAAGCCATACATACATTAATTTCAAATAAGTAGGAACAATAATATTACACAGTGCAACTATTACGCTGAATTTCATGCAATTTTGTAATCATGTGATCCATCTTTCCTTAACGTGTTATCTATCTTTTCTCCAACACCGTTGGACCGATCTCCATGAAAGTTGGCACTTCTATGAGTTTTTTCACGAGAAGGTTTACGTGTTGTTAATTCTGTTGTAACTCCACTACATGGCGCTACATATTCACTACATATTTACGTCAAATGCAACCTGCAACACACTCTGCAGCATTTTGATTCTATATCGTTAAATAACTCCTAAATATTCTAGGGCCTTAAAAACTGAAATATTGAGGTCGAAGGCCCTAAAGAAACTTTTCTCGCACAATAATCTACAGAATGAACTCTCCAAAACATTCTATTACATTTTTGCTGGTACGGTGCTTCCGGATATTACCTCACCTGCTCAGAGACGTGCAGAATCTGCAAGTAAATGTGAAAGAGAGGGACAGAGAGCGGCAGAGACAGAGACAGACAGGGACAGGATGAAGGAGGGAGGGAGGGAGAGACAATGAGAAACTATGATGGGAGGGGAAAGAGGGAGATGAAGGGCAGAACAATGTCTGCCGGGTTTTCCTAGTAGCATATAAAAAAGGAATAACACAAACAAGATTCTCATACTTTTTATGACGATAACATTCACCAAGATAATCCTCTGTAAACACAGATAACTTATGCAATAAAAATTGAAATATCATTATCAGGAACTCCAAATAACTGATAGTAGCAATGCACAACTGTTTTAACTTGTTACGTAAGTGCCAATATCTCATGAAACGTTTTAGGTAATCAGAATACGAGTCGAAAATATTGAAGGTAATTCTTATTCCAGACCTTCTCGAAATAAACTGCCGCTGAAGTTTTTCGCTGACGAACTCTCGGAAATGACACACTTTTTACTGCCTACTTTCCTGACTGGCTACACACCTTAAATCACTACCAGACAAATGAAATTGCTAAAACAACCTCTGTCATGAGCGTTGGAGTACTGGGTGTCCCAAATCACTTCTCATTAACATTCACATGACAAATATGTGAACCTAGGCACAACGCATTTTATGCCTAAGTTTTCCCCACTAACACTAACAAGGCACCTTACATTCGGACAAAAACTTTACTTTAACCATCGCTCAGAAGCTACTGCCAACAGTAGCCGGACGATGTCCAAAATGATCCGTTCATCGTCAATCATACAGCTTTATCCAAACTGTTTGGAAAATGTGCGAATTAACTGTCTAATTCGCGAATTTGCCACATTTCGGTCCCGAGTTGTAATATATACCCTTTAGAAATAATAATGGTATTTCAAGATATTTTATAATAAAGATAATTTAGGTAGGACACTCTTGCTCTCACGATAGTCATGCGACATCGACAACTAACATCGATGTTTGGTAACATCGATGTTCAAAACTGGAACATCAATGTTAATAGTACATTGCCCAAAAACCGTCGATGTTTTTAAACATCGATGTTTGAAAGTTGGTTCAGTAACCTCTAACATAAAATCCATGTGCAATAAAATTTAATGTGATAGTAGCAGGTGCACATTAATTTATAATTAAAATTTAAATGAAAACAAAGTTAAAACGCATCTCCTTAAGCGAAATACGAAGGAAATACCAGGGCATTAGGATTATTTCGAGAGAGGGATTTGTCTGCTCGGGGAAGCAAACCGCGTTCGTTTGGTTCGGACACATAACAGGCAGTGGTACTATAAGTTATTTCATATTTTAACTTGTACACAATTGCAGTGATGGGAATCTACAAACAAAACATTGAAAAGGTAAAAACATCGGGTACAAAACATCGATATTTTTATAGAAACAGTTTTGAAAGCCTCGACATCGATATCGATGTCGCATCCCTTTCTCACGATCTCCATTCATTCTAATCCCCAAACAAATTGTAGGGGCACCGAGTAACAACTCAATTAAACGACTTAACAAATACTAAGTAAAATATTTCAAATTCGACATCGCAGTACCTAGGTTTATCTAACATATCATACTGTTTTATGTTCTAGGAAAGAAAACTTCAAAGGAGACTGGAGAGAAGAAATGTGATTCACCACCATCATCTTCATCAGAGTAAAATAAAAAATACATCATTCCTCATCATTTCCTGAAATCCATGATCCCAGGAACACAATACACGTTAGGAACATTTGCATGATAGATCTGCTCATTGGTGGACTCATTTCAAACAAGAGCGGTGACTGTACTTAATGAAGTTTACTGAGTAAAGTGAGAAATTGCTGTCAGTAAACGGATGATTTTTACATTTACTTGCTCTTAGATTTGTACATACTATCTCATGAATAATCATTATTAAAATAAATGTTTTTTTTTATTTTATGCATTTGAATGCTGTACGTTCAAGTATTTTACTTTAAATCTATTAATTATAATATTTATCAAAATAAAATGTCTGTTTTTTGATTTTTTCTTCAGAGTTTATTTTTATATTTCTTTATGTTATCGACACTTGATTAATTTGAATAATTTGAGACAAACAATCCTCTCTTTTTAACTAGGGTCGAAAAAAGTTGATTTTACAATTCATTGGTTTTCTTTTTGTTTATTAAGCCAAAACATCCGCAAAAATTCCCCAATTTAAATTATATTTGCTTTCCCTTGAAGGGTCGTAACCTCTCGGTGAAACTACGGCAATTTAATGATATTCTGGATAATGGGTTCCAAAGATATCATAATAAACTAGCGTACTCGTGCGAGAACTCTCGCATGTTAAACCCCAACTTTTCCCTATCTCTTTGTCTATCCTTTCTATTAAGAAGGACCGTTCTTAATGAAACTTGTTTATTTGTTTAAAAATGTATAAATGTAACTTCTAATGAACTTACAGAATATCAAACAACAACAACAACAACAACAACAATAATAATAATAATAATAATAATAATAATAATAATAATAATAATAATAATTAATTTCCCAAGATGATAAATGCCGCATCTGTCAGGAACACGTAGAAACCATTGATCATATTGTCTCAGCTTGTCCAATCCTAGCAAAGACCAAATACTTGAAAAGACACGACAGGGTGTGTAGCTACCTCCACTGGCAGATCTGTACCGCCCTCGAAGTTCCGAACACTTGCCCCAAGTGGTACGAACACTCACCGAAACCGGTGACGTCTGTTCGATTGTGTACGATATTGGACGACCAACAAATTCAAACTGATCGCACGATAGCGGCAAACAAACCGGATATAGTCATCCGGGATTTGCAGAACAAATCGTGTTTACTTATCGATGTTGCTGTACCTTGCGATCAAAACGTCGTTACCAAGGAGGCAGAGAAATGTCTTAAATACAAGAATTTGGAAATCGAGATCAGCCGAATGTGGGGTGTAAAAGCACAGGTCGTCCCGATAGTTATCGGAGCTCTGGGATTTGTTCCGCAAAATTTGTGCAAGAACTTTAATATACTCCCAGGTAATTCAAACGACTGGGAAGTGCAAGAAATCGCTTTATTTGGAACAGCCCACATTTTGCGCAAAGTATTGTAGAGGCACCGACAGTCCCTAGATCTACTCCTTAGGTAGCTGGTTGCAACCTGGAGTAGATTTTATATTCAGCCGACAGATAACATCTTTAGTCATGATTTGGAGGAATAATAATAATAATAATAATAATAATAATAATAATAATAATAATAATAATAATAATAATAATACAATTTATGCTGGAAACAAATTTTCAATAAAGGTTTATTCAGCATTAGAGAGAGATGTTCTTGGAAAAAATCATACTTCTTTAAAAACATTTGAAGAAATTATTTAATATTTCTCGAGAGTTTGCTTTTCGCTTCCTTTGATTGTCACAAAAATATTAGAAAAGGTTTTTACTCTTGAGAAGGCCAAGTAAAGTAGTGCGAAAATACTGGATCGGGCAAGTACAACCCTACTCTTTGCAATATTATTTAACTTTCTTTGATTTTTTATGTGGAACAGAGGGGTTTTTGGAGAGGTAGAGTGCCAGCTTGCTGGGGTGCGAAAATTGGAAAATTATTTCAAGACTAAAAAGTATTGGATTATTTTCTGTGTTCTAATGTATTTCAAGAAAAACAATTCAGAGCCAAAAAATAATCAAAGTAATATTTTCACCTTTGAGTACTACTTAGTAGTACACATTTGAGTACTACTAAGTACTATTTAGTAGGCTTAGACTTCACTTCGGTACATGGAAATGTTGCTCAAACGATGTTTGCGTATTGAATATCTTACGAACCGAGACCTTGAGTTTAATATCAAACGATGTATTATTTACAATGAGTTTGCAGCTGGGCGTTGATGTACATGCTTGCAGATACCGCCAACATTTAAGTCGTGCGTTTGAATTGCGATCGTTTGCAGTATCGAGTAACTTCCACTCGGGTTTTGATTTCTTTGCGTGTGGGGGCTTGTCTTCACGATGGAATATCACACGGCGTTTCGTGTCTTTCTCCGCCATGCCGTTAGAAGTCGCATGATCGCCAGCACTGCTCGATACAGTCGCGATGAGGCGACTCCTAGCGGCAGGCCAAGAAATAAAAACCCATGTATATGCTATTCTTTCTATAATTTTAAATTTAGTTGCTTTTTTTAAAATTAATTCACGTAGTATTGTAGGCTAGCGCGTTTTGATTTTTGTTTTTCCATTTATATAAAGATAATTTACTTTAGCTAATTTACCAAGTTTATTGTTTGTGTTGTGCCATAGCAAAAGTTTTCCCCTACTACCTCCACGTACCCGTGCGAGATGTGTCGCATATTAAACCCCACACACATCCCTTCTATTTCCATTCTAAGAGGGAAATTTGTTAATGAAACTTGTTTATTTGTTTAAAAATGTATAAAGGTAACTTGCAATGTTCTAACACAATATCAAATAAAAATGAAAAACAATGCAATTTACGTTTAAAAGAAATTTTCAACTAAGATTTCAACTCAGACCGGCCAATTTCTCATTTATCAGTTTTCTCAAAAATATTAGAGGGGCTTTTCAACTCTCGAATGGAAACTTTTCTCAGGAAAAAACAACGCGTTTTCAGACTCACAATACGGTTTTAGACAATCAAAATCTACGGAAACTGCCATTTTTTCTTTTCTCAAAGATGTTGCTTCATCAAAAGACCAAAATGAAGCAACCATCGGAATATTCTTAGATCTTTCGAAAGCTTTTGACGTTATTGACCATAACATGTTGCTCTCAAAATTACCTCCATATGGAATTCGTGGTATTGCCCTAGATTAGATAACTTCGTACCTTAAATATAGGACTCAAAGAGTAGAAATACTATACTAGCACGGAAGGACATTACATACTTATGTTTCCGATTCTTATATTTCAAATTGAGCATGGGGTCCCGCAAGGTTCGATCTTAGGGCCTATCCTCTTTCTGTTATATGTAAACGATATGCCCTCGTCTATTAAAAAAGGAAGAACGTTTGCCGATGTCTGTTTACCGATGACACGAATGTTCTTTGCAAAAAAGAAGCAGTAAATAGTACGATTTCAGAAGTTTCAAATTGGTTTAGTAATAACAAATTAATTGTTAACGAAGAAAAAAACCTGTTTCAATGCAGTTTTGCATTTCAAATCGTCAATCACATGTTCCATTGAAAATGAACAATATGCAATTAGCTGAAGTCGAGGTAACAAAATTTCTAGGTCTTTCAATTCAATCAAACCTCAAATGAAATGTACCTATAACATAATTAAACACTAAATTGAGTTCATTATGTTACACATTCAGAATTGTTACAAATTCTGTCAGCCTCCATGCAGCTCGTTGAGTTTATTTTGCAAATGTACGTTCCCGCCTGAGATACGGCATATTATTCTGGGAAAGCTCATCCTGTAGTACTCAGACCTTTAGATTGCAAAAGAAAATTATTTGAATAATGAAAAAATGCCTTCCACGTGATCCCTGCGAGCCTCTTTTCATTGAGCTTGGAATCTTACCATTACCTTGCCTATTTATTTACGAATCTGTAATATTTATCAAAAATGACCTACTTAACGGAGGGAACATATTGTCATGCAATATTGACATTTATAATTACAACACACGTCGTAGAAATCACGTTCATCAAGTGCTAGTATCAACAGCTCAGTACAAGAAATCCACATACAATACACGTACGTTACTTTACAACGCATTGCCAGATGTTATTAAACAAAGTCGGTACACACATTTTAGCTAAAAGTAAAATATTTTTTGTTGCATATCTGTTTCTATACAATTAGAGACTGTACTGATCATCAAAAAGAAAAATAATGTTTATTTTAACAAAACAATGATATATAATGAATTAGTTTACATTTGTATAGTATACATTAAAAAAAGATTTAATACGCCTGTTACAAGTAATGTCCTTCAGCTTCCGGGTCAATGACCCTCATATCGGTCTGGTTTTTGTCCAGTTTCCCTGATTCGTTGAGCAAATGCTGAGATGGCCCCATGTTTTGCTTCTGGACGTAAATGTAGCTTCACTGTGCGCACGTTTTGTTGAGCACTCCTTTTGCTTGTAGTGGTAGGAGTAGAACTGATGTTCATTACTGTAGTATGCGGACGGCAGTTCAAAGTTGCCGCGCTAACAGCGCGGCAAAGAGCGCCGGCAGCATGTTCCCGCCTCCGGCAGCGCGCAGCACAGAGCGTCGGCATCAGGCGCGCTGAGCTTCGTCAAGCGCGCCAAGGGTGTGCTCAGAAACCAGCCACGCCTGTTACCTGGGCTCCGCGCACTGGTGAACCCGCCAATCAGGGGAAGCCGCGGGAAGCCTTGCGCGGGAGCTGGCCCAAATAAAAGGACGCCGGCGGAGGATCACCGGCAGTAGAGCGCTCGGCGTGGTTTCAGCCAGATGGCAGATTGTTTTTTGTATATGAAGTTTTGTGGTAACTGTACATAGCGGCCGAGTTGGCCCAGATTTTTGTAAATAAATATTCTTATGGAAAGTGAG
Organism: Acheta domesticus; assembly: GCA_031308135.1. Taxonomy (NCBI): domain Eukaryota; kingdom Metazoa; phylum Arthropoda; class Insecta; order Orthoptera; family Gryllidae; genus Acheta; species Acheta domesticus. The sequence continues at coordinate 60,434,796 of JAHLJT010009419.1, read as the reverse complement.
TGTTTTTGAGTTATAACAGTGGCGACGAGTAAAAAGGAGAATGAACGCGGAACAATTTTCACAACTGATGGCGTGTCTACAGCAGCAACAGCAGCAGCAGATGGCGATGATGGTGCAGACATTGCAGCAAGCGGCAATTTCGTCACGACCGAGCAGCCCAGCCCCGCCGTTCGCAACTTACGATGCAGCAGAGGAAACCTGCGAAGAATATGTGGCCAGATTGGAGCAACATTTGTTATGCTATGATATTAAAGAGGAATCTCGTAAAAGAGCATTTTTTCTGGCCACAATCGGCGCACCGTTAAATAGGTTGTTACGTAAGTTAAGCAAGGAAGAAGAGATTTCGCAGGTATCATACGATATACTTAAACAGCGGCTGCTAGCTCATTTTTCGAGGGAGACGCATTTAGTGGCGGCACGCTACAAGTTTTATTCATCCAGAATGAAGCCAGGCCAAACGCATGCCGATTGGGCGACGGAGTTGAAGGGTTTGGCGAAGCGTTGTGCGTTTGAATGCAACACAGAGAAATCGTATGCGGAGTCATTGATACGGGACATGTTGGTAATGCATACGCCGGAAAAAGAAGTTCGGTGGGCATTATTGCAACAAAACAACCCGTCTTTGGAAGACGCCTTAAAATTAGCAACATCGTATGAGGTAACGAAGCATACGGCGCATCAGATGACGTTAGGCGATAGAGCAGCAAGAGATGTAGAGGAAATGAGTGTACAGGAGGAAAATTGGGTAGCCAAGCCACGAAGCAGGAAGCAGCAGGAGAAGAAAAGTCCTTCCACCAGCAGAGGCAAGCTATTGAAGTCTTGTAGACAGTGTTTTATTAGTCACGACAGGAAGGTTTGCAGATTCCTCAGAGCGGAGTGCTACAAGTGCGGTAAGAAAGGGCATATTAGAGAAGTGTGCAACAGTGGTTCTGCTGAAAACAGACGACAAGAAATGGACATCGATGAGGTGAGCGGGCACGTCAGAGAAGGACGCAGCAGTGGTTATGCCGAAAGCCAGCGGCAAGAAAGAGGCATCGATGAAGGGGATGGTGATTGTATTTATTCAGTTATGCAGTGTGATGACAAGAGTAAATTGTTTGTAAACTTGGAAATAGGTGGTAAATCTGTATTATTCCAGGTGGATACAGGTGCAGCAGCAACTCTAATAAGCATGACTACTTATGAGCAGCTGGGTTCTCCGCCTTGCGCCTCGCTGAACACAGTTTTTTATGGATATGCTAGACAGAGGATCAAGACGAAAGGTAAGATAAGCCTGCTAGCGAAATACAAAGCGATGGAAAGACAAGTAACACTGGTGGTTGTGGACAGTCGTGATGCGGTTAACATTCTAGGAATGGATGTTTTCACAATTTTTGGATTTACGGTTCAGGACGCGTTTGTCATTCAGACTAGCGCCCTGCCAAAGGAGGTAAAGAATGTGATAGATTTGAATTCAGAAGTTTTTTCGGAGCAATTGGGAAAATGCAAATTTTTTGAGGCGCATTTGCAGTTGAAGAAAGATGCCACCCCTAAATTTTTTAAAGCACGACCTGTTCCCCTGGCAGTGAAAGATAAAGTAAAAAAGGAAATCGACAGGTTAGTAGATTTGGACGTCTTGACCCCCGTCAGTACTAGTGCATGGGCAACTCCAGTAGTCATAGTAAAAAAGAGAGACGGTAAAATTAGAATGTGCGGAGATTTCAAGAGCACCGTTAATGCGCAACTCATGGTAGAGCAGTTCCCCATCCCCAGAGCAGAAGAGCTTTTTCAGAAGCTAGCGGGCGGGCAGAGATTTTCAAAAATAGATTTGCGGGACGCGTATCTGCAGATCCCGTTAGATGAAGAGTCTGCGAACTTATTGGTAATTAACACACCGTTCGGGCTTTACCGATACAACCGGTTGCCTTTCGGGGTCGCTTCAGCTGCGGCTATTTTCCAGCGCTGCCTGCATACGCTGACAGCCCAGGTGAAGGGCAGCGCCAACTACCTAGATGATATAGTGGTAACGGGCGAGTCGGAGGAGGAACATCTACAAAACTTGAATCTCTTATTAAAGACTTTAAATGAATGGGGCCTAAGGGTTAACTTGGATAAGTGTGATTTTTTTAAAGAACAGATTACTTATCTAGGTCACGTGTTGGATAGCTCGGGGATCAGGCCAACCGGAGAAAACTCAACGGCGATTCAGCAGCTTCCGGTTCCTGTTAATTTGCAGCAGCTACAGTCATTTCTGGGGAAGATTAATTACTATGGCAAATTTATCAAGAACATGGCGGAAATAGCAGCACCCCTCAACGCTTTGCGTAAGAAAGGCGTAAAATGGCATTGGTCGGCAGATTGTGACAAGGCATTTCGGAGGTTGAAAGAGAATTTAATGCAGGCAGTTAAATTGGAACATTTTTTGCCAGATAGAACGACTATACTAGCTGTAGATGCATCAGAATATGGTATTGGGGCAGTCCTTTCGCAGAAGGATGCTAAGGGTGTTGAGCGGCCAATTGCTTGTGTGTCAAAAACGTTGAATGTTCACCAGAAGAATTACTCTCAGATAGAAAAAGAAGCTTTAGCAATTGTATACGGCGTGAGAAAATTCAATGAATACTTGTATGGGTCAAAGTTCATAATCATTACTGATCATAAGCCGTTGGTGTCTTTGTTCTCGCCACACAAGCGTATCCCAGATAATACGGCGCGTAAGATGCAAAGGTGGGCGCTTTTCCTGTCTGATTATAGTTACAGGATACTTTACAGATCTACATATCAGCATGCTAACGCAGATGCACTATCCCGTCTTCCGCAAGGGCCGGATGCAACTTTTGACTCTGAGGACATCGCCTGTCTCCAGCTGGACCAAGCCGAAGAGGAGGCAGTATCAGGTTTTCCAGTCTCGTCATATCAAGTGGCAAAGGAAACAAAGAAGGATCCGCAGCTCAGGCAAGTGCTGTACCACGTGCAAACTGGTTGGTCCAGCGCGCATAGGCGAACCAGGGCGCTGACGGAATGGTATAAGCTCCAACACAGGCTGTCGGTTAAGGGCGGCGTATTATTACTGGCTAGTGATGAAGGAGTTAGGGTAGTGATTCCGCATAAGTTGCGACCAAAGGTATTACGCCTTTTACATGAGGGTCATTGGGGTATAGCCAGGACAAAGCAAGCAGCCCGCCGTTATTGTTATTGGCCAGGAATAACCAAAGATATAGAGGAGATGAGCAAGCATTGCGAAGCATGCCAAACTAGTCAGGCAGCGCCGAGAGCGGATTTAAGCTCATGGCCCCAACCCTGCGAGCCGTGGGACCGCATACACGTAGATTTTGCGGGTCCTTTCTTAGGGCATATGTGGTTGTTAGTAGTGGACGCATTGTCAAATTATCCGTACGTGATGCGCATGCAACACACAACTGCACCACATACAATAGATGCTTTGAAGAAAGTTTTCGTAACAGAAGGCCTCCCACGAGTATTGATCTCCGATAACGGCCCGCAGTTCATATCAGCGGAATTTCAAAAATTTTGTAAAAGTAGCGGGATACAGCACATTTTGGCTCCACCGTTCCATCCTCAGTCAAATGGAGAGGTGGAAAGATTAGTGCAGACGTTCAAGTCAGCCATGCTTAAAGCAACTAGAGCGGGTGCATCAGTAGAGCAGGCGTTACTTAGCATGTTGACCACCTATAGGACGTTACCGAATATGTCAGGTAGAAGCCCCGCTCAAGTATTGCATGGTCGGCAGCCCCGTACCTTATTGTCCTTGTTATTTCCGGAAGAAGTGCCAGTGTCAACCAAAGGCGCTAAATTCAAGAGAGGAGATAAGGTACTGGTAAGAGTGTACGGAAGTAATTGTAAGTGGCAACCAGCAATAGTAACTGCAGTAAGAGGAGGCAGAGTTTACGTCCTCAGGACAGAAGATAGAGCAATCTCTCGGCATCAATCACAGATTAGGAGACGGTACTACGATTCTGTAGTAGATAAGCAACAGGCGGGGGGGCCAGCGCAAAGCAGGGCAACAGAAAGTGTAATGCGTTTTCCCTTTTCAAGCCAGCAGGAGGAGCGGCCCACACTGGATTCCGGCGCAACCATCGAGGAGCCATCTCTACAGTCGCAGCAGCGGCCGGCATTGCGGAGGAGCAACCGACTGCGTCGTTTCACCCCCTACATCACAACTTCGGTGGGGAGGGTGTAGTATGCGGACGGCAGTTCAAAGTTGCCGCGCTAACAGCGCGGCAAAGAGCGCCGGCAGCATGTTCCCGCCTCCGGCAGCGCGCAGCACAGAGCGTCGGCATCAGGCGCGCTGAGCTTCGTCAAGCGCGCCAAGGGTGTGCTCAGAAACCAGCCACGCCTGTTACCTGGGCTCCGCGCACTGGTGAACCCGCCAATCAGGGGAAGCCGCGGGAAGCCTTGCGCGGGAGCTGGCCCAAATAAAAGGACGCCGGCGGAGGATCACCGGCAGTAGAGCGCTCGGCGTGGTTTCAGCCAGATGGCAGATTGTTTTTTGTATATGAAGTTTTGTGGTAACTGTACATAGCGGCCGAGTTGGCCCAGATTTTTGTAAATAAATATTCTTATGGAAAGTGAGTGTTTTTGAGTTATAACAATTACCATATTTGTTAGCAATGCAGAAAAATTAAATCAGCAGTTCATTTACCGTTGAAATTGATTTTCTCTCACCTGACTCGGGAACTGCCATCTGACTGGTTTCTGCCATCTGACTGGTTTCTGCCATCTGACTGGTTTCTGCCATCTGACTGGTTTCTGCCATCTGACTGGTTTCTGCCATCTGACTGGTTTCTGCCATCTGACTGGTTTCTGCCATCTGACTGGTTTCTGCCATCTGACTGGTTTCTGCCATCTGACTGGTTTCTGCCATCTGACTGGTTTCTGTCATCTGACTCGGGAACTATTTTTTTCTAATGTCCATTTTTCTAAAATAATAATTTTTCTAAATTCTTTTTCTAGTTTTTCAAATGTTGCTAATTTCCCTTTTTTTAAATTTTGGGCCTCAAGAAGATGTGCGCATATAATATCTCATACACAGTTTTTACTGTTTTTTGACAAATAAATAAATAGATTTATTCAGTATTATGGAGAATTTTCTTGAAACAATCAACAACACTTCATTAAAGACAACATTTGAAATAATTATTCAATGTTTTTTGGCAGTTAGCTTTTAGCTTTTCGTGATAGTCACAAAAAATATTAGCTTTCGACTTTTGAGAAAGCTACGTGTCTAAACCCGCTGACATAAAATTTCAATGAATCACTGCTGATAACGAAAATACTGGTAAAGGTAAATGACACAGTCTTCACTCTTCAGTGTACACCCACATCCCTCCACAATTAGGTACATAGCACTTACAGACCAAGGCAAAACATTAATTGAATGGTTTCACTACACGCATAAGACACATCTTCATAGGTATCAAGCAATTATAATCATACTTCTAGTTGTTGCTGGAGAGCAAATCTTGAATTAATGATCATGCAAATAAACCTCGTGAGACTGCACAAACCACGGTGTATACAGAAAGCGTAAATATAAGACTGAGGAATCTAAGCCTTCTAAGCATGTCCTCACAAAAATGGCTACCAGCAGCAAGGGCTGAAATATTTATGTGGCCTTGGTAGTATTGAAGCGCGGAACCAAAAAAATAATTGAATGTTGAAAAATATCTCATCTTATAGATTATGGTTTGAAAAACATTTCATTAAGGCATTTGGCCTCAAAATTTTAGTTTTTAAGGCCCTGGAACGCTTTATTTAAGAGTTATTTGGCTAAAACTTTGGCGAGTGTTGCGGGTTGCATTTGACTTCAATATTTAAATGCGTTTTTTTAAACAAATCCATATTTTTAAAGTCAAAGTACAATTCGTCTCATCTCAGTGAAATTCTTTTTCTTTAGAGACCTCATTTATAAAGACTGGTTGTGTGTGAGAGCTGCAACGGAAAGGTATACTACTGAAATAATACAGAAGACGATAAAGAAATGATGCATCACTTTAACGGAACAAACACCAGAAGAGCATAAAAAATGCAGATGAACTTTTCGAAATGCGACATTCTCTGATCGAAATGGCTCAAGTTGAGATCCTGTAAATTTGAAACTATTCTTTTAATTTTGATGGGTTCTTTATGATATAGGGAAAATATAAAATCAAAAAGTTTTTGAGAAAATTTGCACTACCCACTTTTTAAATATAACTACATGAACTTTAGGTAAAATAATGAGATAAAAGTAATTATCTTCGAAGTTACGATATGTTTAACATTTGTCGTTAAAATATAATTTGAAGTTCTTTCTACCAGTTTTTTGGTGATAAAAAAATATTCATTTGAGACTGTAACAATATATTATTGAAAATATAATACAATAACTGTTCTGATTTGAAGTGGATTGTTTTCATTTTCTGATATACGTACGTAAGTAGTATAGAGAAAATTATGTAATGCTGCGGAAATCGATTTCAAAATTTTAATGAAAATACACGTTTAGGGGTCCCTTTATTCCGAAAATGTTGTTGTTTTCAAAACGTCCCACCATCCGTCTGAACAATACTAATACTTAAACTATTTTTATGATTTTATCCTAAATTAATATTCCCCGTTCCATCTGGCCCCATTCAAGCTCTACGATTTTGAAAATAATTCTTTAAATTTTGGGCATATTTTACATAAAGTTCCTGGGACATTCAGAATTTTTCAAAAATTACTTCAAAATTTTGCTTTTAAATTTCTTTTAAGAAGATAGTGAAATAAGATTAAAAAGGTGACATATATCCCAATTTTACTGTTAACTCTGAATTTTCGAAAATTCCGAAAGTTTGAATTTTTTCGGCGTCTTCCTACAACTGCAATATTGACTATACATATTTTTTCCTAATATAAAATTTGTTCTTCACAATTAGTTATTTTATTAATATCCTGTACAATTTTTGAAAATACTGGTAGGTTTTGCGTAATATAATTTGCGCAATAATTTTGAATAAAATATGAGCAATATTAAAAAGTATTAGAAACAACATTATCTCAAAAACGGCTCTTATTTTTTTCAAACTTTTTATGCGGATAGTGCTAAATGCACTGTATAAAGTGACAAACACCATTCTGCTGTATAATTTAGTTTTTGTTTTCAAAAATAAAACACATGTAATTGTTTTGAAACATCTCCCACGTCGTCGTTAATATTTATATTAAGGATCTTGTTTATATATTAGTGTATTTGTGAATTGAAGTGCTTCAAATGTTATCTCAAAGTTTCTCGAAACTCAAAACTCATGTGTGAAAATAATCTCAAAATTGCGTATTTGTAGAAAAACGACTTTCTCTGAAAAAAAAAAGGCTCCAAATTTTTCAACAAAAATTTGCATATAGGACCACTTTAGTGTATCATATTCATAGTTATATTTCATTTCTATCAGTAGGAAGCCGAAAAATTGAGAAAATTTGGAAAAAAAAAGTTCTTTAGACGGCAATAGATGGCAGCTAGGAAGGTGAGGTAAAACCGAAAAGCCAGTCCAGACTAAAGAGAATTGAAAACTACCTAGAGTCCGAGAAAGTCTGAAATTCTAAAGCACCACTAGTAACTTTCTCGTGTACACGTATATATGATGTAAGTAGTACAGAGAAAGTTGCATAATGCTTGGAAAATCGATTTCCAGATTTCAACGGAAATATGCTTTTGGAGTTCTTTGCTATCGAAAAAGTGGTTATCTTCAAAACGTCCGTCCGTCCGTCCGTCCGTCCGTCCGTCCGTCCGTCCGTCCGTCCGTCCGTCCGTCCGTCCGTCCGTCCGTCCGTCCGTCCGTCCGTCCGTCCGTCCGTCCGTCCGTCCGTCCGTCCGTCCGTCCGTCCGTCCGTCCGTCCGTCCGTCCGTCCGTCCGTCCGTCCGTCCGTCCGTCCGTCCGTCCGTCCGTCCGTCCGTCCTTGAACGACACTAGCGCCTAAACTATTCGTAATTTTTTTTCGAAATAAATATTCCCCAGTCAATCTGGCCCGACCCGAAGCTCTGCGATTTTGAAAAATATTCTTTAAATTTTAGAGTACTTTACATGAAGCTCCAGGATCATTTTCAAAGTTTTCTCAAAAATTGCTCAATTTTTTCTTTAAATTTCGTATAACAATAGAGTGAGATAAGTTTATAAAAATCTCGTAAATCCGATTTTCGTTCTTATCTTACCATTTTCGAAAACTGCAAACTTCAGAATTTGTTCGGCACCTTCTTACACCACTAATACTGAATATAGAGATTTTTCTTTAAATAAAATTGTTTCTCTATAATTTGTTCTTTAATAAAAATTATTGCATTTTTGGAAAATATTAGTAGTTTTTACATAATTTAGAGTGAAACATAAAGAATATTTTTAAAAAATTAAAAACAAGATTTCCTCAAGAACATCTCCAAAACGGCTCTTTTCTGCAAACGTTTTGTACGGATAGTGCTAAACGAGCTGTATAAGATGACATTTATAATACGACTGGTAAAAATGGTATTTTATTTTGCGAGAAGGAAATGTTGCGACTCGAGGTCGATAGGTTGAGTGGCGGAATCCTACAAGCAAAATAAAATCACTTATCTCGTACGACATACACTACTTTTTAATCAGCCTCACTGATTTTATTTCAAAGCGTATAAATCACGGTGTCCAACTGGCGACCCACGAGGTCATTTATTGTGGCCCGCGAAAGGTTATTACTAATGACACATTCAACCAAAACATTTTTAATTTCCGCACCCAAAATTTGTCATTGGATCTTCCCCCTCAGTTATTAACATTCAGAGGCGGGATTCAGGGGGAGGAGGCAACTGCCCCCAATCTTGGGACAAATTTAAAAAAAATAAATTTCATTTCGCAGATCTTCAAGTTAATGTTTAAAAGATTTACTTGTCTCTGTATTTTGAGAATGTAATAATTAAGCGAACAATACTTTTATTAAGCTGAGCGAATACCCTACAGCCTACATTAACTAGTGGTGCTACAGAATGGCACAGACTTTTCCGTATTAGTTTTCTATTTCCTTTGGTCTCGGCTAGCTATTCGGACTTGACACATACTCTTGCCAACTGCCATCTATCGCCACCCAAACTACACTTTTTTGACATTTTCTTAATTTTTCGGTTTCTTAATAGTAGAACGGAAATATTATTTTAAGAATATTTAATAATGGTAAAACCTCGTCCTAAATGGCCATTTTCTTTGAAAAATTTGGAGCCCTTTTTAAGAAAACGGCGTTTAAGCACTACTGTAAATGCGAAAATTGAAGCTCTTTTTCACAGGAATCGTTTGCGATTTCGAAAATTAAACTTCTTTAGAAGTCCTCAGAAGCACTTACCCTCACAAATACAACAGTGTTTACAAATTGCTGGAAGTGTACATATTAACGGTGTGAGAGATCTCTCAAAAAAAAAGTTTGTGTAATTTTTGAAAACCCAAAAAACTACCCTGAAAAATGCTTTGATGAATTTACAGTTCAGACCGTTCAAATAACAATGAGGATCGTCATCTCTGTGTTCAACTAATCTAATTAATAACATTCAATAATAATCAATTAAATAATAAACAAAATTGAAAACCGTGCTTATAACTACAGCACAATTAACTTTAAAAATGAATATAAACGAATATTTTCGTGTCCACAATAGAGCCCAAATTTGCCCCCCCTCCTCAATGAAAGATCCGAAATCCCGCCTCTGTTGACGTTAAATAAATAAATGAAAAATAGCACCAGAACTTGTCCGTTTTTGTCCGTAATGTAGAAATCGGGACTTCTCCAACTTCTACTCAAATGATTTTTGGTGCATTTGACGTAAGCGATACGACCATTTTGACGGCTTTTATTTAAACATCTTTGCTGCGAAAATGCCTTGTCTCTAGCACAGTAATTCCATGGTAGAGCTAATATGCATTGCGGCCACACTCCCGAGGGCGCTGCTGTAGCTCATGAAAATGATATACTGCCGACGCTCTCTTGTGGCTTTAATGGTTACTACCAGAACTACTTGCTGTTCTTGCAGCGTGTGCGTATGCCTTCAAACACGTGTTTTGTTGAACTCGGTTACAAAACTTGAATCTGAAGCCGTGTGTGTTATGACGACGTATTCATTTTAAGTGAAGTACAGTCAACATGGGACGGAAAGGAAAGTTTCAAGATCAGGCTGTTAAGAGAGGACCTGGTCGCAAGGCGAAAAAGCAGAAAGATCCTGTCTTCCCAGAACATCTAAAAGGTGAGAGTACTTTTTACAATTTTCCTCTTTATTTTGATTTTTGGGCTGATTTGTTTTGATTTGAAGGCTTTATTCGTGTTTTGAGGGTCAGGGAATGTATTTGTTGATAGTTTGGAACCTGTAGTTGATCAATTCTCTGTGTACACCTATTAGTATGATACATATTCAGATAAAGGTTATAAATTTTAAGAAGCCCATGAATTTTTGTGTGGTGGCCTTAAGAGTGATGAAATGAGACAAGTGTTAAATGACATGTGATGTTGGTTGGGTAGTTGTAGCAGTTTCGTATTGCATTGAGTGGAAATACTGGAAGGTAGCAATTGATTAATTTCTTAAGTTAAATTAAACGATCAGATTCTCTCTTACAGGAAAAGTGAAATGGGTATGTCTTTGACATTAAACAAAAGGTATAATTATTTAACCAATGTTTTAACTAATTTGAACCAAAATTATTAGATAGAAAAAAGTTAGAGTATTCTATTTAAGATGTTTATGGATTTTTGACTTATTTGCCAAAGGCATTACCTGTTGGCAGTAATATGTAGAAATTAATGCAAAATATAGTAATAATTTAAGTAACACAACATCGTAAGTACTGTAAATTGTATATTATTAATTATTTGTAAAGAAGTTATAAATAGTTCACTGTAAAATGTACTATTAGAATTATAAATACCAAAAGATTGTAATGTATTTATAAAATTATATAAATACATGGATGAAGTATTTATATGAAAGAAGTATTTTAAGAGGTTTTTTTTTGTATAGTGCAACAGTATTATATCCTGTAATTTTGCAATTCTTAACCATTTTAATTGAAACTTGAAAGGCAGATCTTATAATCTTCACAATCTAGTTTTGCCAGGCAACTCTTTACTCATGAAAATGCTAATTTGATGGTTATTTTTATCGTTGTGGACAAGGAAAGTGGAAAATCTGTTTGTCATGTAGTTTTATTCTATTTTAGGTGATGGTGATACAAAATCCCTTACTCGCAGACAAAGGCAGCGTGCAAGAAAAAGACAATTAAAATTACAAAAGAGTTTGGAACATCACTTCAAAAAGAATATTAAAAACAATACAAAGAATGAAAACAATGAAGCTGAAGATTCAGGTACGTAAACAAATTTTTTATTATTTAATTTTATAGAGAATTGCACTATGCTAGAAACCTGCCTCAAAGACATTGAGACAGAAAGTGGTAGATGGGCAGTTGTAGTGATACTTCATTTCTAAACACTTTATTTTGTTATTATAAATAATATGAATTGTTTGTCATTTTGGATTGTTATCCTATAAGAGTTTGAGGTTCATAAACAATTAAAAAAACTGTGTTTCGTAATGTGGGGGAAAAGTACAATTACGGTTGTGCCATTTCAAAGTTTCTTTAATCATGAAATTCATCCCATCATATTTGTTTATTCACAACATTCTTAATTTTTTGTTTTAGATGTAAATATTTCTGACTCAACAAACAAATTGGTGAAAAAGACAAAATTAATGGTTCGAGTAATGTGAAACCATTAGTCCTGAAGCCTGTAAAAAATATTGAAACAAAAATCCTAAACTATTTGATTCTGACTCTGGTTCAGAGAAGGAAGATGATGAATCCGGAGATGAGGAATCTGGAGATGAAGAGGTATTGAAAATTAGGAACATTATGGAACTGTGGCTTATGTGTTTGTTTGCTCATCTATGAAATGTAGAACATCTTATGTTTGGAGGGTGGTTCACAATAATTAGGAAACACTTCGATAGAGTCTTGCAATATTGATATTTGACAAATGCTAGTGTGGAATACAAAAACACGCCAAGTCTATTGTACAACGACTTTCCAGCTACTACTCTTTAACAACTGTTCATATTGATTATCTTATTCTCTCTCCTTCACTGTCAGTACAGGCAGGGTTGCCAGATGATTTGTACATCTGTCGTTAGATGACTGTAAATCCACCCAATAAGAAATATTCAACTTTTAATGAGGGACATTTGAATTTGCTTTAAAATAATTGAATTTGAAGGTGTGTGTGTGTTTTTGAGGTAGTGACTTTATGAAATGTTTGAGTAGTTTTATTTTTTTGTTTGTGAACATTGTAATTTATAATTTATTTAAAAACTTATTATTACAAAAGTATATCTTCATATTTAAAAATTAGTTATTAGTATTCTTACGACTGCAGATGGAAGGAATACTTAAGGGATAAAATAATTATTTTCAAACGAGATCATTTTATTTATCATGTCATTTCACATTGAAATGCTTTTGGATGATTGTAGCTAAACTTAATTTTAAATGGCATGTTCTAAAATTAACTGCAAGTACTACGAATGTGATATATTACATTATGCACGACAAAGATGCTATGGCTTTTAGGACATCCTGTACTAGAGATCTAAAAACGAACTTTACTCACTTCTGGAAGTAAATTTATTTAACATATTAACGAATTAACAAATTTTTAATGTAAAGTCGCATATAAAGTAAAAAAATTGAAAATCAAACTTGCTGTCAATGTTGTTGCTTTTTTTTTTTTTTTTTTTTTTTTTTTGAAAATTTTGTCGTAATCTGAAAACCTGCTCAAAACTACATATGCCTTGATGCATTTTTGTCCATTGTGCTGTTTTCCACAAAATCAATTTTGTCCCAAAAGAGAGCCATTTTCCAGTCCAAGTGGAATTCTCCCCAATCTGGTAATCCTGAGTACAGATAGGGGTTCTACCAGTCGGGGCTTGGTTCAATGCATCATAAATAACTTATAGCGCCAAGTGAAAACAAAGGGCCTGGGACATTTGATTCAAGGGTCCTCCTTATTTCAAGCAAAACATTTCCTTTTCCCGCAGTTCATAAACAGAATTAATGTCTTCATGCATCATAAATAACTTACAGTGTTAAATTTGAGATCAATATAGTTTTCATTTCTTTTGAAGGAAAACAAATTTGGGACCCCAATTAAGTCAGGGCCTGAGGCATGTTGCCTCAGGTGCTCTCCCCCCCCCCTTGTGGATGCCAAGGAAATCAAAGCATAAAAAATGAATAGGCAAAATGAATGGAAATGGCTTGTCGTGACAATAAATGCATTTCACATGTGATTCACATGTGAAGGAGGAGAGAGATATGTGTATGTGACACGAGTTATACTCGAGGAGTCAGAGAAAGTTCGGTGTTTTTACGTGCACAACATAGAGATACCATTTGTTAGGGATTGTCAGTTATGATTATAAAATTCACCTCACTTTTTTGGCAATACCATTAAAGACTAAACAATTATGGCATGTTCATTTAATTGCAAACAGTTTTTTAGAATAGCAGTATTCATTCTCAAGTCTTATTCAGGTACCAGAGACTGCTAAATACATAGCAGAGTAAATGGGAAAATATTCATTTTCATAATGTACCTCCATATGGAACATACATGTATTAATCAGGGGACATCCATAAATTACATAATGCAAATTTGGGGTATTCCCCCTCTGTCCCCTGCGATACGTCTGTAACAATTTGCTTTAACCACCCCTGCGTCACATCTTTTGTTATTACTGTTTCAGCACCCAACATCACTTTTTAAAATTTTTATTGTGAGTTTAATTTTGCAAATGAACTGATGGTTTGTCTACACAGACAAATATTTTGTGCAAGATGTTTGGATGCATGACCCTGTTGTAATTTAGGGTGTCATCTAGCAACATAACTAAATTTCTTTGTTTTCCACCATAAGTAATTCTTAGTAGTTACTATTTGTAGAAACAAGCAGTAATTTTGAATTGTTTTTCCCCTTCATTAAAAAGTTTATGTTGTGTAGGTTGAAACTCTCAATGATGTTGATTATGAAAGTGATGGAATAGAAGATGATGATTTTGGGAATGAGGCAATGGATGATGATGAGAGTAAAGGAAGTGACAGTAGTGATGATGATGAGGAGGAGGAGGAAGGCGATGGTGACAGCAAAAGTGCAAAAGATGATTTGCTTCCCATTGAAAGGTCTTCGAAGAAACTTTTAAAAAAACTCAAAAAAGACAAGTAAGTGCTAAATAGGCTCTGCTCTAAATAAAGACTGAGTAAGTCTCTCTTAAATTAAGCCAACAAAATTCTACGAGTGTGCAAATGAATGAAAATTAGGGTGTAATGTTAGTAAATGCATTTTTCTAGGGAAGCAGATGAAAAGGAACTACTACTGAATGTTGCAACACAGGATGTATTTGAATTTCCTGAAGATCTCAGTGCCGAAGCAATGAATTTACAGGATATTCAGCAAAGGATTAAAGATGTTGTTATTGTTTTATCAGATTTCAAAAGACTGCGTGATCCTAATAGGTAAGATAAAAATTAATTCTTGGTAAATTTGTCACAAATTAATTTGCTGCACATATAAAGTCAACTTAAGTTATGCTTCCTTGAATGTACTTCATACAAATAGAAAATTATTTAATGGTGCAAGGAAAAGGCAGTTTTTTTCAACAGAAAACATGTTTTGTGAGGTGTTGGCACTATTTCATATTGTAATGGTTCTTATTCTATTAATGAATTAGATTCACGAAGAGATAAACAATAAATTTTATTTTTTTATAGGGGCAGATAATTCTATGGCATACTCTGTAGATTTTAACTATGGCAACTTACTGGTTTATTAAATTTAAAACACACTTACAAAATCAAAAAGAAACATTTATTTATAATGAAAATAAAACAACAACAAACCATACTAAAAGTCCTTTTAGCATGTCCACATTCCTTTTGTGCTTCAAGATGTGTACTTTCTTGTTTATACATCAAACGTATACCTCACGCCAAGATGTCAAACATTGTGTATACTCAAAGACCTTCAAGTATCTTCTATATTACAATACATATATCCCTTGACCATACTCTTTAGATGTTTAATGTTATTCTGTATTCCAACACTTAAACTTTTGTCGATTCGGTGATATGTCTATCTCCATTTAGTGAGACTTCTTCCTCTTATCTGGTTGTTGATTTCGTTCATCAGTATATCTCTGTCTTCACAGTATCCAACCTATGTCTTTGTCCCAAGTAGGCAGTGTTTGTAAGTGCCTTCTCAATGTCAAATATTGAATATTGACTTGTTAAATATATATTGAAGATTTGAATTAACCAACTTAAATATAATATAAATATAATAAAAGCTTGATTTGAATTGTAATGCAGGTTCTAATGACATTTCTGCACTGAAACTAAGTTTAACTTACAAAAAAAAATCAAATACCAGTTTGAAGATGTGTGCTGAGTTTTAGTTTCTACCTAATGAAAAATCCTCCTTCCTAATAGCAATTTACAAAACAGATGATAAGAATTTTATAACAAATTACAGGTCTATTACAATCCTGAGCATTACACCAAAATTGTTTAAGTCTACTGTCACAGACAAAATTGGTTACCTGATTTTATATTTTTTTTTTACTTTTCTCATCCTATGTAAGAAACAGTATAGTAGCCATATGCGGAAATTGGCGAATTTTCAACTGCAAAATCTTATTGCTGGACCTGCTAATGAAAAAGTGAATAAATCATGTTCCTATATATAGTAAATTACTTCCTCTAACACAATATGCAGTCAGAATCCATGCTCTGTGTGTCCTTGATACCGAAAAATTGATTGACAGCAGGATTGATTGACCTATCTATCCGTTTGTGATCAGTGTGGTACCTACACCATTCAGCTGAGTTTTTCTCCAAAATTGATTTTCCCCAAGCAATTTAAACAAATTTGTGGCCCTCTGAATTTGAAACAGATATTTTGATTTTCCATCAAAAATGCATTTATTTGCATATTTGGACCGTGTGTCCATATTTTTCTGTATATTCACTCTTCTTTGGCAGAAAATTCTCAAGACTGCTAACAGTAACTTATCATTATCAGTTCCCTCCTCATATTGAAAGGAAATATTCTCTCAGAAGTGGTGAATGCTGCATCCCATGCACAAAGAGTAATCAACTCGCCCATATATCTGAATGCTGAGTGGGAACACAGCAATGCTTCCCTTGCTCTCATGGCTTGGGGCCAGACAAATTTTCATAGTGGGTGTGTTTCACAAACTGTGGGCTCTCAAGTTGTTTTTGGTTTCATTTTGCAAACTCTGCCCATCCAATTCCTTGAATTGTGGAGTTGATCTAGTCTTTCCCACCTCTCAATTACTAGCTCATTCTTCCATGTCAGTCCACTGCAAAGCATTGGCAATAAAGAAAATTTCAAAATGCCTTAAGTCACCACGTAGATGAAAGATCTTGTGTAAAAGCACATATGAGAGTTTTCTGAGAAGCTTATTATGTTCTTAAAATTTAAACTCTTGACATGTATTTGCATGTAAGCTAACAATTTATATGATTTCTGTGTCTTTTTTATTGCTATTTACCTATCTTCTCCATTTGACCTTTTTGCATATTTTCCGTTTTTAATTGTATATAATGCCAAATATATTTATTTATATATATGTGCATATTTCACTTATTTTTATGGAATATAAATCACACCTCTTGTAATAATGCAGTGACTAACAAGCAAGTTGACTTGGTAGTTACTACTATAATGTGTTAGTTTTTGTGGACTGCTTTAAAAAAGTTCTAATGTTCATTTAATCTTAGAATGGTTTCAATAACAGTCTGTATTAGAGAAAAGAAATAGAATACCATAGATTTAGTGTATTTTGATAGTGCAAAATCTATGGAGCCCTATGATTTTTCAATAAAGAAACACATAGGATTAATGTTCTGCATTTTGTTATATAAGCAAAAGTAATTTCCCACTATTTACACTTTCCCATGGTTAATGCAATTCAGACCCTTCAAAAGTGTAAAAGAGGAGTTTTACTGAATATGCTAATTTTTCCTTGTTTTCAGGTCTCGGGAGGAGTATGTGTCGTTATTGGTAAATGACCTGTGCACATATTACAGTTACAATCATTTCTTAATGGAGAGGCTGATGCAGCTTTTTCCATTGAATGATTTATTGGAATTCTTGGAGGCAAGTGAGGTTCAGAGGCCCCTGACTATTCGTACAAATAGCCTCAAAACTCGGCGCCGTGATTTGGCTCAGGTGAGTCATTTTGTTTCTATTTTGTAATTGTAATATATATGTACACACAATACATATGAACTTACTTGATCAAGTTATGCATTTTCCAGTACAATTCTTTATCATATTTCTTGTTTGAGAACTGACACTTTAAAGAATCTATTGTGTCCAAATAGATACGGTGACATTTTGATTCTCATACTCTATTTATGCCAACATTGTAATCAAATTATGGTTATTATGCATATAAAACAATGTTGTGCTGACTGCTGAAATCATTTTTCATTGTCTGAAAAAAAAATACATGTAAAGGAATATAATTCACTTGTAAATAACCTGGAATAAAAGTTTCCTGTCTAAGGAATCTTCTCAGCACTCCAAAGCAATAAAAAAGAAATCTTTTAAACACTCTCGATTTTGTAAATAGAACTTTTCTTTCTAATGTATTACCAACATTAGCCATAGGGAATGTATCGTTTTGATGTAATAATAAAATAAAACATCTGTAAGCTGAGCCCATAATGTCATATTGAATGCTAATGTGTTATTTTGGAGATTTGAAATATTCTCTTTGTTATAGGCTCTAATCAACCGAGGGATGAACCTAGACCCTCTTGGAAAGTGGACGCAGGTGGGGCTAGTAGTGTTCACATCGCAGGTGCCTCTTGGTGCTACTCCTGAGTACCTAGCTGGCCACTACATGATCCAGGGGGCATCCAGTATGCTTCCAGTGATGGCTTTGGCCCCACAGCCAGGAGAACGAGTGCTTGACATGTGCGCTGCCCCAGGGGGCAAGGCTTCTCACATAGGTATGGAATTTTTTTTGCCATTTTAAATTCAAATTGTGATTTTACATTGTCCTGCTTCTGTGTTGCAAAGGTGGACTTTTTCTGCATATTTAAAACAGACTGGGCTCATTCAAAAATCATGTGATAGAAATTTGCATTTTTATTCCCTCATTCCCTCTTTACAATTTTTAACATTTAAAGTCGTGCCCCTCCACCTATTACTTAGGCGTGTCCACACGATGCGTCTTTCCTGAGTGTCACGGGAATAAAACAACATGCGCAAAGTTGAAAGACTAACGTTCAACACAGCGCATGTGTGCTACCTTGTCCACACGATGCAACACTGTGCGGTGCTTGTTTTATTTTGTACAATGGATCCAGCAGCTATTTGCATGGCGATTTCCATCAGCTTATTTTATAATCAGTTGAAAGAAGAAAAGAGAAAAACTTCCTTCTCTCTATAATCTTGAATGAACTGAAGAGTGAGTTCGTTTTCAACAGACTTTCTGAAAATACATAACCTTGAATGAAAGCTATTGTATTTAACTGTTTCAGCTATATAAGTTATCACATAAATTTCGAAAATTGACGTTACTTTAAAAAAAAATAAGAATTAGGGAGAACCAAATATTTTCCTGTCTCTACAACACACCGAATAGAAATGAAAATAATCACATGTTCATATTTACTAGTTTCCACAATTTATCTTAATAAATGTGTGTATTGAAAATTTATATTACCGTAAACATATAATTAGAAAATAATCTGCAACAAATTCGCAATAAAACACAGACGGACAGCACAAAATACCTCAGAAGACTACCAAACAACTGTTTCGGCTAGGTATTCTGGATAACTTTGCTATGAAATATATGTTCTTTGGAGGAAGCGCACGAGAAAGATGAATGAGATTCCTGTCAGCTCTGGGAAGTTTGCGCTATTGCATGCGTCTATCGTTTTGATGAAAGGACGCATGCGCTACGTGTGCTAGACGCATGCACGAAATTGAACGAAAAGACGCATTGTGTGGACGTGCTTTTACAGAGTGTAGTTAAAGTAACTTAATTAAATATTGGGTTTCATTTCATATATAAAGTTTGTTTCTGGAATCAGTCAGTACAAAAAAAGTTCTGGTTCATGGAGGTTTCCATTTTATGACTAGTGTGATATTGATATTTTCTTCCTGAAACTTGTTAATTACATGACTTTATGATAATTATTAAAATACATTAGCATATAACATATTTATGTAAGAAATTGCTAATAAATGAATATCAATATATGTTTCTCTTGCTTATATAAGTTTAGGTCAACCAACTGGTTGGAATCAAAAAAATACATGCTGCCTCACTGCCTAGTGGCTGCAGTCAGACTGCTTGCTGACTCTCAAAGCACAATGCATCACAGCCCAAAGTACTAGGATTTTCTGATACCCTTGGATAGCCTTGAGCAATGTCTCCCTGGCTGTGGGGTTACAATTTTCAATGTGGGGCAGGAAGGCATGTGAATAGAAGCCATGTCCATACACCTTCCCATGCTCAGTCGGGAGGGAGGGGATATTCCCCTATGGCCTATGTCTTGAGAGACAAGTGACCTAGAAGTCAAATTGTACACTGAGAGCCGAAGTCCCTCTCCTTTACTGTGCCATAGCTAAATCATGTGTCACAGGGCTGGAGAATTTAAAACAGACTTGCAGATGCCTTCATTTCATTAAGAATATCTCACGTGTCTGTCAATTGCATTCAATTCTTTTTTCTAAAGTTTTTTTCCTGTGGGACATTAAAAAACATGAAGTTTCCACATTGAACAGGTTTTATTACAGGCTGTGTAAAAAGCCATTTAACTGCCTCTGAAGGTTAAGGCAGGTTTCTGATTTTTACAGGTTCTTGTTTAGACAGATTTTACTGAATTTCAATAGTTTTTCAAATTTAAATAAGACCTGTTTTTTATTAATTGTGTAAAATTAACTTTCAATTTTGCTTTTGTCACAGTTGTGTTGTGGTGTTTCGTCACACTGATTGTGAAAGTGCTCATTTAATAGCCCATGAACACTTTTATTTAATTAAAGTCTCTTAATTTTTTTTAACCATTTTCACGTAAATGGTGATTTCAGTTTTGAGAATCACTAATTAGATCCAAGTACAAAATAGGCTCTTTGAATTGTTAAAATGTAAAAATGCTTAGCCATTATTTTGAATGTGGTTGATTATTAATTTTGACTTATTTATTTACATTACCATACTGTGTTTCAATAATCTCGAAGGTAACTTCATCTTCTACTGCTTGTCATTACAAAATAAATGATATGATGCCTTCTCAGCAATTTTGTACAGTTGAATAATTATCTATACAAAGAAAAAATGTATCATCTTTAAAACTCCAGATTCTTTGGTCAATAAAATAAAAACTATGAATCTTGTGTTACAGCCGCAGTAATGAAAAATACTGGTGTATTGTTTGCTAATGACATGAAGAGGGATAGAACCAAAGCCATTGCAGGCAATTTTCACAGATTAGGGATCGTGAATTCTGTAATTACAACTTATGATGGTCGTGAATTTCCTAAAGTAAGTTTTGAAGATCATCCATATTATTGGGCATAAAGTGCTCCCTTATTTGATGAGTTAGATAATACTTTTTTTTTTTTTTTTGGTTTCAGATTCTGAAAGGATTTGATAGAGTCCTGTTGGATGCCCCGTGCACTGGCACTGGAGTTATTTCCAAAGATCCTAGTGTAAAGACCAATAAGGATGAAATTGATATCCAGAAATGTTGCACTTTACAGAAGGAACTCATATTGGCAGCAATTGATTGTTTAGATGCCAATTCTCAGAGTGGTGGCTATCTTGTTTATTCTACATGCTCTATTTTGGTGAGAATTATCATCATTTTGGGTTGAAGGTTATGGAATTTTCTGTCTGAATACAAATAACCATGTGCTTTCTTATATTTGTATTTATTAAAGTGACGGAAAATATGCAGAATCTGCTCAAAGCGTGTTATTATATACACTAATAGGAACTATTTTCAAATAAAAAATTATACGTGTTACCTGCCAATGGGCAATACCATATTTTCCCGAATATGAGACTAGATTTTTTTCCGAAATATCTCAGTGGAAAAATGCGGCATCACCATTTGCGGATTAGCCTAGTACTAGGGCTTAAGATTTTGACATTGCCATTCCATGTCACAAAACTTGTAAATGTAGAGGTAATGAACTGCGGAGGCAGTAAAAATATCACCCTTATCTTCAACATATATTGTGGGATGTCGATTATCCGAACCAATTGGTACTAGGTATAGTTTGGAAATTCAATCATTCGGACAGCTGAACATAATGTCTATGTAGACTACTGTTGCACTAAAAGGTAGCTCTTGAAAATTAGGGGATTGTCTTATATTGGGGTAAAAATGTTAAGTTTTTTTAACTGTGGACTGTGAATGCGTAGACTATATTTTCTGGTTCTCTACCTGATTCCATCATCTTTTCTGATTTTCGTAGAATTATTTTATGTCTTCTTTTCCCTATGAAATGCACAAGTGTTTTGTGTTTACTTTGCTAGCTTCCACGTATTTTAACTTCCATTCATATGTTATATTTTCAAAATATGGGAAATAATGGAAACAATTAGGTTCATAGAATTCACTAAGTTACACGTTTTCGCCAAAGGTGAATGAAAATATAAAATAATTTTCCCTGCATCAATCTTGTAAATATGTATATTTGTGGTCATATAAGAGATACTATTACAAGTTTAATTAAAGTCCTGATTTTCATTTTTAGCCTGAAGAAAATGAATGGGTGGTGGACTTTGCTTTGCGAAAACGAGATGTGAAGATTGTTCCTACTGGACTTGATTTTGGAACTGAAGGGTTTGTTAATTACAGACAATTCAGGTGAGAATCTCCAGAATGCATGTTTCAATGCTTTTTAAGACATTTATTTATTTATTTATTGTAATGTCATTTACTGTATTTTAACTAGAGTACCTGAATAATATTTTCCGTGGTGTTAATTATAGATTTCATCCTGCAATGAACTTGACAAGAAGGTTTTACCCCCACACTCACAACATGGATGGATTTTTTGTAGCAAAGCTCAAGAAGTTTTCTAACACTGTTAAAGATATTAAACAGAATACAGAAGAGATCCCCAGCTCCAAACGAAAACAGGATTCTCCAGATAAAAGCAATAAAAAAATGAAAGTGAGTACATCAGAAAATGATGGTAATTTAAATAGTGTTTCTGTACAGAAGAATTTTCAGAAGAAAAAGAAAAAAGGAAAAAAGAAAAAGGGTAATGCTTTTCCCCAAGAAACAAATGAAACCTCTGCAACATTAAATAACAAGAAAATGAAAGTGAGTATATCAGAAAATGATGGTAATTTAAATAATGTTTCTGTACAGAAGAATTTTCAGAAGAAAAAAGGAAAAAAGAAAAAGGATAATTCTTTTCCCCAAGAAACAAAAGAAACCTCTGCAACATTAAATGCAGAAGGAAAAGAAGGGAATAAAGGGAAAAAAGGAAAGAAGTGGAAAAAAGGAAAGAAAAGGGAAAATATGCAAGGTATGGTCAAGAAAGAAAATAATAATAGTTCAAGAACTGATCTTACACCTAATTTATCAGAACACTCTTCTGAAGGAGGTGCTGGTATCAAAAAAGTAAAAAAGAATAAGGATACTGTGCCAACCAAAAAAGTGAAAGGTGTTGCTAAACCTAAATTCAAAGTAAGGACAGCCAAACCTTTTCTGAAAGGTGTTAAAAAACAGAAAAAGGAAGTGAAGGTGAAAACGTGAGAGTAAATGTATTTTGCTGTATATTTATCATGAATGTGCTGTTTTTAAAAAGAATATAAGAATTGTTAAATTCCTTTGTGTTTTTTTCTTTAACCTAGTGGTTAACTCCTAGTAAATAAGTCTTGTTGGATGATGAGAGAAGTGAAAGTAGTAAGGGTTAAGCAATACATTATTTCAAGAAGTTGGATACTACATTTTTGAATTGTCAAAAAAAAAAAAAAAATGTGCACATTCATTTATTTTACTGTAAAGATATTTAATAACCTGAAAGCTATTATTTTAAAAGGGATTAAGTTAAATGAAAGGTGCTGATATTAGAAACAATCTTCCTTTTTCAAAATCCACTTTACTCAAGCAAGGTAAATAAGAAATATTGTCAGGATCGAACAACTAAGATTCAGGGAGTAAAGGATGTTACAAACTTCTAAGGCATAACTTTTTGTCAATGTATGTGTGTGTTAAAATTATAAAGGTGACATTTCCATTTGATTGGCATGTAACATGGCAGGCCTTATTTCTGAATCGGTTCAAGATATTTTGTCTGTCAAACACCAGTGCATGACAAGTTTCATATCAATCGTAGGGAAATGTCATTTTTCACTTTGTTACATTACATTTCCTGCTGCATGCTCATTGAATTTGTTACTCTAGTCATTTTTATTTATTTATGTCAAAAACAGTTAAAAACTGTGTGTGACGAGCTATGGGGAGAAGTGAAATTTGTGTCATTTAATGGATTGGTTATATGAACATTCTAGAAACACGTAGAGAAGAAAACTAAGTACCAACTTGTAAAAGAATCTACCTTTACAACAAATGAAAATATTTCTCTAAAGAAAAACTGCTGTGTATTGTCTGTTACCTAGTATATCAAAGATACTCATATGGATGTAAGAAAATAATAATATGGGAGAAACGGGAGCTATTTGATTATATTAAGCAGTGAAGTTGTCTCAATTGAATTCCTTTTGTAATAGTGATAATACGTTGGCATGGTTCAGAGATAAGAAATGAAGTTTTATCAAGCAATTTATTGCAAGAGGAGGTAATTTAAATACGGCATAATACATTTTCTTAAGTTTACAAAAAACTTTTGGATTATTTACAATTTTTTAAAAATTAAATTTAGTTTCTAGGCTACTTATCTAAATTCTTTTCAAGTTGAATTCTTTTGGTTTTTCAATAATGAAAGTTGCATCTGAAGATAATCTTAACTCCAGACTTACTGAATTGGTGGACCCCACCCCTTCCTAACACAGATTTTGTTCAGGTCTCGTTCCGCCAACAATTACAATGTATTCATTACATTCTAGAAGAGTACAGTTTATTAAGCCTAAACAGATGGCATTTAGAGAAGAAATTCCTATTCTAGCGAGCGAGCCGTCGCACAGTGGGGCAGGAGGCCTCCAAAGTTGAGAATAAATATTTTAAGTGAACAAAAGAACAGTAATGGACTGAGTTGATAAAAAAAGATGTTAAATAACTTAAATAAAGCAAAATATAACATTATTTTAATTTCAAATTACAGTGCATTATAAAAACGTTGTTTCAAAACTTGCAGATGCCAAGTCTGTTAATGAAGAAAAGGTAACACTTAATGATTGCCTTTATTTGTGTGTATCGTCATTGTATGACCTAGTTCATATCAACATAATGAATCTGAAGACTCGATCAGTATCATTATACTCTGTTTCGCATTGTGCTTTTCCAAGCAACATCATATTTAAAACTTCTATCGTAAGTTCGTCAATTTTCTTTGCAGGAAGTGGTCTGTAGCTTATGATGGCAGGGTCAGATGACACCAGAAGTCAGCAAAAATGTCTTCATTGGTTCTGTCTATGACACACTTACAAGAAAAGTCTTCCCTAAATTTATTAATGTCCTTATTACGTGTCTCATCAGATAACTGACCAATATGTAGTAAAGATTTCGTCAACACTGCTGGACACTGAATAAGTAGTTTGTGTACTGTTGGCGGTATACAGTACCAAGTGTATTTTTCCACAGATAACCTGGCTGTATTAACACAAAAAGTTTGGAACTTTTCTAAATACGAAGCCCACTGTAAATGGCGATGAGCACTATGCGAAATCTTTCTATTAGTTCACGATCAAGACCTGTTACACATGCCGATATCTCAGGATTTTCAAAAACCGATCTTGCAGTATTACTATCAGTAGAATTGCTAAATCCAGGCTTTGGTCTGTCCACTAATAAACTCATATTTTCTTGGAATTCTTTCTGTATTTTTCGTATTTTCAGACTATCATCTTGGCTTCTCCTCATGCCTGCCGTGATTTAAGTGCAATTTTGTAAGATATGTGCAGCAGGCACTCAAAGCATCGAATGCAAGTGTGCAGTACTGAAATTCCAAATTCCAAATCTGGGGAGTGAACTACTATATTTAGGCATTTTTCGATATCATCGAATTGTTTAGAAGTCTCTCAACATAAATAGCATTTGTGTGAATTTCGTGTCTGTCAAAACATTACAAATCTTCCCGTCAATCATAGCAAATATCAAAAAGTGCCTTAAAATAATATTCTTACATATCAGATTGATCATAGAGGGTTAGAGATATGACAGTCAACGTATGTTTTCTCAGCTGCCGAAAGTTCCGCACTCTCTGGTTTCAACTGCATTCTGATTGGTCTGCAATGTGTAGTAAACGATGGGCATGGGTTTTGCCAAAGTACCGTTTCTTTGTCTTCGGAATTTCTTGTTAGCAACTGCAGCGGGACGATAGATGACAGAAAGATACTGGAACCAGAGATATATGCTTAACTGACACTGTCTTTATATACAGGAAAGCACAATGGTGTCTGAAGCCATCTTTCATTTATATTAACAAATCTATCGTACATTCTGTTCGGACCGTTTCTGCTTATATTGGGAACTAAATGATTGTATTCATTTTCAGAGGTTTTGGGACAATTAATTATTACTCTAATGTTAATAATTACAATTAATAATTACTCAAGAACAAGAACATTTCAAGAGCAACCTATTTTTGAATATTCTTGTACCCTGTTCCCTTCATAAGACTAAGTTCATTCTAGATATGTCTAACGTCGCTTCTGGAGATACTAAAAAAGAAGAACGCACGAACTTAGAAAAAATGTTTTTTTTTTCGAAAGGGGCAAAAACGGGCAAAATTTCTCATTAAATACTTCAAGTAGAATGTATGTTCAATTTAATGCAACAAAAATTTTTGCTTGGACGCATTTGGAAGGAAACTAAATCTTTATCAATTCATGCATTTCTCCCAATATTGCCAAAGGTTGACAAATATATTTTTGTAAGCAAACAGGCACTAAATATTCGCAATATTATGACAATATACTTTTACTTAGCTTTCGATGTATCAGCCATGTTAATTTAGTTCCAAAATTCCTTCGCGTTTATATTATACAAACTCAAAAACACTAGCATACATCCAGCGCGCCTTGCGTAAGCTTACGGACTGACCAGATTTGCCGATGCAAAACTCGAATCAAAACACGCCAGGGAACAAGTCGGTGCTTGTTTGAGATAGAGTACTCCTTCCTGTATGCAGCAACAATCAGTAAACATGAATCGGTAGACTTTTGATTTTTGAATTTTTCTCATGTTTTACCGTCTCCTGCCCCACTGTGCGTCGCCTGAATAGTAGGGATGGGTTGCTTGCCACTCGCTGGGCGACAGTGTTCGCCCTCCTCTCAGCGTTTGTGTCTTATGGCGACGTTAAAGAAAGCGAACATTCGCCGAGCCGAGCTTTAGCCTTCAATTTTTACTTTCCCTCGAAACTTTCGCATCTTATCGCTTTCCCCATCTTCCATTTCACAGTGGTACCAGAAGTTACGGGAGAAAAGCTTCCATTATTTCCGATTACTTCGCCACTTGTAGTTCTGCGGAACACTAACAAGCAGCAGCAAGCCTGGAAACGATATTAATTTGAGAATACTTTACAGCACATTTTTTATGCTTTCAGTTGCGTTGATTTATCCGTACTCACTTTTCTGTGCGATGTGGCTTCAAGATTATGGCAAGATTGGATTCTGACTTGATTAGATTCTCGGTTAAGGAATGAAAGAACGTGTTGTGACCTTCCCTGCTTTCTGTGTCATGTCTACCTATACATCTACGTACTTCACTGAGCTTTATTCCATCGATGCGAGGGCAACGCCTTGGAAGTACAATATATCCAAGGATTCTTTCGGCGGAAGGCCTTTCCAGAACACTGCGCTAAGGTCAACTTCAATGATAACTAAGTTTTGGCTTTAAACTTTAGAGGAAAGCATTCCATGAAGGATATTGGCAAAGAAGAGCCCTGAGGTATACTTCGATTTTCGTAACTTTGCCCCTGACAGAAATCAGCTGTTTCGCTTCCATCCACTCGGGAGCTTATATTTCGCGACAGTGACGTCACCATGGTAACGTTGAAGCTCCCGATTGGATGAAACTGTCAACAGCTAATTCCTGCCAGGGACAAAGTTACGAAAATCACAGTATAGCGAAACTAAGGGCATATCCTACTCTAGTTTTCCTCAACTTCCCTCACTAGCGAAGAAGAAGAAAAACAAACAACAACACCAACAACCACGCGTACAGACACTGTTTAAGCAGCGTACATACGGGTCTGTCACGTATTGACGATCTGCGCAACGGAGATGTTTACCATTATCCTACTGAATATAATGTACGTAAATTGATTAATAGGAAGCCCAGTTACATCTAACAGGAAGCCCAGTTACATCTAACTGAGCAGGGCGGTGGCTGTACATCCCACCCAAATAACTTGCAAGGAAGGAGTCGGTCAATTTTTCAAATTCAGAATTCTCAACATTTTTAGATCCTAATGAATACTATTTCAAACTTGTGGACAATGAATAAACTATTCAAAATCCATATACGAAATAATTTGTAACGATTCAAGGTACTCATGTTTCTTTAGTCACTTTAAAGCAATCTTCTGACCTGCTCCTGCCTTGACGTCAATGCGCGCCCTAGGTACAGCCGAAGGGGGGAAACGTGGAGCTCAGCGTAGCCTCGATGTATTTAAAACGCGACTACGAGAGACCACAAAGATTGCGATGGCCCTGCCCAGTGCTTCCCCACAACAGACCTTCCTCGCTCCGCGCCAGTCCCACGCGAAGCTCGGACAGCCGGACAGCACCATTTCCTCGGCGAAACAGGCAGGACCGATCCCAAGGCGTCGTACTTTGCGACTATCCATCAGTCGTTTCCCCTCGACGTTGCAGTTACCCCTTCGCGTCTGGTCATTGGTCACCGACTGTCCAGGTTACCCCTTGGCGACTGGAGTGGAGGAAACGTGAAAGGGGTTGTCATGTGACTGGTTATGTTCTTAAATCGTTCAGTGATGCAATAATCTACGATACATGATCAATTCTGATGTCAACATTCTCTTTTCTTGGCAGCTCAAAATTGTATAACGATAAATAGAGTGCTCTCAAAGAAACTGTTTTTGTACAGCCTTCTGAAGTAATGCACTTGTATTTCTTTGTTATTCTTTGAAAATTGCCATTAAAAGTTCTCCCACGCATTCCATCGTGCATTACTCGGAAACTGCCTCTTACATATGTTCTCAAAACCCGCATATGTTCTTTAGGCTGTCTTCTACAAACTGAAACATTTCTTGACCTCCTTTTAAACTTTAGGGGTTTCTTTCTCGTTTCGTAGCCCGTTGGCTCAGAATCTCGAAATCTACGTAACATTAAATTATGCGCCGGCTCTGTATTACTTGTTTGTAACGAATAATTCAGAGTTTGGCCGTCCAAAGTTCGGTTCCAATATACATTTATTTATTGATTTATTTTATTTTTAAATTTTAGATTGTTTCACCTTCTCTGTTTCGGTTTGCACCTGGTCGGTTACTCTCACCTGGTCGGTTTCTTACACCTGCTCGGTTTACGTAGATACTCAATGACTAGCTTAGCGTGTCGCATCCAGTATACTTTCTCGCATATCACTTACGTATATAGAGAAAGTTTGTAATTGTGCTGCGAAAAACGGCGATTTTCCGGAGAAAAAATCGTATTGCAGGTCCGTTATACCGCAAAGATTATATTTGTTCGTATATGTAGTAAATTATTTTTTTCTAACTCGTTTAGTGTCAAAGTTTTGTGGGACCTGGATACCACTGAAAAACTGGTTTACGTCAAAACGTCTCTGTCCATCGTCTGTGAACAACTCCAGCAGTTTAACCGTATTCAGGATTTTCATCAAAATTGGTATTCCCTGATCGCGACCTGGCTGTATGGTGTGGCCCTTGAATTTAAAACGGATATTTTGATTTTAGGGTGTACTTTACATGAAATCTGAAGGACATCGTGAAAATTTTCACAAAAATGACTCCAATTTTTTCCTTCGAAAAACTTGCAGAAGTTTCAAAGAACTCCTGTCTTCCTTCAACTGCAATATTGAAAATTAAGATATCCCTTTTGAATGAAATCTATTCTTCAAAATTATATCTTAAAATAAAGTAATGTACATTTTTTCTCGAAATATACGTAGTAAAAATAGTATTCGATAATTTGATATGCATGAAATAATGACAATTTGATAAACAAGATTTTCTCAAAAAAATGGCTCTAAATTTTTTCTTAATTTTTTCCTCGGATAGATAAGGAAATATATGCTTATAAATATGACATAAGTCCGATTTTCGTTGAACTTTTTGAATTTTCAAAAAGGAAAATGGAATTTTGACGAAAATACATGTGTTGGGGTCCCTGTTACCTGGAAACCTGTTACCTAAATTTCCCCTTTAAAATGCCTGACCCTCTGTGAATAACACAAGAGCCTAATATATACACCAAATGTTTACACACTGATTCCCTGATTGATGTGGCTGATGTCGCGGCTCATTGAATTTGAGACAGTATTTTAATTTTAAGGGGTACTTTTCATGTAGCCATCCAGTGACATGTTGGAAATAAAAAAATATGTTTAAATTTTTACTTTAACATTTTTGCACGAAGAAAACAATGTTCGATAATAGTATTGGGGCAGTAATAATTGTCAGTGAAATCTTTGCATTTTCAAAAATTGTCTAAGTTGAAACATTTTTGTGCTCATTCCTTGAACTTTATAGAACATTTCTTCGAGATGAAATCTAATCTTCAAAATAAGGTGCTTTAATAAAGTCAGGAACAATTGTTTCAAAATATGAATAGTGTTTGCGCAATTTTAAGTGAAATCGAGACAATTAAAAAAACGTAAAGAAGAGTTTTTTAAAAAACGGTTCCATATTTTTCTTTAAATATTTGGCGTAAATAAAGCAATGTTTTCTTAATAATATGGCATATTTTTTATTAAGAAGTTTGGAATTTCGAAAATTACAAACGTTAACCTTCAATGTTTAAAGGTTATGTCCACCACTTTGAAAATGTCTGGAAATATTTAAATGCACAAGCAGTTATTGGACAACATTTACGTTGATGAGTAGTTAAGTTGCCACCACTTCAAAATTAAAAACCCAGAGAATAAACTGATGGAGACGACTGGCAAAGAAAAATGAATAATTCAAATATCTCGGAATTTGAGATATTTTTCTTAAAATTTCCAAGCAATATTTTATTTTTTATACATTAACATAACAATAATTATCTCGTTAAAGTTCATTGTATATCTATGGAATAAAAGGTTTTTATAAAAAATAAAACGGAAATATAGACAAAATAGAAAGTATAGTTAACTGCTAGTTTTCCTAAAGACGGCGGGAAAAGGATTTGCTGATTTTAAAAAAAATGCTGCTAAAAAATCTTATTACAACTGGACACATCATGTAACTTTGGTAAAAAGTTACTTAATTATTTTATAATTTAGCACATTTTACCTGAAGTTGTTTTTTTTCAAACACATTTTACACATTACCTGTATATGCGTATTCATGGTTGAAAAGTTTGACTGTGTTTGAAAACTTCTGTTTCAAACACGTACTTTTGAAGTGCTCTTCAAAATGAAATTTACACACAAGTTATCGATTTATTGCCAAAAGAGGCACAAATTGTGGCTTCATCGATGAAGTAAAATTCTGTCGGTTAGAACCATCGTGTTGCGTATACTTTTCCAGTTAATTATTCGCCGTCGAAAAGTTGCGGTATATCGTTTAACATCTCAAACTTTTGCTTTCTCCCTTTCGAGTGAGACAATGTACATATTCCAACAGAAATTGAAATTCACCTCACGGGGATTTATAGCGTAGTCAATTTTTGGAGCCAGTACTAATTAATTATGGTCGTATATTCTAGAGTATCTGTCTCAATGAGATTTTTTATAATACAACCTACAACATTCTACATTTTCTTTCTTAAATCTGGTTGATGCTTTGCTAAGTAATTACTTATCTGCAGTGGTACATTTGCGGGGTTTTGTGTTAATGGCATCTTAAAAAACGCTCAATCCATTATTTTTTCATTGCGTATTATATGTAGAAGTAATATCAGTTTGGTCTCTCCTGCGATCGTGTATATTTAGTGAGAGTGCACCTTTTGTCAAGCAGAAAGGTTTTTGATTCTTCGCTAAAAAATAGTTGTATTTACTAGAAGTGTAATGAAATCAGTATTTATTTTTCTGTCTATAGATGTCTTTTTCAATTTTATCAAAATGTATTGGTCTTCTATTTAAAGACAGAAACGTCTTTTAAATTACTGTTTTATATTAATTTCCGAAACGTTGCTGTTATAAATATCATGTATTACATTTAATATTGATATAAAACAGTTATTTAAAAGAAGTTTCTCTCTTTAAATAAAAGACCAATAAGTTTTGATAAAATTGTAGAAGTGTAATTCTTTTTTAATTCACATCATTATATGAAGATGTGTAAATGTATATCCTAATCAATTGTGACAACTTTTTGATATTCCCCAAAATGTCGTATTCAGAATAGTAGCATGTGAAACATAAGGATATTGGTAATAAAAACAAAAAATAATGGTCTTCTCTCTCTCTCGATTATAATTAATTATTTGTGTTGTTCGGTGTTCATGTTCTGGGTACATGTGAGAGTGAAGGTAGGGTGTTGAATGTCTTTACTTGAAATCTCTGAGGACTCCGTTGTGCGGTGCTATGAGGGCTCCTTATGGTAGAAAGTGCTCACCTCATTCAATATGTACTAGATCTGAATATTTCACCCATAAGAAAATTTAAATGATTGTACAGGTTTTGTGAGTAGCTTTCATCTGGAAATATAAAGTTAACATTTCATTATTGTGCCCCAATAAATTCTTGATACAAACATTTCAAAACATGAGGTCAACCTCCTTTCCTCGTTCCTCTCCGCATAGGCCAGGATTGAAATAATATCGTGCTTCTCGCTATTTTCAATAAAAGACTCCGTAGAGAACGTAGAACTTTAGCACGCTTTATCTATTTCGACGCATGGGTATTGTGTTCAGGCAGCCAGTTCTGATGTTACTATTTGTCAGCACCGAAGACCTACGTGTAGATTTCCAGTCACGTTAGCACAGTGACGCATGTATTTAATTGTTAAGCAAACTAGCGGAGAGAGGAATATTATTTGCGAAGTATTTATTATTTTATTTTTAAATTAAAACATGCTTGTTACTTAATAATTTTGATGTTTTTATATTAACATGATTACAAAGTGAGTGTCTGAGTGAACTATTACGTAATCCGTTTTCTCGACGTAACTATGTGTACAACAAAATTTGGAGAATTTTATTGCTACAATGAGTATTAAGAACGTTGGAGAGAAAGATGTAAAAATACCACTCTGTTACAGCAGCGGAACCGGGAAGTATTTCATGAGGAAGCCAATTAAAAGTTAACTCTCACAAATTTCTTAAAGAAAAATGATAGTACTTCACACTGATTATAAAGTTAATTTCTTCATAAAATGACTGTTCAATCTCGCGAATAATCTCACGAAGAAATTTGCTACAAGGGCTCAGCCCCCTAATTCTCTTTCACCTGCGCGGCCAACATTCTTCGGCTACCCTACCCTCAAAGCTTCTCACGGCAGTCCAGCGCATCTGCTTATTGAAAACACAGATGTACAGGCAATAAAACAATTCTCGTTCAAACAATTCCGCTCCTCTCTGCTGCGAGCGCCGAACCGCCGCTACCCATTGTACGGTCGCCGGAGAAGGGACGAAGGAGGGCTGGGCCTCCGCAGGCGCGCGGCCGGTAGCTCACGCCTCCATTAACCCTCGACTTGCCCCTCTACTCAGCCTTCGGCCAGATGTGTTTACAAACATTTATAGAAATCGTACGTAGCTCGTAGCGTAGTACGATCGTACGTAGATCGTAGAAATCGTATGTAGCTCACGCCTCCATTAACCCTCGACTTGCCCCTCTACTCAGCCTTCGGCCAGATGTGTTTACAAACATTTATAGAAATCGTACGTAGCTCGTAGCGTAGTACGATCGTACGTAGATCGTAGAAATCGTATGTAGCTCACGCCTCCATTAACCCTCGACTTGCCCCTCTACTCAGCCTTCGGCCAGATGTGTTTACAAACATTTATAGAAATCGTACGTAGCTCGTAGCGTAGTACGATCGTACGTAGATCGTAGAAATCGTATGTAGCTCACGCCTCCATTAACCCTCGACTTGCCCCTCTACTCAGCCTTCGGCCAGATGTGTTTACAAACATTTATAGAAATCGTACGTAGCTCGTAGCGTAGTACGATCGTACGTAGATCGTAGAAATCGTATGTAGCTCACGCCTCCATTAACCCTCGACTTGCCCCTCTACTCAGCCTTCGGCCAGATGTGTTTACAAACATTTATAGAAATCGTACGTAGCTCGTAGCGTAGTACGATCGTACGTAGATCGTAGAAATCGTATGTAGCTCACGCCTCCATTAACCCTCGACTTGCCCCTCTACTCAGCCTTCGGCCAGATGTGTTTACAAACATTTATAGAAATCGTACGTAGCTCGTAGCGTAGTACGATCGTACGTAGATCGTAGAAATCGTATGTAGCTCACGCCTCCATTAACCCTCGACTTGCCCCTCTACTCAGCCTTTGGCCAGATGTGTTTACAAACATTTGTAGTAATCGTACGTAGCTCGTAGCGTAGTACGGTCGTACGTAGTACGTAGATCGTAGAAATCGTATGTACCTCACGCCTCCATTAACCCTCGACTTGCCCCTCTACTCAGTCTTCGGCCAGATGTGTTTACAAACATTTATAGAAATCATACGTGCCGCCTTCACCAATATTCGAGCTAAAAGCTTTTCGCTGACAATGGTGCACATCTGCGGGCGGCCGCGCGGGCGCGGCCGCCCCGTCTTCTCTCAACCGGCGCACCGCGGTTCCCGAGGGAAACATACCCTAACATTGCTGACATGCAGCCATCGCGGGCACCTCATGTGTCGTGCCAAAGTCACGTGACACACTCCAGACAATAACAGCAAATAGCGAGCAACTCTCGCGGCACCCTGCGTCTCACCGCATGTCATAGGCTAACTGCAAATGTCACGAGACTCCCCCCTCTGTATTCGGAAACATACGCTTCAATAAATACGGCAACTTCGCTCCCACGCGCCACCTATTCAAACTTCTAATCAACGCTATCACTACTACTTCTATCAGTCATTTCTACGCTACTATTGAAACTTCTACAGTCACTTCTACACTACTACAGTCAACTATCACAGTCAAACTATTACCATCAACTTCTATAAGCAAGGCTACCAACAGCCAACTTCGATAAGTGTTAAAACTTCACTTCTGTTACTCAGTTTTATCTTACGCCTACGCAACTCACTTGCTAACTTAGGCATCAGCCTACAACAGTACGAGATAATCAACTATCATTGACACCTAGTCAATACGCCGGACGAGTCTCAATATTCGCTCCATTCATCAGACAGCCTGCGAACAAGTCGGCTGTTCTTGGTTTGTCTATCAAGGCTCCGACAATCAATCAGCGTGGCCAGCGGGCCGCGATCTACATTCGGGCCACCCGTGAAACAGTCTTCACCTGGCCAAATCTACACTAACGGGACGCTCCAGTCAGGCCGAGTACGTGCCCATTGTGCTATCCAGGCCGCCAGCCATATCATCTGCAGCCAATCTCAGCCGACGGCATACACACTCAGCCGTCTGATCTGGGTTGGTGCTTGCTGTATACTATCATTAATCTGTAAGTAGATGTGTACTTCAAGAACGAAGAATCTTAAACTGTACAACATTCATTAGTCCTACGACTTACTGCTAAATTACTAATTTGTACAACTATCTATTTTCAAGGATTGAACTTAAATTCATTCACAAGTGTACATTGCTTTTCATTTACCTCGAAAGAAACAATCCTCTGAACCCGTACTGATCCTGTATGTAGTTGCATTCGCAGCACGGAACCTCTCACCGTGTTGCATCTACTCCAATAACAACTAATCGAGTTTAATGGAAATACTCCATTGAAATGTGATGCAATCCTTTACGCGTCAATTGTTTGGAATAAGTTGAGTAAAATTACATAAAAATAATCCAACCGGGGGAGGTGGGTATGGACATCTCCTAGATCAGCTACCCTTCCGTCACGTCTGTTTTGGCTACGCTGAACATTTCTTCACGAGCTGCCAGTGGTGCAGTGCAGAGAGGATCAGTGGTCCTGGAATCCTATGTTGTAGTTACGTTCAAAGGGAAGTGCTAAATCATGCATGCCCTGCCACGACACCTAAACCGTCCGCTCGGGGACCCGGCGAGGCCCGGGCTGGACGAGGACGGGCAGTGCGGCCGGCTGCACGCGGCTCTGCCCTTCTGCTTCGGGGGTCACGTGCAAATAAAGGTCAGTGACAGAGGGTGGGTTGATGGAAGTGCGGGGAGAGGGCTGGGGAAGGCAGGAGAGAGAGAGACAGGTAGGGAAGTCGGGAGAAGCTGGTAGGACGACTAAAATAACGATGGTACGTATCTACAGGAGATTGGGGCTGCGAACCAAAAAAGTGTTTGTGCCAGGAATGAAGGACTTAAGTAAACAAATCTGCAAGTCTGAAGAGCATTACTTGATTTGCTTCTATCATTCCAAAATACAAAATCATTTTCCCGTAATCCTTTGAAAGAAATGCATGTAATCAAAAATATTGACTTAGACTACTGATAAAGTTTTCTTCTGCTAAAAAAATAACGAAAAATCTGAAAACAAGTGATATCTGCCATAAAATATTTTTATTGTTTTACCTCGGTGTACTAAATGTACACACTTTTTCACTATTTAAAAAAAGAAGTACTGAAAAACCAGAAGAAAATTATTAAAATAAATGGAAAGTTAAATACTCCATGAAATGACATTGTTGGTAGCATCAGGAAGAAAAACCTTACTATTTTCTCTGCGTTCTTATTAGAATTGAAGAGATCCGAGGGAAATACAAAAAGGACACCCAATAGGGGAAAAAACGAAGACAAACGAAAATATAAATGAAATCCTTGAAGAAGCCTTAGAGAGCTTGGGAGAGATTGGCGTGGAAAGATTTGTACAAGGAGAGAACGAAAAGTTGTCGGCGAAGACGTCAAAGGCCATAGGTCATAGTGCCCTGGAGGGAACGAGAAAAATAAGAAAAAGTGTTTAGAGCAAGAAAGAAATGAAATAAAAAAGGAAGCAAATATGTCGCCTACTCTGTCGTAGTTATTTGGTGTCAACATCTATGGACGAAGGGAGAAAACATGACGGTATTTGATTTTTTTTAAGATAATTAAGGTTTGTTAGTTTGGATGAAATTTATGTATACATGTTTTCATTAAACTGAATTCAACTCTTCACCTGCATATATAAATACTCATCCTTTCAATTTTTAAGGATCGGTGTTACTTCTAAAAAATTAACGAAAATTCCCCACCTGATTATATATCACGGCGTTTTTATCACAAAACAAAATGATAATGAGAACTTAATTTACACTTTTCAGTTTGGAATCAATATTTCGTAGAGCGTCTTCCTCTATTATTTGATGACGTAAAACAAGATTAGTGTGAAGCATGAAGCTTAAAGACGTACACATTCTAACATACATTTACTTTGAACGTACTGTTCTTCGTCGACTAGAAATTTTAGGGGACCTGAACGTATTGCTCACTTTTTGAACACGGCGGCAGAGTTGTGCAACTTCTCTTCAAAAGAATAAGAGTGTAATAAAAAGTAAAAAGTTTTGACACTAGCAAGAACAGCATTGATTGATTGATTACTTCGTGTTTTCAACTGCTAAGGTCATTAGTTCTGTAAGTGTGGTGCACGTTTTGCCTCGGGAGGAGGCGGTGATCTTCTCCTGCTAGATTTGAAGTTTGGAGCCGACCATTTTCCCCAACCAGGTACCCCCCACCAGCGGGGCACTGCCCCAGTCGAGAAAAGCTCTAAGCTTCCGATTAGTCTCCCGAAATGTGTGGTAGTGTAGTGCATGTAACTGTGTGAGTAAGCAAGGGCTGAAGGTAGGACAAGCAATATGAAGGAAAGATCGCGCGCGGTCCGTTTGTTAGGGTACTGTCCGGTATTCGTCTGGTGCTGATCGGAGAAACCACGGAAAACTACCGATCGGAGCAACCGGCCGCTATAATTCTCCAAACAGGGGTCGAATTAGATCTAGCTAGGACCTCCAGGCGAGAGGCACTGCAGTGACGTCACAGTTGATGCCCTGATTTCCTCTAAAAGTTCCACTCCAAGATCTCATTTTCCCAAGCAACGGCTGAACTCGATCTAGCTGTCTAGTGTCAAAAGCACACGCCGAGTCTGGGAACGAATGAGTCGGGTCTGGGACGTACCACGGTGTAAGATATAAAGGTGTGTCAACTAGCCGCCTTTTGGACAAAATTTTTGAAGCCAGTTTGAGGCTAGTTCCTCGCTTATCCGCACGATCGAGTTGGGCAATCATGATGGCGTCTCGCGATTTAGTGGCTTCCACCAGAGGTTACAAAGGTATTAAATGGATCACCATCTTGTCCCAAAAATGCCCAAGTCGTTCGCAGCGCTTACACAGCGAGAACTGTGAGAACTAGCCTAATATTAGCTTCAGTTTTAGACCGGGAGTGAACCCACCTATATCTCTTTTACACCGTGGACGTACTTGGGTCGGGAGCGGGTGCGGGTGCGGGGCGTGCACGTGCCGCGTGCGGGGCCGTCGCGGGGCGCGTGCGGGGAGAGGCCACGTGTCCCGCTTGCTCCTTGACGCGTGAAGCGGCGGTGGGCGCGCGGTCAGCCAACCTGTTGCTCCGCTGCCCTCACGTATTGATCTCGCCCCGCCCCCGCACCGCACCGCTCCGCGCCCCCGCCACTCAAAGCAAATTGCTATGCGCGCCTTCCATTTCTCTTCAGTGTGAGCAGAGCCCGATTCAGCTCCCAGGACGCCCTCTACAGAAGCACAGCTTTCACTTCGCGCTCCGAGTGAGAGGGGTACTTTCAATTTTTTTTAGATCTTTTTGTCCAGATTTTATTTTAGACAGTCATATATTGCACACATTGAAAACCAAAAAAATAATATGTCCAATATGTCATATATAAAATATGACTGTCTAAAATAAAATCTAGGTAAAAAATCTAATGTAATCTAAAAGACAGACTGAAGATAATGGAAGATAGTGGAATATTTTCAAAATTGTTTTTATAGTTTTGCTTTGCAAATATTGTACTATTTTTTGCATTATAAATAAATGTCACTACATATTATTTTTTCTATGCAACGAAAATAATAACTCATTGTGTTTCGCATTTTACTAAAATAAAAAAAAATATTTGACTTCCTCAACAGTTAGTTAATCAATATCAACAGCAAAAGTGGAAAGGTAAATTGGTTCACATCTGACTATCCTATTTGCGCGTTTCACATTCCGCGTGAAAAGTTGGAGGGTCGAAGTAAGTAAATAGCAAATAACATAAAATAAAATTAATATCTCGCTTAGGCGTTGCTGGACATCGCTTGTAGATAAATGCAGTCGTCTAGAAAATAAATATTATTATCATCTTGTAGTATCGTAAAAAAACAATCAGAAAAAGGTGCTCAAATCCAACGGGCATAATGAAAGGGTTAGTTTTCGTTAGTGAACCCTTTGTCAGCCTGAAATGGTGGCTACCCGCACGGCTCGGGTGCGCTTTGGTATGCCGACCCTACATAGGAACAGACGAGTTTCTCACAGAACCGAACACCGATTGATTGTTGATTATTTTGTGTTACAAGGCACATCAACTGATATGGTCATTAGTCCCATAACTAGATTGCATGTTGTTGGTGTTGGTGTTCAAACATACCTTCGAACGCGAGGTCCGGTGCGGATTACATGTCGCCTTGGAGATGTTTCCCTCATCCACGTATCCCCGGAGCGCAGTCACTTCCGGTCCTAGAGTCGAGCTCCGGGCTCTTAGACCCAGGGTTTATTAACAGAAACTGCTTCCTTCGACCTCTCTACCTGCCCTCTGCACAGGTACAATTCTACTAAAACATCTTTTATAAGCTAATGAATGTCTTTTAATTACTCGAATTTTCAACAAGATTATACTAATTTTATGACAAATCTGTACAAGCAAAAATGTTTTAAGCTATCTACATTATATTTTATTTAGCTAATAGTTGAGAATTTAATTTGATAAACAATTAATAAAATGTTCGAAATAACTGAATCATTTAATCGGTAAAAGAGTAAGGTGGCAACTAGATACCCTGAATTGTACGGAATGTCTCGGAATAAATGTGAGGTGGGACATGTAGAAGGATCGAGGATGACAACTTTTTGCCAATAAAGATGTAGTGAGTAATTTCATATAAGGAAGTACATGTGACACTTCCACTGATTGGTAGGCAACTCATCAAGCACTGATGTTTGGCAAGTAACTTTCAGAAGCAAAGATATTTTCTATGCATGTTGAATGCAGAAAGTGATTAGCTTCGATCTCCAAACATGCTTTAAAAGTTTGTAACATTCATTCTGAAATACTCTGTGCTTGAGGATCGTATACGTTTTATATTGTTCAAGAAAATCAATTACTTGTGACAGATATATAAGATAAATTTAGTGAGTTAAATACCTAACTGTTAAAAAAGTGGAATACTCTGGGTATGAAATTAGTAAT
The DNA here is from genome assembly GCA_031308135.1 of Acheta domesticus. Lineage (NCBI taxonomy): Eukaryota > Metazoa > Arthropoda > Insecta > Orthoptera > Gryllidae > Acheta > Acheta domesticus. The sequence goes on along the minus strand of JAHLJT010009419.1, from coordinate 60,394,935 downwards.
AATTTATTCGAGTTTTGGAGACATCTCTAGGATGAAGTCAAATTTTCTCACGCAGGAAAATACTTTTGTTTCGAAAACATTCTTGCATATTTTTTCGTTAGATTTGTTCACTATTTTGTACTTCTTCGAAGTTTGAGAGTAACCAAAGTTAGTAGAACTTTATACATTACATAATTCACCAACGAGCACATACTGAATCTTAAGTTTCCATTTAATTATTACAGAAGTAAAGAAAGACCAAAAAAGGCGTGGGAGGTTCGTGGTCAAAGCGCACCAGCTGCGGATAGACGTGTCAGCTTGAAAAATTGACAGTTCTTTGTACCCTTCTGCTGGCGTTTAATTTCGCGGGGAGGTCGTCAGGCGTCTGAGACGAAGTCGCAAACTTGGAAGTTGAGATTAAAACGGCGCGTTAAGAGCAGCTGTGACGTGGGTGCCGATGTACCTCGCGCAGCCGCCCCCGCCATGGCGTCTCCCACGCTGACCTCTTACTCCCTTCCATTCCTCCTCCTCTCTATTTATCGCTTTTCTTTCTCCTCAAGTTATTATTTTATTTATATTTGCCGTCTACCATCCTTTTGCTATCCTCCTCTGTCTCATCATTCTATCACTCGTTATCCCTTCTTCCTTTCATCCCTCCAAACTCTCTTTCTTTCTTTCTTTCTTCAGCATCTCATCCCCTAGCTATCTTCTTTTTTCCTTCCATCTCTTTTCTTCTCTTTCTTCCATTTCCAATCTTCTCCCATTTCTTCTTTCTTGTTTATCTTTATCTCGCTATGCTTCTCTTTATTTCTTTTTTCCACCTCCCCCATCTCGTAATTTACTATATAAATGATATATTTCCTCTATGCTTCTATTTATCCTCTCATCGAACTTTCTTCCGCCTTCCCGCTTCTCTTTATGCCTTTAATCTCTCACACACCTCTCACATTCTCCCTTTCCAACTTTCTCGCTTTAACTCTTATTATAACACTGCACTATCTCCAACACTCATCTTTCACGTATTTGCTCATTCATTTATTCCCTCCCCCAATTCTTTTCTCACTTACTCTCATCTTCATTCCTCCCTCCCCTTCTTTCTTACTTTTTCATTTCCATTTTTCATAATTTTCCTCTGCTCCTTTCTTCCCTCCTTCTGTCACTCGCAGGTATCTCTTTCCTCTTTTTCTTCTGATTTTCCCTCCTTGCCTCTTACTTTCTCTCCGCTTCTCTATCGTAATCTTACATCTTTCGCCAATTTTAATTTCTACATACTTACGTAGGAGAGAAAAAAATATTGTAATTACTGCGGCAGAAATCGGGGATTTTTCCACAGAAAAAACTCATATTGTGAGGCCCTGTATTTTGTGAAGTATTTTCTGAAATGTAATGCGCATTAAACAGTTTACGTCTGGCATTAGTAACATTGTTTCAATGTTAGAATTCTAAGAATCCTTAGAGACTATTATTGTGTAGTACCTCCTATTTTCTGAATTCTCATCATTTCGTTTTCCATGAAAAGGGCATGGCATCTGACGTGCAGAGTTCACTGTGCATGCGTCGGTTCTCTGCGTGTAATTCTGTCGCGTCTGCAAACGGTCCTACTGTAGTATAGTTTCCGCTGGAGATACTCCGGTATCTCTAGTTTCCACTCGCTATATTTTACAAAGTTTCATTATCTAGCGGAAAACGAGATGCGCCCATTTCCTGGCGAAACGTTCTTCTAATGCAAATTTTTGTTACATAGTTTAATTCAATTATACTCTTTATTCCAGTTACATAACATGTCAAGATAAAATTAAATCGCTCCCGTTCGTTTTCATTTTTAATGCAAAGAACCTCTTTTGTTTTCATTCCTTACCTCGTCTGCTCGTTTCCTCTCAGAGCCCTCTCGCCGGCTGAGATGGCACAGGGCAACTGTCGCTATTGTGCAGTGTCTCCGGCCGGAAGGTCCTAGGATTCGAGCGGGAGATTTTCGACACTAGCTAGAGAGCTAGTTCGAATTCAGCCGCAACAGAAGAATTCTTCTAGCATTCGGCTACTCTAATCTCTAGTTTTCCGCGGTTTCTTCGTCAATACCAGGCAAATGCCGAAACAGTACCATAACTAACGAAACCGCACGCAATATTTTTTACTCATTCTTGTTCCCTCCTCTCCCTAACACACACACACACACACGCGCGCGCGCGCGCACTCCATTTCCACATATTTCGGAAGGCCTGCCGGATTCCTAGAACGTGCCCTGCTGGTAGAGATGCCTGGGGAGAATTGCCACCACCGTAAGCTGATAAGTCGATCGGCGGCGTGTCTCACCTTCCAAGGGGGTAAGTTTCTCGAAAACACAACCGTTTTCTGCGAAAAGAAGCTCAAAATTCTACATTTTTAGAAACGCTCAAACACTATTTTCTCATATATGACTGCAAATTTTTTCTTCAAACTTTTGTAACATATAGTGCTAATTACAATCTTTAATATGACGTAAAGTTTATTTTGAGTTATTTTTTTTGTTTTTTCAAAAATAACATAAATGTAATTTTTTGAAAGATCTCTCACATCTTTAATATGCACATTACCAGCAATTTGTAAACATTATTATATTTGTGAGTGTAAGTGCTTCAAATAACTTCAAATAAAGTATTTTGAAAAAAAAAAAACATTTTCTGTGAAAATGAGCTTCAAATTTCGCATTTTTAGGAGCGCTAAAATGCCATTTTCTCTTACACGACACATAATTTTTAAAAGAAAATTGCCGTTTATGACTAGGTTTTTGTGTTTTTTAATATTCTACAATTAATGTTTCCGTTCTACCAATAGGAAACCGAAATATTAAGAAAATGACAAAAAATGTACTTTTGGCGGTGATAGATGACAGCTGGCAAGAAAGAGTTTGTGGCAATTCCGAATAGCTAGCGAAAACCCAAAGAAATAGAAAACTAATACGGCAAAGTCTGTGCCATTCTGTAGCACCACTAGTTTTTTAAATGTGTTGAATCTAGAGAATGAAGGTCTAGCGGGCAATTCAATCGGATGGAAACAAAAATTACATATTTAGATCCCATTTACAATGAAAATCAATAAATAAAAAGAAAATGGTTCATTAAAAATATGTACAGTAAACTGGGTTACATTGAACCACTTAGGTGACTTTGTGGCACCACGCCTTTTAGAAAAGTATTACCTTAAACTATGTTGTGCTGTCTCTACAAGAGGTGTTGGTGGATACATAATGCACCTGATGAATGGTGCTATTCATTACACCATTTCCTTTCGTAATCATGAATATAAATCAGCAAGTGTAACAAATTTGTTTGTTTCTGCTTTTGTTGTTGTTTTTAGGTAAAATGTACTACAAAGTCACGGACTTTGTGACACATTTAGCAACTGCATTTTCATTACTGTGTTCCCGCGTTTTTAGTGGTTAATTCTGCATCAATTGATGTTATGATGGTAAGTAAATACGTGTCTTTGTACCAGTAGTTCTTGAATATTGAACGCGATATTTTCAAGTTTTTGATTCTTCTCTTTAAATAGGTCACATTACACATTTAATTTCTTGTGAAAATGTAGAGCTTGCACTGGAAATCTGCCTTGCGGCATATTTCCAATATGTGTCACCCATTGCTGTCTGTACTTCTTAATTTTGTCATGTATTGTTTCTTTCCGCCCTAGTTCCTCTCTTAACAATCTCTAATTAACAATTAATGCAACGGTTAATTCGGCTCGCCGCGCGTCCCTCGTCATGCAGGTGAGATGCGAGTGGGCGGAGCGTCTTCAGACAGGTGCACTCGATGCGGTCGCGGCGCGCCGCGTCCGGATTCGAAATTTGAGAGGAAAGCCCCACGCTTTCTCTGCATTGAATTTAGGGACTGCACAGATGGGCGCCGGGGCCTACAAAAGGCGCTGAAGGGGAAATTACAGGGAGAACTCCCCAGTAACAGCATTCATTATCTTTTCAATCTATAACAGTGGGAGAATGTTTAATAATTGGGCAATATGAAGAAGAGCTGTTTCTTCGACAAGTTGAAAGAAAGGCGCTGAAGGGAAATTACAGGGAGAACTCCCCAGTAACAGCATTCATTATCTTTTCAATCTATAACAGTGGGAGAATGTTTAATAATTGGGCAATGTGAAGAAGAGCTGTTTCTTGGACAAGTTGAAAGAAAGGCGCTGAAGGGAAATTACAGGGAGAACTCCCCAGTAACAGCATTCACTATCTTTTCAATCTATAACAGTGGGAGAATGTTTAATAATTGGGCAATGTGAAGAAGAGCTGTTTCTTGGACAAGTTGATAGAAAGTGTTATTGAAAGTGATTCGGCACTGGTAAATGTCTTTCAGAAATCCGAGGAGTCTTGGCGTCAAGGAGGAAATGGCCGCAGAATAGGGAGGACATTTTGTTTTTACAAATATGAAGATGTAATTCAGAATATTTAAAACGTTGCGTTAAAATATCAAAATATCTTGGCTATTTCAGAGCTACAAAGCATTTAAAGAAAATGATATGCTTTCTGTTACTATTAGCAATGTAAAAATATTTACTTAGTAAATTAAACAAATATTCATTAAATAAAGTTTTAAACTTAATGAAACTTTTTTATTATTTCCTTGATAAAAAGCAATCATGAAGAAGGGGTGAAAGTGTGCCACGAATCGTGCAGGATTGATCGACACGCAATTAATATAGTGGAATATAGTCACCACATCCTATGAGGTGACTTTATACCAAGTTTAAGTAACATTTTTTAAATTCAAAGACATTTATTTAAATAATTATCATCGGATAAAATAGACAAAGCATGTTTTCAAATTTTGTATACATCTATAACTTTATTAATTATGTGGAAAATAAACATGTTATTTACTAAAATATTTCCAAAGGGGAGAGCCAGCCCGGTTTAAGGTATAGGTATTAAATTATTTGGTGGGAAATTATTATTTATTAAGATGAAAAAGTGATTTCCCTTATCATTTGTTACATTTCACATCTATTACACAATAGAATAAGAGAAAGAGACTTACGTGGTTGTCACTATAGGAGTATCATAATCATTGAACTCCAAGCAGTGATCTGATTAGGACCTAGCGTGTTCAACAGCAACAGGGAAACATGGTAATGCATACCTGTAGAAATTCTCCGGAAATTAACATCACTTGAGCCAATAAGTTGTTGGTGGTGTGTCGTACTATGTGAAATGTTTAAACTGGCATCCACTACTTCATTTTGATACGTATTTATACCTACCTGTTAAAAAGTTGAACTCAATATGATGTATATTTTCAGAATGCATTATTAACAATTTCTTAATTCATAAATCATTTTCAGATTGTAATAGTTAAAGTTGTATCATGTCGATAATTGACTCTAATTGTCACTATTGCTTTCTGCTTGTCACTACTTGCTTGTCACTGCTTGCACTGTCACTACTGCTTTCATTTGAACGAGAGTTACATTATTTCAGCAATTATTATAAAAGTATATATTTGATGAATTCAAAAGCATAAGATTGATAAATGAAATATCCTAGAATTATGAAGAGAGAGAGTGCTCTCGTTTTGAGTCACATACGAGAAGCTTGTTTTATATCACTCAGAAAATTCAAGTGCGCATCAAAATTTCTGTCCTTTCCAGTCGCCGCTGGCAGACGAACGCAGGAGCAGTTTCGCTCATTTTCTGTTACTTCTGAAACCTGGCAGAATAGGGAGGTCAAACATGAATAAACATTGGTTAGTTTTCTCTAATGGAAGATTTTATTGGATAAATTGTACATTACATTTATTCATAAGATCCTCATTTTTAGTGCTACGCATGGTTTCCTCGGATATGATGAGGATCAGTCTCGAATTGTCGACGGTTGTAGTTCGTTGATAATTTTTGAGCAATTTACTTTGCTCTTTTACCTCTGAGTCGAGAGTTTCCTCGACTTTATTTGTCGTTATGATTTTTGCAGCACCATTCAGATTACCCGATTTATGATTTTAGGGGAAATTGTTGTACCTTTGAACATTCATTTTAACTACAAATAACTTAAAATTTGTAATCTTTTGAAAATATATGATTATACAAAACATATTGGTATTAAATAATTTTATGAATGGCATTCAACATATGTTTCATCTTTGAAAGAAAAACCAAAACCTGGAAAACTGTTCAGAGGTACAAGGTGGTCTTATACCACTGAACACAAAGTTTTGGGGATGAATATCAAGAAAACCGAAGGAAAATTTTTCATTTCACACAATAATACTCCTACGGTTTATGATCATAAAGATTCTCTCTTCACATTGTAATTATTAACCTTCAATTTAACTAAATTTGAAAGTATTAAAAATCCTTTTTAGTTAAATTGATGAATCAATTCATTTCCATTCCTTCCTTCACTGGCGTAAAGAAATTTTTGGGGCAAGACGTTACAAATACTTCACTTCAATTCAAAATCTACATTGTTAGCACTTGCTCTATGTAATTGATTTTTACTTTAAATCTGAGCAAACAACAATTGCTAGATTCAAAATTATTACATTTGTGTTTCGTCATAATTTCATCGACATCCTTCAAAATATCAGTTCTCATTTCTTCGTTATCTTCATTGTTGCTGTTTTGCAGGATCATAAATTCTTTAACATTATCAGAATAACTCAGAAGATCTATGATTGTAAAGTCCTGAGCCTATAAACAGTGTTCACAGGTACGTTATATAAAACTTTCACAGGCGTCTACTTTAGGAAAAGCCAAGCTGATAGTTAACATTTATGTTAAATATGAAAAAAATAAAGATAAATACATAAAATATTATAGATAATCAACATGCCCAGGCAGATTTGTTCAGTTGAACCAATCGTAGTCATAAAAAAATAACGCAATCGGCATGCTACTTTTCCTAGCCGGAATACGAAAACTTGGCTGCAAGGATCAAATAGATTCTTATCAAAAACACTAAGTAGAACACCAATGCTAATACCTGCACTTGACAAATTAACATGAATAGCAACCTCAAGACGAACTTTTATGGTCTAAAAGTTAAAGTGATCAAAGGTAAACTCTGTTCAATAGTTCAACCCTGTCAAAATACAACAATCTCCCTTAACATGATGCTTCTCAGAATCAACTTGTCAAAGCGTATGTTGAATTTTGACATCCCACTGCTACTTTCTCTTTAGGGAACAGTGTTTTTTATAACTGCCAAAGTAGATGTAGAAAGTTTTTGGTTGGGAGAGGCGCCTGAAAGTTATGTAATTTTTGATTTATTAAACATGGAACGTTCGACTGTTTCAAAATTTCACATTATTAGGGAAATTAAGATATTCGACTGGTTCAAATTATTAAACAGGCGATCCCACAGTAGTAATGATAGTACTATGACAAAACTATCCCGCTCCCAAATACGAATACACATCTTGTCAGCAAATATGACGCCTCAGAGAATGAAACTGCGAGGTTTGGGAATACGACCTTTGTCGGCACCAATCTACAATCTTTTCCTAAACTACCCCCTGAAGCATAGCTTAGAACAATAATTCAAATCCCACACCGTCACAACAAATCAGTCAGTGGAATGGCCTTCGTTTTGACGAGTTTATTCATAGATACTGCATTTTGGAACTGGTTGTAACTGGTTTAGGACAGAAGTATTTTAAAAATAATTAGGGAGGTCTTATATGGTGTGGTCACTGATTATGTAAGAGAATGTTCCGTGTTGAGATGCCTCGCAAAAAATGAGAAGTAAAGAAAGAATTTGTATAATCGTCTTTAGAGGCAGTGGAAGATTGCTTCCGCACACAGTCGGTTTGATTGCGGAGGGGAGGGTTGCTTACCATAATCTAATTATTTACTTCAGACACTTACTCCCCCTCACGTAGAGCAACAGTGTTTCTAGAAAGGTATGCAAGGAAGCTGAGGGACGATTTGTCCGATTTGCACATTTCCGTCACTCATTTTACATTTATTACTAATTGAAATTTGTTCACAAAATAAATTCAATTTAGCAGAAGTCTGTACTTTCCGCCACTATCATTAAATATTCTGTGAATTACCTACCGATTCCATCTGAAAACAAATGGCAGTTTTGATTTACAGACAAGAATATATTTGATTACGTGTTGTTAATTTTTATTAAGGATTTGATAATTATACCTTTAAAGCATTTACAGCTATTACATTTCCAATATTTATCAAAACGAAACATTTTATTAAGTAATTGTAAAGTGTTTGTAAAATTCTCAACCATCAGGGATGTTTTATTAAAATGTTTGAGAACCACTGTTCTGTTCAATGATTCCCAGTTTGCCCATTAGTCACACGGTACCGTGGCACTGTCTTCGTTTTGGATAGAATCATGATGATGGATACTTGATGGATACTCATTATTACTCATGATGGATACTCATTAAAGAAGTGAAGTTCAACATTTTCACCGGTAGCATTCAAATAGAGACCTATCAGCGGCCTCAATCAAAATGGAACACCTTTATGCATTTAAAAGAGAGTTATTGTGTTCTGTACTCCTTAGAGGTCCTTGACATCTCTTTATGTACATTTCTGTTGCACTTATGATGTTGAATATATTTTCACTGTTCAGATTTCCGCAGATGTTTCAGATATTTCTTTTGAGATTTTTTAAATTATTTTCGCTTTCGTTCGGAATATTTTGTGCCATTGGTGTATTTACATTTGGTGTTACTGAAAGCATTGTGATTTGTACATTCTCGTGAGGAATGCGAGTTGGTCATGAAACAACAGAGGTGTATTTGGTGAACCTGTAAAAAGGCTTCCGTTTTATTTTCATCTATTATTTACACATGCCAGGAAACACACCTGCGAGTTATATTAAAATATTACATCTTTCATTTTATTTTACAACATTAAGTACTTGTTTTAGTAAAATTTTATCAACTACTTTGCCGTTTCTGTGGTATTTTAAATATATTATAATTTAAATTTTTAAATACAAAATTATTTAATTTGTGTATAGTTGCATTTATGATATAGAAAGCTCATATGAATAAAGATATATTAAACTACAAATCTTATGACAGTTTTGCCTAATGTTGTAGTTGCATCTGGGTACCAAAATCGAGTTTTTCTTATTTGAGTAAGATAGAAATATATTGGTACGTTATACATCTATTAATAAATACGAGTTACTATTTAAGTAAATTCTCTTATATAAATAGAACATTCAAATACAAATGAGAGTGAACATTTAGAGACTGAAACATTATGACAAGAAAATATTAAATATATTCAATCTATTGCAAAGAAAAATGTATTATCAGAGAAAAAGACACGAACAAAAGCAGTGTAAAATGTCTACTAGTTCAAGTAATTTCATTTTTTATTTTGATGTAATGGTCCCAGTAAGACGTGTAGTTAAAAGAAAATTTGAAAGCTGCATACTTCAAGTAAGTTGAGCATCCAAATGGAACACGTATCTAGTGTACGCCATACGAGTGTGAGTTACAGTAACTTCAAAAACACGTCAAGACTTTAATAAATATTTCGCACAGTTATTTATATAGAGAAAGTTCTTGAACTACAAAACATTTTGTAATGACGAAACAACGAATGATCGATGAAATATCTAGTTTTGTACGTGTTAGATGAGTAACTTTTTCTAAATTTGGTACACTTAGCTCAACATCGAAACTACACTCTATAGAGCTTCCTTAGTATGATCTGAGGAACATCTATTTATACATTTACTTTATTTATCTCGAGATGGCTAGAATTGATTTCAGAAAGCAAACGTTTCTCAAATGCAGACAATGGATGCATCAACCATCAACCGAAGTAGCATGCATATAATTTAGGTACTTGTTAGCTATCCTGGAAAGCCTTGCAAAAAACACAAGTATTAATGACACGCATGCCAACCGCGAATAATACGCTTCAGATACTTACCGCAAGTAAAGAATGTTAAATGTTCTATGAAACAAAAAAATTACGTTAATTTCGCATATGAATACAGATATGTTTATGTAAGCAAAGTACTGTCAGTTAACTATACCAATAACATAAAAATTCTGGATACTGCTTCTGAAAAGTATCTCGAAAAAGAAACCAACCTAAAACAAAAACTCAAATTGGGTGCGTAATTCTATGTTTACCAAAAGTGATCAGCGAGACATGCATATTAACTATCACATTATACAGCTCACACATTGAATTCTAAAATCGTAGGCACTTCTCTTACAAGGATAAAACGGGAAGTAACGGATGCTATATAACGCTATTTCAAAAAGTATCCCGTATCCAGAGGACAATGAAATAAGTCAGAAAGTGAGCCGAAAATGGTGTTACAGATCACTAGCATAATTTCTCATACCCTGCTCTCCCAATAGTAATGCTACTGAAAAGGGATTAGTAGTACACTCTAGTTCCATTGAAAAACACCCAATGTACGCGTTGTTCGGAGAAAACAAAATGCGAGCGTTTGCTGAGAGCTCAAGACCAGAGGACTCCGCGAGCGATTGCGGCTGCAGCAACAGCAGCGGCGGCGGGGCGACAGCTGCGGCGGGGGTGGGGGCGGCGGAGGCAACTTAGCCGTCACACCGCCCCCTACACATGTGGCAACTGGCGAACGTCTGCAATTCACGCGGTGATGTAGTACTCGTGCCGCTTCTTGCACTTCTCCCGCATGATGTAGCAGAGCGCGATGGTGATGAGGATGGCGATGGTGACGCCCATGCCAATGCTCACCCAGATGATCTCCTCGTTGATGCCCGAGTGGTTGCGACCTGAAACACCACGGTCAGATTGTGTTGATTGATTTGGTTAGGTGAGATTAGTTAAGGGCGTGTCGACGACTTTGGTCATTTGAGCTCATGACAAATTATTTATAAAAAACAACTTTTTTGATTAAGATAAAATATTAAAACTGTCAACACATAATAAAATATGACTCCAGTGGTATAACGGCTAGCGTTCCTTATACTTAAGTTTTCGAGCTCAAATCCGATCGAAGCCGTGGATTTTTAAGGGCGAAAAATACTTTGTACGTCTTCCTTCAGAGGGAAAGTACAGTCCGCTGGCCCTATTGTAAATTTTCTTTATTTAAAGGATCCCCAAGCCTTAGCGAACCCTTGAGATAAATATAAAAATTGCCTGTTTCGTCGCCCGATGGATACTTTTCTTTCTTCGCTAGATGGTCAAAGTAGTCAGACGGAAGAGCAGGCCTGATAGCCTGAGCCTTGCCACGTAAAATAAGGCACCATTGAATTGAATTTGTTATACTGATATTTGTGATACCGTGTGTGGTTCAATAGTTTTTCCAATGCCGTCTTCTTAAAAGAAAAAAACATGTAAATAAAAAATAACTTGCCTCTGAGTAGAAGAGTACGCGCAATATTTAGGTAAAACTAATGAGTTTGGGTTGTGCCTGTCAGTCGACGGACTATTAAATCCTTAAAGGAGGACGACTGTTTAAGAGGTGGCTAATCTTTCCTCTATTTAGTTGGATTATTTCGCCAGAACAGTACAGTATTACTACAGATCATTACAATGTGGCTAATTATAGACCACATGTGTGAAAAAAGTCCCTCTTCCCCCAAATCTACTAATATGGTCTGGAATTTCCTAAGAATGCGAACAATTTTGATATTAAAAGGTTTTGAGTGTGATGGCTAGTGGTTTTCAAGAATCTTCCAAGGCTGGTCAGATCAAGAGGATGGTACGCAGTAGAATTAGTTGAACTAAAGAGAAGCCGTCAAAATTTGATGACTCACAAGTGGGAATTGTGAAATCTGACAAGAAGTACAATTATGCAAAAGAATCCTCTATCGAGGCAAAAATATACAGAAACTTCTATTATGGAATGGCACAGATTTTATCGCACAAGTTAGTTGTCTGAACCCTTTAGTCTAGGCTAGCTTTCCGATAATGCCCCACCCTCTTCTTTGGTGCTACCTGTTGGCGACTAATTTTTTTGAACATTTTCTCAAGTTTTCATAATAGTAGAATTAAAATAAGACTTTCAGAATATTATAGAAGAGTATAACATGCTTATATATGCAAATTTGCATTAAAAATAGAGATATAGAGAGCAGAACAATAATTCTGTGCGCACGGACGCGACGATAATGGGCGAGCGCTATATGTACAAAATTGATTAATGGCGATAGAAACGCTGTTGTGCGAGGCAGTTTGCCAAACACATTGTCATTGCTTACAGCGAAGGTTTAAAAATCCCTTGAGTGGACAGATGTCTCACAAAGCAGCTCAAAGTCTTTAACAGCGTCACTTGTGAGTGGAGTGACCGGCTGCGACATCTTCCCATTCTACGAATATATAGCCATTTAGGCGCGTTATATCAATTGCCTACACTGAGTATGTTGCACCATAACGGCTGCTCAAATGCAAGAATATGGCCGCAGTGACCCGCTGCAGTTGGCCATGCACCACTCTCATTCATTAGACTAGAGCCAGTCGCGCCCGAGCGACCTTCCCCCAAGTGGATGACTCGACAAGAAGCAGACCACATCGATTGCTCGGAGATAATTTGCATGATACCCGAGTAGGCCGTCCTCTGGAACAGTCTACTACATAGTAATACGGATTATTCTACATTATGCCACCTTTATTGCCATGAATGCGAATTAATGCTTTGCAAGAATTATCTATATGAAGCGCCTCTCACCAGGCACACCACTATTTTGCTCCCATACCGCGGGCAATTGGTTTTACTTTCTCGCCCTTAAGAAGCTACTTCTTAAGAAGAGAAAGTTATGTAATGCTGCGGGGGAAAAGCGTCGAATTTTCGGCAGAAAAACTCCTACATCCGGGCCCTGGTAACAAAAAAGTGAATCCATCCAGAATTTAGAAACTAAATTTAGAAAAAATCATCTATATGATAAATTCGAGATGGTAAATTTGAATTTTCCGCCACGCTTCGTTTCGATGTAGTGTTACTCCAATGGCAATGTAATTTGAAAGTTTCTTGGCGGTTGTCATTCAAATTTTGGAAAGAGAGATTACGTTTAATTTTATGGTTTGCTAGTTTATTTCTGTGTACTGTGTGACATGAAACAAAGCACTTAACGGTATTGTTAATCCCCTTGCGGGCCTTTCTGTTTCTTTATGCCCAAGCGGGCCTTTTGAATATTTTATACCCGCTCTAATACCAACACAACAAATACAACATTTTTATGAATTCGATTTATTCAAGTTAAGATACAAGAAAATTAACGGCATAATGCTCGAATAAGTAAAATAACTCGTTATAAACCTCATTTTGTTTAATTTTTATGCTGTGTAATATTATTATATATCTGTTACTAAGGGGCGAGAAAGTATGTGGGGTTTTAGCACCACTAGTCTGGTATCCCCATGCGGCTGCGAGGCGAGCACGAGCGCGAAGAGAAATTTCGGAGGCATTTGCAGTGAGAAGTACAAAGATCAATGAGAGGGACGCCGTTCCAGAACTCACACGCAATGCGGAGCTCTCTGGCTTTTTATCTTTTATTTCTCTCATGCATATAAATTTCAATACTTTGGGTTTTTTGCCAGCCCCTTCCGAGATATATGTATTCTGTTGTTTGGTCCGTTATTCGTTTACCGCCCACTTTTAAGTTTCTCCAAGTAAGTACTACTTCTCTATTCACTCTAGCAGAAATGAGGAGAATTTTATTACTATTCCGATCTGTCCAACCGATATGTGAGATATTCACATTTTGTAGTTCACTTACGTTCGTTCAAGACGTCTCTCCTCTTTTTAATGCAGCTTTTGACTTGAAAACTCTTTTCGCTTTTGGTGGCTGTACGAATCTTTATTGACAGTATACCGGATGTCTCGAATCCTTATACCTATGAGATTAATAACAGTCTCAGTCTCAGTCTCTCTCTCTCTCTCTTACACACACACACACACAAAGACACAAATGTTGTCAGACCGAAAAACGTGGCACAAGTTTTTCTCTATGTAAGCCGACGCGCTGAATCTGAAGCCAGAATCGCGCCACCATCCTCCAGTTTTTTAATTTCGCCAAAACCTTCCGTTAAATCGTAAATTGTAAATTTCACCGTGTTTTTTCGCGATTAAAAAAATAAAACTGGAGGGTAGAAGTAAAGAAATAAAACTGGAGGTAAAACTGACTTCAGTTTCGGATTCAGCGCGTTGACAAACTTAGAGAAACTTGTGTCAAGTCGTTGGGTCTGACAACCTTTTTGTGTGAACCTGTGCAATGCATGAGAAAAGATTGAGATGTGTTGTTGCAAATAGACGTGGCTCAACACCCGCCGCGTCACGTGACCGGCGGGCACGCGATCCCTCTAGTCCAGGGTTGTCCAACTGGCGGCCCGCGGCGCAATTTATTGTTGCCCGCGAAAGGTTATTATTCAAAAGTGAAAGCCCCTTTCATTCACGTCAGACCAGAACGTTGCGCGCCTAAAGCACGTACTTTATTTTATATAGATTTATTCATAGTCGCATCAACATCTTGGTTATTAGCGACTATCCAAGTATTGTATTACATTGGGTGTGATTACAGAGTTTATGCCACACATTGTATTACAGTTTAACTTTACAATATACTGTAACTGGTCTTGATCATAAATTTCATTAAATATTTTGATTTACAAAATTTGATTATTTTATCTTGATCTTCTGATGAATGCAGGATGGCTTCGTATTTGAATCCAAATGACTGCCTCTGGTAGTTGTATCTGGGACATATTTTAAAGATGTGATCTAGGTGAAGTCTGGTATTGCAAAGTTCACATGTCGGGGGAAATGATTTTTGCAATAGATATAGGTGGCTTAAGTTGAAATGTCCACATCTTATTCTTGAAAGGACTGTTTGGTACCTACGGCCAATTCTTTTATTGATAACTGGTGAGAAAAATGCGCTCGTTGACTGATGGATGTTGCTGGATTTATATCTGCGCCAAAAGCTGTTCCAGTGAAGGTTTAATTTGTGATTAATGTTTTCCCAGAAATCTTCAAATTTAATTGTTTCTGTTGGATAGATCTGGTTAGTATTAATCGCACGTACTTTGGCAGGGTCATTTCTCCCTTAATATAAAAGTTGGTTAAGTTTGGATTTAAGGAATCTTTCTTGTGAATTCAGAAATTCAAAATCATCCCAATATGTTTCACTACGTTATGCATCGTATCCTGATATCATGCATGGTTCTATCCTCTCCCCACCTCCGTATCAGAGCTTTCGGGAAAAGTGACGAGAACAAACTATACAAGGGGGAGTGAGATGGGGGTCGTCCGAGTAATGAAAATATGACTCACAACCATATTACAGATTATAAGTGTGGCCCATCAGACCTTGGAAGTTGGAAACCTCTGCTCTAGTCAATCACACACCGTCTGCCGCAGCCTATACACACTCATCGTCATAAAAAAAGCTGCACCCCCAAGGACCCTACTGATCTGTTACAAACTCTGAGGGTATTTTGCACACCATTCGCTAAGCCAATGATTTCGTTTTCACGGTCGGCAGTGATAAGGAGCGTGCGATCAGAATCCCACCTCTACCCACCAATCTGCAAGAACTATGCGCTCAGGTGCAAGCTGCATGGGATGGACTAGCACAGGACATCATTCGAGACCTGTACAACTCCATGCTGCAATGTCTGAACGCGTGTGTTTGCTAAACTGGCGGCCCCACTCCAAGCTAACATGTACCGTCTGTGGGCATGTAGCGCAAATAATGTTGGTCCTACAAATGCGAAAGTGTAATAATTTTGTATATGTGGTACCATCTACCTGCCTGCCAACAATGATCGCAAACCACCTTGTTCTTGGTGCAGCTTTTTTATGACAATGAGTGTAAATGGGCCTGGGGCGTCCGTACTAGTCACTCTTACATCGTCCGCAGGAACTCGACATTTGATTAATTAATTGATTGATCGCTTTGTGTTTCAGTGCGAGTAAACTAAGGTCATTAGTCCCGTAAGTGTGGTATACGTGTTTCCTCGGAATATTTATTTTTTCGAATTAAATATGAAAATAAGTTTCTATGAAAGTTCCTCACGAAGCCTCCTTAATATCAATAAACCCGTGTAGTATAACAGAAGTCTATGGGAACTGCGGTTGGGAGGCCTGGGATGTAGGTGATGCATCTACAAATCTCAGAACACCGGAAATTCAGCTTAAATGCATGGCCCATCTTGCACGGGCAATGGATGCGAGATGACGCATGCCAAGGAGAAGATCGGTGTTTAAAGCACAACACACGCCTAATTCAAAGTCCGTTAGTTCACGTTTCTTCTTTTCTTACTTCCCTACTCTTCAATTTTCTATTATGTCTTCTTCATTGCTCCTAAATTCGGGTAGATGAGACTCGATAGTCCTGAAGGACAGCTCGTCTAAGAGAAGGAAAACTCTGAAGAAAAAGCCTGGTCCTCCGAGCAGGGGGTTGAGGTGATGGGCCAGCTCCCCATTGTCTTAGAAAAAAATCAAAATGCTAAAAAACCTAACAAGGATATTCCGGTTGGATATTGGAAACGAACTTGGCAAAAGAAATGGACTTGGGGACTTGGAACATAGGGAATACGCAAGGATTTGAGGAAAAGACCTAGGTGGTAATATAGGAATTACAGGGAATGTATATGGATATCACAGCCATGAGCAAAACTAAGAAGAAAGCCTTAGGAACAGAGGAAATCGACCCATACCTACATATTTGGAATGGTGTCCAAAAAGATCAAAGAGGAAATATAGGTGTATCCATAGTTGTTAAGAAAGAATATACAAAGGACCTAATAAATTGGGAAGCGATTGACGAGAGAATTATTAAAGAAAATCTTGAAAACTATGGATTTAAACTGACAATTGTTGGAATGTATGCGAACGAAAACGAAAAAATAGTATCCTGGAAGAATTTTATTCAAAACTAGACGAGGTGATCAGCGACTGTGGAGATAAAACAGATAAAGCATAACACACGCCTAATTCAAACTCTGTTAGTTCACAATATTGAACAAAAATAAAATAAAACAAGTTCGTTTCACGTCTTTTAACAGAAATAATTTGTTCACGTACGAAAATTCCGTTCCAAGCACGTCCGTAATAAGACAATTATTGTGTGCAGTAGACTACTTTATTATGATTTTATTAGAGACTTGAATAAAGATGTTCAAAGGAAAATTGGTATTTATTGTTAATTATGTCAATTAAAGACGAATTTTAGTTCTTATAAACAGGTTTTAACATAAATTAATAATGTGTGAAAATCTCTTTCATTGATAATGAACCATCAAACTTTAGTCCAATCTGCAATGTCGGAGAACTAATCTTGAATGATGAAAAATAGTATTATTTAAACCACATTGTTTCTCTTCTGGCTGTCCTGGATAAGTTATTTGTTCGTTAGACTTGTATTGAGAATTTTATTCTCTTCCGTTGCAATGAAACTGGAAAGAAAATGAGAATTTTTATGCAACGAGAGCTCCTCTTAAACGTT
The DNA here is from genome assembly GCA_031308135.1 of Acheta domesticus. Classification (NCBI taxonomy): domain Eukaryota; kingdom Metazoa; phylum Arthropoda; class Insecta; order Orthoptera; family Gryllidae; genus Acheta; species Acheta domesticus. Next base: position 60,377,551 of record JAHLJT010009419.1, on the reverse strand, counting down.
GCTCCTCGAATCGAGCTCGTTTTTTTGTATCTTTTTTTAGAACATTCTCCGTGTCAGGGCAGCTTTTGCAATATGAACCCATAACGAATAGAGGAGAGTCGTGCATTTAATTGAATTTATTCAACGCGGGTTAGTCTTTCCCCACACGTCATATACAGTTTTTACTGTTTTTTGACAAATAAATAAATAAGTCTTTCAAACACACAATGTAGAAAATAACATAAAAAGATCTAAAACAATTTGCATACTTTCCATTATTTATTATGAATAAATATATAAATATAAAACTGCTGTGCGAAATTATTGTATACACACTGTCCGTTTCAAAATATAATATTCCAAACGAATTTGGAATTATAATTGCTCCTGAATCATTTTGCATCAAATCTCGTAAGAATATTTTAAGCAGTGCTCTGAGTAATAATTTGAATTAACATTCTTCCTTTTAAAAACTCTTAACTAATGATATTTTTATTTTATCTGTAAAGCTAAAGTAAATAAATAATAAATATAGAATGTAATAATCTTAGTTAACTGATTACCATGCATTTTATTGAGTATAGAAACTCAATTATTGAATTAATAGATTTTATTTGACTTTATTGCGTGTACGACCAAATCGTGTAGTCTTTAGAATAATAGAACACTGAAAACTTTAATTCAATGACAATACACGATTATGCGCAGTTCTTTTCACGAACGAAAATTCATATATACAACACATTCACATTTTTTTCAACGCAATGCCAAATATTAATAAACGATTGGAATCGATACCCAATTTTCAGTCCCAAGTAAAATCTTTTCTGCTGCATAACTGTTTCTATACAATCAGAGACTATATTGAACATTAAAAGGTGCGATTATGGGTAGTCTACTAAAAAGTATTGAGCTATTAGTATTTAGGTAAAGTGTTATGAGGTGCAGTGAAGTGAAGCGAAGTACAGTGAAGTGATTATATTTCGTTCTGTTTATTTCTCTAATCAAAAGCGTCTTTTATAGGATTTTCTGACAAAAGTTGGTATTTATTGATATATGTTAACGAGTGTTTTACGTGTTAGAAATGTAAAAATTATTACAAGTATTGTATATTATTATATTGTAGGTAAAATGTTTATCCATATTTGTCTGAATATGATTGTGAGTGAATACGTGCAGGATGATGTGTATGCGAGGGTTCCTATTTCTTTGTATGATATGTATGTAAGCGTGTATGTTTGTATGTATGAATGTTGCTGTAATATGTAAGTAAGTTTATTTACTTAAATGTTAGTATATATGTAGTTTCATTTGTTGTATATGTATGCAAATGCATTTGCATGTTCTAGGTAATAAATATTCAATGTATTCGTTTTTTGACTGTATAATTATAAACAACCTGTAATAAGTGTTTAACTCAGCTGCTGGGTCATTGGGCTCCCATCTCGATTAAATTTTGCGTTGAATTTCCCTGATAATTTCAGCAAATGCTGAGATGGTTCCTTATTTTGCTTCTGGAAATAAATGTTTCTCTTTGTTTCCGTCTTCTAGTAGCCATTTCACTCTTGGCTGACCTCTTTTCTTCCGTCTTCCTGGTGTTCAGTTATAAATCTTTTTGGGCAGTCTTTCTGAATCCATCTTTTGAAAGTGGGTGTATCGTAACAATATTTTCTTTTCAATAAGATAACTTAAGCATCCTTCTATATTTAATCTCGTTTTATCGTCTGTTTTTACATGATAAAGCAGTGTAACTTTACAGCATCTTCTCCAAAAATGTTTTCAACACTATTAATTCTCTTTTTCTGAGCTTGGTCAAGTATCCAAATTTCAGAGCCATATGTTACTGAGCTCTCTACCAAAGATTTAAACAACTCGATTTTTGTTTTTGTTCTAGTATCCTTACTCCAAAGTAGTGAGCTTCATTTATTATCTGTCGACCCTTTCCGATTTTTGAATCAGTCCGCCTTTTTATTAAAAGAGTTTCATAATATTTTTTGCATTGCTCTTCAGTTAACGGGGAATATGTCAGTTTACCTATTTTATCTTTTAAAAACATTAATTGTTTTCCATGCCGCCCTTCATTTTGAATCATCAACTAATTGATCTATTTCAAAGCATTTCTTTCTCCAAAATGCTTAATTTAATTTGACCACTTCCTTTTAACTTTCTCGTATACGTACGTATATACGGAGTATATATGTAGTGAAGGGAAATTTATGTAATGCGCGAAGAAACGGGTGATTTTCGGCAGAAAAAACTCTTATTACAGGGCCCTGGTAACGAAAAAGTGGATAAATCCAGTTGCTAAATTTAGAAAAAAGAACTGTAACACGTGGTGCAGCCAAAATCCACGTTTTGTAACTTCTTGATACCTAAAAATCGATTGACAGCAAAACGTCTGTCCGTCTGTCTGTGAATAACGCTAGCGACTAAGCCGTTCAGCCGATTTTCTCCAAAATTGATATTCCCCAATCGATCTGACTGATCTCGTGATTCCTCGAATTTCAAACATATATTTTAATTTTGGGGCGTACTTTACATGAAGTCTCTGGGACATTTTAAAAATTTTCAAAAAATGCCGCCAACAATTTTCACTAAATTTTGTTGTTGGATCTTCTGAAGGTCATTTATGAGAATGGCGGAGGTCTCATGTTAGTTGAAAACTCTGATTTTTCGAAAACTGAAACAATTCAAAATTTTTTCGGCGTCTTCCTACAACTCCAATTATGAAGAAACAATTTTTTATATGTTGATAAACAATAGATCTTTAAATTAGGTAATGTTCAATTTTTCAAAAACGTAAGTAATTTTTGCGAAATTTTGTGTCAGAAATAGGCAATTGTTTTATTTTCTTTCAACCATTTTTTCTTAAAAACCGCACAATACTTTTTGATTAAGTTGGAATCTTTGATAGAATAAAGGAAACTTTAGAGAATGGGGCAGCTTCATGTTTGTTAAAATGCCTGATTTTGCAAAAATTAAAAAATTAAAACATTTTAGGTGTCTTCCTACAACTACAATTGTGAAGTTACAATTGTTTTTCATAATGAAATATGCTCAACAAAAAGATATCTTCAAATAAGGTCACGTTGAATTTTTTGAAAATATGAGTAGTTTTTCTATAATTTCGTGACAAACATAATAGAATAAAACATAAATATTAAAGCATACATTAAACATAAATTGCGTAAGGAATAACACATGGTTACAATTTTACGAAAACCTATGAACCACCTCTAAGGAAGCAGAAAATTTCAAAGAAGATTAATATGTAGGGACACCAAATCTGATAGTAATGAATGAGCTCAAAATTATTTTAAAACCTCTAAAAAATAAGAAAGCAATAGGGACAGATGGTTTAAATAATGAACTCCTCAAGTATGCTTCACAAAATATGAAAACCAGATTTTTAAGACTTCTTCACATGTGTTGGACTACCAAGAAAATCCCTTACGAATGGTCAATCGCTATGATAAAACCAAGTTATAAAAAGGGAAATCGCTCCAATTGTCAAAACAATCGAGAAATATTGCTCCAAAAAGCAGCATATAGTTTACTCAAAAACAATAGCTCAATGATTGAAACCAATAATAGACGTAATTTTAGAAGAACAAACAGTATTTCGCAATGGTAGATCGCACAGACAACGTTTTCACAATTCACCAAATTCTAGAGAAACAGAAAATATAATAAAAAAACCCACATACTCTTCATTCATTATAAAAAAGGCATTTGACAGAGTTAAACGGGAATCGCTTTGGAAAAAATGCAGAAAGGAGGAATTACAATACATCTCATTTTTGTAATACAAAGTATACAAATATTTTTGTAATACAAAAAATCATATATATGTATCCAAAACAATGAGGAACATAAACGGAAAACTAATTTATGACTAAGACAAGGATGCAGCTTATCTCCAATCTTATTTATTATTTATATGGACGAAATTACTAGAGAATGGATATCAAAATTAAAATTTTACACACATGACTTGCATTCAACACATTTTATCATGACAACTCTCTTTCCAGATGATCAATCTATTTTATATAACAATGAAGACAATCTACAAAAAGCAATTTTTGATCTCCACTAAAAACTCCCAAAATATAACATGGAAATATCTAAAGAAAAAATCAGAGTGATTGCATTCAAAGAAAAGGAATTGATTCGCTCAAAAATAATCATTGAAAACTGCACTGTAGAACAAGTGACAAACTTTCAATATCTTGGATGTAATGATACTGGCATTAAACGGAACGATGTGGGAAAGAAAACAGAAAGATATAATTAATGGTCTTCTCAAAAGAACTTTTGGAAGGAAACTAAATTCAGATATCCTCCTAAAATTGTATAGAATAGTTTCAGTTCCTATTATGCTGTATGGATGCGAGAATTGGGTATTATCACAAGTAGATAAAAGAAGACTAGGAACCAGTGAAATGAAATTCCTAAGGTGGGTGGAAGTATACTCAAAATTAGACTATAAGACAAACAATAGTGTAACAGAAGAACGTAGTATATATGCCATCAATGAAAAAATAGCAACATATAGAGAAAAATGGCTCATACATGTAACGAGAACGAATGCCTCAAGAGTTCCACAAGCAATGTACAATTATATCCCACAAGGAAGAAGAGATGTTGGTCGACCTCCAAAGAGATGGAAAGATCAGTAGGCAATATTGCCTAGCATGAAGAAGAATGAATAATAGCCCGCTCGGAATTGATTGCGCTTCGTTTTCGTCGTCTTCTTGCAACTACAATTGTGAAAATACAATTTTTTCTCAGTGAAATGTATTTATCAAAACTATATCTTCAAATAAGGCCATGCTTAATTTTTTTGAAAATGCGAGACGTTTTTCTATAATTTCGTTACAAACATAATAGCCCGCTGCAAATTTACAGCGCTTCAGACAGTTGGATGCTTCGTATTTTATAATTTGTATATTATTCTTTGTTCGTTTCTTACATTTGACCTTTTGTTATACATTTACACATTATTCTTTTAGAAATTATTTAAAAGCTATTTGAAATATACGAAATAAAAATCGCTTTTTTTAAAAATATTTATTCTTCCTGTTCAATATTTGTGTTTTACAGGGAGTTTAAAAATAGTAATTCAAAGCATTATGGGACGATCCCGCAGTCATCAGGCAGGCTGGTAACCTTCATCCAAGAGTTGTATCGAATTAAATGAGCTAATTTGTTTTGATTTTAGCAATTCAGTTAAATTTATTTTTATAATTTAATTTGCTATTTCATTGTGTTGCTATTTCATATGTTCAAGCTAGCTCTCAGGGAATATCGACAATACATGGAATGCAACAATGGGATTCCGCTTCGCGCTCGCGAATTTCTGTAAATTACGTGTCGTTGTTGTGAGTTGATATAATTGTATGAGTTATAATTGTCAAATTTATGTTGATATTGGCAAGAAAATATTTAGTTTCTGCACCAAATGCTCTACCATTTGTAACGAATAGAGTATTGTTTGCTTGGTTTTATAATACATTTCTCTAATCACGGCTCTACGAAATGCATTTCTATATTTTCCGGGGTATCAGGCTTCGTTTTCCAATACAAGTTTACAGATTATTTTGTATTATATTTTTATGCACTTGTAGAAAAAATGTTCATATTTCATGTGTGAAGTTTCCGTTCTCTCACGGTCTCGATTAAAATGTTTTACCTCGACCTCGGTCTCGGCAAAGGATCTCAATCTCGACCGTCAAACAATCGGAATCTTTCCACACGTAATATGAATATAACTATTTTATTCCACGCATTTTTACTATCGGTTAAATAATTACCTATAAAATATGTTAACTGTTGCTAACTCGTTTGTTGCTAACTTGTTGCTAACTTGTTTTTGTTTAATGCATATTATTAGTTTTAAGCTCATATATTGGCTGTTTTAGTGCATATATTGCTAATTCTAAATGCATGGTTGCAAACGCATTTTTAAATTTTTTAGTGCATGAAGTTTCAGGGTCTAGTTATAAATCATTTAATATCATCTAAACCTTAAAGAAATGTACTGCGTGTTGAATAGAAGAAAAACGATGAAACGGTGTCGGAACTGTTATCTTACGACCAAAGACAATTCACAAGGGAGCAGCCAGAATTTTCGTAATTATTTTTATGTCAATTTCATATATTCTACTACTCTATATTAACATTATTAGCCAAGCGAATTCACATATTTTTGACAACACTGCGATGAAAACAGTGGCTGCTCGCTTCTTGGTTGAATTGGACGTTTTCAAATAATAGCTAATATGTTAGTAGCGCAGAAAATGCAATATTTTAATATGACGTAACTGTTTTCAATTACGCGGGAAAGTATGTGCTGTTGTAGCACCACTAGTTGACAATGTAAAAGTATTTTCGGTAGATATTTCTATCTAAAGGGTCTCTAGAATTCAGTTATTTTATATATACCTGTTTCTTTTTCTTAAGGAGATCTTTGATTTCTGCTTTCCACCAATATTCCCTCATTCTAAATCTACATTTCTCTCTCTCCCCAATTGACTCAATAGCGGCCTGGTGTAAGGATTCCTTCAGGAAATTGTAAATTTCTTCTATGGACTTTTGAACTTTCATTTCCATCTTCTGTGCCAATATTAACTTGTGAAGGAATATGGTGGATTCGTTTCCAAAAATGTCAAGGTGATAACACACTTCCAATTTGGTCTCCTGTTTACATTCACGTTCCACTGTTGGTATTTTATGGGGATGCAAGCTCTTCAGTATCTTTAGAGAGAACTGTTCACATATCTCAATTAGACGAGTACCATTTTCATTTAACACGTCTTCTCCATATTGACACACTACTTGATCATTTACTAGTTTCCCCATCCTTGAATTAAAACCACTTCGTAAAATTAATTCCTTTCTATTACCTAAAGTTAAAATTACTTTACTCAATAAACTATAGAATTCTTCTTCCACCAATAACGCAGCGTCATCAGTTGGAGACTCCAGCCTTGCGTCGACTATGTTTTTCCACATCACTGAAAAAATGTATTTGCAAAATTAATTTTGAGAATATAATTAAATACTTATTTACAAAGTATTTTGTCTAAGTATTTAAATACTAAATTTAAAGTATTTTGCCCAACCCTGGGTGTTGAGGAGACTAGGCAACTGCAGCTTGCCGTTGCTGTCCTCCCCTGTCCAGGGTGTGCCAATGCACTCACAGGCCCTACGAGGATCAGCTTGAATAGTACGAACGCTCTCGCACGCTTCCCCTCATAAGTTTCTCTTGTCTCCAGCCGTAGAGAGGGAGTGCACTTTGATTCAGGGCGCGTCAACTACTTAAATCATTAGTCCCGTAAATAAATTGCATTTTAAATTCCCGGAAGTTCCTCCCCCTCCTGGTTTCTCCTCCAGTAGAACTCCGCCCCACCGGGGACAAGCTCCCAAGCTCCATTGTTTCCCGCGATGTGTAGTAGTGGAGAATTAACGTGTGTTTGTGTGTGTGTGTGTGTGTGTAAGAAGGGAGTAGGGAATAAGGAAATGGGACAGTCAACACGCGAACCCGTGGCGCGTTTGTTTGGGTAGATTCCAGTATTCACCTGACATTGATCAGAGAAACTACGTCAACTGCTTATAAAAGCAACGGTCCCTAGAATTCTTCTCTACAGTGTGAATTAGGCCTACTAGCTATTTAGGCAGAGACAAAAACTGTTACCATCGGTTGATTGATTAGTGAGCCCGGGCGCGTCAACTGCTGATGGCATTGGTCCCATAACTTCAGTGATGTTATCCTCTAGAGGAGATGATCTTCTCCAGCTGGATGGCGAGATCCGGCGCCGACCTACCGTGCGTCGGCTAACGGGGTTTCCTCAACCAGGTATCTCTCACCAGCGGGGCACGCCTCAGCCGGGAAAAGCCCTAAGCTCACGACCGGTCTCCCAGAATGTGTGAAAGTATAGTGCATGTTATATGTCGTGTAAGTGTGTAAGTAAGGGGTGAGGATAGGACAAGGCAGAGGAAGGAAAGATCACGCGCGGTCCGTGGCCCGTTTGTTAGGGTGCTGTTACGGCATTTGCCTGCTATTGATCGGGAAACCAAGGAAAACTACCAATCAGAGCAGCCGACCGCTGGAATTCTCCAGACAGGGGTCGATTTCGACCTAGCTATGTAACTCGTCGAAAATCCTGCCACCGTCGGGATTGAACCTAGTTTTCCTGCCTCTCTCGAGAGTCGGAACTGGGTTCTTGAGCATGGAAAACGAGAAGACTGGAATTTGAAGCTGGAAATGAGCAACTTGGTGACTCGTCACTAAGAGAAACAACCTAAAGTTTCTGGTAATAACTAAACGAATTACGCACGTAACGAATTACGCACTAAACGAATTACGTCGTTACGCACGTTGAAGAAAAGTCATCTCACTCTCCATAAAATGAGAAAACAATTTTGGCATGCGTGCCTTCGATGTTGCAGAAATAAGGGTCTATTGAATATGAATGTGAGTGCACCACTAGTAACGAACTGGATTTGCTCGTAGAAAGATAGGTCAGTATGGGCATTGACCAATTTTAAAATGTTGATCAAATTTTAAGTGTAACAAATTCTAAGTAACTTTGTGTTGAGAAAGAAACGATATGACTTTCGATATTATTTGAGAGGAAGTAACACAGAAAGAGACCCACATTTCCCAGTTTCATTCACGTAAATTATTCCTGTTTTCAACAAACGAGCGGCTGAGACAGTTCAGGAGAACAGATGATGGTAGTGTAGAGTATCTGAACGGGAGGGTTAAAGTAGTATAGGGTTAAAGGCCCGACCGTGAATTACCAACGCTTGCTAGATGACTAGGTCTTATTGAGCCACTGTCTGGAGGAGAAATCTAGCAAACGGCTGCTCTAATCAGTTTTCCTCGATTTCACCGTTGAATACCAGACGAATGCCAGAGCAATAACTTATCAAAAGGAGCCATGGTCCGCGCGCGACCTATCACACACACACACACACACACACGCGCGCGCGCGCGCGCGCGCTTACACTTGCACTGCACTTCCACACATGACGGAAATCCAGCCAGGAGCTGAGAACTGGTCCCGGCTGGGACGAAGCCTACTGGTGGAGATTCAGGAAGGGGTAAACGCTGCTAGCTGACATGTAGGTCTACGTCGCACCCTGCGGCTTTAATTATTTTGAATTAGATAGAAACTCTTAGTAACTTGTTAACACGATCCTGCTTTACACAGAATTTGCCGTAACTCGAACAGAGAACATAATAATAAAGATGTAACATGTGTGTATAACAGAAACATCTATCACTTCATTTATTTGGAATGCATGTTAACAATGGTTCACTGTACTTAGGAGCCGTTCATAAATTATGTAACGCAAATTTCGAGAATTTTCAATACCCTCCTCCCCCTCGTAACGCACTACCGTATCTCTATGTAACGCAGCGTAACGCTGCCTCAGACTCCTCCCTCCCCGTTTAACGTTACGTAATTTATGGATGACCCCTTACTTTTCTATAACAAGCAAGCCCAAAGATAACACAATGACTAAACATTGGGAAATACTGGTGTAGAACTTTTATACCTCTTCGGAAATATATTCCCTGGTACATATGGCTGGATTAACGAATCAGAGTTGTTCATGCGTCAGTAGCCCCACGCTGATAATGACTCTCACTATGTGATTTTTAAAAACGTTTAAATTTTTTTAAGATCTTTAACCACAAATTGTCAATGTTTACCAAATAATTGCTAACATTCTTCACTTTGAAAATATATACAGTAATCCCTCGACATCCGCGGATTCGCTATTCGCGAGTTCCGAACATTCGCGTTTAGAGAAATGCTACCAGTTTTAACATTCGCGACTGCAACATTCGCAAGTGCGTCTTTCAATCGTACATTTTCTTTTAAGCGAGCACATTTCATTTCCTTTATCAACGTCATTTGGGAACCGAACTGGGAAACTTGACAGACACCGGAGCTCAAAGTATCACGTTCTGCAACAATCTGAAATTTGGAATGTCAATTCACATTAATAGAAAAACAAAATTGTGAAATAATTCAATTCAGTTGCGTCAAGTTGGAGGTAAAGGTTTTGGCCACACGAACAGAAAAGTCATTCAGGACCTGTGCATCTGTCATTGCAATGATTTCACTGAAGAATAGCTTCGGGAAATAATCAGCAAAGTAAACCCCTCCGAACGTAATGATGAACGAACGCAACGAATCTACCTCCTGGAGAGAAATAGAAGCAGCAACTCTTCCATATTTGGATATTAGAATGAGTAGGGTGATGAAACAAAAAAAAATCCTATATCCAAAACTTTCAACTTTGAAATAAGTTTCAAATATTGTTTTATTTGAAAATTTCACTTATCCCCATAACTCGTCACACACAGTTTTAAACTGTTTTTTGACGTAAATCAATAAATAAGGTTTTATTTCTTCTCTTTGGGGTATTAATTGTGAATTTTATTTGTACTAGTGCCTACTCATTTCTACTGCAATTGTTTATCATTTCTCCTATCTTTTTTAAACAGTTTTTTCGATATCCAGGAACCTAACCCATGTTTTTTATTAAAAGATAGACTCAACATTCGCGGATTTGACATTCGCGATGCTTTTCAGGAACGTAGCCCTCACGAATGCTAAGGGATTACAGCAGATAGTTAATGGAGTGATAATCGATAATAATATATTTGAAAATGTGCTTCGGTATACAATTACTTGTACATCAAAATATGGTTTCAATACATGTATGACTGCATACAAAATGTCTTACTTATTGGTCTATTTCCTTTAAAGCGTTAGACGTTAAGGCTATATTCCGATAAAAAATCCTCTTCTAGATTTTCGAAAGGTCATCCTCTAACCATAAAAACGGAGTGTAAACCCGAACATTAATTTTGTGCTACCCTCGTGACGCAGATATGTGACGGGCGCTCACGGTCAGTGCGCTTAAAAGGCTATAATGGCAATCTCCGACATTTTGTAATGCTTGTCTCAACACAGTTTTCTGTGGCCCCAAAACAATCTCGGAGAAAACAAGCCTTCTATAATGCAAAATACGCAAACCTTGCATCCAAGGCTCTAAAAATCCGGTTTTCGTGCCCCTTACGGGACACAAGTTTGTTATTTGTCTTTATTTACAAAATGAGGCCTTTTGGAACCTTTTTCCTTTTCAAAGGTACCTCTACTTCGCTAGCACGATGTATCAGAATTGTTGTACGCTTCGTTCCCTTATAAAGCTATTTTCACTCTTGATTTAAAAGAGCAAAATTGTAATTTATATGTTCGCATGGATCTAACTGGTTTGGTAAAATTGTTGAGAAATGTTTTTGTATTATGTATAACTATTTATGATTAATTTATCAATTTATATTTCACAGATTTAGCAATTTTGTTTGATACAAGTCTTGAAAAAATCTTCTTTTAATCATTAAATAATTCTTCTTTTTTTTTTCGAAGAGCGCAAAAAATGTATAAACGCTTTGCAGTAGAGGCCCGGCGTGTTAGTTGGGTCAAGGGTTCCGTGAACTTTTACCCCACCCCTAGGAACACACGTTGCTTTCGTTGATATTCCCACATTCACGTTTGAAAGTCAAAGCGGGTGTAAACAACGATATTGATCCAACGCGTCCGTTCATGTTGACAGTTTACTCTCGAACAGACGGTAACTGCTAGTTGCGTAATCCACCGATGAACAGATCCCGAGTCGCCTTCGGATGATTCCAGGAGCATGACAATTGCATTACTCGCCGGCGTACCACTACCTCAATCCTATTAAAATTAATTGAAGCAAGATGAAAAGGCTCTTTGTGACTCCGTTGAATATAGGAAATCTAGGTCCGTACGTTCATAAAGAAAGGAAATGACGTCGCTTGCATCTTCAAGTTTTGGGATTTCTATTGATAATATGAGGGTAACTGATAAGAATTATTTATATTAATTCAATAAATGTTAGTAAAAGACTTTACAAAAACTTACAAAAAATTAACTTGGTGAAATTGCTTCAAACTTTGTTGTCTTGTAGTTCGTTTCGTGCGAAACAGTCTCCGCAGAATCAAAGCTCAATTTTTTAAATTTACTGTTTATTATTGAGGGTGTATTGATAAATTTCGATCAAACTTTGCACATTTTGAAGCAATTACGATTATTTAATTTAAAAGTGTAGTTCACTTATCACATACACTCGTAACAATTGGGCGAGGAAGCAAAGAACTCCTCTTGAATTATTTAGTATTTGCAAAAATTTGATAGAATGAATGAAAAAATCTTCTCTTATTTCTTATCTAGGATTTTTTCCGCCTCTTAGTTGTCTGGCTTTTATATATTTAAATAAAAGTTGTTTTAAGTTTCCCACAAAACGATTGTTTCTGATAGATGAGACAAAAAAGGTATAAGGGCTGTATGTTTATCAGTACGACATATCGTTCTGCAGAAAAGTCGCACGATAACACACTTCTGTGCACGATGTTAACAGACCTTAAGGAAACATCAAAGCATTACCCGTTTTTACGTTCATATTTGAAGATACGACAAATGAAAGCAAACGAAAGTGTTTTTTTTAGAAAGGAATTCTGTAGATGGCAAAATGCAGATATCATTAATTTTGTTTGTTTCACAATATTTCTAAACTTTGATTGTTGTTCTATTTCCCAAAAGTAGGGCTCCTTACTACAGGCCAAAACAATTAAATACTATGTTTTTCTACCGTACAGGACTCAACAAAAAATTATAAAAATAATATGCAGAAATGCAACCTCAATTTTCATACCTAATAAAAGCTTAAATACGTAATAAAAGCATAAATACGTAGTTAAAGGTTGAAACAATGTGCAGTTTTCATTCCGCAGTTAAATCCCTTTTAAGGCTCGCTCATATCTTTTTAGTTAAAAACTCGGATACAGACATTTTTTACAAATTTTAATCAGCATGACACCAACTATTAAATACAAAAAATTCAAGCAATTCAAATTTGACTGTAAGAAATTTTTCATAAGTTGTACGCAGCCATTACCATTAATTTATGAATTTCTTTATGCACATATTCAGGTAACTAACCCTTCGATCATAAACAGAATTTTGCTGACGTGCTTTAACGGATACGTACATTAAATATACTAGACTTACCGCAGTCTCCGCTTTTCTAAACTTTTTAATTTAACTAATGGAGCGAGAATAAAGTAAAAGTACACACAGTCCGTCCGCAGTGTGCATTAGTCCCCAACAATAGTTGAAACATCTTAATCTAACCCTTGCATAATGCGCACACACTGCATGAATATTGTACTTTATTTTCACTCCATTAGTTAATTAAAAAGATCTGGGAAACAGAAGCTGCGGAAAATGCAAACGCCTTTTACTCGCTTCTTCGTAGAGGCATACTAGTATATTGTATTTATCCAAATATTTTTCAAAAGTTTTGTTTCATGAAATGTTAGAGCCGTGTGTCCGCGTTTTCACGTACAATTTTACTCTCATTAGGCTTCTTGTATGTACTTGGTACTATCTATTCTTGAGCAACAGTTGATCATCTAAATTCAGCTCTTTCAGGAAACGGAAGGAGTAGATTTCTTCCTCTATATTTGAGTCCTAATTAAATTATAACGTAATTCTCTGATACTATTGATTCAAACAAAGAAAGTGTGATGATGAAAAAATACGTATGAATATATGGTCCTAATACGCATATTAATGGTTACGAGATAAAAGATACATTTTTTATATTTTATAAACTTTATTAGGTTATTTAACTATATTTCTAGATTTTCTAACTCTGGTGAGACGCATAGTCTTAACTACGTCTGTTGTGGATGTGCAGGATTCTTAGATTATTGAAAGTGACAAGAAAATCTTAGTGACTGAAAGTTAAATACGAAAATATTTGTGTATGAATCGTTTCAGGTGGAAAAAAGTTACCAACATCTCAGTTAAAAGAAATGTATCAATTAAATAAATGTATTAAATCTCAATTAAACAAATGTCTCTAACGCAATATTTCTGAGAAACGCTTCATTTATGCACAGAAGTTTGCGTCCAGGTGGTGCGTATAGTCAGACGAAACTCTGAATTATTCCCGAAGAAAAAATTTACTTTTTTCAGACACAAACGAAGACAATCAAAAAGTTGTGAATTGACGGAATTGGGGGATGATAATTATGGCAAATCGGAATCGCGCACGGCCCTGCGACAGTTTCCAATTTTAGGTCTTCAGAACTTCAAACCGCCAGCGGGCAATCAGAATCGCAGTACACTCGCTGTTAATAAATGACTCTAATGACCTCCCGAATCTACAAAAGCGCTTCAAACTTTGGAAATGCAAATAATTTGGCGGTGATTTAGAGACTGCGACGAAATCGAAGAATTAAAAAAAATAGGAGAATGCAATTTTTAAGGGAAACTGTGCTTTTTTAAAATTAATTTATTACTTCCTGTTCGATAATTTGTCTGTCAGGGCATTGAAATTTACAATATATGAACAGTCATTTTGGACACTAACAGTTACTTCTGTTAGGGGATTTATGAAGGTAAATTTTTAAGAATTAGACAAATATATAAGACTAAAAAACATGGAAAAGAAGAGAAAATAAATAAAATTACGTAGGATGAAATTATCTTTAGGAAATTTGGAATTAATTCTACGATGAAAGGGATAAGTTTTACCAAGATTAAAAGGAAGAGTATTAAAAAATTTTAGACAATAATTGTTAATCAAATCATGGATTGTAGGGAGATTTAGTTCATTGTGAATTTGTTTATTGGGAATAAACCAAGGTGCATGTAGAATTTTTCTAAAGAATTTGTTTTGAATAATTTGAAGTTTTGTATATTTGATTTTGCTGCATTTGACCATATTCGACAAGCGTAAGTTAAAGAAAGTCTAATAATTGAAGTGTATATTACTTTAGCAGTTTTAATACGGAGAGTTGAGTTATTATTTATGAGAGAATTAAGTTTATGTATTTTAATGGTAGTTTTTTGTGTAACATTTTTAATGTGAATTTTCCAGTTGTTTTGTGTCCAGATGGAGATCTAAATATTTAATAGATGAAGAGGAAGAAAGCCAAGGAATGGGAGTGTTATGAACGAGAAGGGGAGGAAGAGTTATTGCCTTACATAACGTAAATATTTTGGCTTGACGTTTATCCATATTTATTTTGATTCTCCAATTGTTGGCCCACACCGAATAACGATTAAGATCTGTTTGAAGTTTATTTCTAGCAAGAAGAATATTAGTGTGTGAATTAATAAGTGCTGTATCATCTGCAAAAAGGGTTAATTTAGAAGAAGCGAATTTTGGAATGTCGGAAAGATAAATATTGAATAGCAGAGGAGAAAAACAAGAACCTTGAGGGACCCCGGCAGATATATTAAATTTTTGAGAGAAGGAATTATTATATTTAACTACGAAAGTTCTGTTAGATAGTAAATTTTGAATTATAGTTATACGATAAATAGGAATACCTACAAGATGAATTTTTATATATTAAACCATCGTGCCAAACTTTGTCGAATGCCTTTTCAATATCTAAAAAGATTTCAAGTGAATGTTGTTTTAAATGAAAAGAAATTTTTGTGTGTTCAATAATACTCAATAGTTGATGAAGAGTAGAATGTTTGTGCATAAATCCAAATTGTGAAGGTTGAATAATGTTATTTTGAGAAGTGAATATATAAAGTCTGTGAAGTAAAATTGTTTCGTAAATTTTTGATAAAGAAGAAAAGTAAACTAATGGGCCGATAATTAGAAGGAAACCTTTAGAATGATTAGGTCTTTCTTTGGTTTACAAATAGGGATAATTATAGCTAATTTCAGGATAATTATAGCTAATATTAGGAAAATAGTGAAAACAAAGAGACGAATTCAGAATATTAGTAAATGCAGCAATGGATTTATTACCTAAAAATGTGAGTGATTTGTTAGTAATTAGATCCAGTCGATCCAGTTGATTTGCGAGTTTTGAATTTTTTTTATAATATTATGAACTTTACGATGTCTATTTGCGATGTCTTGATAGGATAGTTGATGCAAATCACTGTTATAGGCGGAACGTTTTGATGTGATGAAGTAGACGATTCTTGTAGATTAGCTAAAGGTTCATATCTGGAGTGGGTTGGAATATTATACGTGGGGGTAGATGATTTTGATCGTTTGGAAGGGTTTTCTGGAGCATCTGTGGGATGTGGACGACGTGAGATTTCTTGTATGTTAGTTTCAGGTTGTGGTACTAGGTTTGCCGAAGATTCTTGAAAAGATGTTTCTGAAGTAGCTTGATAAGAAGATTGCTGATAATTTGATGGTTGTGAGGTTGAATATTCCATACCCTGAACTGGAGTTGCTTGCATGCCAACGTATTGAGCAGAAGTTTGATCATCAGACAATAGTTCAAGACAACTCGTCTCCCGTAAGGGAGATGAGTATTATAATAAGATCTTGGTTTTTTTTAGATTTTTATCTCTTTTGGTAAAATAGTAGATCTAGATAATGTAGAATCAAATTATTCTGAGATAATTCAATTAAATATCACAATATTTGAAATAATATAACAATAATATTTGGTAGCACTATTGTAGCAGCACGGCCACCTGATATTCTAAGGCCTATTCAACTGTGTTTCGAAGGCCAAAAGGTTAAGGAATTATTTATTGCTTATGTTATTGTGTTTTTGCTTAAGCTGATTTTTACCACCTTAAATGACTTAACCTGTTTTCAACAATTTCTCCTATAATAATAATAATAGTAGAAGATAGTAAGAAGGTAGATAGGAAGGTAAGAAGGTAGATATTTAGAAGGTAGTAAATCAAAAAAGGTTCTGCGAAAAGTGAACGCCATTGCAGCTACAAATAAAATTGATATATACCACCACAATAGCCGACCAAAAGTTGTTGACCTGAAAGATAACATCAGACAAAAGATGAAAATGAAGTGTGCTCGGCTTCGTAGATACAATGAAATTACAAAAAGGAAGGCACAAAACGCAGAATTCAGATTCCGTCAAAAAGAATTTCTGAGAAAGTTGAACTCTGACTCAAACAAGCAGCGAATCAGTGTAAATGAACACGATTTTAAATCGTACTGGACAAACAAATGGGCTAAAACCTGTGGATTCGATGAAACCGGATCATGGATTAACAAACGACACGAGAATCTGCCCCAAATGAACTTAGAAGAAATAACAGCAAAAGACATTACGAATGCCATAGGAAAGACTCAGAATTGGAAATCTCCTGGACCAGACAGGATCCAAAATTTCTGGCTGAAGTACTTCACTCATGCTCATGAAAGCATTGCGCGCTGTTTCACTGAGGTGCTCAATAACCCTGATAAAATGCCTGACTATCTGAGTGAAGGGGACACTTTTCTAATCCTCAAGAAGGGAGACCAAGAAAACCCAATGAATTATAGACCAATAACATGTTTATCAACCATATATAAGCTCTTCACCTCTGTTATTAGTGAGAAAATCTACGTCCATTGTGAAAATAATAATATACTTGAAAAAGAACAGAAAGGTTGCATTAAGGGAGCTATGGGATGTAAACACTAACTCATTATTGCTTCTGTTGTCTTGAAGCAAGCTCAGACAAAGAAAAGAAATCTCCATATCTGTTATATTGATTACAGCCAGGCTTTTTACTCAGTTCCTCACAAATGGCTAAACAAAGTACTGGAAATTTATAAAATCTGTCCAAATGTAAGAAATATTCTACAACACTTAATGAATAAATGGCGTACAAATATACGATTCCAAGGTAATATCTTGGGAAAAGCTGATGTGCGAAAAGGTATATTCCAAGGCGATTCCCTGTCAGCACTATGGTTTTGCCTCGCTCTAAACCCATTATCAACTCTCTTGAACAAAACTAAATGTGGCTATAGAATGAATATGAAAAACCCAAGAAGACTAACCCATTTACTGTACATGGATGACCTAAAGTTGTACGCCGAAACACAAGATAAATTAGAATCACTTATAAATGTAGCAAGAATGTTCAGCGATGACATCGGGATGAAGTTCGGTCTTGATAAATGTGGTATAATAAATATTCATAAAGGAATGGTTCAAAATACAAACCAAATTGTGTGTGTTATTAAACAAATACCACCTGAAGAAATATATCGCTATTTGGGAAACCCTCAGAACCATCGACTGGACCATAATCGTATCAAGGAAGAACTTCGAATAAAATATCAAAAGCGACTGACAAAGTTGCTAAACACTTACTTATCAGGGGGTAATCTGATTTCAGCTATCAATATCTGGGCTGTGCCTGTTTTAACTTACTCCTTTGGTATTAAGTGGACTGAATCTGACCTGGAGGAGCTGGACACATGGACGAGAAGACTGTTACATAAATTCCGCTGTCTTCATCCAAACTCTTCAGTAAGAAGATTGTATCTACCCCGAACGATGGGAGGCAGAGGGTTATAAAAACTCTTTGCCTGAGACAAGAGGAAAAAATGCGACAGGTTCTCTTAAACTCCACCGACACGTTAATGAAATTAACTGTTAATGAGGAATACGGCTTCACTCCACTGAACCTCCATGAGCGAAATTATGAAATAAATATCTCTACGCACCAGTCGAGCTTCAGTGAATGGAAGCAACGAGAAATTCATGGAAGATACCCAAAACTCTTGTTTCAAGACGATGTAGACAAACATTCTTCGGTGATGTGGCTTTCAGAGAAACAAATATATCCTGAGACCGAGGGTTTTATAATGGCCATTCAAGACAGAATTATTAAGACCAGAAACTATCGAAAGCATTGTTTGAAAGAAGATGTGGTGGATAAATGTAGGAAGTGTGGAGCTGTAGGAGAAACTATAGAACATATCACAGCTGCATGCTCTTCCCTCTCAGACAGTGCTTACTTAGGAAGGCATAACCAAGTTGCAAAAATCGTACACAGGGCAATCGCAATACAGCATAATTTACTGGATGAATCGACACCGCCATTCTATAAGTACACTCCTGCTCCAGTCCTGGAATCAAGTTCCACTCTTTTGTATTGGGATAGACCAGTCCTAACTGACCGTACTGTCGATCACAACAGGCCAGATATTCTCCTCATAGATAAAAAGAAAAAAGAAGGAGTAATAATAGACATCGCAGTACCATTATCCCACAATATCAAACAGAAAGAAATGGAAAAAATTTCCAAATATGAAAACTTGTCTTATGAACTAAAACATATTTGGAAATTAAATGTTACCAAAACATACCCACTCGTGATATCGGCGGAAGGCCTTGTCAGTAAAAACTTCCTAAAATACCTAAAAGAACTTCAACTACCGAAAAACGTTCTGAACATGAGACAGCGCGCAGTTCTGTTGCAAACAGCCCATATTGTAAGAAAATTTATGTCTTAAGTCCAGAAATAAGATGAACTTCTTTTTCTGTGACCGAACCTGTTCCAAAACAACTCTGGGAAGGTGAACAGTTTTACCAGCAAAAATAGCTGAGGAAAATATTACAATAATAATAATAATAATAATAATAATAATAATAAAAATAATAATAATAATAATGCCGACCCAATGGCGCAGGCGCGGCAGCCGTCTGCGCCGAGGAGCCTGCAGGTTCCAGGAGCCTGCAGGCAACCAATCCTGCTTAGGCATGGTTGTATTTGTGATTGTCCCTTCACCTCTCATCGTCATCCTATTACCTCATAATTTATAACTCAAGGCTTAACAATCTTGTCTTACCAAGGGATACAGCCGAAAAACTGATCCTCATAATTACACAGGTTAATCTCTCTCCAGAATAGAATATGACTGGGCCTCGGAAGATAACGTGTAACGTAGTCAGACTAGTGGTGCTTCCAACGCACATACTTTCTCGCTCTGCTCCTAAACGGTCCTCGTTGCTATTCCACTACTTCATAAACCAGCAAAATTGTATTATACCAGCAAAAGTTTTCCGTACCGAGACCCGACATCTCAAAATAGGCTTCATGTAATGTACACTCAAATACTAACATATCAGTTTCAAATTCAAGAGGCAATGAGACAAGTAAAAACGATCGGTGAATATCAATTTTCAAGAAAATCGGCCGAACGGTTTAGGCGCTAGCGTTGACCACAGACGGACAGACGGAAAGACGAACGTTTTGCCGTCAATCGATTTTGCAGTATGAAGAAGCAACAAATCATGGATTTTGACTACACCACGAGATAGAGGATTTTTTTCTAAATTTAGCAACAGGTTTTATCCACTTTTTTGTCACCAGACCCCTGCTATAAGAATTTTTCTGGCAAAAATTCCCCGTTTTCCGCCGCACGATTACATAACTTTCTCTTCTTACGAAGTATTCGTAAGGCGAGAAAGTAAAATGCCCGATACGCAAATAATAAATATAACAATAATAATAATAATACAACAATTTTTTAAGAACGAATGAACAAGCAAATTGAATGACGTTATTCCAAACAGAAATGTTAAAGGTAAAGCCTTTCCTTTTCTTCTGCTTCTTGGAATGAGATCAACACCAGACCTACTTGACCCATAAGAAAGTAGGTTGTTCGTGCGAAACGACTCGTTATATAAATCTACACCTTTTCATCAGTAGTGTGGCATATGAAAAAAATACTTGCTTAATTTGCAATTTATACGGGTCTCAAAAAAACAAGAAAAAAATCACAAACATCAAGAAATGGACACGATTAAATTGCTTTTTAAAGCATTTACCAATATATTTTTCACATTGGTATTGGCGACATTCCTAATATCATCTAGATTTTCTTGTCAAAGACCTGTAGATTACTTATTACCACGATAATTTATTTTTATAAAATTCCCTTTACCGCATTTGCGCACCCGAATCTTCCAGAATCAATAATCGTGCAATGTTTTCTAAACAACATGGCTTTGAAGTTTTATAAATAATCTTGTGCATTTGTTATAACGCACGCGTATTTAAAATTTTCAAGTACTCAAAATTCAGTAAATACAATAATTTTGCATTATAACTTTACTGCAAAATATATTGTAATTTAATTACAATAAATTACTAATTGTCAGTGATGAAGTTCTGAACAATAACTAAAAACTTTGAAATATAAAACACTTTCACTTATACTTTCACAAAAACACTTTAAAATATAAAATTATATCAAAAGTATAACTAACTCAAATAAATGGAATTTCCTTTCAAAGCTATTAGTTTTTCAAACAAATCAGCCAATAAATTCCTAGTAGGCGAATGTATAAAATATGTAAATGAAAACATTGTTGAACTGGCGCTGATGTGCATAAACTAGTATTATAAGGAATAAAAGCTTTTTTATTGTCGGATAATTGTACAGCATTTTTAATGTTTTATATTTACTATTTAAATAAAGAAATTCAGCTTCAACAGCTGAAACGAGCTTCTATTTTTGATTCAATGAAGTCCTTTCACTAGGAGAATCAAACAAAAAGAAACCATCTTCTTCATCTGTATTTAAGGTATTTCAAGTATTTCATTTTTAAAATACATCTATTTTATATATTTAAATACATCTCTAAAATACATGTCATAGAAACTCAAAAATACAGTTTTTCAAATACAAAATGTATTTAAAATACGTTTTTCAAATACAAAATGTATTAAAATACCTATTTCAAATACAAGTATTTAAATACTTCCCAACCCTGGTAACACCTCATATACCTTGTGTCACATTGAGGATTACAACCGGTCCGGAGTGCTATTGACTATACAGACACATCAAATTCTCGATTATTGGTCAATACGTTATTAGATACTACTTTAAACATTGCACGCTTGATTGAGAAGATTTAAATGTCAACACTCGGAAGACGAATAGTAAAAGTCATAACACTAAAATATTTTTGTGATCTGATACTATATTTTTGCAGCTTTGCCGAGTGGCGACTAAAATATAATTTTTTAAAATTGGTTTTTACTCTTATTATTCCAGGGCGTGCCTCATTTTTGGGAATATATCGAGTCGAGATACGGCAGTCCGGCGGTAAGTGACCCACTTGTCACTTGCAGACTTCAGCTATGAAGCTTGCAGTAATGTTTTCCCCATCAAGTATTAAGTATGTGATACCTACATTTCAACAGAAGAACAATTGATTGATTCGTGTTTCCGGGCGCGTCAACTACTTGGGTCATTAGTCTCGTTTGTGTAGTGCGTGTTTTTTCTCGGGAGGTGGTGATGATGTTTTCCCCGCTGGATGGCGAGATCTGGCGCCGACCTACTGTCGACCCCTCAACCAGGTATCTCCCACCAGCGAGGCACCGCCCCAGCCGGGACAAGCTGTAAGATCCCGACCGGTCTCCCGGCATGTACGGTAGTGTGGTGCATGTTAGTGTGTGTGTGTAAGAGGAGAGAATAGGGCAAGGAAGAGGAAGGAAGATCGCGTGCGGTTCCTGGCCCGTTTGTTAGAGTACTGCTCCGGTATTCGCCTGGTGATGATCGGAGAAACCACGGAAAACTACCGATCAGAGCAGCCGGCCGCTAGAATTCTCCTCCAGGTAGTGACTGATTTCGACCTAGCTGACAAGCTAGTGTCGAAAATCCTGCCGCCGTCGGAAATCGAACCTAGGACCTCCCGGTCAGAGGGACTGCAGTGACATCAGGTTGATGCACTGAGTCATCTCTCCCGGTCAATAGAAGAACAAAAAATCCAGACTTCTTATTTCAATTTTTTTCGGAGTGGTGTCAATATTGCAGACCATTGGCAATACGGGAATACCCTTTGCTCAAAGGAAGAGGAAAACAACTCTGTTGATGTCTAGTGCACAGTTGGAGAATTATCTACTAACTTCTATTCTCCCGATTAGGCGGGCAATGATTGCCACAAATGATTCTGGATGCGAATTATAAATGAATCTCAATGTTCTGCGTAATGGGTTCTGTTTCTGCTGCAACTGCGTTTGCCTTCCTTGTTGGCCCTATTAAGCTGCTAGGTTGAAGGGTCGACGGTAGGTCGGCGCCAGATCTCGCCATCCAGCGGGTAAAAAATCATCGCCACCTCCCAAGAAAAAACACGCACTACACTAACGGGACTAATGACCTAAGTAGTTGACGCTCCCGGAAACACGAATCAATCAATTATTCTTCTGTTGAAATGTAGGTATCACATACTTAATACTTGGTGGGGAAAGCATTACTGCAAGCTTCATAGCGGAAGTCTGCAAGTGACAAGTGGGTCACTTACCGCCGGACTGCCGTATCTCGACTCGATATATTCCCAAACATGAGGCACGCCCTGGAATAATAAGAGTAAAAACCAATTTAAAAAAATTATATTTTAGTCGCCACTCGGCAAAGCTGCAAAAATATAGTATCAGATCACAAAAATATTTTGTGTTATGACTTTTACTATTCGTCTTCCGAGTGTCGACATTTAAATCTTCTCAAGCAAGTTCTCCCGATTGCGGATTGTTTGCCACTTTTACTTTCTCGCTACGGAGTAGAAAGTTATGTGATGCTGCGCGAAAAGACGGCGGATTTTCGGCAGAAAAACTTTTATAGCCGGGCCCTGGTAACGGAAAAGTGGATAAATCCAGTTGCTAAATTACGGGGGAAAATCCCCTAACACGTGGTGCAGCCACAATCCATGTTTTTTGGGTCCTTGATACCGAAAAATCAGTCCGTCCATCCGCCCGTGAACAACGATAGCAGCTAAACTGTTCAGCCGATTTTCTCCAAAATTGGTATTCCCCAATAGATCTGGCTGATGTTGCGGCCCCTTCAATTTGAAACTGATATTTTAATTTTTGAGGTACTTTACATGAAGTGTGTCCATGGACATTTTCCAAATTTTCAAAAAAATTGCTGCATCGTTTTTGATTAATTTTTGTCGTTGGATAGTGTAAAGGACGTTTAAAAGAATAATGCAGTTCTCATGTTCGTTGTAAACCCTGCTTTTTCGAAAACTGTAAAAGTTAACTAGTGATGCTACAGAATGGCACAGACGTTCCCGTATTAGTTTTCTATTTCCTTGGGTCTTCGCTAGCTATTCGGAATTGCCAGAAACTCTTTCTTGCCAGCTGACATCTATCACAGCCAAAAGTACATTTTTTGAGTCATTTTCTTAATTTTTTGGTTTCCTATTGGTAGAACGAAAACATTAATTTTAGAATATTAAAGAACACAAAAGCCTAGTCATAAATGGTAATTTTCTTTTCAAAACTATGTGCCGTTTAAAAGAAAATTGCGTTTTAGCGCTATTAAAAATGCGAAATTTGAAGCTCATTTTCACAGAAAAGTTTTGAGTTTTCAAAATACTTTATTTGAAGTTATTTAAAGCACTTACACTCACAAATATAATAATGTTTACAAATTGCTGGTAATGTGCATATTAAAGATGTGAGAGATCTTTCAAACAAATTACAATTAATTGTAATTTGTAAACATTAATTAATTGTAATTTTTGAAAAAAACAAAAAATTACTCAAAATAAACTTTACGCTATACTAAAGAGAGTAATTAGCATTATCCGTTACAAAAGATTGAAGAAAAAATTTGTATCCACATATGAGAAAATGGCGTTTGAGCGTTTCTGAAAATGCGAAATTTGAGCTACATTTCACAGAAAACGGTTGTGTTTTCGAGAATCTTCAGTGAGAAGTATCAGTGAAAATCGGACCTATGCCACCTTAATAAGTGTATTTCACTCTATTCTCACAAGAAATTTAAAGAAAATATTTGGAGCCGTTTTTGAGAAAATTTTGGAAATTCCCGGGGAGCGTCACCTAAAGTACCCCTAAATTTTGAAGAATCTTTTTCAAAATCTCAAAGCTTCTACTAGAACCAGATCGATTGAAGAATATCCATTTGGGAAGAAATCGTACGTATGGTTTAGGCGCTAACAGACGAACAGACGGATGGACGGACAGACGGACGTTTTCCTTTCAATTGATTTTTCGGTATCAAGGACCTAGAAAACAGGGTTTCTGGCTACACCACGTGTTAGGGAATTTTGTTTCTTAATTTAGCAACTGGTTTTATCCACTTTTTCGTTTTCACGGTCCGGCAATTAATTTTTTTCCGCCGAAAATTGGCCATTTTTTCGCGTAGCATTACATAATTCTTTGACTCTAGGATGCGTCCTTTATTTGTGAACAGGAGGGGATGCATTCAGGGGAACATTCCTGCCTCCTTCCCTCAAAAGTCGAAATCCTAGGGCCGAGGAGAATACAACGACAGTGTTCGTTTACAACTCAATAGAGTGTGTAGTGCATGGTCAGAGAAACGCCCTCATCAAAATAAATTCGACTAGTGATTACGCTCGTCAACTGCTAAGGTTATTAGGCCCTTCAGTGTTGGGCAGGTTTTTTTCCTCTGGAGGTCGTGGTGATTTCCTTCCAATGGGTGGCGAGATCCGGCGCCGACCTACCGTCGGCTAGTGGAGTTTTCCTCCAACAGGTATCTCCCAACAGCGGGGCACCGTGCCATCGAGGGCAAGCTCTAAGCTCTCGACCTGTCTATAGGCATATGTCGCAGTGTGATGCAAGTGAGTGTAAGTGTGCGTAATTAAGGGGGGAGGATATAACAAAAAAAAAATGTGAAGGAAAGGTCGCTTGCGGTCTGTGGCTCGTTTGTTAAAATACTGGTCCAGCATTCACCTGGTATTGATCGGGAAACCATGGAAAACTACAGATCAAAGCAGTTGGCCGCTAGAATTCTCCTCCAGACGTCAGAACTCGACCTAGTTATTTGGCTAGTGTCGAAAATCCTGCCACCGTCGGTACTCGAATGCCAGGACCTCCCGGTCAGAGGCACTGCAGTGACACAATTCATGCCCTGAATCACCTCTCCCGGTGGAACTATTGCGTGGCCATCTTGCTCGCAGAATATGGATTGCCTTTTGAAGTCTAGTTTGCTTACGAATTCGGTTCGATGGGAGTCGAAAGTTTGTTTCGCGGGTGAGCATGTTTGAGAGATCTTTGAAAGATGTTTGTCACGAAGAGGCATGTGGTCCTAGGAAGCGAGAAAAGTTTCAGCTACAAAATGTGCTGACAGTTCTGAGCATAAATAAAATTATAAAACCAAAGCACACATTTGTATGAAATTTAGAAGACAAGAATTTCATAACATCAATAGCGAAACTATATAATACAATATCACTTTACGGAGTTTTTACCGAATTTCTGCCATTTGAGGTAAATGAGAAAAAAGATAGGCAATGAAGCTTCTAAACACCTAAAAATGAAGTGAACTTGCTAAACAAGGAACTCTGCGTTTTTTTTTCACGAAAAAGTGAATAAAATCCATTTTGAACGGATTTGTCTGTATATTACATTTAAAGTGTAGTTTATTGTTTAAACTGTACTCAGTAGATTAGTTTTTTAAAAATAATTTTACGGAAATACTACTTTATTTCACAGCAACTGGTACAAATTGACTTTCCGGAACCTCAAAACCTTGAATAAACGGGTACTTCTATTAATCCTTAGTTTCTTGGGGACTATAAGATGTCCCAGTTCATTGTGATAACTACCAAATGAAATAGTTTTGTCCTACTCTTCTGGCATTTACTGTATTTTTCAACGGCTTGTTTACTTACCCTCCAAGAACAGAAAATCTGCTGTACGTGATAATGTGCATTCTTTGAAAGCATTCTTTGTTTCCGGGAACTCCAGCACCCCCCACGCAACCAGGTTTGTCTTTGATTATTTAAAATTGAATTATTTGTGAAGCTTGTGAAGAATGGGAGGGAAGTGACAACAATACTTAATAAAAATGCTATTATGATTCAGTTTTTCACACAAAAATTAAACAAATAACGTGTATTGAAGTACTCCTAATTACCGTAAGCAAGTTAACATCCTCGTATGATCGCCTCTTAGGTTATATTGCATTCATTTATAAATTTTAGATGTTATATATTAACATTTATTCAAAGAATTGAATGTCATGAAGAATAAATCGCCAAACGAGAATAATTGTTAATAATATTAGAAAAAAAAGAATGGAGATGTCTCTCATCGCCACAAGCCTATTAAAGACACTGAAGGCCACTTCATAAGGATTAAAAGCCAATTTTGCCGGAACCATTAATCGCCCCCTTAAGACGGGTTTCACTGTATATCTGGTATTAGGTGAATGCTTTTAATGTGTAGGATGGAGATAGTCAATGATGTTGAAACAATAGAGGAATGAAAAGCAGCGGAAACGGGGACCACGAAAAAATCTCTAGCGAACCCTTGTAGCGTTGTCCACCACAAATCCCTTTGCATCGACCGGGATTTGAATCCCGGTTCCGGCAGTGGGAGGCCTGACAGCTACACCTAGGGCCGCCTTGCGCTTCCGATGTAAGTGTGTTCTCCTTTTCCTCAGCGGCTCTTTTAAGCTCCTGTAATCCCTCGCTGTGGAAACCGCAGACTCGGGCGCGCACACTCGCTTGTTTCCAAAGGCGCCTCCGGGGGAAATTCGTAGCACAGGGCGGTTACGACATTGTCGCACATCTGCTAGCGGTCTCCGATGCATGGAAAACAAAGTTTAAAATAACAAAAATAACACACCGCAAATATCGGAACGCAAGCGAAATTCAATCCCAAGAACACACTTTTCCAAACAACCGGATTACACAACCGCATAAAAGCACCTGTGGCTCCGGTAGTACGATAGCTTCGGAAGTGATTTCAAAATCTGAGTTCGCGGAAAACAATGTATTGAGTGTTATGCAGCAGATGATTCGAGAATAAAAATTAATTGTATTGGAATAGAAATTGATTATTGTTTTTAGCCTGAAGATGGGTAAAAATCTTTACCCGAAACTTCACGTCATTATTATAATTTAATGTTTTAAATATGATTGTATTCAGAAACCTGTAAGTTAAAATTGAAGCACAAACAAGAAGTAAAGTTCAAAAAAAGTTTAAAAAATCAGGTAACTCTTGTGAATCTTTTATATTTTAATGTCTGTCAGAAGGCCAAGAAGAAATAAATGTAAGGGACTGACAAATAAATGTTAAATTTGTTTTATCAACAACTCAAATAATAACAAATATCTATGTTAAATATTATCATATTTAAAACAAAAATCACGTCATTAACAACATTAATAATTTTCAAGAATGAGAGGACAATTTCTAGAATCACCTTCACAATGATTAGACGTCTTACAGCTGTTCTAAGAAGCTCAATCGGTTACAGCAGTTACCAGGCCTAGGACGTAGTTTCGAATCCCGCAAAAGGCATTGGTGTTCAGAGGACGGGTTTGTGGGAATGTCCGACTGTATCACTCTGTATCACAACTAAACTGCAATATCACACTCCCATCCCTATCTGGTTGAAATGTAGGTCAACGGTAATACGGGGTAACAGGTGTCAGCGGATCGGTAGTGGCTCTAAGTAGGTGCAGCAGGACGGCACCCCCACGAAGCCTTTTGTTCCCTACAGTACCACTTGAGTAACGGAATAAAAGGGACGTGGGAATTCGTAAAGTTTAAAATAACAAAAGAAAAAGAAAAATACACTGCGAGTACCGCAACGCAAGCGCAACCGCAAATTTACAAAAGAACACAGTTTTCCAAAACCGGATTACACGTCAGCATAAAAGCACCAGTAGGCTCTGGTAGTACGGTAGCTTAGGCAATGGTTTCCAAATGTGGGTTCTTAAGTTTAAGGGCTGCGAATTTTTGAAGGCTGAGAAATACTTAATGCTCCTTTTCATGCTAGTGTTATGTAAAATGGCCTTGGAAGGTTCCACACAAAATAAAATTCCTAAGGTGATATCTCGATCTAACGACATCTTACTGTCTCCCACGAAGTTACTCGAACACACTACTAGTTAATTCCTTTTTAAATTATTTAATCCAGGAATTAACTACGGCGATTTTTAATCCTAAATGAACCCTAGCAATACCACGATGGGGAAGGACTTGGAAGCTCATCACTTAATTTTTGATTTGACTGATGTTATTGACGATTTTGATAAATTAATAAATTAGTATAACTATAATTTTCATGTGCATTCATTTAAACATAAAACATTATTCAATTTCTATCTCTCTAAATGAAAAAATAATATATTCGCAACAATATCTGTATTTAATGACAAAACCTATAACATTTTAAAGAAAATTAGAGTCTGATAAGTGCTCACAATATAGAAATCTACTAAATTACCCAAACATTATTCCAAGACTTAAAAACTCAAAATGTTTCCAAAATTTAGGGGAAACATTTTTACGCAATTTTGGTTTAGTTTGGGCAACTCTGAGAGTAACTATTGAAACTACTTTTATTTGGGTACCTTCTGGTATGTTTACTTTCCCGTATACGTACGTATATACGGAGTAATCTACGTAGTATAGGGAAAGTTATGTAACGCTGCGGAAAATCGATTTGGAGATTTCAACGCAAATACACGTTTTGAGGTCCCCTGATACCGAAAAAGTGGGTCTTTTCAAAACGTCCGTCCGTCCCTCTGTCTGTCTGTCCGTCTGTGAACAACACTAGCGCGTAAACCATACCTGCGATTTCTTCCAAAATGGATATTCCACGGTCGATCTGCGTCCACTCGTGGCGCCTCGATTTTGAAAATCTTTCTTCAAAATTTGAGGGTACTTTACATGAAGCCCCCCGGACATTTTCAAACTTTTCTCACAAACGGCTCCAAATTTTTTCTTTAAATTTCTTGTAAGAATAGAGTAAAATGAACTTATTAAGTTGGCGTAGGTTCCAGTTTCACGGTTAACTCTGAATTTTCGAAAATTGCCAAAGTTTGAATTTTTTTCGGCGTCTTTCTCCAACTACAAAAATTAAGATAGAGATTTTTCCTTCGAATACAATTTGTTGTCCAAAGTGAGTTCTTTCATTAACATTATGTAATTTTTTTTTAAAATTTTACTAGTTTTAGGGCAATATTGCAGGCTATATTTGAAATTTTAAAAAATTACAAAAATCAGATTTTCTCGGAAACGGCTGCAAATTTTGGTAGGTATAGTGCCTCATGTATTTTATGAGATGAAAAAAAACGCCATATTGCTCTATTATTTTGTTTTTTCAAAAATTGGAAAAATGTAATTTTTTTGAACGTTTTCTCACATTAAAATGCACATTTCCAGCCATTTGTAAACACTATTGAATTTGTGAATATAAATGCTTTGAATGACTTCAAATGAAGTTTTTCGAAAACTCAAAACGTTCCTGTAAAAAAGAGCTTCAAATTTCGCATTTACAGTAGCGCTTAAACGCCATTTTCTTGAAACGGCTCCAAATTTTTCAACAAAAATTGCCATTTAGGGCAAGGTTTAATTGCTTTTTTATATTCTTAAAATAATAGTTTTGTTCTACTATTGGAAAACCGAAAACTTAAGAAAATGTCGAAAAAAAAAAATGTAGTTTGGGCGGCGATAGATGGCAGCTTTAAAGAGTATTGACAAGTCCAAAAAGCTAGCCGAGACCAAACGAAACAGAAAACTAATACGGGAAAGTCTGTGCCATTCTGTAGCACCACTAGTTTATTCGTGAATATTTGACTGTCAAACTTTTGTAATCGTTAAAAGTCATCAACACAAGATGTGTCTACGATTTATGGTTGTGTTTGGCTCAGATCTTTAACATTAATACGGTATAAGGTGACACACTACTTCTGAAAGAGTGTGGAATAATGTCCAATTTAATTATTTTTCAATTTTTTTTTATACAAATAAATTAAAACATGTTAATCATGATTGATCTCGTAAAACAGACTCACTTTGGAACTATTGTATTTTGGTAGTTTCAAAATTAAGTATTTTAAAACAATCTTTTATTCGATTTAATCATTCATTAATATTTTTTTTAAACCCTGCTTCTTGAATTTTTGGGAAAATTTAGTAGGTAACCTCATTTAATTTTTTTCAAATTTAGGAAGTGCTTTACATTTTTTTTGTCAACTGCTCCAATAATAATTTGTGATAAATTTCATATTTAAAAGATAAAGCACACCATAAACAATATCACTGACTTTCATTGAACACGGGGCTATTTCTAGAATGACCTTCACAATGAACTTCACAATGATAATGATCTCCTACGATTAGATGTGTTGCAGGTGCCCTAAGGATCTCAATCGGTTTAGACAGTTGCTAGTATACTAAAGGATGTTCTAGTTTCGAAATAGAAATGGTCCGATCGTAACACCGTGTATTGAATCTAAACTGCAATATCAGACTTTCATCCCTACCTTGTTGAAATGTAGGTCAACGCCAATATGGTGGCGGCGGTACTGTAGTAGCTCTAAGTAGTAGGTGTGAGCTGGAAGGCACTCACATGAATCCTTTTCCAGAATGTTTCCTACAGTATCAGTTGAGTAACTGGATGAATGGGACGTGGGAATTCGAAATAACAAAAAATAACTCACAGGAATGCGCAATTCTTCCCCAAGAACACACTTTTCCAAACAACTGGATTACGCGACAGCTTAAAACACCAGTAGGCTTCTGGAGTACTTAGCTGGGGCAGTGGTTTCCAAATCCGAGTTTGTGAGTTCACAAGTTTGAGGGATGAGGATTTTTTAAGGTCGCATTATCATGCAGGTGTTATATAAAATGACCTTGGGAGATTCTATACAAAATAAAATGTCTGACTATTATGTTTACTCACAAAATTTAAGCAACATGGACTAGACACACTTACGCACGGGAAAAGCTTGTGCCAGGAGGAGGAACGCTTGAACCAATAAACTAGAACCACGTTTATCAAAACCTGCACAATGATTTACCACAATTAAACACAATGATTTACCACAAGAGCTTTTCCCAAGAGGGAAACGCCCAATCCTTGGCGTGGCTTCCTCCTTCGAAACAAACTTTCGTAATCGATGGAGCAACTCCCAGGCGCTCATTGAGATACGGAACCGCAGAGCTCTTTCCAGAGTTAATTTCTTGTCAAAGCTCTTTAATAAACGACTCTCCGAAATATAATACTCTAGTCCTATGATGTATCGCGAATAAACAGTCTGCAAGTTCCAAAGTTTGAAAGCGGCTTCTGCCGTTGTTATGTCGACGAATGAATAGAAATGTCCTCTTCTCGGTCGTGCAATACAGAGAGGCGTTTGAATTGGCAAAAGAAGATAAGGAGACAAAACTTCGATGCTGAGGAGAAAAGAAATATATTATTCTATCTCTTATTGTAGTAACCAAGATATTATATTTTTACTTTCAAAGCCTTTTCCCTTATAAAGTTTATTTAGGAAACATCTTTCTTCCATTCGAAATGTTAATTTCACTTCCATTATAAATCCAAAAAGAGAACAAAAATTCAAATGTGACTCATGTGACTGTGGCAAGCAATATTTATTCTTTACATCTGTTCTCCCTCGCTGGTGCGTTGTTGATAACAACTTTAATTCTTGTCAGATGGTACAAGCCCGATGCGCAGTGTGTTTTAAGGCAATTATAGTAATACTTCGCCCCCAAATAATAGTGCTGTCTCCAAACTAAAAAAACTATATTTTAACCATTTAAAAATATGTGCAGAACATCATATTACTTGAATAATTGTGTGTATTTTACTCTTGACAAATGCTTTCTGAAAAAAAATTAACTGTCGACTCGTGATGCCATCATAGGATTTTCTTTTGTGAGACCATCAATGTGTAAATCATACTGCGAAAACTTTTCCTAAATTAATAATTCATTCTAACATATAATGCTATATTACAAACATTTGATTAAGACAACTAAATTAATATGCGTTATACGAAAACATGATCTCAAAAAATGCCATATACCAATCATGTGTCCCCTCACATTAATCTTGAAATTTCTTTATCTTAAGAACTGTTTAATTATAACACTCAATGAAGAGAAATTATTCGGCTTTTTTCAGAAAATCTCATGAATTAATGTATTAAAAACTTCTGGCATATTAATGATTATTAATTCACTTCGATTATAAAATGAGAAACTGTTCGAAATTGATATCAATTTCGTAATGAGAGCACATGTGCTATGGTAGTATGGAGTAGTATCATATCAAAAATGTTCTCATAATTCACGATTTTCTATTAACTGATAACATCATCAATCTATCGCATTTACTAGGATGAAAAGTCGACTGTAATAAATCTTAATTTTTACAAAGTGTACGTTGTATGACATTCGTATCGTAATATATGATTGCAATTCTTTCGATATTGATTTCTTAAATAATTGTCAATTACAAGAGATGACAAGATACTGTTGGTGAAATTCTAATACAGCAGCATTTAACTACCGAAACGGAAATATATTATTTTCAATGAACATTTTACGAATACGAACGGAAATAATACGAACAAAATACGAACGGAAATAGTGAAGGCTCTAAATTCCACAACTATATGAACACACAAAATGAAAATAAATAAGTTTCGAGTTAAAATAATTTTTTTATCTTGAATTAATTCATATTTTCTGTTTTGATACAAGTGATTTTTAGGTTAGAATAGTTTATGTAGATTTCGTGCGCGAATAATCGAAATACATGAAAAATCATACTTAAAACATAAACAGGAATTTTCTCTCTGTCCTACGTCAAGAGAAACAGGAAAATAATTACCACAAAAAACTGAATGGAAGTTTTGCACATCGAGAATGTGTAAAGAACTCAATGACATCAAAGAGAACGGCAGAGAATGAAATGCAATGCGCGCGGAGATAAAAAGAGAAAAAAGACAAACGAGAAGCGCCCGGGTTCCGTATATATTCGCTAAATGCGTATGGATTACGCTTCTATACCCGCGGACTAAACCTGCAGAGACGTGGTTTCCATAATTCACAATCTATACAGCTAACAAGGACGTATGGGATTGCAAAAGCTTCGGGGCCATTCGCAGTGTGGAAATACGCACTGCCGTAGAAAGAGTTGGGCGGATGATAAAGTATACTTTGAAAATTGGAAAGTGGCAACATGACTGAAGTTAATGAAGGTAACGAATCTCATTCCTAGTTTCCATTTGCGATGTGGTAGTATGCATTTATCCTAGGAATACAAACAAGGATGAAGCCGGATAGCTCATTCACAAGTAGGTGCATGCAGAATATCCGACGAGCTATTGATTCTGGGTAACAAACAACATTTTTGAAAGTGTGGCGTACAATTCCTCATGTTTTCGAAGATACATAATATATAATATCCAATCAATTACACACATGAAAACGTGCCCTTTGTTATAAATTACAAATAGAAGACGAAAATTCAAATATACATATCTTATATAAAAATAAATTGCATTTGTTTTTAATCACACAAGTTCAAGCATTCTTGTTGACATTTACAATAACTTTGAATAGTCATGAATGCCCGCTTGCGGTGCCTTCCCAATGAGTACTTTTCTAACTCATCTCGTTCTCGATTGATTAGATAATTTATGTTGTGAGGCCAATTCATGTCACCCCTATCCATCTGTCAAGTATCCTTCTCCTTGGATAAATACTCATATAATAATCTTTTTCATTCAAAACGTATTTTGGTGAAACATCTGAAGGTTTTCACTTTGTATCATATGATCAATTGACGCATAAAATTGGAAGGCCAGCGAAGGCAGCGGAACGTAATGCAGTAAACCCTCGTTTACTGTAAAAAAATGAATTTCACCGTAACACGTAGAAAACTTCGGTCCCGGCAAGGGATTACGTTAATACGGACGGGGATAACACGAATTTGTATAAAACGAACTCCGATTATTTCAGTCCCCTGGAATTCAGTCCCCTGGTTTACTGTAATAGTTTGTAAATACTAATGATATATGTACATTAAGTTTATGAGACACTAGGTATCTCCTTATTCAAATACTGATGAGTCCCACAATGATTGAATGGTGATGAAAACCAACAATAATATCATTAACGGTTTACGTATGTTCAAATTTGGACAAACGCTTGGAACACCGACATAAATAAATTAAAAAATTACCAAATAGAATTCATACAATATTACATGCCTAATGATGTACAATCAATAAACAATTACACAAACAATTAAATTAAAAATTCACAAAATATAACACTTGCGGACCTGCTACAACACCAGATTTTACAATTCATTAGTGTTTATAATTATTCATTAAAAGCCAACATTATGAACTGTGGTTGAGTTTGTCTTCTTAACACATATCTAATCGTGTAAAAAAGTGTAATGTTCCGTTGAAAAATAACTTAGTCCAATATCTTTAAAATAAAAAATGCTGTCAAAAAGCTAATAAATACAACTGACGACTCTTTGTAACGAAAAATTTAATGAAAATTTCATCTCAATATTTTACATCCGAATCGAATATGAATCGAATCCATATCGAAAACATTCGAGGTAGACTTTTCATAAGAGTTCTTTGCCCTATCCGAAAAACAATTAAAGAAAAAATGGAGCCACTTTTTAGAAAATCTTGTTTTTATAATATTTTTATTGCTCGCAAAATTTTGCAAAAATCACTCATAGTTTGAAAAAGTGTACATAATCTTATTTAAAGATTTATCTTTTAAAAAGAGATTTTGTTACAAAAAATCTCTATATTCAATATTACAGGAAAATTAAGGAAATTTTTAATTTTACAAATTTTCGAAAGTCATGAAAATTGAACAAAAATTGAATCTGTGCTATTTTCGAGAAAATTCTGAAAATGTCCTTGAGATTTCGTGTAAAGTATCGCTCAAAGAAAATATCCGTTTCAAATTCAAGGGGCTGCGTCATCACCAGATATCTGGGGAATATCAATTCTATGAATATGAAAATCCTCCATATGGTTTAGCCTCCAGCGTTGTTTAAAGACAAACGACTGGACTGACGTTTTGCTGAAAACCAACTTTTCGGTATCAAGTATCCACAATACTTGGATTCTGACTACACAATGTATTAGAGGAAGTTATTCCATATTGGAGCAAGAATTTCCCACCTTTTCGGCATCAGGGACCCACAATACGACTTTTTCTGTCAAAATATCGCCTTTTTTCTCTGCACCATAACAATACTTTCTCAATACTACGCTAGTAGTATGCGAACAGTAAGGATTTGTTAAGTTGCTTGAACAAATCAATGAATATATTTTTGAAGTTTTGAAGAAAATTGTTGGAAAATGAAATTTTGAAGAAAAAAGTGACGAAAAATAAATATTTAAACAAACAGTTAGTATGAGAACATAAACTTCAACTCCAAAAATGATATTCCCCCTCAATTCGACCGGTCGCATGTAATTTCACATTTGACGTCACTCCACTGGCAGCGTTTCGTCGCGGTCACTCGGCCAACCCTCACGGCCGGCCGTGCGTCCTGAAGGGAACGAGGCATCGCGCCGGCCGGTTGGTTAGCGAGACCTTACGTTGCCCGCCACTCTCCCCCTCCCCCTCCTCCACCCCCGCCGCTGCCATCAAGAGAACGAGCTGCGGAAAAGGCTGCGTTTAGTGGCGGCCGGGGCGCTTCATGGAGGCAGGCCCGAGCAACCTCCGACGGCGCGCCCGGCGTCACGCGCGCGCTGACGTGGCTACTTCTCGACAACTCGCTGCCCAAGGGAAATGGCGCTGCAACATGGCACGTATTCTCTCGTATTATTTGAAAAATTATGACAATTACATTATCATGCTGGTCTTGATTGACGTATATTAAATAGGGCTTCATGAGAGTAGGTAAAAATCATTCGATGTTACAGGACCAGAGTCTCATTACGCATTGGGAGGAATGTTTTCTAAAAGTATAATCTAGCCCACGTAATAAGAGTTAAATTTGTTTTCATAATTAATCTGCATGTATACTTTGATTAACAAAATTCTTTTTTTTAAATTTTAAACAATTATCAATAATATGCCTACCACACAATAATAATAACACCTAAATAATTTATTATTTTAGCATAAACTACGAATATTTACATTATCTCAAGCAAAAACACTTTTCACCGCACTGCTTTGAACTTGTTTTTCTGTCCACTGTGGCAGATTTTCTAGCTAAATAGCTAGGTCAAGATCAGCCGCTGTGTGAAGGAGAATTCTAGCAGTCGGCTGCTCTGATCGGTAGTTTTCTGTGGTTTCTTCAATCAATAACAGGCGAGTGTCCTTCATTCAGCAGCATCTCACTTAAACAAGATCCAAGTCTTCCAAAACAGAATCCTCCGCATTGCAACCAAAGCTCCATGTTTTGTCAGAAACTCAACCCTCCATTCAGATTTCAACCTAAAATCAATAAGAGAGAAAATCATTCACATACTCCACAATTTCTTCCTCCTCCTACCTAACATAACCGGACCATCCATTTTACAACCTCGGCATAGATAACCCTCCATTTCTGAGAATAAAAAACAGATATCCCCTTCATTCATTCTTAAACTGCTTTTCCACGTTTGAATAGAAACAATTAACTTCAGTAATTAAATTCATCTCTTGCGATGATCTGGCAGTGCTCATTGAGTTTCCCCACTCGTAGTTTTTAAAATTAGTGTAAGTCACCAATCATCTGAAGAGCCGAAAGGCTGAACGATGCAAATTCAGAAAAATAAATAAATGAAAGAAAAAGACGAGTCCTAACAAACGCGCCTTGGACCGCGCGCGATCTTTCATTCTTTCTTTCTCCATGTGTTATCCTCTTACTTACTCGCATTTACACTGAGATGCACTATACTACCACCCATGTCCTGAGAGCAGTGGGGAGTTTAGAGCTTGTCCCGACTGGCGCAGTGCTCTGCCGGGGGAGATATCTAGAGAGACAAAATCACAGCATGCTGACGTGTAGTCCGAAGCCGGATCTCACGTTGTAGCAGAAGTAGAACACTGCCACTTCCAGAAAAATAACATTCAGTACACTAATGTGAATATTGACCACAAAACTGGCAACAAGAAATCAATCCATCAATATTTGGCAGAACTGGCATACCACGAACCGCAGATAGGTGGTTATCCGGGAGACGCCGCGTCCTAGGCACAAGTGTCCACGTTTCGGCCGTCATTGTGAACCTTTCTCAGAGCGAAATGCCTGAGGAAAATCGCAGAATGGTGGCCGAAACGTTGGCACCTGTGTCTAGGACGCGGCGTCACCCGGACTGCCAAGTGGTTGCTGATTCTGACCACGAAAACTAAGGCTCTCATCCTTCCACTATCCTTCCACGTTTCTCCAACAGCTCTTGATGTAAAAGGCAGCGTTGACAGACCATGTCGCGCTGCCCTAATCAAACCATT
This sequence comes from Acheta domesticus, assembly GCA_031308135.1. NCBI lineage: Eukaryota > Metazoa > Arthropoda > Insecta > Orthoptera > Gryllidae > Acheta > Acheta domesticus. The sequence continues at coordinate 60,339,482 of JAHLJT010009419.1, read as the reverse complement.
GCAAAGCCAACAATTCCTTTCATCGGCGCCTCTTCCGAAGTTGTTTATTACGGGGCTCCTACGTCCGTAGCTGAAGTACGCAAGAGGTGTTGGGGTGGGAATGAGGGACGCTGTCCGTTTTAATGATCACTCAACTGTTGGACGTTGAACCGATACTGTTTCGTGATGTTTTTGTTTGTTAATTTGCATTTTGAATGATCATTTTATTCGAGATGATTGGTGTAGCAGTCAGACCGCTCATCTCATACCTGTGGACATCAAGGTTGAAATCCCGGTCAATCCATGTGGAACATGGTGGACACGAATACCACCGGCGAGCAAGGGCAAGAGATTTGCCCGCACGATAGAGCCCGGGGCAAAGCCGCATCTGAATGCCCGAGTGGGCAAACACGTGCCTCCAGGCGGTGTTTGACGACAGAGACCGCCAATCAAACTTTTCGATCTACGAAATCAATCCAAATTCGCTGATCATCGCCTGTTTCTGAAGATAAGTGTACTGGCAGAACCGAGAAGGAATGATCGCGTGAGAATCTTAGTCTATTGTTTATTTAAGTTACTATTCCGACACATACCTGGATTTGATCAAAGTAAAACACTGAGGAAATCGATCAGAGCAGTAGACGTGTAGAGTGTTCATTCTGCTAGCGAGCAATGGTCTAGGACTTGCAAATGGGTCTGTGGAACCCCTCTGATGTGGAATTTGTGGTAGACAAATGAGGTTTGAGGCAGATATTCTCGAAATTCTCCATTACTTTGCAATGCCACTCCACCATTACTTCATCAATAATCTGTACTCCAGGGCGCGAAGAAATTGAGAGAACCGGACATGTAGAGTTCTTTGATTTTCTAAGATACCCAGTAGCTTGAAATAAAAACCAATGAAACTGTTTCAATTTTTACTAAAAAAAGTAAATATGTAATTGTGTTATTCCGCCTATTCTCATACTGTGCGTACCGACTGAATTCTCATACTCACTGCGTCACTGATTACGAGGCAGAAGACATCATGCGATAGAAAATCTCCAAGGAAGAGGTAACCCATCATTAAAAACGTATTTGTTATTTACTGTTGTGTTATGGAGAAGTAACACTTTGAATACTTGTATGTAAGGAACTGTTGTACTTCTGTACTCTACTATATAATTGCAGAAATTATGAAGACGGTTTTTAGTTAAAATATTGAATTTATTGTAATGTGACAGAGTATTTTATTTGTTGTTCTTCAGGAGCGTCCGTGTTACTTTTTCGAAAACCATTTTTGGGTTTTGTTCAACATCAATCTTTCTGCTGCAGGCCACTAGTAAAATCATAATTACAATCACCTATCCACCAAAAGCGTTCGTCCACACCAGGTGCGTACAAGGGTTAGGGACTGATTCCAATACAAAGGATATATTGTTACTTTCCTGAGTTCCCTTTCCTCTTTTTGCCACAACCCTCCATCTCAATTCGATATGAGAAGCTGAGAGCAAAAGTCATGTAAGTAAAAAAAAGAAAATGACGTGTTAACGAAAACAGCTGTAAAAAATAACTGCTTAGAAATAAATGACCTAAAGTGTTATGGAAATGTTAAGGAGATATTCTTTTAACTCACTACAAATTTTTTGGATTGAAACATTGCTTATTAATTAAGTAATTAACTATTTTGTTGACTTTCCCCACTTTTGCACAAACCGTTTCTAAAAACTGTGGCTTACATTAAAATAATTAGCATGCACAATTGTTGTCTGCGATAATGCGACGGAAAAATGGGGCTTTGTCACGATTTTCAACCAAGTAAGAGCTATTTTGAAGTTACGATTTTGACCTGTGCACGTATCACTAAAAGCGATTAAATGTTTTTTTCATGATGCTTCTTCTGTGGTAGGTGTAGATAAACAAGAAGCTATTTTTTGGGAGTCCCTGGAAGCTGTTATTTCGTCCCAGCTGTGACTTACACTACAATTGCATGCAGCAGCATGAGCAAGTTGTGGGCTACTTCTGCATTGTGCTGGCCTCTAGCTAAGAAATATTAAAATTTGACTCACACCATTTTAGCCCGTGATGGAACATCTCCCATCAAACCATCTCCCAGTGCATCTATCTCAAATCGTCCAAAATTTGACTTACACCGTTTTTGTTCTGAACGGCTAATATGTTAGCTGTCAGGATCTCAGGAGTCTTTCAGGATAACGGAGAACGGTTAACACACGAAGTATTATTAGTCTCTGACAGTTGCAGTGGGTTACAAATGCACAAACCATAGCAGAAGTTGGCAATGGGCATAACACTATAAAGAGAGAAATGTCACTCGGTCATTGTAAAAATTCGGTTACGGTTTGGAAAACCGTTTAAGTGTTTGTATCGCTCACTCATCTGATTACTGGATATACTGATCTTTCCCATATTCTGAAAGAAACATTTTATGACTCGAAAGCAAAAGCTAAAGAGAGCAATGTGAAAAGTTGTTACATTTAATTCCTTTTATCAATTTTATTACCAAATCAATAATTAGGAAACGGGCTGTAATAATACTAGTCCGCCGAGAGTGATATCAGTCATGCTAATTCTTTTACGGTATGTCAAATGTTGGTCTTGAAGGAGTTAGAGTACTCCCCTCGGAGTTCCAGTACGGATTGAGAGAGAAGGGCGTGAATGGAACGCGATGGGAAGGGAATATCGCGCACGATCCGTTGCCCGTTGTAAAGGATGAACTTCGGTATTGTCCGAATGTGACCACAGAAACGGCCAATTAGATTTTTTGATCTACGAACTCAATTAAAATTCGCTGACCATCGCCTGTCTCTGAAGATAAGTGTACCGGCAGAACCGAGAAGGAATGTTCGCGTGACACTCTTGGTCTATTGTTTATTTAAGTTACTATTCCGACACGTACCTGGGATTGGTCAGAGTAAAACACTGGGGAAATCGATCAGACCGGTAGGCATGTAGAGTGTTCATTCTGCCAGCGAACAATGGACGAAGGCTTGCAAATGGGTATGCGGGCGCTGCCTGGGGTGACTTGGGTACATGGAAAAGGTTTCCTTGCAGGATGTTCAGAGCTACCTATTGATGAGTTTTTGAACTCGGTCTAAACAAAATTTGCTTCGATTCGCATACAGGGTGCAATATTATACAAATCTATTCAGTGATGGAAGAATGTTTCTTCCACAGTAACCTTACCCTATATTCACGTTTGTTTCCATCTAGCTTGCGTATTCCCATTCAAGAATCTTGTTCCCCCTCCACCTCAAAATTGTGTCTATAGCCGCCACTGTTTGTCGCCGAGAACGATCGGAACTGGTGTCTATTTGTCAGGTTCTACCGGTAACATTTAATACTCTTACGTTCAGAAAGCTAGTGTGTATGGTCCGATTAAAATAAGTTGGTGATAGGCAGTTGTGCTTCGGGAGCTGTAGCTTCATACAATATGAGTGTATGATTTGGTTACTTTAATAAGCATTTGTTTCAAGTGTTTATTATCGTGCCCCGGGAACACGTGCTTAATGGCACACAATCTGTCATCGTCGCTCCCTTCCATTCGCAACCGTCAATCACCAACTTCTTTTAATCGAACCATTGCTATTGTAAACTGGCTTTACTTTACTGACCTAAAGCAGATATCATACAATTCTTCGACCCACATACTTTGCACAATACGTTGTTTATATTTTTTTTACATATGGATGTCTTTATTGGGTCAGGTGGAAGAGCAGGCTAAATGGCCTGAGCCTCGCCACCAATAAAGACATTTATTTATTTCAACAATTTACAGAGAAAATTTACGCAAACTTACCAGCAGTCAGAAGCTGTCCGTAACTCGTTAGCCCCACGCTCTTTTATGGGCGAAGTCGAAAAATTACAAACATTTAATTTTTTCCCCACCAGAAACTTTCCGGGTCCTTGTATTATAGGAACACTATGAGTTACCACTTCAGAGATGTAGTAAATTCAGTATAGGACATTGAACTAAATGAGGTAAAGTTTAACTCTGCATAGGGAATAAATAAATATTCCTTAATGCAGAAGGATTCGAAACTTTCAAGCAGGCTCAAATAATGACTTCACTTTATCACAATAAAATTGTTAAAGTTATATAAGTCATATAAGGGCTGAGAAATGATCAATGAATGAATGAAAGGAAATTAAGTTGTATGAAGTACGTAATACCATTACTGGCAATGTCATTATTACTGAGTGTGTCAGTTTCGCTACGAGTTTCCGGTGGAGCTGCAGGCGTAACAAGTTTAAAGTGCTTATGTCCACTAACGTTGCAGGCAATGTTTTAAGCTTGCAAACTCCATGAATTAATCAAATATCATATAGTTATCAGATGGAGTTTGGAAGCTCCCGACCGGAATAAGATTATGGAGAGATTGTTAAAATTAATTGATTGATGATTACGATAATTTGTTTCTAGCATGCTCTCACGATAAATCAAATCAAGTCTTGTGTTCTATCCATGTTAATAAAACAGTGAAAGGTGAAAGTACTAATTACTAGTGAATATATCTACATTTGAGTAGAAATTGTATTTTTAAAGTTGAAGTTTTTCTAAAAAATTCTTAATATAGTTTTATATTTGTAATACTTTTCTTATGCCAGTAATTTCAAAAAATTACATCTAACAGAAGAAGCATTTCAGTAAAATGTCACTCTTCGTTACAACTTAAAAATATGTGAAGAATACATTGTCGCTATTCTTTATCTATAAATGAAATTGCTGAAGAACATTAGCTATGAAATATCTTCTCCTGAAAGAAAGCCAAAACATTTAATTTAATATTCTTTATGCCCAAATAAGTAAAACATACGACTTTCTACAAGATGCCTCCGAAAGTTCTTGCAAAACGATGCAAAGGATAATTCTAATTTTTTTAAAGTCTCCTGAGTTCCCAAAATCGTAACACCAAACTCTGTGTATTGTTCAGCCAGTTTCCGACCCACAAAGACCATATACTTGTACTATTGACCGATGTCATTCAAGAATTGATAACGCAAAAGCACATCTCTGCTGAAATTCTCCTTGAAAATTATCTCTATTGTTATAAGTTTTTTCGAGGTTGCTCATTGACCGATCTTATAACAGAGTTCCATTAACTTAGGTTTGTGGATCACAAATTAAACAATATATATATATATATATATATATATATATATATATATATATACGAATAATTCAAATTATTTTTGCATAATTTTTACTTTCTCGCTCTTGAGAAAGAACGTCTTAAAAAGACTATGTTATGTAAACAAGCGCCAGAAAATTTCGACTTTTCGCCACAAAAAACTCTTATTGGCGGTCACTGGTAACGACAAAGTGGATACATCCAGTTGCTAAATTTTGTTGTTGAATAGTACAAAGCACGTTTAAGTGAACTGTGCAGATCTCATATTCGTTGAAATCCCCGATTGTTGAAACATTGCAAAACAATATTTTTAAATTTCAAAATTGAAGATTTTTCCCTCAGACAAAGTCTGTTGTACAAACCTACCTCATTAAAAAAGGTCATGCATGACTTTTTCAAAAAAAAAAACTAGTGGTGCTACAGAATGGCACAGACTTTCCCTTATTAGTTTTCTATTTTCCTGGGTCTTCGCTAACTATTCGGAATTGCCACATACTCTTTCTTGCCAGCTACCATCTATCATCGCCAAAAGTACATTTTTTTGTCATTTTCTTAATTTTTCGGTTTCCTATTGGTAGAACAGAAACATTAATTTTAGTATATTAAAGAACACAAAAACCTAGCCGTAAATGGCAATTTTCTTTTAAAAATTATGTGCCGTTTAAGAGAAAATGGCGTTTTAGCACTACTAAAAATGCGAAATTTGAAGCTCATTTTCACAGAAAAGTTTTGAGTTTTCAAAATACTTTATTTGAAGTTATTTGAAGCACTTACACTCACAAATATAATCGTCTTTACAAATTGCGGATAATGTGCATATTAAAGATGTGAGAGATCTTTCAAAAAATTTACATTTATATAATTTTTGAAAAAAACAAAAAAAACTCAAAATAAACTTCACGCTATATTAATGAGTGTAATTAGCACTATCCGTTACAAAAGTTTCAAGACAAAAATTGCAGCCATATACGAGAAAATGACGTTTGAGCATTTCTGAAAATGCCGAAATTTGAGCTACTTTTCACAGAAAACGGTAGTGTTTTCGAGAAACTTTACTTGACATTATTTAAAGCATATATACTCGTAAATATAATAATGTAAACAATTACAAACAAATTTTATTTGAAGAAAAAATCTCTGTCTTCAATTTTGTAGTTGGAGAAAGACGCCGAAAAAAATTCAAACTTTCACAATTTTCGAAAATTCAGAGCTGTACGTGAAAATCGGACCTATGCCATGTTAAAAAGTGTATTTTCCTCTATTCATACAAGAAATTTAAAGCAAAAATTTGGAGCCGTTTTTGAGAAAATGTTGAAAATCCCCGGGGGGCTTCATATAAAGTACCCTCAAATTTTAAAGAATCTTTTTCAAAATCACAAAGCTTTGACTAGAATCAGATCGACTGGGGAATATCAATTTTGAAGAAAATCGACCGAACGGTTTAGGCGCTAGCGTTGACCACAGACGGACAGACGGACGGAATGCCGTCAATCGATTTTTAAGTATAAAGAAGCAACAAATCATGAATTTTGACCACACCACGAGATAGAGGATTTTTTTTCTTAATTTAGCAACTGGTTTTATCCACTTATTCGTTTTCACGGCCCGGCAATTAATTTTTTTCCGCCGAAAATTGGCCATTTTTTCGCGCAGCATTACATAACTTTCCCTATACTACGTATATCACTCCGTGTATACGTACGTATCCGGGAAAGTAATATACTACGTATATCACTCCGTGTATACGTACGTATACGGGAAAGTAACAAGTAGATTTTGCGTAATTTGCGCTGGAAATGTACAAAAAAATTGTCAAAAATGTGCTCAAAGTTTTGTCTTTAAATTTTCTCTACTAATGTAAAAAGAGACGGCAAGAAATATGGTGCTAGTCCTATTTTCGGATATTGCTATTTTTTCGAAAATTGCAATATTTCTATATTACGTAGCTCTGTCCAATATCGCGAAAAAGTATGTGCTGTCGTAGCACCATTACTTTATTATTTAATACTCAAATTGTTCGTAAAATATTCTTCATAAATATTATTCAAGCTTCTGTAGTTTTATGGATACAATTCGCCGCGGCTAGTGAATTAATCTATAAACTTAAAACCTCTTCTGATCTTTTCTATGACTATTTTACTCTGTGATTTTCACCAATGTCGTTTAAGTATCTGTTTAGTACAAGCCAACCATAACTGTATTTATTGTGGAAAGTTATAATTTTTAATATCGTTGTCTTACAACATCGTTACTGATTAGGCATAACAGGCATACGTTGTTGCTAAATGTCTATTTACTGAAAAGTCGACGTTCTTTTTCCTCAGAAAACTCAAATGAAATAAGGGTTAACAGAAATATCCTATTATCAACTTGCAATAATTTTGACACGTGTAATAATTTTAATGACTTTTAATTTCTTGAAAGGTCCATTAATTTGTTAGGTAGACATTCACAACATAACAAAATTTATTTAATAATTTTTATAATAACATTTTACATTTTTGACCAACATTTAGAAGGTCATTGGCCTTCATCATCAGCGTCTAGTGAAAACAGTAGTTATAGTTACTTATAGTTAATGGCTTATTTTACGTGGCAAGACTCGGGCCATCAGGCCCGCTCTTCCGTCTGACCACGCAAATTTCGCTACGCTCCTTTCACCTAGCGGAGAAAGAAGGTATTATCTCGGGCGACGAAACAGGCGATTTGAATTTAGCTCAGAGGCGTCATTTAAGCTTGAGGATCTTTTACATGCAAGTAAATCTACTAACATGGGCCAGGGGAAAATAAATGTATATCAATCTAATCTAATAATTGAATAAGCTTAATTGTAAAAAACTTTTAAAATAATATATTTAATATTATTCTTCATTGTTAGTGAAGAATGATATTTATGACATACCTGTTATAATTTTTATTTTTTATTGATGATGATATTAATTATTTCACAATAGTTCTTTTATATCAAAATGTTGGAACTAAAACTAATACATGAGTATCATTATAATTTTATTTTACAAAAAACATTAATTAAGTACGACCTTCGAGAGAAACTGCATCAATTAATTTCTTAAATTAATAATTTACCTGATAGTAAATTACTAATTTACCTGGTAGTGAAGTAAAGTATGTGGTAGCGAGCGGTAAGTAAAAGTGTGTGTGAGGGGAGAGGATGGGTCAAGAAAGAGGAAGAAAAGATCGTGCACGGTCCGTGGCTCGCTTGTTAGGGTACTGCTCCGGCATTCGTCTGTAATTGATCGGAGAAACCACCAAACCATCGATCAGAGTAGTCGGCCGCTAGAATTCTACTCCGAACAGCGGCTATGTTCGACCTAGCTATTTAGAGAAAATTCGCCACTGTTGTTTGAACGACAATTGAAAAGAATCACGTAAAGCATCCACATCATAATTCATTAATTCATATTTTCGCTGAAGTAACGTTAACACGTACATAGTACGTATATGATACGTAGATGCGTCATGGTATTGCCGTCGTACTTTAATTTGGGCAAGCTGTTTCGCAGACACCCTGTACGCTCTCCCATTTTGTGCGGCTCTTCCGGCCGTTCTCTTTCACTTTATGAGCGTGCTCCGTGCGATAACTTCCGCTCCGGCCGCAACGCGGTCGCTACGTCGCCACGGCGGAGGCGGCTTAGACGCCATGGCCGGAAGAGCGGGGTTGGGGAGGAGTATAAGCGAAGGGAAGGAGCCATGAGGAGGCAAGGGGAAGAGGAAGCTGTGGAGGCGCGAAAGTAGAGGAGGAGGAAACGGAGGAGTAAGAGGAAGAAAATGAGGGAGAAGAGAGGACGTGGAGGGCGAGGCGCTGTGGCCGAGATGGGGGGCAACAGGGCAATCGCAGTAAGGGGAAGAGGAGGATGGAAAATCGACGGAGAAGGTGGAAGGAAATGGAAGTGGAGCAGGAATGGAGGGTGTGCAGGTAGAAGCGAAGAGGAGAAGAGAAAGCGAAGGTGAGAAAATGCCGGTAGGAGATACATTGGAAAGGCAGGTGAAGGAGGAGAAGAGGGGGATGGAGGTGGAAGAGGAGGCCGGCAGGAAATACCAGGAGGAAACGAAGGTGGGAGAGGAGGAGGTGAAATGAAAGGCGGAAAGAAGTGGAGGTCCCGGAGAGTAGTGAATGAGACTGAGAAGAATGTGAATTGACGATGAGTAGGAAGCGGAGGAGGAGTCGCTTAAAGGGAAGTGAGAACGGGAAAGCTCTAGGTGTAGTTGATGTGAAGATGGATGAGCAAGAGACAAGGGAGGAGGAGGAGGCAGCGGCGGTGAAAATGGGAATTGAGGAGCGAAGGAAGAGGCGTAGAAACATGCGGAGAAAATGTATAAGGCTGAGGAGAAAGTAAAAGAGGATAAAGAGGATGTGGAGAGGAGGGGCAAGGCTCTGAGGGGCGCGGGGGCGCGGGGGAGGGGTGAAGGGCAAGGGGCAAGGGGCAAGGGGCGAGGGGTGAGGGGCCGATAGGGAGAGGGGGCAAGGGGTCGTTGGCGGGCACGGCGCTGATTTGGGGCGTGGTGCGTGCGCGATGTGCGAGGGGGCGCCTTGAGGCTATTCGTTGCGGCGGGTGAGACGGCGCTGCGGTCGCCCGGGATTCTAAGACGTCACCGCCTCCAACACAGTGGGTCCATCACATGGATACTGGGAGCTCTTCCCCTTCACTGCTCCCCGCAGGGGGAAATCATGACCGCGTAGGCGGGAATGGTTTCTAGCGGAGCGTTGTGGACGACCACCAGGACCCTATGTTTCACGGCGGCAGTCACGTCTTCAAGGTGGAGGCAGTGAATAGGTGATGTGTTGCCGGTTTCGCCTTGTATATCACCAACTGTGCCCTTAGCGCGTCAACCTTTAGGCGGGATTGGGCGAAGGACGTTCTTCGAAACGCTCCGGATCCCACATGTAGAAGTCCAGGCGGGGTTTACGAACCCCCTGTCAGGTTGCCTAGGTTCCGGCGGTAATTATGTCGATATCTTCAAGGTGGAGGCAGTGAGGAGACGGGTTGGGCACTTGGTTCCGTCACTGGTTTCGGCACAGGGCTTCGGTCAGGAGGCCCCCAGTTGGGCACTTGGTCTCGTCGTGGCAGTAGCCCGATACTCTGGGCAATGGGCATAGAGGAGGGACAGTCTCGGCGCATGAGAATGGCGCATTGATTTGACTCCGGCTCTGGATGGCTAAGAGCTCTGAGCTGGCAGGGCGGCCTGACCCAGGCATTGTATGGGGAGGTTAGAGAAAAGGTAAACTGCGTTCTAGCTGGACCCATATAACGGATTCGATGGTGTTTCGCGGATTCGATGGTGTAACGTTCAGCGTACTGGACTGTCATACCCAAGTACGCGGGTTCATACCTGATCGAAGCCATGGATTTTTTAAGGGCGAACAAATCCTTTGTACGCCTTCCTTCGGAGGGGAAGTAAAGCCGGCTGTCCCATGTTAGTAGACTTACTTGCATGTAAAAGATCCTCAAGCCTAAATGACGCCTCTGAGCTAAATTCAAATCGCCTGTTTCGTCACCCGAGATTTATTTATTTATTTATTTGTCAAAAAAACAGTAAAAACGAATACCTTCTTTCTCCGCTAGATGGTGAAAGGAGCGTAGTGAAATTTGCGTGGTCAGATGGAAAAGCGGGTCTGATGGCCCGAGTCTCGCCACGTAAAATAAGGCATTAACTAACTAATATACCAGATTTCGGAGTACTTGTGCGCCCGCGGAAGGTGCGGATAAAGGCAAACGCTTAGGTGCCGACTCCGGGGAGCAAATTCCCTGGTAGAACAAGGAACAGTGTGTTGTGGTAGACCACGCGAGGCGTATAAATTCTGCACTAATACTTATGCTCAGATACTGCTCGAATACTTCACGGTTATGGCTGTTGCACTTCCTTCTCTCTTATTATTCTTACACTTACTCGTCAGGATGAGGCTGGAGCTACCAAGACGCGGTCACGTAGTACTTGTCATATCTTCTAGTTCGTAACGCAATAGCCCATGGGTCCATAATTACAGCTGTATGTATTTTCCACGTTTGTACTAGGCGAATTATGTGGGTCCATTGTGCTTATCTCCTATTGGCCGAAAGGAGCTTTCCATAAAAGACGGAGCAACACTGACTCTTAAACCCGTATGATACGCTTCCGGGCAGAAGAGCCCATCCCAGGAAAGGGCAGGCTGCTCAGCTGTTCTTGACTTTTCCAATCTCCTACGCCACCCGGGCAAGCTACTGAGGATATGATAAGGTTGGAAAAGCCCCCCAAGCCACAAACACACACATACACATACATAATCCATGCTTGGGGAAAGATTCGAATCGCGTCCACCTATACGATCTTCGTTATCCAGATTGGGTAATTAAACGGTATTCTTATGTCACCCCAGCACTAGATACGTCATCAACCACTCAACTGAAATGGGACCAATGGGCTTGGAAAATGTAAATCCAGCGACTGAAATCTTTTCAATAATTTTGTTATCTTTAAAAGAAAAAATCACTTACTGTGAATATAACCTATTCCTTTATGTAGTACATTACTTTTTCGAATACGTAATAGTCACAATACAAATTTCGTGGGGTCCTTGATAATGGAACATTTTTTCTTTGTAAGTTGTTTGTCTGCCCTTTTGTTTGTGTAAAACATTAGCAGCTGAACCGTTAATAGGTTTCTCCAAAATATACATCCATCAATTAATAATTTTCGCTCCACTTTTATCCCTGTCAATTTTAAACAGATCTTTTAATTTCGGAGGGTAATTAAAGCTTCTACATTTTCAGGGTGTTATCAATAATACTAAAATTTTTTTTGTTAATCTTTTTTGCTGAAATTGAATAAAGTTAACTTAATAATATGCCATAGGTTTAATTTTCATTAAAATCTCTATAATTTCGAAAATCGCAAAAGCTTAACTTTTTCAAACTTTCTTTACACATTTAATATATTAAATGGAGATTTCTTTGTTAATGGAATATTTCACAATATTAGACCTGAAAAGAATTTTATTCAATATTGTTAAAAATGTTAGATTTGGAGTATTTTTAGTTAATTAATAATGATTTGTACGTTAAATAATGTTTTTTATATTAAATTATAGTTTGTGTTGCTGGGCCACCGAAAATTAGCGATCAGCGCTTCTACCTACGAATTTGAAGGTTGAGATTTGATGCTCACTGATATTCTCAGGGGATTTTGTTTCCTCGAATAGCGAAAATAAATCGGTGTAATTTTAATTTTCATTAAAACTTATGAACTTACGATAATTACAAATCTCCAAAAATTGCAAAAAGCGTCGATGTGCAAAAACTCTCTAATATGGGGCAAAATTACCGTTGTCGCTTATATGAATGAGGCCTGAAAACATGAAAGGATTTCAATGTTGTTTTCACTATTGAACTGAACGTTTGTTCCAGAAGGTTGTGATGTGGCTTGTTAAAAGATCGATCTCCCAGATGTTCAGTTTTCAGCCGGACCGAATCAGTTAACTCCCGCTTGGCGGTCGAATCCCAAATGGACGTTCCTACTTCCCCCGAAAGGTCGCCGGGGGGGCCACGCAAGACTAATGGGGAGCTTGCGGACGGTGCGTGGGCAACGGAGCAGCTGGCGATCACCGGGAGGGGCTGCTCTGTCTTTCGTCTCTCGGGGCCGGTAAGGGAGCGGGGGACGGCGAGGGCGGGGGCTGATGCGGGTAGGGAAAACGGATGCGAGCACGAGGACCGGGTTGCTGGCGTGGCGGGACGGGGAGGGCGGCAGCTTGACTTAGGAGAGGGATGGGGCACGGACGAAGGCACGGGCGCGGAGGGGCGAGGCGCGGAGGGGAGTGAGGCGATGGCGGGGTCGTGCCGGGGTGGGAAGTTGCGTGGCGGTGAAATGTCGGCGATAAGGTAGAGGAGAGGGCGGGTGCGAGGTGAGTTTTTGACAAGGTGGAGTTTTGACGGATTTACCTACTAAAAGAGCCGCCCTCTGAATAAGCAAAATGAAAACAATAACAACAAAAGGAATAACAGCAATAACAATAATAATTATTATGAAAGTTCAAAAAGATCCAAAAAGATTTTGGACAGTCATATTTATAACATTAACAACTTTTATTTATGGCAACGTTATAAATATGACTGTCCGAAATCTTTTTGGATCTTTTTAAACTTTAACATCAATCTAAGTGACAGCCTTGCAAAAGAATTTCAAAATAATAATAATTATTATTGCGGAAAAATAAATCAGGATAAAGTGAAGTAAACACATTTCAAATGTTTGAAGTTCATTCGTTCATCAAGTACAACACGTTTTATTATATAGAGTTGATACAATTTAGGATATTCTATGTCATTCCCTATGTGATCTCTTCACTACTATCTTAGGTAATCACCCGCCTTCTCTCTTCTGGTCTCTCTTCTTCTCGCCCCATTAGCATTCCTAGAACTTTTGCGTAGTTCTGTCTGTTGCCGGGGAGAGGAACATGCGACGATCGCAGCGGCTACAGGGTGGGGACTGCAGACAGTGGGAGCGATCCGTGTTAATACATTTTCGCTCGTGACTTTCGAAAAGCATCGTTGAAAACACTACAGAAAGTTGCATTGGTGCCACTGTGCGTTTGCAGCGAAGGCGGAGTCAGCGGGGCCGTGCGCTGTCGTGGGTGGCGTATTGATGCGCAGTCAGCCCCTTCGCTCTTCGCGCGCTCACGTTCCGTCCCCACCTCTACCACGCCACCACCCGCTCCGAAACCGCCCCGCCCCCATTCCCGCCCCGCGCATGGCCCATCCTACCCTGACACCAGCCTGTGCACTCCCTGGCCGCATTCCCGCCCCGCGCGCGCCCCATCTTACCTGGACACCGGCCTGCACACTCTCTGTCTCCATTCCTGCCCCACGCACACCCCATCATACCCTGACACCGGCCTGCGCAGTCCCTGGCCCCATTCCCGCCCCGACACCGCCCCACGCAGCCCCGACCGCGCCCGACACCGCCCTCTCCCTATTCCTGCCCCGACCCCACCCTGCGCGCACACCGCTCCGACACCGCACTGTCCCGTTGCATCCCGTCCCGCGCACAACTTGCCCCCGCCCCGACAACGCCCCGCCCATGCCCTGCCTCGCACACGCCCCATCCCCCCACCGACACCACCTCGCTCACCTCCGTTCCTGCCCCACACACCCCATGTCATCATTCCTGCCCTGACCCCACTCTGCGCACGCCCCGCCCTCACTCCGACACCGCTCTGTCCCGCTGCATCGCGTCCCGCGAACGGCCTGCCCCCGCCCCGAGAACGTTCCGCGGACCCCCGTCCATGTCCCGACACCGCTCCATCTCTATCCACGCCTCCACATATGCCCCTTCCGCATCCGACAACGCCCCGCAACGTCCCGCCTCGTCCCGTCCTCGACGCGTCTCCGCTCCGACAAGGCCCCTACTTGCTCCACCAACACCTCCACTTACCCTTCCGTATCTTGTATGTCTCTCTCCGTCTCGGCCCTGACCCTAACCCACCCAATGTCATCTCCCCGTCACTGCTTTCTCAGCATCCAACTCTGCTTCGGCCCCGTCCTTCTCCACGCTGTCCGCTTCTCCCACCCCAAATCCTCCCATCCCAGAACATCACTTATCGTTTTATGATAAAACTATGCAATGATCAGACTTTATCAGACGCTGGTATTTCAGCATTTCGCACATCGAAAGGAACGTATCCGGAGTGTCTATCACTGTCCCTTGCATTACCTCCTTACTTGAAACGAATGCTGACGTTCAAGGGTCGAGACCAGGCTAATTGGAATTATATTTTCAATTTTTCCCCGTTGTGAAAGCTATTTTCTATTTTTTTCAAAACTCTTTGGGACATCTTTCTTAAGGTCCTAGATGTCTAAGCCTCTTTGGATATTTGGAATGAATGGTTGGATGGATGTTATGGATTGAATGATGGAGTAAAGATGAATTAAGAGGTTAGGGGGAAAAAGCAGAATTTAGAGAAAACCTACTTCAAAGCTGTGCCGTCCAATAGAAATTCCACATAAATTGAACTGGATTTGAACTCCGATATTCAGAGGAGAAAGGTGAACTGTCTATCACACGACTGGTCGTCCAAACAAGCTTTTGTTATTATCTCATTACTTAAGCCTTTTCGACCACAATTGAGACAAACAGTTGATTGATGGGTGATATTGACAATATTTTAATGTTAATTTACGATGGAAAGGAATGCTTAGTAAACGGCCGAACAACAAAAAAAATCTTTCCGCAAATCTAATTTGTTCACCACAACTTTCATATGGATCGATCGGGTAATTCGGTGCCCAGAGGCCTATGGTGAGAGAACTGACCAACACCAATAACCCAATTTCCATGGAAGAGTACGACGATGATATGATTAAAAAGATGATGAAGCAAGGGTGGAGTGAGTAGCAAGGAAAACGAGAACAACTAGAGAAAACCCGATTTGTCCACCACAACTTCTACATGAATCATCAACAAATTGAATTTCAGCTTCGAGGCGGAAGGTGTACGCTGAACACAGAATGAAATGATCGAACTATGGGGTTTTAGGTTCCGACGTAATAGAGAATTGCGCAGAGAAACAAACTTTTCGTATATCTGATGGCATTTGCTGCTAAACGGGTCATCCTCACTCGATACTCCCTCATAAAATTTGATTCGAAAAATAATAGCCCTCCAAATCTTTTTTGTACCTTTTAAGATACCAATTTTGGCACGCGATGGGTGATTTCGTGTCGCACACGATAAAATACTTGTTTGGTTTCCAACAGTTTTACTGCGACCGTATTTTAGGGAATTTGTTTTTTTCAAACAGGACTGGAGATTGTTTTGCGCGACGAAGCGTAACGTATTATCTAAGAACACCTGATGTAAGAGTTAAAATAAAGATAAACATGTGTTGTTGACTACCTTGTTGGAATTGAAGAAGAAACAAATTCCAACGAAGTAAAAAAAAAGTGTTTCGGTATAAAAAATAACAACAACAAAGTTCTCTGAAATTGTTCCCGCTGAGAAAGCCTTGGAAACCAATAAGTTCTGTATCGTGTGCGCCATTGCATCACCTATCGCATTCCAAAGCCACATTTTAGTTCCTTAAACGGAATGAAACATTTTTGGAGTACTGGTTGTTGTTGAATGAAAACATATATGATAAGGATGATCCAAAAGCAAAAAGTGACATTGAATATCTGAAACATTTCTGTTTGTCTCCACAATACGTTATGACACATTCCAAAATTCCACAGTACGGCCATGGCACTTTTGCGAGCTATCTCAAGACCCACAATGACTTATGCTTGTCCAATGACATAGCACCTAGCAATATATCCATTCTACAGACAACCCAAAATAAATATTTAAGACAAACCTTGAAAGCACTCTGGTTCATTTCTAATTCACAAATCCATCGAGAGCTTCAAGTACCTCTCCTTTCAGAATTCATATTGCAAACCTCTCAAAAATATTATTCTCATCTCCCCGCATGTCCTAACACTCTAATATTCAATCTCGGTCAAAACGCACATTATCCTTCACGCATTAGATCCAGATTCCCCAAAGATCTCTTTCGCCCACCCTGATTCATAAAATCATTTGCTCCTTTTTCCCACAAACACCATCCCTCCACTTCTAGACAATAAATGCAAATCTTCCGTTAGTGAAGTTATTCAAATATGAAATTTTAAAAATAGTGAAGGGTTGCACTGAGACCCTCATTTGCCTTAGGATGCCCGCATAAATTCATTGTGTGTAACATTGTACCCGTCAAAATCCCTTAAAGACGAAAGTCGAACGGGAAGAAAATAAATTTTAAAAAGCGAGCTATCTCTGCGTGCCCTCCCTAAATGCGACATTGATGTCGATGTTGTTAAAACATGGATGTATGAACACCGATATTTTTTAACATCGATGTTTTGTGATCGATTTTTCTTTCTTTTCCGATGTTTTGTCTCTGATTGTATAATTCGCATGGTCTTGTGAATAAAAGTTAAAATATGAAGTAATAACTGTTGGTAGCACTGTTATTCATGTATTGGCACCAAAGGAACGCTGTTTTAAACACCTTCATCGACCAAACTTCCTCGCCCGAGATGACCTCCCTGTTCTTTTAGTTTCTCTTTCTTCATATTCATTTCGCACATTGAGATGTGGTCAACCAATACGGTGTGGGCGTAAGGTCTGTCCAGTTTCTCTTCCTTCATATCCATTTCGCTCACTGAGATGTGGTCAACCAATACGGTGTGGGCGTAAGGTCTGCTCTTTTTTCTCCTACCCTTATTGGGAGAGTTGATAAACACGAACACCCTCAAATTAAATTTTAATGCCCAGGAATTTAATATTAGAGGTTACTAATCCAGTCTCAAAACATCGACGGTTTTTAGTCTATGTATTTTTAACATGGATGTTTTCATTTTCAACATCGATATTTGCTAACATCGATGTTTTGTTATCGATATCGCATCACTAGTCTTGCCGCGCGTCTCCGAGTGGTTCGGGACGCTGAGCGCCCACCGGTCGGGGACAGCGCCAGCGACGGCGCCCGGCGGACGCGTCGCGTCGCGTCGCGTCGCGTCGCGTCGCTCCGCGTCACGGCGCCGAGACAAAGATCGATTGGACGCGAGGAGAAGCGCGGGGAAGGAGGCCTTGGGAGGCGGGGAGCATGGCCCTCTCCAAACACCCACGCCTCGCTTCCATATGGGCCGCACGGATCGCCATCGGAATGCGCCAACGAGGGCGGCGTCTCCGCTGCTGTGGGTTTCTTTCGGCTTTTCCTAGGGAGCTTGTACGCTCGGAAGAGGCTTTTTGAGACATGATTTTGCTTCTCCCCTGGAGGTTGAAGGTTAGCGTTTGTCAACCTTTTTCAACCTGTTAAAGTGATTTTAAAATATAGCAGCCTAAGATATTACACATTATTTGAAAATGTAAGAACCCTTATTCTTTAAATTGCGCAATATTTGCACTAAAAAGGGCAAGATTATTAAGAGATGACTGTACAGGATGTCCAGACATAACGACACCAACTTGAAATCGTGAGTTGTGATGACTGAAAACAAGGCCGTTATCAAGTATTTTAAAATTGAGGTTGCTAGTTTATAATGTACACAATTTCTGCAATTGCTCTTGTTTAACATGTCCACGCAAACTGGAGTAAACACATTTCGGAAGTGGCAGACATTCGCCGCTCATACTGCACTTAAATCGTTTGGAATATAGAAGCTTACTACATGTCTTCAGCATCAAAAATGTTCCGGAACAAAATCCCACAAAATGATTTAAAAAAGGTTGCACGCACACTGTTCAATAACAACAAACAAAATACACACATATAACGCTGCAGTTGTATTTTAACAAAAAGGTATCTGCAAGTACTGAAAAACAAGAGTTCTTTACATGGAAATAATATAAAAAAAGTTGCTGTTCCGTAACAGAACACATTAAAAGAAAATGGTGAGAAGGCTCTTCCTTGCAGCCTTGCTACCGCATGAAGTCAGCTGTGTTGTAAATTGCCACGCACTAAGTATGAGAATTCAGTCGGTAAGCGAAGTGTGAGAGTAGGAGAAATAACACAAATATTTCCATTTTTGAGTCAAAATTAAAACTGTTTCATCTCTTTTGGATTTTTCTCGAGTTCCTGGGTATCTAACAAAACCATAGACATCTCCTACATAGCCGGAGGTTGCATCGTTTTCGTGTGATGTCTCGGCGCATTGGAAATTGGAAATTCTAGCGTACCCTTGCTAAAACACTCACATGTTAAACCTCACACACTTCCGTATCCTTCCATTCCCATATTACGCCCATAATATATATTTTTCTTCAGAACCCTCCCATTCTCCGTCACTTGTTATATGTCTACCTGTAACTGTACTCATTGAACATATTTTAACATAACAGTTCAATACATCCTCGTCAATACAAAGTATCCTTATTTAACTTTATTTCCGAACGGAGACGTACACCCGTGCAATTCAGTGGAATTCGAATATCAAGTAACCAGTTTAATTTCGTATACAGTTGCAGAATCTGCACGTCTCCGAACAAGTGCGGTAGTATCAAAAAGCGCCGAACCAGTCAAAAATCTAATAGGATATTCAGGAAGATTTTATCCCATAGATTATGGTAGAACGTTTATTTGAGATTTTAAGGACCTAAAACGCTTCGTTTTAGCGTTTCGTAAACTATATACATTTCAGAAATGCTGCCTGAGAATATTGGATTTGGTATAAATATGTAGATGCATTTTATTCAACAAGTCCTTCATATTTTTAAAGTCAAGGTGCAATTCTGTCACGTCACCGTCCAATTATCTTTGTTTAGAGACCTCATTTACAAACATTTGTTTCGTGTGAGAGCCACAAAACCCATATACTATACTATTGAAATAATGTAGGAGGGGATGGGTTTGTCCTCCGCCTGCTGCGCGGGGAGGAAATTTTCGTCTTTTTTTGCTACCGTCTGTACCACCGGTCGCGGGCCTTGGCAGTCGTCGCTAAAACTCTCGATAAAACTCTCCATTCGGCGAGTCGCGACAAGTGAGCCCGGCCGTTGCGAAAGCCCAATGCAGTGGTGTCAAGGTCTGCTACTGGTGGCAGTGGCACGCAATGTTGCACCGTGCCATGCCATGAGCTTCTCTGCGCCACTAGCGTCGGGAAAGGGAACTATTAGTTACCCTGCCGTTTTACAATAGGGATGGCGTTGTCTCTGGTGGCAGTTTTTTTTTCAATAATTTTTATTATTTTGAATATGTTACATGGCTCAGTTTAACATTACAAACTTTCTCACATTTTTTATGCTTATTATCTACATTAAAAAACTAAACTATTACCGTGGCGGGGTAATGAACTGCGTGGAGGGGCGATTTCGTCATGGCGCTCGTGCCACGGACTCTCGCTCGTGGCATCGACCTTAACAACACTGGCCCAATGCTTTGCAACGCAAAAATGTTCAGTGATCTTAGCGAAAAGAGCATAGGCCGCGCATCGGCGCACCACAGCACGCAGCAATGAACGGGGACCAACTCTAAGGGCCCCTGCACTCGAGCGTTGCAGTGACGCACGGTAAGTATAGCGCGTCGTAGAATAACACTGTATCTTATGCGAAACGGCAGACGAGCGCTTTGACCGTTCCGCATAAGATATGGTGTTAATTTACGACGCGCGTTACTTGTCCCGCATCAAACGCGCGCCAACATAACTCTCATGTGACACAGATCTAATAGTGGCCGAACACTGAATGGGGCTGCGATGTGTATATTATTACTGGGAGAAAATAGTGTTTCCTGCAGTTTTATTATGCTTTTGCGCAAATATTTTATGCTTTCTTGTTCGTCATTAGAATTTAATTGTATTTTTGTGTGGGTAAGATTAAACACTCTATACATTAATAACTAGCAGTGTGTATTGTCGTAAGTTATTCTGGTTATTTGGTGAACAGAGAGTTTGTAGAGATGGTATCAACATTGACGGTTAAACGGTTATTAATGTAACGTAATTGAAGAAAATAAATTTTAATTAAGATGTAAGAGCGAATAAAATGGAAAATAGAAGGAAGGTGCGCACTGTATAAACGGAATATTTACTTTAACCTTCAAGAATGCACAGTTAACATTTCCAATCTCAGACACCTTCAAATATTCACACTACAGATGAAGTCTACGGAATCTTTGTCCTCCAAATCATAACGTATAATTTCTGACAAAGAGCGAAATGTTTGCCTTCCACTCCTCATTTCATCAGAAAATTTCATGTTGGAATTAGCTCAACTCGGATGGTTTGTGCTTGAGTCTCGCTGCTGCGTTGTCAGCCAGCCGCAGGGTGATGGAGAAGATCAACAGCTCAAGCAAGAGATGCTGGAGTGAGTTTGGTGAATTAGAACTTGGTGCCGCAAGCCAAGGCTACACGCCTACAACTCTCACGGACGAACGTGCATTCTATTCCAAAGAGGTAAAACTGAAGGAAATGTTATCCCTGATAAGCTATTCATGCGTTGAGAGTGATGCAGATTAAGCCATTATTTTTTTAAGTTCAAAAAGATCCAACAAAGAGATTTCAGACAGTCAAATTTTATTACATTAAAAACTTTTATTTGTGGCAACGCACAGTGTCAAATTTGGGCAATCTAGGAGGAAAAAATTAATATCTTTGTAACCATACGTCGTATTTTTGTGAAATTTGGTACACATATACTTTAAAAGTATCTTCTTTGGCTGGTGGAATTTGAAGGTGTAGGAGGAAGGTTAACTCCTTAGTACACGCGCCCTTGGCTATACGGACGCGGCCTGCATGCCCCCGTGTCCCTCGAGACGAAAAGAGGCGAGCACTAGCACTTGTTATCTTCGCTCGTGATAAATCACTCTTCTCAATGCGACACCACGAGTCTGTCTTTTAGTCTGCAAGGATATTGCGAAATAGGCGACGAAAAGCATTTGTAATCAGAATGCGACTCACAACTGCTGGGCTGTGGACATGCAGTCTTTCACACGGGATGTGTTCTTCCGCTTGCTTAGTTTTGAATGGGAACATCTTGGAGTATCACTGCGCTCTTTTAAATTTACTAATATTTATTGTGAAATTGACCTTAAAGAGCAGCGTATCTCATAATGCAGTTTCTTTCACCTCAGAATCGACTGCAGTGTAATGCAATCTTTCATTTACAGGAAAAAGCAGTTTTTCTAATCAGTATCACACAATAACTTAGGAATTTCAGTGATTGTGAACAAAATAAAAGGCCAAAATTAGGAACATTTGCTGTAATATGTATTTAAAAATCTGACCGTTCACAAAAGGGAAAACAAGAATAGAATATATTCTTCAGACAGGAAGTTTTACTACAACATAGTTTTCCATAAAGTAGGCAATAAAATATAGAAAGAAAACAACAAAAGCGGAAACCTTAATCCTAATCAAAGTACAAGAGCAATTATTCTGATTCACTACTGCTATTACTAATATCCGATAAATATTTGCCAACAAAATTTTGGGTTTCTGACATTTTAGAACCTTCTTTAGTTTCTAAAGGATTTAGCATTTCAAGACTTAGTTTCATATGTTTAATCTTCGGAGATTGTCGCAAACTAGCAATATAGGGATCTGATGTTTTTAGAAATCTGTTCAGCAGATCCGTATTTGTATCACTTCTAAATGTTTTCCTAGTGAAGTGTTTTCTATACCTCCTATTGTCTTTGTTTCTCGCCTCTTGGGCTTCTTCTGAAAATTGACCAATTGGGAGTATGTACGCTTCAATGATGTCTTTACCATGAATTAGAATTGTATGCAACCGAAGTCGTCAGAATTGCCGAGTCGAAAGATTTACTTCCACCATTAATGCGAGAATTTGATCCGGTGACAGTAACGCCGGTCTTCAAATAAGCACTTTCTAATTTTTTTTTATCATCGTACTCCTATTCGGCGATGCAATGATAAGTTCTTTCACGATTCATGCGGAATCTCTTTTAACTTCTTTCCATAATTTAATTTCTCCGGCCAAACTGATTCCTCAGTGCTTGATTGAACGATGTACTGCACTTCCATTTTTTTAACTCTTTCATCACATGCACGGAAAGATTTTGTTGGACGGCCAGGTCCGGCTGTAGGCATATTAATTTCGATGTACTCGAGACAGATCGTAGTGTAAATGGAAATATTTTCATTCAGCCAAGACGAATAAGTGTCCTGAAATCTCTGTTGATGTCTTGCTACTCCGTCCCATTTGGAATTTACTTTGTGGCAAAAATTTCAAATCTTCTTTTTAATGATCTTTAAGGTAGTTTCCGGATATTCAATTTGTCTCATGTTTTGAAGAATATGCGCGAAAATAGCATCAAACTCCGAGTCCTTCGAGTTCTTAATCCATATCTCGAAACGAGTATTCCGGGAAAATGACACCGCCATTCTGTTGGGAGTAAATAAAAATTAGTGCGCAAGTTTGCGCAAAGTTTTTTGATTATCTGAATACTCTAAGATACCAGCTCTAATATAAACATAGCCTCGAAGTGGAAGTAGGTGAAAGACTATGTTAAAACCTTACTCAAAAATCAAAAACCTTTGTCTCTACAAATGAGCAACACTCACCTTTTCAGTATTTTCCTGTGGGTAAACACCGACTGATAATGAAAAATAAAAACCGTCACTAGGAAGGATAACACATGTACTTTACTATCAAATAAAAAAATCACACTTTCAGCGGCGCTGACAAGACACACATTTCGAACAAATTCGCTGCACTGAAGCACATCATTGGGACTGCGCGCGGCCATGGGGCGTTCGAGCAAGTTCAGACATGAATCATGGCTATCTTATCGGATTTCTCGGAATCATATAGTCATTGTCGGATACTATGGACATTCTACTATCGAAATATGTTAAAAAAAGATTGCTTTGGATTACTTTGAAAAAGCTAATTTTTTCCACCTAGATCTCTTAAATTTGACACTGTGCAACGTTTCGAAGGCTGATGCACCTTCATCTTCAAGCCAAAACACATATATACGAATAAACTAAAAAGAATTTTACCATTGGTTTTGGACTATTATAAAGAAGTAGACCGACAAATATGATCTCAGACCTTAAATAACTTGATATTTAAATCTCTGTAGAGACTTAAGTTACTATTTGGGAGATGTCTATACAAAGCAATTTTTTCTGTGATTTATGGACTCCACGAAGTGTTCTTGTTTCTCTTCAGCAAAAATTGTTACAAATCCTTATTAGGTATTATTTTATTTTCTTATTGTTTTTATTTCAAGCATTTGGATTTTTCTTTGAAGCTGAAGGATAACATGCATGGAAAAAAAGAATTTAAACGCAATAAACGTACGGAGAGATAATGAATACTCGCTATTTTTACTTACTTAGAATAGCAGTAGAAATTATTGACTCTTGAGGAAAATTGAATGGGTACCTGTTGGTGTTTTATTTTCCAATATATCTTGTTCATAAACATCAGGATTGGTGAGTCAATTTTAGAAATCGACATTTCTGAAGTTCGACGACTTATGCTGAAATTGACATTTTGTGTATCGAAAGTCATTCCACAGATCAATAGTCAAAATATAATTATAACATTTTTATGATTTTCTTTTGATTTTTATGATTCTTTCGAACCTATGAATTTGTAAGTAGTAGTACGAAATAAATATGAAAATTCTGAAGAGAAAGAAAAAAGGGGCTTTGCAGAGTATTAATTAGCGAAAGTAACTCGTCGTTGTCTGGGCATTTGTATATCCCAATTGTGTATTAAATGAGAAAAGGCATGAGTACTATAAGTGGTATCAAGTGGAAGAAATTTCATTTTCGTACTGCTGTACTATTATATTGGCATATGGTACCCGGGAGAACGAAAAGCCACTCTTAACGCCGACCTCCGTCATTAGGTAATTTAACCCGATCGCTGTTCGTTAAGAACAATAAAAACAATGAGTTGAAGCTAAAGATGGCGTATGATTACATTCCAAGAAATGCACGTTCTTGTCACGCAACAGAAACCTAGCTTTGAACAAATTTATATTGTGTACTACATGTAATTACAAGATTTATCTACTTTTTAGACATCAGGGCCCTACAAAACTTATTCTGACGAAATAGCGCTACATTTCTCTGCAGTATTACAATATTTTATATTTACTACGTAAGTAAGTAATGCGCGAGAAACTAAAAACGGAGATATGCCGTCACCTGTCGCAGCCGAGCGGGCAGACCCAAAGAGTATATATCGGGCAGACCCGCCGTGCAGCAAGACTATCGACGCGTCGTGCCGGATGGTACACCACTAGAGGCGAGAGGCTAATCTGTCTCCTGATACAAAGGACGTGAAAACGGTAACAATATTAATTTGTAACTCGTTTGAATCGTAACACCACAGACCAACCGAACCATCTGGAAAACAAAACAAGTGTTGAAGTGTGAAGCTTATCTACACTAAACTAAATATTGCGCAGAGAAGGCGATAAAAAGAACAAATCACAACCAAGACGCAAAACAACAAATGACTATCACGTTGCATCCAATTAACCAGCTAGGACACCTTGGTAACGTGTTTCATTGTTCTACTCAATTTTGCACAACTGGAAAGGTTTCTGTAATCACTAACAATTTTACGAAAATAGAGTTAAACAAACTAAACTTCGTATGTATTGAAAAGAAATATTCAAACGTTTAACAAACAGGATCAAACGAGTAGGACGTGGGAGATACAACTAGATTAATAATTTATTATTATTATTAATATTATTATTCACGACTAAAGATGTTGTGAGTCGGTTGAACTTAAATCGACTTTAGGTTGCGACTAGCTTTCGAAGGAGCAGATCTAAGGACTGTCGGTGCCTCTACAATACTTTGCGCAAAATGTGGGCAGCTTCAATTAAAGCAATTTCTTGCATTTCCCAGTCTTTTAAATGGCCTGGGTGTTTATCGAAGTTCTTAGACAAATTATGCGGAACAAATCCCAGAGCTCCGATAACTTCTTGTGTTGTTGTTGTTTGTTCCTATCGTGTGATTCCATAAGAATTAAAACTCGACTTGTTCAATTAAATCGAGGGCCCGGCTCTATGTAACCACTTTTATGCTCGTTTTCATTTATGCTATGTTTACCACACGACAGCTGTGGCTTAAATACCGATGTTCAATGGAAAACACCCGTCTTACTCCAGCCGCCATTTGTCCTCTCGTTCGGCCGGACTCAATTGTTTACATAAAATTCTAATTCAGTTGAATGCATTAGACTGGGGAAACAGATAAACTACGTTTATTTGAATTGTCATTTCATTCCCTTACCACTAAACCGTTGTTCAACTCAAGATTCCCCATCTGCCAAGCGGTTGATGAGCCGAGCGCTTAGAGTGGAGGGGGAAGGGGTACTGGAGGAGGGACGCAAGCAAGGCGCTGTCGAGAGCACTCCAGCGCCTTCGCTCTGTAGGGCAGAGAGCGTCGCTGCTCTCTACAGGCCTGCCAACACCGTAAACTGAAAGTTGACTGGATTGAGATATCTGATCTTGCTGGCGTGTCATCAAAAGTTCGGCAGTTTTCTCTCCACCAATAAAACGAAATATTCGCGGAAATTCGCCTGGGTGAGGGAAATGAATAAAAGGGGAGTGAGGCCGCGCACTGAAATATAAACTAATGCACATAATTTCTCATATATGTGATGATAGTAACGTAATATTATAATATCTTGCAACTGGTGTCTTTCTAATATTTCAGTCTTCATCTCTTGATGAGGACTCTTCAGCAGAAAAAGAGCTGTAGATTAGAATTTTCAATATTAAGATTTGCAATTTTCAATACCTCAGAAGTTTTAATGGAAATCAGACACATACCATATTTATACGCGCACCAGTTCAAAAAAAAATTAAAGAATATAACGTGCGACGTATGTTTTTGAAAGAAACACAAAACATGTATTTCCATGAAGTCTCGACACCGGTTATTTTCTCAACTAATCGTTCAACATCGCTCAATCCCTTCTACTTATATTTTCTGTGTACTCCGTTTACATCTATAATGTGAATGTATATGTGAATGTAAAAAAGTGCACCAATTTTAATATACTTAGCAATATACATCTCTCCCATCATTCCTACATTTTGTGTCTTTAGATCAGTGGTGTCAAGGTCTTCTATTGGTGGCAGTGACACGCGTCGTGGCTCCGCATGCCACGAGCTATTCTGTGCAACTAGCGTCGGGAAAGTAAACTATTAGTAATCCCGCCGTTTTACAATAGAGAAGGCGTTGTCTCTGGTGGCGGGGTGACAAACTACGTGAAGGGGCGATTTCGTCGTGTCACTCGTGCCACGGACTCCCGCTCGTGGCATCAACCTTGACAACATTGCTTTAGACTCATTAACGTACAGCATCCCAATTTGAAGACGCACATTGTTTGTCAATTGTCGTATGTTCTTTGAGACGTTGTTAACGTTAATTGTGCGTTACTCTATCACTTATCGGGTGAAGTAACTAAAATCGTCCAAAATTACTAAAAACATAATACTGATTTCTCATTGTTTCCATTGGATAAAGATTGTTCCCTACAATAAATGGTAAGTTTCTTTTTGATCCAGTTCTTTTGGAATAACGCCAATGCGAATTGGTATTCTAACAAATAGCTTTGGAAGTCAATAATTTTGACGAGGTAATAAGTGGTAGTTTAGGGTAATCTCGGAAGCCATCGTATTCTTTTGCACAAAAAACTACAGCAGGTGTCTACAGATGACATCGAAAGTAAGTCACCATCAAAATTATGTAACACAAAGCACAAAGAAAGTCATAAAAATAGATAAATATCCGGAATATAAAATAATATAATAGAAGGTGGAAGTAGTAAAGTGAATAAAACCCAAATGTATTATTAAGTGCTATTAAGCTGAATTTATTGTCTTGTTTTCTGCAGTTTCATTCCTGTTACATACACAACTCGTCTTTCAAAAGGAATCGTTTGTCCTCTGTACTTCCGATGTTGTGAATTTAACCACGTCAGTTTACATAAAGCAGTTCGGTTAAAAGAAAAATGTTTGAGGTTCTCACGACAGGTGGGGTAAACAATTCGCTGACAGTGTGGCGTAGCGGTACACAAAAGCAACAGTGAGGCAACACGAGTTTCTCGTAAATTTACAGCGATGTTCGCTTGTCGACAGCAGGGTAATCACTTCGGAAAATACAAAGCTGTAAAGTTTGACTTATAAAATGTTCGCTATACTAAACACGCCGGCTTATAGATACAACTTCAACAAAGCTTTGTCAAGAAGTTCTCTACTCAAAAGATTTCAAAAGTACTTTCAGAAACACAAAAGCCATATTAATGAGCCCTTTAATTTATAATAATAGAAATGACGAGGAAAATGAGTGCTGGTGTGCAAAGGACATGTGACGAATGTTCAATAAAATTATTAGCGAGATATATTCGTAAACAGACAAGAGCTAATGAGTTTGCACAGTATTTTAAAAGGAAAGGTTATTAAAAATATCAATACAATTACAAAAAATATACAATTTTAAATAAATGTTCTGACATTATTGTGAAAACAAAGAGAAAAGCTTCACGCGTCGAAAAGCAAGAAGTGGAGAAAGGAATTATAAATACAAAGTAGGAATATTAAGGCCACGAAGATATTAAAAATGTAATCAAGGGATCAGAACTGATGCATGGAACACACACTAGACGAGCAAATTCATTTCGCCTCTTGTGAGTATAGATTAGAAACACTGTGGGTGAAATAGATTGGACATTACTCAAGACAAGTTGTAATATAAACAGGTCCTACCAGAGGCGGATCCTCGGCTCCCATGCCCTCTCAAAAGCCTAGAGTTTTCGTTTTTTTCCCTTCCTTTATTTTGTAAAATTGATTCAAATGTTTTGTATGTTAGAATTATGTAATTATTTAAAAAGTGATATTGTGTAGTATCATATATACACAACAAAAATAATATGCAATATAATAACTACTGTTAATAATTTAACAAAATTCTATGATAGCCCTCTCCAAAATAATCGGCTGGATCCGCCTCTGGGTCCTTCGATGACCTCTGACATCGTTTATTTTGTGGCTCACAGCGAATTCGCTCGCCTTGCACCAAGGAGGTTCGGATTCGATTCCCGTCAATTCTCGTCGATTCCCGGACAATATCATGTGAAATTTGTTCCAACGAAACGAGTTTGGTTGCTTCAAAAGGGCTAGTCCAACCCCTGTGAAGTATCCTAAACTCTACCCTTTGGAGATGCTTTGCGTCAATGCAGACAGAGAAAATGTAAAAAAAAAATTCTGTTCAGTCACGTGACCGGTTATTTTGACACTCATTCATGCCACACTAAGATGGGAGCGTGGTTGATGAGTAAACATTGCAACGTAGAGATGATTCGCATTTATTTCACAAACATTGGTCAACTCTGCTGAGACTGTCGTATTTAATATCTTTGTCATTCCGCTAACTGGAGAAAGTTTGCACGAAATCAATGTATTTATGTAGACAGAACACGGAAGAAGTGCGCTTCGAATTTTCTTTTAAAGAAATATTATTTACATGCATAATTCTTCGATTAAAATTTAGTTTGACAGTATAATTAAAGCAGTGAATAAATAACGAGAGCAATTCGTGTTTATGGTATGTACATTTGATGACGCACACATAATCTCATCTGATTTTCAACATGATTTGTATTTATCATTAAATACTAATTTTAGTGACTATTCGAAACAATGTAAATTACTCAAAGAAACTATTCCTAACATCTAAATGCAAGTTGGCGATGCGGTATTCAACAATGCCCATCTGTTTTGGAACCTGCCAACATTATCTTCTATTGGCCCCAACAAAGCAAGTTAATGCAGAAAATTTTCGAGTGGTTGGCGCGCAGGCTGCAACAGGAAACTTCCGAGTTACCGTGCTTTATGGTAAACTGGGTATCGTATCAATCCTTTGAAGCTACTTAATTATAATTCGTATATTTTATATGCACGTTCTTGTCACACTACAGAAACCTAGCTTTGAACAAATTTATAACGTATTTGTATTCTCATGTTTGATCATTTCATGTTTGATTTATTCACTGATAAGATTCAGTTACAGTTGTTTCAAAATGTTGCGCAACACGCAGCTTTTCCACACAATCGTAAATTCTACGAATCGAGTCCACGCGAATCGTCTCTTGCCGACACAACGGCAGTCTGTTCCTCTTTCAAGAGTTCTCGGAAACATGACGCAATGCGAACACCTAATGCCGCACACCTCACTAAAATTCTCATTCTTCATTGTTATATTCTCACGCATCTATCCTTCTCATTATAAACTAGTTTAGCTTAATCTTTCTAAATTGTAACTAACGAAAACTGAGTTCCCGTTGGCTGACTGTAATGACATCCGCGAATCCACTCGCCCTTCTCCAGCAGCAGTAACGAACTCTGATCAGTCGAGCCACATATTTCATATAGAGCGGACTGCCATTGCATTTCCTACTAAATGCAGTACTAAGTGCTAAATTCCTACTATGAGTTCAAAAATGTGTGCAAACTCTACAATTATAATATGTGATTATGTGCAATATTTGCTTACAGTGAAACCCGCCGTGTATTGAATGAAATGAACCATTTTAACATTACCTACAGTGTTGTGTAATTGCTCATATTTCAACTAGTTGAGCGTATGTACAGTGCAGTGTTTGTTTTATAAACAGGGTAGCTTCCTGTAATGAAACTAGCTGAACTAAGTACGTGCGTGTTATCCACCATCATGTAATTTTAACAGTAATGCAAGTCTTGCTAATTACTTTCGTAACAGTTGAATTGAAATCTGTTGCGCCATCAAAAACTTTAGCCATAGTGACTGTCGCAATGAATCCAACGCTATGATTTGCACTTCATGTGAAAAGCTGCGTTGCCTGCTCTAGCCCCCATGATGTGTTCCGCTCATGCTATGAACTCCACGCCCGTGACCCTGGAGGACACGCCGACCAGCTGTGAGTCAGTGCTCGCTGTGGTCAGATGTCTTCGCCTTGACGGGCGAAAACATCTCCAAGCGTGGGGGGTCACACTTACACAAGTTCCAGTATCAATGCTATTATAATCTTTTGCTTTTCAGCACATTGCACATGCCAAGTTATTTGCAATTTGTGTGATTTAATACGTGTGACGTATTCATCTCAGTTATGCCAAGTTTATTCTCAATTCAGTTATGCTCTCTGTGTGATTCAATATGCATAAGTTCATGGCATATTATAAAATCCAGTCTCAACTCAATCTCATTGCCAGTGTATTTGAAAGTGTCTAAGATGTTCACTTCGGTTATGACATGCCAACAGATTTTGCCAATAAGCTGATTCAAATATTCAACAATCTCATTCAATTTCCTAGGATAATTTATATTCCAATTAAACTGTGTTTAACTAATAATTGCATTTGTATAACTACTATTGAAGATTAATTAAACAAAGTTAAATGAGTTCCACCTCTTCTGAATCTCCTTCTACGATATCTCCTTCCCACTGGAGCATTGTACAATCTTATTCCAGATGCATCAAATTGTCCATTTCGCTAATAAATAGGATGGTGATCCTTCGAATCTAATAAGCTGTTGAGGTAAGTGGTGAAGTGAACACACCCCACAAACCCCACATTCCTCTTCCCCAAAGCTGCTCACTCCTCCACTGGGTGAATTCCAATCCTCGTTCGGTTGATAAATTGTACTAATTGTACTACCAGACTGAAGAATTAATAATATTGTGAGAGGGAGAATTATATCTTTTGCCAAAAGACACGGGTAAGGCTCCCGGTAATGCTTTTTTTGTTACTTAAGATCGCATCAATTACAAGGTCATTAGCGACCACTATTGGATTTAACGTTATGGTATGAGGATGAAAGGATATGGTATTGATAGGGGGCGAAAGGACGAACACATCACCATTCCCGAGGCGGGACTCGAACCCGCGACCTCACAGTTCGAGATCACTACTTTAGCGATATCGGCCATGGGGCCGACCAGTAATACCAGTTTGGTCAAGAATTAGTCAATTAACCAGGATTACACACTGAGCTTAGAACGGGAAAGGATTAATTCTACCAGAAAAATGCTCTTCAAACAATTTTCTTTTAGTGATTACGAAGTCTGCATCGTCTACCGATCTCGCCACCAATCTTTCCACGCCCAGAGATCTACTACTGTCTAAAAATTCATTGATGCTGGTCTCTCGTAGTAAAACAATGACTAAAATACATAAAACGCACCCTGGATATGGCACGATGAACAACATTATAAAATCATACATTATACATTATACAAATTAACATATTTAGATACGAACATACATTATACAAATAAAGTTGAAAACGCGAAATATGGAGCGCGAGGTTCGGCGAAAATAATTGGACGTGGGTGTTTACAAAATTCCAAGAGCTTTGTGATCCCAAGAATCAAGGGGATATTTATTTGTTGAAGAGCCGATGATTTATGTTAAAGAGCTGAACTCGAGTGCTGAGATTTAAGGTTCAACATGCCAGTCATTACATCACGAGTGTTTGATGACTGAGCCAGTCAGAGGCATCATTAAATCACATCACATTACGATTACATAACTTTCTCTTCTTACGAAGAATTCGTAAGGCGAGAAAGTAAAAACATTAGTAATATCATGGAATTCAGTGTATTGTACCTTATATTTACCAAAAGTTTAAAGAAAAAAATTGGAGCCATTCCCGTTAATCAGCAAAGTCTCGACCAGAACTTCATATCTTCAGTTTTCAACTTTGGCTTCGTCTTGCTTATCATCTCCCAATTTTCACTACATAAGAAAAGTTTTCATACTCATCTAAAATATAATTTTATAAGAGAGCAAGTTCAGTTCAATTCAAGGTTTATTCGCACTGTCGGAGCGTAGGCACTACAAGGAATAATAGTTCACACAGCACGCTCCGATGATATATTTCAAGTAGACTTATGAACAATTTGAATCAAACCAAGCCAAATATCAAGAAAAAGTGGGCAACTGGTACAAATATGAGTTCTGCGTACTTCGTCATAAATATTTTAAAAATTGTTGTTATAAATAATAATACGGATTACTCGTGTATTTAGGAATACACGACTATTTAAAGATTCTTTTTACACCGTTTCTGAGAAAACGCATGTAATGTTTAACCTATGAAAAGACAGGATGAGTCAGCACTTTGCTATGCGTGGAGATGAAAAGTGAACACGACATAAATTGCGTCGGATTCAGCGTAAGGCATTAACTGTAGTTCCAAAGCTAATGAAAAAATGATAGGTGGGAGTAGTCCGAAAAAGTCGGACAATAGGAAAACGTTGACCTTTGTCTACAACCTATTGCGGTGTCCATCTTAGAAAGAAATTAATCAGAGGGTATTTAAACCTAGTCCATACTTTAGTAGAGGGGAACACAGGCACAAAATTCAACTAAGTGTTCAGAGAACGGAGACTAGGAAGACTTTGTTCACAAACTGAAGGATTATGGAATGAAAGTTTACCAAAAATCTTTAAATTATTTTCTCAAGGAATTCGACAATATAGGAAAAATGTAGTTATTCAGTGTAATGAGTTCTTCTTGGATTTTGCAAATATTGATTTACACAATAATGCACTTAAAGCCTACTGTGGTGTTGTAAAGGAATGATCATTGAAGGATTGAAACAAAGAAAAATAATAAAAAAATCTTAGTGTGGCGAGAGGTAGTGCAAGAGTGACGCAGTCCCTTCTTTGTGCAAGAAAGTTCGTGTGTTAATTATAGTAATAACTTGCTTTATTATTGTTATTATTATTATTATTATTATTATTATTATTATTATTAAAAAGATTATTATTTTGTATTTCGACTACTTATTGATACTACTATAACAGAATTAATTTATACTTTTTTGTTGTTTTTTTAATCATTGTAATTATCTGTCAGCAGGTCATACTCAGTTGGGGCTCCAATTGATCTATCTGACATCGTGCCAGGGAGACGGCCTTAAAGAAACAAGGCAACAAAAGGGTGCAGCCACGAGTTGCCGCTCGGAGTGTCACAGGTCCAGCGCGCCGCCGCTGTTTTCTTTGTTTTGGGGCTCGAAGCGACGCGACGCCCTGACCCCGAGTGGCTGAGGCGGCAGGGGTGGTGCGGGCGGCGGGGGCGGCGGGGGTGAAGGGCGGGCTGTAGCCCCGAGCCGATGCACAATGGGCCAAACACTGCGCTGGGTGGTTTTCGCAAGCAGACATTTCGAACGATCGATTTTTTAAAAATGTGTATGGAAAAATGTTAAATGGAATTTATACAAGAATAATGTACACTGATTCAAAATTGCCGTGAGAATCATAAGGTGACGTTTAAGTTCCCTACGGTTATGTCATTTCTACAAAAATAAATTTGAAAATAGTCATTTACAAATTATTAAAGAAATAGTACTCTGGGAATAATAGTCTAAGGCTTAAAACATCACGATAGAATGCTTTGTCCACATTAACTTGCAGAAACTATGTTCCCGCGAATTAATCTGTGTATAAGGTTTAACGTGTGACATTTCAGGCGCTAATCGCACGATAATGCGGTCGAAATTAAGGTGTAGAGAGGGTCGTATGTTTGAACGTCAAGTGCAACTAACACTTTGTAGTTCGTCAGGGCTTTCGCTTTGGTACAGGGAAATTTTCGGTTCGGCACTGTTTTATGGAACACGAATTTCGAATGATGGGAAATGAATGTGTCCAAACTAACCGCTTCAAATTGAAACTATGAATTTTGATGACAGAAAATACTGACATAACTAAATACCTTAAAGTTGATACGCTAGGTTAAGAGTTACGCATTTATTACAATTACTCATGTATACTTTACTGCCTTTGAAAACTTCCAAGAGTTCGGAAATAATACCCTTTTGGTCGTCGGCTCCTCGGCGCGGAAATGCTAGTCTTTTCTTCTGGTGCCGCCTAGAGCCCTTGAAGTGTAACTTTAGCGATAAACAATTACAAATACCTATGCATGCAACATCATTTACAAACGTCTTACAGTTTGCCAATATTATATCTAAATCTTACCTTCAATCATTAAGAAATCTTGCAGTTTTACAGGGCATTGAGGAATATCACGCTCCAGAAAGTAATGTTCAATGTTCAACGTTCCTAATATACTCATATGGGCTCTGGCGCTTCTCCGAGACAGTGACATGATTATGATCCTGTTTTGCTTCCCAATTTCTATTGACGATCAATTATTCCATCACTGCTAAATATTACAGACATTTTATTACTTTTCCAATTTGATATCCTTACCGTGTTTTGGACTTAGTTGTGTGGAGATGATACTGACTTTAATCCTTGATATCAATTTATTAGACGTGATCATATTATAGACAGCTCATGGAGGGGTAGTAGGCGGGATGTCTAAGTAAAATCATCCATTTTTGTCTTCATAAGTCAATTTTTATTTTCTCCCATGGGAGTAGAGAAAATTATTTTCTCGCTACGGAGTAGAGAGAAAGTTATATAATGCTAAAAACGGCGAATTTTGGGCAGAAAAACTCTTATTTCAGAGCGCTGATAAAGAAAAAGTGGATAAATCTAGTTGCTAAATTTAGAAAAAATCCTTTAATACGTGGTGTAGATAGAATCCATGTTTTGTGGGTCTTTGATGCCGAAAAGTCGAATGATGGTAAAACGTTTGTCTGTCCTTCCGTCTGTTCTTCTGTCTGTCTGTTCGTCTGTGAACAACGATAGCGGCTAAACTGTTCAGCCGATTTTCTTCAAAATTGATATTCCCCAATCGATCTGTCTGGTGTCGTGGCCCCTTCAATGAGGAACCGATATTTTAATTTTGGGGGTTACTAAATGGAACCCTGGGTCATTTTCCAAATTTTCAAAAAAATGGCTCCATCGTTTTTGATGAAAGTTTGTTGTTGAATTGTGTAAAGGACGTTTAAGAAAATGGTGCGGGTCTCGTGTTCGTTAAAAACCCTGATTTTTAGAAATTTGCAATAATTCAAAATTTTTTTGGCGTCTTCCTACAACTACAATCTTGAAGATACAGATCTGTATCTATTCTTTCCCTGAATGAAATCTGTCCCTTAAAGATAGATTTTAAAATAACGTCAAGTACAAGTTTTCCATATTTCAGTGCTTTTTGCGTAATTTTGCGTCAAAATACGGACGAAAAAGTACGTACTGTTTTAGCACCACTAGTTTTCGTAAGGCAGATTTTTTCCTTGTAAGTTAATTTCTTTATTGAAGTAAACGGTTTATTGATTATCACTAAACCATTTTGTCTTAATAACTATTCCCCACTTAACCCCAATTGCCGTAATAAGTGTATATAAACCACCTGATAATCAGTCAATTGGTTACGAATATTATAACAACTCCAACAAAATCTGACAATCTCAGGTCCTTGGAAAATATTCTTGCTGATATATTCTTGATTACATATAAGATTAACTGTTTGGGATGTTTCAATTTAATTGTTTAAACCACCTTGTTCTGGTTTTCAAATTTAATAAAATTTGCCTATTTTTCTTAGTTTTGAACTGTTAATAAATTTGCCTTTTCAATGTGCTTAATCAGCTCAATTACTCTTACAACTACAATTAGGTTTGATACTTGTTTCTAACAATTTAGACTTTTGCAATACATGCATTATCGGTGATTTTTGTATATTCACCTTAAATATTTTATCAACAAGTAAGTTTTCGTACCTATGTTGTAACACTAAATCTTGCAATATTTAGTCATAGAAAAACTGAATTTTATCTCTTTTCACACTAAGTTCATTCTTCATTATTCAAGGTATGAATTAGTTATTGACAGTTCGGCGGAATAGCACGATCAAGGAAACGAGGCGTGACAGCACAGAATACGTATAGGATATCACATTTTTAATATACAATTTATATCATACTCACAAACAATTATTTTAACGAAATTTAGAAATATTATTCAAAAATGTATACAGTCACACATATCGCATCATGTAAGAGCGTACGTTTTGAAATGTTTCTCTGCATTTCCGCCCCCCTCCCCCAATACTCAGGCTTTCAAATTAGCTGCAGACATATGTAGTATATGCGCAACTGCCTAGAATGCGTAGCCGGTGGCTTATCCACAATCATGTTACTTGCCGGCTGAGGGAATAGGTATCGGCGATAACACTTTGACGTGGTATCATGTTTCCCGTTGGTCGCATTGGAGAGTCGAGGTACAGAAATACGTGGCTCGTGGCGTGGCCGCTGATTCGGGAATCTGAAGGTAACTTCCGAGCTGCAGCACTGGGATTACGCCTGCTTTCCCAAATGTGTGGTATATGTCACAGTACACAGATTCGGCATACGCATCCACGTTTGCTGTGCAAACGCCTCGCCGCGACCTACTTCATCTGGGAAAATGTTCAATATTTTGTACCGACAAAGTCTCGTTGATAATGGCGCGCCGAGGATTTCACGCACCGGCGTGGTGTAACCGCCATTAGCATTGCACCCGTCCCAGTTGCACCCCAGCACGGTACAGTGAGGGATAATGAACGTATGCATTGAATAAAATTGAGACACTTGAGAACATTGAGACACTTGTTAAACGTTTGTGTTTTCTGCGTTGTGACAACGTTTTTGAACAAACAATTTATATATTCTTGTTCATCAGATTGTGCATACGGTGCTGTTTTTTGATGAGTATGAACGTATGGGTAGTTTTATAAAGAAGATATAAAAATAATAGTGATATATTATAATAGAACGCAAAATATAAATAATAGTTCATTTCCTTGCATTCAAAACATTTCATTTCCTTGCATACAGATTATTTTTTTATTCTAACAACGTATTCGACTGACAATAAATATTGTGTCTGAATAATATTTTGAAATATTTTCGGTACAAATACATATGTTTCAATATAAAATGAAGAAAATTATGCACTCTTCTACACTCGTTTGCTTCCATGTTGCATGTTCCAGTTTTACAACTCACCGACGGCGTCAAAAGTATAAGTGCAAACTGAAGTGTCTTTGCATCCTATTTTGAATTGGTGCACACACGACAAGGCAGTGCACTCTAGTGCTCTAGCAGGGCCGCTAGCAGCAACGGCGCGAGCAGTGTACGCGCCACTGGCGCGCAGGCGGAGAGCGAGTCGGCGTCTACGGCGGCGCCCGACTGTATAGAAGTGGCCGCTAGCATCAGGGGCACTCAGCCAGTGGAGCCAGCAAGTGAGTCATTCAGCGTGTCTGCTACGAAAGCGAGTAGCCAGTCTGTTACGAGAGCGCTTTACGAGCGTCTATACTGCGATTTTTCTAATTTTGCCCCTCAGGGCCACTCAAGTCCCATCTTCGCGATGGAATATGTCACGGTATTTCGCATCTTCCTCAGTCGTTCCGCTAGATTTCGCATGATTGCGACCGTATCAAGCAGTGCTTGTGATCATACGACTTCTACCGGCAAGACCGAGATAGACGCGAAATGCCGTGTGATATTCCATCGCAAAGATGGGATTTGAGTGGCAAAGTTAGAGAAGTCACAGTATAGTGACCGGAGACGGGCCCAGTCTGCGGAAAGGGGTCGTCTGAGAGGAGGCTGCGGGATCGCTCGGAGAGAGGCGTCGCGAGTCTGAACGAACGGTGGGTCTTGGTGGGGCCCACGCACGAACCGAGCCGAGGACCCGGTGGGAGTGGGAGTATCACCCTCCCACAACGGCGACGGCCTGACTTGGCAACGGCAGCCGTCGGTGATGGCTGGGCGGACGAGTTCTGCAACGTAGGGCCTCCGCTCCCTGGCGGCCAGAGGCACCGGCCTCGTGTGACGAGGGACCCGTCACGCCGTTAAGCTATAGAAAAAGTATTGTTTCGGAAGAAGTTTTGTTGAGTTGAGAGTTTTCACATATGTACTATGTTGGTTTGAATAAAGAGAAATAATAAAGATTGTAAAGAGAAACAAACTTCCAATTCTCCAAACATAACACCAACAATGAGGATAGGTTTAGAGTGTATGTCTCTTACAATTGTAAGGGTTTGAATGTAGGACATACAAGGTAAGATGGGAACTTACACTACTGTGGCTGCTATAAATTTCCTCAAAAAACGAATCTGTGTTTCCAGGAGTTACAAAAATTTAAGTGAGGGAATTATGAAATAGCAGAGGCCAGAAGAACGGAAACTCTACAGTAATATCCTTTACACTAATACTTCAATCGACTTGAATCACTGGTACTTTTTTGTCCTACACCTTTAATCACTGATACTGGACATCGACGTACTTTTTCACTCGCATTTGGTACTTAATTACAGTTATCGTACGTTTATGCACATTATTCATTATTTCCGTTTCATTATGCATTTTAAGTTATCTGGCTTGATGTGGAAACCAAAACACTCTGGCATGATCAGTAAACGCAACAATTACAGCGCAGCGTTAATACGCATAAAATATTTGGTATAACTAGAAGGGGTAAAAATATACTTAGAATCAACTTCCAGACCATTTAGAGGAATACATCATAAATTTGGCCCTTGAATATGTGTTGGGGCATTTCTTGTGACTAAGCTACAGATCTAACATTTGCCCCTGCTTTAGGCAACTCCGCATGCACCGGTGTTTCTCTGGTCACGTTCTAAAGCAGCTAAAGAGGTTTCGTGTACTCTTATCAGCTAAACACCGGCGCTTGAGCCGGAGCCGCCGGGCAGGAGACGCCAAGAATTAAGGAGCAAATGTCACATGTGTTCGAATTGAATCGGCAGAAGATAAATTTCTCGTACAACTAGATACACACTTTCTGAACACTTTAAAAAAGAAGAAATTAGTTCAGAATGAAACATTGTAAGTGTAAATGAAATTATTCGACAGTCTAGAGTAAAATGGGATAACCAAATTCTGAGAATGACTAAAGAGATAATAACTAGAATGGCTTTGAATTATAAGCCAAGAGAAAGAAGAAGAAACATGGGAAGACCTCTAAGAAGATGGAATGAGCAACTTTAGGAATTGGAACAGATTGAAAAGTCTAATCCTTTCGAGGCTGATGATGACCTATGAGACATGTTTAACTTCATTAAATAAAAATATTCAGCACATATTCATTGATCAAAAGTGATCATCGTGGATGAATTCTTATTCTAGAACATTTTAAAATTTATTCAGGAACTTCCAGTGTAGATGTTTCATTTTAAGTGTGCAAACATTTGTACGGTGGGATTGTAAAACGGGCATAATCTAAAAATCCGAAATATGCCTTCCGACGTTTCGGCCCACTGCGGCCGTACCATGGCCTGCCACACCCCTTCCGCGGAACATCTGCCGCCAAACGACCCTCGCTTCGCCCGGCGTCGGGGCGCTGGCGTTGTAACGGGCGTGTAGGCAAAGGCGCGCTCTTTTTATTCCTTACCCTGCTGCAATATCTTCTTTGAAAAACTGTCGCAACACAAAAACCGTTGCTTCCTTTTCAGGGCACCTTGCTCGGTCGAGCAGGCAATTAATTACGGCAAAAAAGTAGACTGTTCAAAGTAACAAATTTCTATTTTCAATCCTGAAAAGTTTGTGTTCACGTGTCATCATGAGAAGTTATTTTTAAATAGCGCTTTAATGTGATACCTCACAAGTAGAACTTATACACTCCATCACACTTTTTCTATTTTGTCGTGATAACATGCAACTGAGCTATTTGGAGTATTTTTTTTACTGTGTACCGCTCGAAGTTACATAATAATTTTTCTAGGGTAACAATTTTACAATTCCTGTATCAGTATGAATATAAATTTCTTACAACAAATCGAAAAATATATTTCTACTCCGTATTGTTTTTCTTCAAAAGAATTAATACTTTTGCAATTTAAAACAATCGCTTTAGTAGTGAGATCGAAAAATTGCAAGAAAATGCATTTTATTAATAGTGATAAAATCAAGAAAATGTTATAAAATATGAATTAAAATTTGTGACTTCTGCTGGAAAATAATTCAATTTTCAAAAATTTGCTATCATTCTCACATATTTTTATTTACCTAAAAATATCATTTTGAAGAGTTGATTAATCAAAATAATGGTGTATTCTAATTAATGAACTTAACATTTGATATCTGCTGTTCTTGGTGTTTATGAGAATTCTCATGGCACTAATGAACAATGAGAATTCCCTCAGTCTTTGTTTCACAGAATAAAGGAAACCTGTCGCAAGAAATCCTATTGTAATGTAATCGTGAAAGCGTCTTTTCTACTCAGCCTTTCAAAACCCTGACAGTTCAAAGGGTCCGAGCGCAGCTCCCGAGCAGAAAGGGGATAGTATTTCAAAAACATACGATCAGATCTAAATACTGAAAGAACAATATAATTCTAAAATTTCAGCTGCAGTTGTATGTCCTTGTCTGTTTTCCTCGAGACAACAGTGTTTATCCTGTAAGTAAAACAATCACACACACAAAATTATCAGATTTAACATGTCATTCTAAAATGTGCTATCTAAGAACCTACATGTGTTCTAACTACTGATAATTTAGTAACTACTTGGAATATAGTTTTTATCTCTATTATATTCTACAAATTAGTTTCTAATTTAACAAATGGAATGGCACAAACATTCCCATTGACTGAAGAAAATTTGTATGTATGTAAATACAATACATACTTCTAGTCACAGATTCTTTTAAGAACATTTTGTTACATTAAAAGTTTACATTTTTACAAGAATATTATTCAACCTAAACGTTTCTCCTATATGCATAATGTAGGAAGCATATTAATGACGAAATTATTGAATAAATCTCATTCTTTCATCATTGATGAAATTACTTGTTTACAATGAGGACTAACTAGCGGACTTACAAAGAGTAATTTAACAATTCGTCAAATAAAAGAATGAAAATCGTATAAAAATTACTAGTCAGATAATCGGTGTATTTCTATAGCATAATAACATTTACGACGTTTTAGAAATGTTTCGTATAATCTGCCATGAACGTACACAAGCAATTTGCTGTTATCGGGTTTCTACATTATAATCAAAGTTTTATTATACAAATCAAATATGTATACTATGGGAATATTTGTGCATTATCTCTCACATTATTCTTTACTAATTTTGAGTAGCTCATAATTAATGCGGGCGTCAAACGCAAAATGTTTTGAAGTATCACAAAATAACTACTGCAAAATATTAACTGCCACCAAGGAAACATTTAATGCAAATCGTGGAATATAAAACGTGTTTGTTCGACAAATAATCAGTAAGTTTGAGTTGAAAGTAAAATTTAAAT
The DNA here is from genome assembly GCA_031308135.1 of Acheta domesticus. Classification (NCBI taxonomy): domain Eukaryota; kingdom Metazoa; phylum Arthropoda; class Insecta; order Orthoptera; family Gryllidae; genus Acheta; species Acheta domesticus. The sequence goes on along the minus strand of JAHLJT010009419.1, from coordinate 60,297,712 downwards.
AATACCCAGTGTTGTGTGTACAGAGAAAAAGTATGAAATTACCACCTAAGTCTGTAAATCAGAGAAGCTAAAACATATTTTCATTGGTCTACTTTTTCAAAATCTTGGGTCCCATTAAAATCCATCTATTACGTGAAATGAATACTTAATACATTCTAAAATATGGCGTTAATTTTGACGATGTTGATTAAAGTGATTGATCTGATTTAACGGGAGACATCGAAATTCGAGATGCATTTACAAACAGTACAATAGTCAGGATCATCATAATTTTATAAGGAAGGTTGAATTCTGATTCTCTAGCTTAGCCAACATTCAAGTTATAACGAAAAGTCTCACTTACTATTGTTTTCATCCTCCAAAGTCGAGAAAGCGTTGAAGACAAAAGTATATCTACCACATTATAAAATATTACATAAAGTAAAAGAATCCACTGTGCAAATTGATATGCATTTAATTGTGTAAGTCGCGTGCAGAAGAAAAATATAACAATAAATTTGGCATTTCACATAACAAAATATAAAATTTCATTTTTACTTACTCGAAAATCGACATGTCAAAATATTCGAGAACACGAACTTTTCCTTCCTTGAGTTACGGACCCTGTGGAGTTCCAATACTTCCTATATTAAATAATGTATTTTAGTAGATGAATTTTGAAAAGGAGAGAAACAAAATATACTGAGAAGTGTGTACTAATGTTAACAAGTAAAAGTAGAGATAAGTTTGTTAATCTATAATTAATGTTATATTATTAAATTACATTCTGCTCATGAAATAATTTTCTTCTTTAGAGTAATAATTTAAAAATATAAAAATCATAGATTACTAAATTTCGACAGTTTATTAAAACATTTGCAAAGTTTTGTGGTAACTTCATGTTTGTACTAATAGACATATATAAGATAATTATTGTGTAAAAGGTTGATATGGACATTTATATTAACACCATTATTATAAAAAAGTATTATTGAAAGAAACATTTACCTATCGTGTTATGTGTTAAATACATTGTCAGAAAACTCAACATTGAACCAGAAAAATATACTTTATTACTATTGCGAGTCACAAAATTAATTTTCATTATCCTTGAATTCACATTTATTTACCTGCTTGTTGTCCGTGTCAGCAGTTATTTTTTTGAGCCAGGCCTTCTACCTATTCTGGTTTCGGCATGTTGCACTTTTTTTACACTAATCATGTAATTATTGTTCTTATAGTACACACTTCGCAATCAGCGCGCTGATCGGCATTTGAAATTAGTTGGAGCCATTCAAAAACAAAGTTCGCTTTTACGGGTAGAAGACGTTCCCTCATCTATGAAAAAAGCGAACAATGGCGAAAGGGTTGAAGAGAAACGAACTTTCTCGCAACACTAGAATGATTATTAACTTCAAATTAGAAACATATTAAAATTAATCAAAAAAGTATTTTCTTGTTATATTTTATTAAATCTTTTAACAGATTTATAAAATTTCACCCAATTTTTATTCAAGACACTTTTTTTTAACTCAGGATGTCGAGATGATCGGTTCATCTCGTCATGCCATGTGGGTGTTGTAACTGTTACAGATTAATATAAGGTGGAGGAGCCCAATTTTGAGGAACCTAATTTTCCAATAACGTCCTTCTTTCTACAATAATAGACCCTTCTGGTTGATATGGGAAAAAATCTTTTTTTCAATTTCATGGGGCTTATTCAATTAATAGCATCTGTGTTTCCTTGGCAGGCAGCCACTACCACATGCTGTCTGGAACCGCTACAACTCACTTTGCTCGCCCGGCCGAGGTTGCGGCGCGAGCGTGGGCGCGGGCGGGGGCGGCGGTCGTGGGCGCCGGGGGGCGGTGGGCGGTGGGCGCAGCGGGCAGCCGCAGCAGGCTCGCCAACTTACCGGAGCTGCCGCCGGCAGAATGGGATGTGTGATAGCCGCGCATCGCGACCAGCAGAGCTCAGTCCTTGTCTACTCCAGCAGGCAAAACTACGCGGCGGAACGAGGCTGGCGCCGGCCTTAGAAGCAGTGTTAAGCCGTGCTAAAGGGACCTAAGTGAAGAGAACACACGTACTTTACATTTTTATTTTTCGAGAGTCCAAATATAAGTTTTTTTTTACTCCAATGGAGAAGTTTTTTTTTTTCCATTAAGTGACTCTCCAGAAAGATCCAACTTATTTAACCGGAAAATTGGGTGAGTAATTTTGCTCTGTTGTGAACTCAGTTAGGTCCCTTTCCCCTACAATCGAAAGAAAGATCGCTATACACAAACAAAAATTACAAATAATTCACTAGACTAATAAAATATCTTGTTATTTACATTATTTTGTTTCTTTAGAATTTACCAATTCATATTTAAAATTACGTAATTGTTTACATATTAATTTTAAGTTTTTTACAATTGACGCTACACAGTTACGATCCCAAAGACAAGGTAATTGTTTTCTGTATTATGTGTGAAATTGTTACAAGAAAATGAAAATAGTGATCTAAGTATTAATATTCCTTCTTCTTGAATTAGTATGTGCCTTTAATATTTGTTGTATAATTAAAATGCGTTTAACATCGTATTATTATTATTAAATTGTTTAAAAATATATTATATTTATATTATTATTATTATTGTTTAAAATTTTTACATTAGAACGTAATGATACACATATTTTAAAAAAGAAAGAAGTTATTTTTATTATGGGAGAACAGTTATATATAGTACTCCTGTGCTTTGATGGTTAATTTTGCTTCTGCGATGGATAATTACCCATGAAAACATATATGAATCATGGACCTCACAAACAATGTTATTAGGTTTCACACCACATTCAGCGAACACATTAATTATGAAAACGACTCTATCCTCTTTAATGGTAATACAATTCTGAAAATGAATAAAAGAGTGATTTATGATTGCTTTTATTTACGAGAATATTGCAACGTTACGCATACGAAAACTGCACTACGTTTATCGCTACTACTATGTTTTGAAATAGCATTAGTACAGAAAAATATACTTACGTCAAATGCTAACTAGGAAATACACACCTAACGACGGAAAAATGGCGAGAAGGACGTCCCACAGTCCTCCCACAGTGAGCGAAAATGGTCTGCGGAAAAATCGATTCCTGAAAACACGTGGTCGAATCTAATATTCGGCCACGAAAGAAAATAAAATTTGCTATACATTGCCATTACAGCTACACACGATGCCAATTCACTAGACACAGTCGAACGCAAAAATGTGAAAAAAATCACTATGTCGCACGGTAGAACAAAACCAAAATGCAAAATGCACGCAAAACGAAAACACGTTTTTGAATGCCGAGTGCAAGAGTTGTGGAGGGGGGAATGATGAGCAACGTTGATTGCCATTCAGGGGAAACGTAAAGAGGCGGTGGACAATCTGGATCAGAGGAAGGCAGCGTGGTAGAGGGGAGTGTGATTGAGGCGGAGAATGGAGGGGGGCGTGATAGAGCGTGGTGGAGTGGAGCGTGGTGGAGTGCAGCGTGGGGGTGTGAAGCGTGGTGGGGTGGAGCGTGGGGGAGTGGAGTGTGGCGGAGTGGAGCCTGGCAAAATTGGAGCGGGCCGAATGGAGCCTGGGGGATGCGAGTGGAGGAAATGAAATTGGCGTGGAATGACAGGGCATGGTGGATACAGGGAATGGAAAGGTGTGATGGGGCGCGGCTGTGTAGAGTGAGATTGAGAGCAGGGAGGAAAGAAGTGTATGGCAAGGTAGGGTGCGGGCAGTGTGACGTAGAGGAGAGTCGCGAGGTATAAATACTCGTGGAACTTGGACGAATCTGGAAGTGCCGTGAGGGGGCGGGGCTGAATGGGAAGGACTGGAAAGTGAAGAGTCAGAAGTGATGGGGAGGGTGAGGAGTGAGGGGGAGGTGTGAGGGGGGAGGAGTGAGGGGGAGGAGTGAAGGGGAGGGGGGAGGAGTGTGGGGTGATAAGTGAGTGAGGGGTGAGAAGTGAGGAGTAGGGATGAGGGGTGAGGAGAGAGAAGTGAGGGCTGAAGAAGGTGAATAATTAATTGAAAGGGGAGGGGGAGTGGGAGGGGAGTAGTAGTAGGGGGAGGAATGAAGAATAAGGTGTGAAGAGTGAAGAATGATGAACGAGGGGTGAGGAGTAAAGATTGAGGAAGTAGGAGTAAAGAATGAGGAGTGAGGAGTGAAGTGAGGAGAGAAGTGAGGGGTGAGAAGTGAGGAATGAAAAGTAAAGATTAAGGAATGATAAATGAGTATTGAGGAGTGAGAGGTGATGGGTCGAGAGTGAGGGATGAGGAACGACGAATGAGGAGTAAGGAGTGAAGAATGTGGAGTGAAGAATGAGGAGTCTCGAGAGAGGGGTGAGGTGCGGTGCGGCTGGGGCAGCGTGCGCCACTCACCGTTTCCGAAAGAGGAGATGATTCCGATCTTGCCAGCGACGCGCCCGCCCCCGGGCATGGTGGCAGCGGCGGCGGTGGCGGCGGCGGATGCGGAAGTGGCCCCTAGCGTCGGGCAGCGGGCATGCGCCTGCCACAGACACATACATCAGCCTTATCTCTGCTGCCCTCGCCTCTGCCTTCGCCGGTTACTGGGCGGATGTAAGGGAGAAATGGAAAATACAAAATCCTGAATTGTTAACATATTAGAGGACTCTAACACCGCGTGATATTAAATCAATATGTTGTCTAAGTTTTCAAATTAATTTGAAGGATGATGTTTGAAAACTAACTTTGCATTATGCACAAAATTCTCTGTTAACTGTATAAACACAATTAAGCTCAATTTCTGTCATCATGACATTTTGGTGGTTCCATTTTTATAGTATCAGGTGACCTGAACATTTTGCCAAAACGTCTACAAAAATGTTTTAATCATTAAATAAACAGATCAATGAAAACCGTTTCTCTTATTTGAGTTAGCTTAGTGCATCTCCGACGCTAAAAACAGTCTATCACAATCACCTATTAGACAGGCCAGCCCGCTCTGCCCTCACTCCGCGTCCCCCGGCAATAATGTTGCCTTCATGCATTTAAGATTCCATCGTTCCCATCGTAACACAAATATTGGAATTTAATCACATTTGGAGCAACGCAAAGATTTCAAACTTCCCGATAGTTCAAGTGAAATCTCTTCACGTGTTCATACAAAATTCGGGAGCAATCGCTGCAAAGAATCAAAGGTTTTTGTGGATCTCACACGTCCGCACACACTTTACGTTCGTTCACGAGCTGGGGCAGTTGCCTCCCGGGGGAGCTAGCCCAGCCTCCGTCCCTTGCGGTTTCTCTGGTTTGGGCGCGCTCCCGTGGGACGGTTCTGCTTCTCTTCGTCGTCAAAACGACCGTTTTCCTTTCATTGCTGTTTATCAACACCCCTTCTATCCTCACCGTAGTTAACGAAGTACTGAAAGAGATTTATTGTTGCACGTACAGTATGCAGAGACCCTACAACCTTCGAAGTCGATGGTTGGCGCTGTAAAATTCTCTTAAAAATTGTCATTGATTTTTGACCTATGAAGGTGTAAGACAAGCCTGAGACTCAGAATCTTGGTCTCGGACTGGCAACACCGGTAGGCGTGTTGAGACGACCCTGGGGTAGGTGACGGTAAACCACACTGGCCCAGCAAAATACTCTATTGTTGAACGGGACTGAATCCAGCATGGAAATGAAAACACCGCTAAATGGTTGAGAAAAGGAGGAAATGATAACTAGGATCAATTTATAATAGTTATCATTAGACGTAGAAAAGTAAATATAAAATCGATACATCGATATATGAGTAAGAAGTGTTATATGTGGAGCGAGGAATGAACGAGTATCGTACTCTTCAAATTAGTGTATTCATAATTACATCATGGTTTCATAATCCATATTACTTATTTCGAATATGCACATACATTGACGGAAAACTAAGTAGCCACTGGCAATGAGAGACGTGTTAATCGTTAGATTCACAAAAAGACTGGAAAAACACCAAAATAATGAAAGTTTTGATTTTGACCGAAAATGCCAGAATATTTATGTTAATCCGCCATTGATCACATTTGGTGTTACGAGTATATTCTCATACTGTGCGCATCGCATTTACGACACAACCGAATTGTTGTAACTGGCAGAAATGGAGCTTCAGTATTCTTGTGTGACCTTTTAAAACAGTCACTATTTGCTGTTGTAGTTCCCCATTTTTGATACGTTCGGCAGAAGCAGTTTTGCAGCTACAGACCACTTGTATTCTAAAATTTGACATCTGTCATTTGTGGTAATAAGTTTTCATGAGGCATTTTTGGTAGCTTGTGAACAAAATTAGTTTCTTCAGGTTTTGTTTCATTGAATAAGGAAACCTGTCACAAGAAATCCAATTGTAATGTAATCGTGGAATGGATACTTTTTTTTATATGACTTTAATAACAATTCAAAGAGCACGTATGCACGTGTTCGTATTTTGAAATGCAAAATACGAACAGCTCTAACAACTGAAACGACTCTACTTCTAATTAGAGCTGCGGTTGTGAATCATTTTTGTTTGTTTTACAGAAGACAACAGTTTTATCTTACAAATATAGCAAGTAACTCACAAAATGTATAACAGGGTATGCTTCGGTCAATATCATTATATAGCACTCTATGTATATCATCATTATTATTCATCACTCTTTAGAATGATCTCCTATCTTGTGATTTTCAGAAACTACGATTAAGTATGAAGATATTGCAGTTAAACGAGTACATTTCTTCAGAAAAATACTTTGCAAGACAATAACAGGTACGATCGAACTTTTATTCAATTTGAAGACACAGTAACGACTTGAAGAACGAAGTGCATGTATGAGTATCTACAAATAACACTTCTCTTTAATAGATAATATCGAGAGAGTAGCGAGACACAACTTCCAGATCTTCTTCACCGAAAGAGAAATACAAATTCAGAGCATTACCAGGCGACGTTTTTACGGCGCAAACTTATTTGAAGGGCGCTGTTATCGGGAGCCGGGCGAGGAAAAGAGCAGATAAAGCAGTGTGAATGGGCACGTCCGGATCTTGAGGCACTTCATTCAAAGGAGCTCGGCGCCCCCCTCGCCCTCCGGCTTCACCCCTTCCTCTTGGGTGGGCGTGGCGACGGTGGAGGTGACGGCGCGGTTTGTGGTGGCGCCACCGGGGCCATGGCGACCGTGCCGCCGCCGCCGGCGCAAGGGGAGCGGCGGTGCAGGCGGAGACGGTGGTGATGGCGCACACGGTGACAGAGAGCCGCCGGCGCTAAAGGTGCCGGTAACGGTAGTGTTAGTAATGACGGTGATGGTGAAGGTAACGATGCTGATAATGGTGATGGGGATGGTGACGCGGACGGAGGCTGTGGAAAGAGCTGTAGAGGTGACTTAGTGTGCACACTGCGACCCTCGTTCGACTTATCTTGTTAAGAATAATACGGTATATTACGTTCTGAACTAGAATCCCTCGATTAGAGATATCTCACGTTATCTAATCCTGAAACTACACTGCCATCCGTCGTATCTCTTAAAACGGCGAAAAATGTGGGTTTACCGTATGTTAAAGAATAATTCTATGTACGAGAATCAGTACATTCAGCAAATTAAATTCATGCGAAATACTTTGGGCAGATCCGAGGACTAGTTTGCTTGAAAATGAGGGGGTGGTGTGAGCAGCACCGACGGTGTATGGGAGGAAGTGAAATAATAATAGTAATAATAATAATAATAATAATAATAATAATAATAATAATAATAACAACAATAATAATAATAGTAGTAGTAGTAATTGTCTTCATTAATTCGGGCATTGGAGGCGTGAGAGGCGATAGCGGCGGCGGAGGTGCGAGCAGGTGGTGGAGAAGCAGAGAGCGGCGGGGCGCGGCGGAGCGAGGTTCGTAATTCCAATTTGACGGCGCGGCCCGGCGCGGAGCGGCGCGAATTGCCTGGGCCGAGAGGGAGGGGGCGGCGGCCGGGAGAGCGAAGGCGCAGCGGCCGACCTCCCGATCGCACTCCCTCGCCCTGGCGAACTCTTCACACACAGGCAGGCTCTCTCGTGAGTCTTCCTGCATTCCTACGCCAGCACTGCAAAGAGCTTTTGTAATCATCTTCAGATTTTGGATCATATTTGCTTGCACTGACAGTCAAAAACATTCTCTGATTTTACTTTCCAGAGATCTTCCTCATAGCCCAAATTAAATATCTGTTAATGCGTTTTCAGTGCTAAATATTCACTTCTTTAACACTTATTCTCAGAAGAAATATGTCTTTCAATTGATTATCTCGTTAAACATATTTCTTTTTAAGTGCTTTCTCGTGTATTTAGTTTCAAATCATTGCTTATGTATAGAAATTCTCCTCGGGGATTAGCAATTGTCGTAACCTTGGAAAGCGGAATTTTCAAAGAGTTGCCTTCGATCCAATTTCCGGAGAAACCTACCGCAAGAAGTGAATGTCTCAAGACACAGAATCAACGAATATAAAATTAATTGGGCTTGTGGCAAGCCATTTTCACTCATCTTATATACGAAGTAATATTCGTAGTATAACGAAAGTTATGTAATGCTGCGGAAAATCGACTTTTAGATTTAAACGAAAATACACGTTTTGGGGTACCCAGTTACCGAAAAAGTGTTTTTTTTTCAAAACGCCTGTCTGTCCGTCCGTCAGACTTTGAACAACACAAGCGCCTAAACCACGATTTCTTCCAAAATGGATATTCCGAGGTCGATTTGGCTCCATTCGAGACTCCGCGATTTTGAAAAACTATCTTCACAATTTGCAGGTACTTTACATGAAGCCTCCCGGACACTATCAAACTTTTCTCACGACATCTAACGACATCTAACGACATCTTACTGTCTCCCACGAAGTTACTCGAACACACTACTAGTTAATTCCTTTTTAAATTATTTAATCCTGGAATTAACTACGGCGATTTTTAATCCTAAATGAACCCTAGCAATACCACGATGGGGAAGGACTTGGAAGCTCATCACTTAATTTTTGATTTGACTGATGTTATTGACGATTTTGATAAATTAATAAATTAGTATAACTATAATTTTCATGAGCATTCATTTAAACATAAAACATTATTCAATTTCTATCTCTGTAAATGAAAAAATAATATATTCGCAACAATATCTGTATTTAATGACAAAACCTATAACATTTTAAAGAAAATTAGAGTCTGATAAGTGCTCACTATATAGAAATCTACTAAACTACCCAAACATTATTCCAAGACTTAAAAACTCAAAATGTTTCCAAAATTTAGGGGAAACATTTTTACGCAATTTTGGTTTAGTTTGGGCAACTCTGAGAGTAACTATGGAAACTACTTTTATTTGGGTACCTTCTGGTATGTTTACTTTCCCGTATACGTACGTATATACGGAGTAATCTACGTAGTATAGGGAAAGTTATGTAACGCTGCGGAAAATCGATTTGGAGATTTCAACGCAAATACACGTTTTGAGGTCCCCTGATACCGAAAAAGTGGGTCTTTTCAAAACGTCCGTCTGTCCCTCTGTCTGTCTGTCCGTCTGTGAACAACACTAGCGCGTAAACCATACCTGCGATTTCTTCCAAAATGGATATTCCCCGGTCGATCTGCGTCCACTCGTGGCGCCTCGATTTTGAAAATCTTTCTTCAAAATTTGAGGGTACTTTACATGAAGCCCCCCGGACATTTTCAAACTTTTCTCACAAACGGCTCCAAATTTTGTCTTTAAATTTCTTGTAAGAATAGAGTAAAATGCACTTATTAAGGTGGCATAGATCTGATTTTCACGGTTAACTCTGAATTTTCGAAAGTTGAGAAAGTTTGAATTTAAAACGGTGGCATCCTACAGCTACAGAATTGAAGGTACAGATTTTTCCTTCAAATAAAATTTGTCGTCCATAATTTATTCTTTCATTAATGTTATGTACATTTTTTGGAAACTTTTAGTAGTTTTCGCGCAATATTGAGTGCAATATGTGCCTTTTTAAAAAATAACAAAAGGACAATTTCTCAAAAGACTACAAATTTTTTAAACACTTTTTGTAAGAATAGTGCTAAATGTACTCTATAAAATTACATAAACGCCATTTTGCTCTATTATTTTGTTTCTTCAAAAATTACAATATGAAATTTTGTGACTTGTCTCTCACGTCGTTTATATTAGCGGCGATTTGATCAACTTTTTTATTTTTATTAGTACATGTGCTTTAAATAATGTCTCACAAAGTTTCTCGAATATTCAACCGTTTTCTGTGCAAACTAGCTCAAAATTCCGCAATTTTAGAAACGCTCAGTTGCCATTTTTTCATTAATGGTTTCAAATTTTTCTTCAAACTTTTCGAACTGATAGTGCTAAACATACTCTTTAATATGACGTAATGTTTATTTTGAGGTATTGTTTTTTGTTTTTTCAAAAAATACACAATTGTAATGATTGTATGATCTCTCACACCGTTAATATGCACATTTCCAGCAATTTGTAAACACTATTGCATTTGTGAGGTAATGTTCTTCAAATGACTTTGGATGCAGGTTTTCCAAAACTCCAAAATTATCTGTGAAATAGAGCTTCAAATTTCGAATTTACCGTAGCGCTTAACGCTATTTTCTTAAAAAATGGGTTCCAAATTTTTCAAACAATTTTGCCATTTAGGACAAGGTTTTACATCTCTTTAATATTCTTAAAATAATATTTCTGTTCTACTATTAGGAAACCGGAAAATTAAGATAATCTCAAAAAAATAGTTTGGGTGTCGATAAATGGCAGCTGGCAAGAAAATGTGCAATTCCGAATAAGTAGTCGAGATCAAAATAAATAGAAAACTAATACGGGAAAGTCTGTGCTATTTTGTAGCACCACTAGTTGCATTTTCTTCTGATTATTATTGCGGTTACGGCGCATTATATACTCTTTAGATGCCATTAAATCATTCCTGAACATTTAATGGCATTGGGGAGTTGAATAGTTTGAATACCAGTGTCCAGTTAGTAAGGTGCTATTAATGCAATACCTGCGTTTACAATTATTACGATGAAATTTGTCGATATTGGGTCAAGTGAGTACCCTCGGTCATCCACTAACGATGGCAAATAAAATTCATTATTGGGAGGAATTTCCGATATAGATGACACCACTGTTCGAGGAATGTTGAATATCTGCCCAGCTATGTCAATGGAATGTCCCATTCGCCTTTAGGGAGAATGGGACATTCCCTGTGTAGGGAGAATGAAGCGAGGGAGCGAAACGACGCCATGTAAGGTATTACACGTTGTTCTAATATAAAAGTTACGGCAGATCATTAGAATCCCTGATTATATCATCATTGTATCTAGACACAAAATTGAATAAAAATTAATTAATTATTGTGATGTTTCGCACTGTTCACTGTATTGTGATGTTTAGTGACTGAATTCGCACAAATAATATTATTATAAACTATTATTATATCACTTATATTATTGATTAAACTGATAACATTTTAAACTTATATTATAATAATATTACAAATAATATTAAATTTCCATTCAAGCAAAGACGATGTGACGTCAACCGAGATGACACGGACTAGATGGATCGTGATAGAGAAAGAGGACAGCATGAAAAATAAAACCACCGATCGACGCAGACTGGAACTTTCCGCTCGGGATAGGACTAAATGTCGTAGTTGGCACAACATAATACGAATTTACAGAGACGCAGGGGAATAGCTGTGATTGGCGAGTGACGTAGATGAGATGGTGACTGACAACGCAAAATTTCCAAAATTGTTCAGTGAAAGTTCAAACCCGAGGAAAGAAGAGCCCACTGGCGGTTTCTCTGGGGACGGAATGTCCTTCTCACATATTTGCTTTTGAATGCAATTAACGAATAACCTTTTTTTACTTCCATATACTTTTTTACTTAAGGTCTCGAATGGCTATCAGCTGAAAAAACTAAGACAGCGCATTATAGCTGAAGCCATCACCGGGAGCGCAGCATGCTATTTCGCCCACGCGGCCAGGCCCTACCTCGCCCTGCGCGAGTACAGAGAGATCGTTGACAAAGTCTGTGCCCCCCGCCCTCACCGCACCAACGCCAGTAGCAGTAGTACCGGAGCAGCACTCGTCACTCATGGAGCAGAACACTGCAGATCCAAATTAAATGCCTCTTTTCTTTTTTAATTTTTTTCCCCTTTTTTCTCCCCCTTTCCCATTTTTTAGCTTTTTTAGCTATTAACTCCTTTTTTTCTCTTTTTTTAAACCTTTATCTTTTTGTTAATCTTTTTTTTAATTTTTCTTGAACTATTAACTATTTAACTCTTAACCCGTGTATTAGAATTTGTATTTGAAAAAGTCTGAATAAAAAAAGAGGAGAATTGTCTGTTATTTAGTTCACAGTTATCGGAAATTGCCTTTGATCGAGTTTTTATTCTGCAAGTCCTTTTTAGATGTGTGAAAACTCAAAATCGCTTGGAGGAGGAATTCTCAACATTTCCTCCTCTCGTGTAGTACTGGTCCATATGCCACAGCGCTGCGGTGACCAGAAAAGGAAACGCATTATAATGCACCTATATGACCTGTGGGGAGTGTATCCTCCTGTAGAATGCGATCTATTACCAACTATTGGATTTAAATGAACCTCGGCGGCTTGGCGCCAGCTCCGCGCCCACACGCGCACAATGGGCGTGGTGCCATGGTACCATGGCACCATGTACCATGGGCCAAGGCACAGGAAGAGACACGTTATAATACAATCTCACCCCCAGTTTACACCAATGGCAGCACCATGATATGGCGGAAACTAGGGCAAATCGAACCTATACGTCTCTCTCTCCCTTTCCAATCCTAAGGCGACGAACAGTGCAATTACTAATCAAAGCATCTTGATATTCATTCAGTGAAGAAGGCTTGCCTAGGGAAAGCGTATTTTTCTTGCACTGCCTTCACATGATTCGCGTGATAACAGTCAGATGTGCTGTACCGTTCGGAGCTTCTTTTCTGGAACTGTTAGTTTTATTCAGTGATATTAAAAAATTAGGTAGTGGAAATCAAAGGCACGAAAAATCACCGGAACACCTTGATTGTTTGCTAAATTTAACACTTTTTGGTAAAAACAAATTGATCTAGAGTTAACGGAGCTACAAGCAGAATTGTTGTACCAGTAACGATATCGAAAAAGTAACGAAATTCGTTTACATCTGCATATAATCAAATTTGTTGTGTTTCTTTTAATATAATAGTATTGGTATGACTTCTTTCTTCCCATTAAGAATCCTGCACGCCACCTCAAGAGCCAGGAAGATGAATGCATGTTCACGAAGGGAGAAGATGTAGACGATAAGGACGCGATGTTGTAATGCGGGCGAAATACCGGAAGTAAAGGTTGTGAAATGCTAGGGTCAACGAACGTTGATGGAAACAACGTAGATGAACAATAAATGCCTGATAGGATAATGATTTCATTGATTAATGCTTCCGAACACGACAATTGCAATGGTCATTCGTCTAATTGTAGCAAATGTTTTGTCGCGGGAGATTGCGTTTCTCCTCTCGATGGTGAGATCCATCGCCGACCTAAACGTCGGGCTGCGGAAGATTTCCCTTCCCAAATATTTCTCCAAATGGGGCACCGCCGCTGTCGGGAAAAGCTTTAAACTCCCTACTGATCTCTTGACCATATGTGCTAGTGTAGTGCAGGTAAGGTGTATGCATGTAAGGGGGCGAGGAGTAGTCTGGGATGAGAAAGGAAAGATCGTGCACGGTCCGTGGCCCATTTCGAAGGGTACCGCTCCGGAATTAACCTGGTATTGATAGCTGCCATCGGATTATGCCCAATTGCAGTTTAAATAAATCTAAATCTAAATGAGAAAAACCAAGGAAAACTACCAATCAGAACAACTGTTCCTTCAAATCTGTTCTAGACACCAGCTGAATTCGACACAGCCATACAGCTACAGTAGGAAATTCGCCACCGTCGGGACTCGAATCTAGAATCTCCCGGTTAGAGTCGCAGGAAAAAAAACAATGCTGGTTGTGAAGTAAACGCAACCTGTACATAATAGTGCAGTCAGACAGGTGTACAATATGCGGTTCAAAAAGTAAAAACTTTCCGCATCAAATTCAAAACTTCGCCGTTCAATTTCCTTAAGCTACTTTACTCGTGGAAGTAAGGTGTTACACAAAGACAGTCTGGAAGAAGTAAGACCGTGCACGACTTAGACATTCCGAGTTCTGATCAACGTGTGTGAAAGATATAAATTCGTGAAAGCCCTGCAAAGTGAGTGGATTTTAGAAGTGTTGGACGGGCGAGACCAAAGGTAAATGGGGAGGGGAGAGTAACTGTCAAAGAAACGTTTTTTAGAAAGCTGCTCGAAGGCGGCCTTGGCCACCTATCGGAACGCCGCCAGCGGATGGGAAGGCAATTGCCGCCGACGTCTGCCGTGGCCTACCTGCCGTACTGGGCGCTGCGCAGCCATTCAACTGGATGTAATGGTGGAATTTAAAGTATGTGAAGTTCGTGCGCTAAAAAAGGAAGCTCTGCGTTTTGCCAGAATGAAATCTGCTAATTTAAATGTCACTCTGAGTTCAATTAATTGAATGAGTCACGTTAGTGCCCACCCTAGTGAATAAGTACTTCATAAAAATATTCCCATACAAGTTCTATTTGATTGGATGGAATGGCAAATGAAATTTCAGGCAATGTCTTTGGTCCAACGAAGCGAAGGAATTTACCAGACTTGTGTGAAGCGTAAGTAAGGCTGTACACCTTTTAAAAAAGTACATGTGCTTAGAAGAAATAAACGAATTTAAGATTTTTAAAGACTAAGTGTAGGGTGCCAGATGCAATTTGAGATTAAAACAGTATTAGCGAGCTTTTTTATGTTATAGACAAAAATTAAGTGACTTTCAAAGCGAAATGTTTCGCAAACTGAGATCCGCGTAAGTCGGCGTGGCTTCATAGTGATGCTGAGATAGTTCCTCCCAAGCGGTTAAATGTTCGCGCGCAGATCACAAGTAGTGCGTCCTAAAAGATGCATTCTCGTTAACGCGTCCCATTTCATACCAGATAATTCTGGTCACGGAGAGATCAGTCAATGTGCATATTCATTAGGGACTTCTTTCAAGAAGAGGCTCATCGTTTACGATATTTGCGTTCTTATGTCACTCCAAAGGAACTTTCTAATCGTTACAAATCGTTTTAAAAATGGGAAACCATTGAGAATGCCAGTATTCTAGGTTTTCACAATTGGATAACCGGTTTCAAAATGAAGTCACTGCATGTTGAATTTGTTGCGAACAAATCGAATTTGGAGAAAATTTTCTCCTGCTTTTATCTTTTCCCATTTCTTACATTCTATCATTACTTCACCTGTACTTTCATCACTCACCACATCGGCTGTCGTTAAGCCACCAATTTCAATGTCGGGTTAAGCAGACCCGATAACAAGACCTGGCAGCGAAATGTGACCAGAACACCTATGTCGCCTCGTTCGCAGTTTAAATCAAAATAATAAATTTCAAAAACAGTTACCGTCCGGTTAGGTTATAATAATAATAATAATAATAATAATAATAGGAGGTGTTGATGGTACGAATAAATATATGTATTTGACCATATAGGATCAATCAAAATTGATTTCAGGAATTAAACTTTTTTTAAAAAACATTTATTATTATATCCAATTATATCAGGATCAACAGGAAGAATTTACATCAATTTCAATTTCAATAATAATAATAATTCACGCGACAGATCTCCTGAACACTGCAATGCTTATCATTACTGCATTCCTCTGACCCATATTTCGAATAACTTCACAAAAAAACAACAACCTGCAACTGGCGTGCCATTTAATACATTTTAACATTCTCTTTGCAATTTTGAATAGTTATTAAATATATGTTCACTAACTATTTGTAACTGATGTGCAAAATTAAGCACATTTAGAGAATATGTTTTGAAAATTGCTCTAGTCAAACTGTTCCAATATCTTTATAGTTCTATTAACAAATGAAAATTTTCCTATATGTTCTTTGCTTCTTTGTTAAATTATGTCAATAATGCCTCAACCGACTAGTAGCACAATCAGAAAGAAAGGAAAAGAGGAACTGAAGTACAAAACAAGTCACTGGGAACTCATTTTGACACCGCGAAAAATAATAAAATTTACCGTAAGTAAATCTGTTAGGCGAATCAGACAACACTTTGGCCGCAGCCTGTTCCGCTCTTCTTGAGTAGAGGCGCGCAAGCGGTCAGTCGCAGTAAATGCATTCACCTCACCGCGAGAGACCATCAGTGCTGTGTGTACGCGCACGACAGCTCAAGGCCTCAACCGACTCGTAGCACATCAGAAAGACGGGAAGGAGGAGCTCAGAACATCTACTGATGTCACTATAATGCCTCTGATCGGGAGGTCCTAGCTTCGAGTTCCGATGATGACAGGATATTCGACACCAGCTTATCAGCTAGGTCAAATTCAGTCGCTGCCTGGAGGAGAATTCTAGCGGTTGTGTGCTCTGATCGTTTATTTTCATTGTTTTCTGCGATCAACTCCAGGCGAATGCTGGAACAGTATCCTGCCAAACGGGCCAAGGGCCGCACGCGATCTTTCCTTTATTTTCCTTGTCCTGTCTTGACCGCTTACTTTACACACAATTGCAATGCTACAAATGCCGGGAGACCGGTAGGGAGCTTACAACTTGTCCCTGCAGGAGCGGTGCCGCGCTGGTGGGAGATACCTGCTTGTGGAAAACCCCTTTAGCCGACGGGAGGTTGGCGCCGGATCTCGCCATCCAGCGGGGAAAGATCACCGCCACCGCCCGAGGAAAAAACATGCACTACACTTACGGATCTAACGACCTCAGACATTGACGCGCCCGGAATCACTAACAATCAATCAATCAATCAATCCACCATCAGAAAGAAAGGAAAAGAAGTGAAATACAAAACAAGCCACTGGGATCTCATTTTAGCTCAGAGCGAAAAAGAATAAAATTTACCGTAAGTAAAACTATTTAGGTGAATCAGACAACACTTTAACCGCAGCCTGTTCCGCCCTTCTTGAGTGGAGGCGTGCAGGCGATCCTTCGATCCATAAGCGCAATCTGATCCATCGCGAAAAAAAGCCTCGGAGCGGCGGGCGGTGCGGCGCGGCGCCGGCCACGAGGAGCAAAGAGTTAGTGGCGGCGGAAGGAGCATCGATCCCCGCTGACCGGACGGGGCGACGCAGCCAGTGGAAAGGAGCCTGGGCGCGGCGGGAAACGCGATCGTATGGGGAGGATCTGGGGATCTGAGGACGGGGGTTTAGTGGAGAAGCGGAGCGGCGGGAAGCGAGGAACTTTAAGCCTCCGGAGGTGCAGTTCTTTCTGTTTCGACATTTTTGTAGGATATACTACGAACTTGGAGAGTGTACCGAAAGACAGCCACTTCGCAACAACTGGCAAAGCTGAGTGGGATGTGAAATATTTAAACGAGGCGGCTCGAATAACATGGATATTAGTTTCCGGGATCAATATCTGTTTGGAGAGGTGTATTATGAATAGGTGGAAAATCCTACAGAAGTCATGTAGCGCTTATGACATGTGAAATAATCCTGGCTTAATCCCCGGAAATATTAAAATACTCCCACAGAAGCGCGTTCTAAGCAGATTCCGTAATTCATCCGGCGTGGATCGATACTAATAATAAATATTAATGAAAAATATAATAAATATTAAAATATAATAAAATATAAAATAATATTATAAAAATCTTTAACCCTGGAAATATTGTTTTGTTCTCTCCATTTAAGTGCATGAATTGGAAAAATTTCACTATGTATAATCCTATTTCTTGCTCAGAAAGTTGTATTCTAAAGCCGACTTGATTCAGTCAAATACATAAAACCAGTGTTGCTACAACTGCATATACTTTTTCATATTAGTAACGGTTACTTATTGTTAGAGTACTGCAATTTATATGTTAACACATTTCAGCCATCACCTGTAAAATTAATTACAAATTGTTGAGCGTTAGATGCAAAAACAAATTCTTTTAAAGCTAATACATAAACACAAATATGACGATCCAAAATGTACAAAAAAGACAAAACGTTAACAAACCTTACCTACCCAAGACAAAACTTATAGACAATGCAAAATTTAAGAACGGGTAAAATCAGGAATTTATCATGTTTATGGAATTAAAATGCTTAATGACGAAGGACTAGGAGGCTCCTCTCAAAATTTTCAGGGGTTCTTACCCCCCCCCTGTGCGCACTCATGTAGCTAGTACAGATGGGTTAATTAATAAATATTTGTTGCTCGAATGCGACAACACGAATTACAACGTTTTATTGCTATATTACACGTGGCAAGTGTGGAAAATCGTCACACGTTCGCGGAAGTGCGAGCGCTCAGCCTAGTACACAGGTTCCGCCACAGTACAGCGCTAGTCTCGCATTAATCCTATGAATTCGCGGAAGGTAGCGTAAATATTGCTCAAAACTGTTATCCTTAAAAACATTTATTGAAGATACATTTATTTTTTATATTGTTTATCTCATTGATGAATTTTGTGTTAATAACATAGAAAGACACGGTATCATCTGGCTGTAATTTTTATGACATGTTTTAATAATTTTGTAGTACAAAAGCAACAACCCGGAATATTTAAATTGTCTTTTCTCGTGTCAAAGAGTTACAATATGTTAATAATAAGACTAATATCTGCACGTAAATGCAGAAAATATGACGATTATGTTTTTATTTCATAATAAAACATGAAGGATCTAGAACATAAATTGCAATTATATAATTCATGAAACTTGGTAGTTTACAATAGTAACTTAGTATTGAGAAATATCATATCTTTCTTTGAAATTTTTGTGGCACTGTATTAACTTATTTTCTGTTTTGAAAACAGTGTTTGCAGATAAAACTGTTTGTTGATCTACAAATTTCTGTTTTAAGTTATGAATTACATTGTGTAATAGATATGTTACTAATGAGGGTGAAATTTTCTTTTTTGTTTTATTTAAATTCAATTTTAAACATATTATTTTTTTGATGTGAAAAGTAAAATTTATGCACGAAAATGCTATAAATTATTGGAAATATTGGAGGTTTTAAAACTGTAGTGCATGTTAAACGCATTGCATTTTATTTTAGATGGATATCAGGTCCCATTAATACATTACTCTAAGAAAAATACTTTTTTATCAAATATCAAAATATATTATCCTTTTACAGGCAATTTTATGTGCTCTAAGTTCGTTCTTTGTGGTTTCCTTGTGGTTCTTTGTTCGTTTCCTTGTGGTTTGGATGATAAGTGAAATGTCTTTCCACTTTGTCATACTTTGTATCAAGATTAACAGTTACAAGTCAATGAGGCATTTTCATGAGCTATAATATATATAAAAATGGAAATAAAATTCTGCTCCCAATATAAACCTGGAAGGCTACTCACAAACTATATTAAAAAAACTAGATTAAAAAACGATGATCCGAGAACTTAATAACAGGAAAAATGGAACACTAAAATATTACCCTCAAGGCAGATATTAAAATGGTATAAGTTTTTTTGCTGTCCTACTAGAAGAACACAAAGATGCACAAACCGTTCTTCTCGACCAAGAAGAGATATTCTTATGACGATTGCCATGATGCAGTGAGGGCTAACCGCAAACACTAGGGGCTGTCGTATAAACTACATGATTGATTAGAATCATTACACGTTCTCTTCTTCACGATATGCGTACACTGACTGAATCATTAGCTACAAATTTGTCTTAGTTAGATCAAACAAATTTTTCATCAATAATATTGAATTTTCAAAAACTAATACACTTTAGAAAAGTTACCACCCACAAGAAAAATAAGTCAAATTGAGAAAATGTTAAAGTACATAACAGACCACAGAACCAGATATTCTGCAATCAGCGGATGAAATGGTCCACAACAGATGTTGATGATGCAGAGTGAAGTGCAACGTTAAAGTTAACTTGCTGTGTTGTGTAATGTGAGACGAACAATATCTATTTGAAAGGAACATAGTTTGTGCTTCAACAAATGCTATTAAAAATCTATAATTTAAATGTTATTTTAAAACATTATAAAGAATTTGTATTTTTCCATATGTTGATTAAAGTAGAGAAGTTTAATAAGAAAAATCGTCAAAGATAAATTAAATACTGTTCTAAATAATGCAATTACACATTCACAATTCCAATGAGGGACCCTCGCACAGGTCGATATGCAAAAATTTGACTATATAAAATCATTTTATAATCGGAATAGTGTTTTTTACCTCTCCGGTAAAAAGTATAAAAATGTACTAGTACCCTATTAATCATAATTATTTAAATTTAAAATATAATATTCTCTTCTTCGGTGATTTATCTATTACATTTGACGTTATTCATTTAGTGAATGAAATTTAGTGTTTGGTGCCCTTCTTGTCCCGATTAGTTTGAACTAAAATTTTCATAAGAATATTTGAAATTGTTCATTACCTTGTCAATGTTTATTCTTCACGTCCTTCTGCGCTACATTATTATGCGCATTTATAATTGAAATTGAATGGTAGAAAGTGGTTCCGACAGTGGAAATACGCTCTTTGAACCTTGTACTACTTATGATTTATTCATCTCTCACCTCGCACCTCGATTTATTGGAATATTGATTGACCTAAACTTTGTCTTTTACACTTTAAATTCAAAATATTGAGGTTCGTTGGAGAAGATTATTTTAATAAATAAACTTACCTGATACATTTGATATTACTTTCAAATAATGTAACTTGGCATCGCCTTAAACAGTTCTTTCTTTCGATAACTTCGGTATCATCATTAAAAAGACCGTCGGAAAGATAGTAGTCGAATTATTATGTTGTGTAATCTTCTTACTTCTAATATTATTATTTGGATTCAATACAGTACAGATATTTCAAATTGAATTATAAGTTCATGGTGGAAGATCTGATGGTAAACTTTCGAGAGCTGTTCATTTGAAGGAAAAAAATGGTAAAGACAATGTCAACTTACATTACTGTTTGTTATCGCAGAACACTTTACACCAAATCAATATTGTACTGGGATTTTTCTAACTTTGCCCCTGAAGACCCGTCTTCACGATGGAATATGTCACGGTATTTCGCGACATTCTCAGTTGTGCGACATTCTCAGATATAGCATGATCGCGACCGTATCAAGCAGTGCTTGTGATCATGCGACTTCTACCGGCATGACGGTGAAAGACACGAAATACCGTGTGATATTCCATTGTGGTCATAGGGGCTTGAGGGACAGAGTTAGAAAACTCGCAGTATACGTCTTCTGTCGGCGTTGGTACCACATTGTTTCGTATAGAGACAGTTGAAAATCACGAGTATGTTGGCCGTCTGTCAGAAACATACGAGTACTAATTGAGTTACACCTCTACCTGGACGAGACTTTCCTGATTCAGTCCTGACGTGGGAGCAAACTCGGGTGGGCAGGACAGAGAATGAGGAAGCAACGGAATAGGACCCCTTCCTCCCTCATCCATCTCCCCCACCCCTTAGCGGCCGGTGCGCGCTTCGCTTCGCTTTTGTTCTTGTTTCTCGAACTGCGAAACCTCTCATGCAAATATCCGTTTTGCATTCCGCTCCAAGTCTCCTCCAGGCAATTAGGGGGGCTGCATTAGAGGCAGTGCATCTTAATTGAATTCGAGGAACTCGTTCCTCCTATCACATGCGCTATCAGCGGAGAAATTTCATTTATTGACGCAAGAAAAAGACAGACGGAGATGATAATGTAATCTAGCACTAAATCAAGAAGAAAGAAATGAAGTCGTGAGATCGGGAAATGTCGGGGCTTTCACACTAATTGGAATAATTTGTTACATCAGAGGCAACGGAATCCTTTGACATGTTTCACCATTAATCATGTGACATTAAAAGATCGTCGAAGAGTCGTTAAATAAGTATAAAAAATTAACGACGAAAGGACATTTTATTCATTACTCTATCAGAAAGTAGCAGAACATCAAAAGTACAGCGGAGATAAAGTTCGTTCAATTTCACTTCAGCGTCTTGTTTTCAAAAGCAATGTTACCAGTTGATCATTTCTGTTTAATATGACGATATGTCACAGTTTCCCCCAAAGTCGACAAAATCAGGTTAAATAAATAGTCTCCTAGGGGAAAAAAGAATAATAGATAAGTTAATATGAAGTAATCAAATATTTTTTTCAATACGTTTCATTAATTGTTCTTTAGTCCAATTGAAAAGTACATTTTTTCTGGCAAAAATGTTGTGAAAACTTTTCTATTAGACAAGTTGTACTGTGTACCCAGGCAGTAGATAAAACCTCAAGATGTTTTCCTCCCAGACCCCGTGCTAATTCAAGGAGATCCGAATAGTCGGGATTCTTCAGACACTTTCTCTAAACTCCTTAAGCTTGCCTAAATACCACCCTGAATTAAAGGGCTTTTTAAGATGAAAAGATGGAGCACGTCAGTCATATGAAATATATATAACTATATTTTGGTCTAATTGTGGCCTTACCAGTGGCGGATCCAGGGGGCCATGGGAGCCATTCCCCCCAAAAGGTATAGAGTTTTTGCTTGTTACCTTCTTGCATATGGCAAGATTGATTTAAATATTTATTTACGTTAGAATTATGTAATTATTTAATAAATAACATTTTATAGCATCATGTATACACTACAAAAATAATATACAAAATAACAAATATGTTTATTATTTAACAAAAATCTATGATGGCCCCCTCCAAAAGGGTGGATTCGCCTCTGGGCCTTACTGCATTAAGATCTTCATTTACAATAAGAATAAGACAAGTAGGTAAAGTAGTATATTTACCATAATCGAGATATTGCCATTTACCATTAAAGATATACTTTCTTGCCTACATTATATATCTTGTTACTTCCCCAAGATTTCAGTGGAAGCAATCGTGGAAATATAGTGCTAAGTAAGGTTCTTCACGAGACGATTTCGCTCAAGCATCTTGGCTGTTAACAGAAAATTCTCACGATGGCAACCTACTAAGTCAGGGGTTTGCTCGCTGCGGCTTCTCGACTGAAAACGGCTCTCCGAGAACACGAAGGGTCTGAAACACGGTATAACGGCCTGATTTCCCTATAAGAAAGTAAGCAGTTACTTAGGGGCCACCATTTATAGGGAAGACCTGCGCCTCGGAATATTCAAAAAATATTGTAAAATATTTGCATCTGTAAAAGAAGTGTTAATCAAATAGTCTAATGAACTAAAAAGTGTGTTATTTAAATTTATAATAATTTTTATTTTTTATAGCGTGAATTTCGATTATAATGTGAGTTTTTCAGGAAATATGAAGTAATTTGATGCTTGGGGTCCCTGCAATACTTAACTTTGGCTCTGCTCAGCACTTGGTATCTCACAGGTTGAATTACGACTTAAAGATCAGAACATCAAGTTAATGATGTACAGCGAAGTTGAAACGTAGAAGGAAGGAGTAAAATTTAAATGAAACAGTGTGAATGAAAAATGAAGTTTAGCCGAGGCTGATAGAAGTGACGAGAAGAATATTTTTATTCGTGGTGCAAATGGAGCTAGTGAAAGAAACTGCAGTGTAGCTGGTATTCTTGTAACACAAAGGAGAAGTAATATTGACTCTAAAACAATTAATTTAATTCTTGTAATTCACAGTTTTGAAAAGAAATCTGTGTAATATTAATGAATTAATTACATTTGTATTATTTATTACGTTATATTGTGCAAATGTAGCAATGGTACATAGAATATTATTTGAAAAGTGTTCACGCGTGTTTTGAGTACACAATAATACACAAAGGTTGTTAAACCTACATTATACATAGAATATTACCCTGGAAGATTCCCATGATTGTTCCTTACGTAAATACAAGTTCATTCTGCACCGCTCTCTCATGTCACTTATCACGTATTCAAATCAAGTCGATTCTCTTACCTCTGAATCAGCCCATTGTGAGATAGAACTCAGGGACTTACGGTGCTCGAGGTTGAAATTCTTCAGCCAGTACGGAACGACATACGGTTGCCCTTGCAGAACCGGTGATAACCCACATTTCATTATTTTTTGTCCACTAGAGGCAAACAAAGTTTGTGTAAATCCAGATGTGACTGAGTGTATGTATACTCTTCTTTCTGCTTTCCATGCGCAAGCTGTTGATCTATAAAAACGGTTGTACAGTGTTTGGATGCTAATTTTTGTTTTTGAAGGAATTCTATAATCTTCATTTTGTATATGTGAAATGAGGGTTAGCACTATGGTGTTCACGCTCCTTCAGTTATAATAAGAATACGTAGGACAAAATAAGTTCCACCGTGACAAAAATTACCTTGCATTTACATAGATGAAAGACAGTAACATTTCATTGGAAGACATGCAAAGTTAAATAAGGTGCCGTTTCCGCATACGTATTTTCTAAAGTCACTCTCGTCAAAAATCACAAACAAGTTTTTATAGCAGTATTTACTACAGACACATGAATACTCTCCGTTATTGCAAATACGAGGGAAGTTTTGTTCATATATTTAAGAGGAAGATGTTCTCAGGCAAGCGAATACTTGAGTCTACATGAAGGAATCATTGCGAGAAAGCAATATTCGAAGAAATATGACTGTAAAGCAAATGCTAAACATTGAACAGTAAGAATCAACAAGAGAAATATTTAAATGGCGATTTTGACTGACGTGCTACAGAATATGTTGTTTTACTTAATCTTCAGCCATTGGGTTGTACTAACAAGGCAGTGAGAATCTTGTATTGCTGGAAGAGTTCAGAAGACTCTAAAAGGTAAAGACTGACATCAACTGTTGAACGAAAGCCAACAAATCAAAGAACCGTGGGAAAAATATAATTACCAGTAAAATTTTTCAATTTTTGGTGAGGTTTGAAGGTTGTAATGCGAAAGAGTAGAATCCATTTCCAGGTAGCATTGTAGAAGTAGCGCAAAAGAGCGATTTGATTTTCTGCGTGAAGCAAATCGGTTGAGACGAAGGGGATTCTGAGTCCATTTCATACCACACACTTCCTCTTTAAGTACTGGCGGGGAAAACAAGCCGAGAGTTTGCGTTTATGGTTATTGACTTTGTTCTTTCCATATCTGTAACAGGTGTGGCTTCTTTTCTCTTTGAAGGTTCTTAACAGCTTAGTCTGACTTCATGATCAGTTCTGCGCTTATTTTAGCTTCAGTACACCTGCCAGAGCTGTACCTCTTGGAAAGTTCAATAGCTTTTGTATTCACAAAAGTGAAGTTGGTTTTAGTTGTAATGCCTTGTACTTTTACTTTAAGGTTCTGCACTTGACACAATTATTAGGTGAAAAGTTTTAAAATAATATTGCCTCGATTGGTTCTTTTGAACCATAAGTGCTGGACAAGAACTGCAATTTAAGTGAAGTAACCCAATTTCATTAATAGAAACATTTCTGTGCCTTTCTTCTAAAAACGTGTAAGACTCACAACAGGAAATTTCTTCTAAAATAAAGCAAACATCATCAAGCAAAAATTATCTAGGAGTCAATTTTGTTTCACGTCGAGAAACAATAGAACAAAATTTCAACGAAGTGAATACTTCGTTGTCAAGACAGTGGACAAGACAGTGGAGCATAACAAATTACAGAATTACGTTAGTCACATTTCAGTGTCCCTAAAAGAAATTAATTTCTGTAATCGGTATTACATTGAACGTTTCCTCTTGTTATCCGAAATAAATTCTGTAGTTTCTCTGAGTACGTCAGGAGAGGAAAGCTGTATATTGCTAGCCTCTGATAATAAGAAGCAGAATGCCACAGAATTGCAGCCTTATAAGCAATAGTATCCTTGGCGTCATCCAAAATTGCGGGCTTCTCATGTGTGCATGCAAATGGTTCTTTTGTCATCTGCGACATCTGAGGGTGACCTAACGTGCACGAGTGCCTCGCTCATCATTTTTCACATGAGCAATACCGGCAAATGTGACTTAGAGCATTAATTGATGGTACTGCAGTGCCTGTGACCGAGAGGACCTAGGGCTCGAGCCCCACGGTGGCAGGGGTTTCGACACTAGCTTATCAGCTAGGTCTAATTCAATTGCTGTCTGGAGAAGAAATCTAGCGGCCGGCTGCTCCGATTGGTAGTTTTCCGTGGTTTCTCCGATCAACACCAGGCGAATGCTGGAGCAGTACCCAACAAACAAGCCATGGATCACACGCGAACTTGCAAAATTTCCTTTATGTTCCTTGATATTTCCTCCCTCCTTACTTTTACACACACTCTCATGCACCACGGTACCAAATGTGTCTGGAGACCAGTCGGGAGTTTGGGTTGAGAGTTTGTTCCAGCTGGGGCGGTGCCTCGTTAGATAGCTGGTTGGGAAAATCCCCACAAGCCGACGAACGGCGGGTGCCAGACCTCGCCAGCCAGTGGGGGAAGATCGTCACCATCTCCCGCTATAAACACGTACTACAATTACGGGAGTAATGACCTTCGCAGTTTTGCGCCCGAAATCACTAATCAATCACATGCGCAATCACAGCACTGACAATTCACGTGTGCAATCTTAGCATCGGCTGTTCATATTAGGGTTCATGATTGCTAGATGGTGTTGTGGGCAGATCTACTGTAGGAAAAGATTATTAAGATCCAACAATAGAATAGCCTATTTGATAAAATATTGTTTCGTTGCTTAAGTGAAATATTTACTTACACGAATGTAATATGTTATACAATTATTTTTGCCAATATATTAGTGTTGTAATAAAAATGCTCATTTTGTCATTCTAGCCATTACTGTATAAACTTCTGCTTTTCAGTTTACTTATTTCTTCTCGCTTTTTTGTCCCATGTGAGTTAATGTTATTTTGAGTGTCTAAATGTTTCATCTAATCATTATTGTCACATTATCAATATTCGGAAAAAGGAAAGACCTGATGGAACAATCAACAAAATACAGTGTCAGAATGACTTCTGCATCAACTTCAACGATTTATAAAAAAAGCTCTGTAATATAGAAAAAGTACGAGTGCGTATTTTAGGCGAAGTAGTAAAGTGATGAGTCTTTTTCGGAGAATTCACACGTAACAATTCAGAAACTCTTAATCTATTCCCATAACTGGTGAAGTCGTAATGTTCTTGGCACCAAACCCTATGCGAAGAGAGTCAGCGAGAATATTTTATTGCCCGGGAGAGGTTTAACAGATTAACACATTCAATATTCAACATTCTTCCAGAATCTTGGCATAATACAGGATTTTCAAGTATTTCCTTTTCAAACATTTTGCAAACCTTTAAATAGCTTCTTGTCAATTCTACGAAATTTACCACGCCGTATTCTCACTATGTTCAAGCTTAATTCCGATCGTTTTGTATATCTTTTATGCTTACAACAATACCTTTCTAATATGAACTTACATTAATGTTTTGGTGCTTGTGTTTCGATAATTTCGATGAGGTTGTTCCAGTTTTCCTCCGTTTTACGTTGGGAATGATGTGGATGGAAAAAATGTTTCTTTTCTATTTTGTTCGGAATTGTGCTATCTATTCCCCCACGAATATCTGACAGACTTCCCTCATGGAGACATATATTAACCTTTTTACACTAGACACAATTGCTCGCTCCTCGATGTGTGGTCAGCAGTCTCACAAGGTCTTCCGCGACAATACACACATGAAAGACAAGGGTCCATGCCCACGGCGGGAATCGAACCCGCGACCCTGAAAATAATTATATTTTCAATACACATTATGAAATAACCAACAGATTGCTATACAGTCAAAAAGGTGAAAGCAAGAGAAATTTATTGGAATTCCTGAGGTGTTTGGCGCTGTATTTCAGACATGACTACATGTGACGTGCCTAACGGATTTTGGCATTGACTGTGAACTGCATTAAACATGGGAAGGGCAGGGTGAGGTCTCGAAGCAACAAGAGCCGTCAGCATTCGACGTTGATGAGTCCCGTCCATTTCCTTCGAGGACATCATCCAACGGATATTTCATGGCCCCATAAATTATTTCAACCCAAGGATTTCTCCCATCAGTCTTAGACAGACAGTCAAATATAATGTAATTATATTTGCAGGTGCAGAGAAACATCGTCACTTGTAAGGTGAATGAAAAGTAAAATTTAGTCTTCTAGAAGGTCTAGCTATCGAAGAATTCATCTATCGAAGATTTCAAGTTATTGCGCATTGCGTTAACGAGGTTCTACTGTATTGGTAAAAGAAGTTATTGCAGTTCGTTATCACACATCCCAAGTACACTAATAGATATGTGGCGTCCACTTCAAACACGTGCACATCAGGGAGCTAATGTTTATTATCTACGCAATGCGATAGTGTTTTATTAGCACACTTTTATGAATACTATGAAAAGCATCATAATAACACTTGTGTCCTTATGAAGGTATTGAAGTACTAGATTATTTCAACACTTAATTACGAAAACAACTAGTGATGCTACAACAGCACATACGTTTTTGCATTATTTGAAACCTTAATTGAAACCTGATTATTTGAAGCAGTAGTGAGAAAGTAAAAATCGATTTCAGAGATGAAGACCATTTAGAAAATTTCTGTAGATGAAAATTGGATCTTACAGAGGTATAATTCATGCGTTCGCGAAGGGTATGATTTTTAGTTTGTACATATGGAACGTCAGGAGGTACTGATCCGACAACATCCAGAAAACTGCAATTACTTCGTTCTCCATACCCCGACAGTTCAGGAATATATAATTTACTGTTTCCAGAAGAGGTCTTATCCTCTTTTTATTTCTTTTACCTGATTCTTCTGATTCTAATTCTTCTACCTGATTCTTTAGGGTAAATTTTGTAAAATCGTATGCCAAAGGCTTATTAATAATTTGGTTTCTTGCTTATCTCGGAAGTCTGCTAGTTTTTTATCTAAGGACCGTGACCAGGTACTCACTATACATAATAGTGTTCCGGAAATGGGAAATTACTAAGAGAAACTTTTTTCAGATTTTTCATGGAAAATGTACCACGACGAATAACTAGAGAAACGTTGGAATACCACAGTTCCTCTAAGACAGCAGGACTGGAATTCATCTGGTAATGGTGTGAAGTAACAGATATGTGATGAGGGCGAATAACGTTGCCTAGGGAAGAGGAAACTAGTTCTGCTAAAATAGCACGTACTTTCTCGCCCGTAATTTCACACAGAATTATGCGAAAAGTATTCAAATTTTCGAAAAATTGTACATGGCCTTTTTTCAAAATATATCTTTAAAGAAGAAATTTTATTAACAGGAAAAATCTCTATCTTCATAATTGTAGTTGTAGAAAGACACTGAACAAATAGTGAATATTTGCAATTTTTGAAAAATCAGAGTTTTTAACGAAAATCAGACTTGCATCATTTTATTGAACGTTCTTCACACTATACAACAACAACAAAATTTAATAAAATGGATCCATTTTTTTAAAAATTTTTAAAAATGCCCCAAAGGCTTCATGTAAAGTTCCTCCAAAATTAAAATATTGGTTTCAAATTCAAGGGGCCGCGACGTCATCCAGATGGATTGGGGAATATCAATTTTGAAGAAAACCGGCTGAACTGTTCAGCTGCTAGTGTTGTTCATGGACGGACGGACAGACGTTTTGCCGTCAATCGATTTTTCGGAAGTAAGGACCCACAAAACATTGATTCTGACTATCACGTGTTAGGGGATTTTTTTCTAAATTTATCATCTGGGTTTATCAACTTGTTCGTTATCAGGGACCTGTAATAAAAGCTTTTCTGCAGAAATTTGTTGCAGTTTTTTCGCGCAGCATTACATAACTTTCTCTCTATTGCGTAAGCAGTAGCGAGAAAATAAAAGAAAGTTAATTGCATGATTCCTGAAGAACTGGCAAGCACAGTTACCAGCGCTGGAGGTGAACCCTTTTCAACTTGGTGGTAATGGATTAAGGTAATTGCGTGTATATGGTTTCTTTGGCTAATGCATACTTAAATACCAACGAATTTTATGTAACAAAAGCTACAGAAACGCGTCCGCATAATGAATGAAGACACAGTTCTACTTTAAACTTCAATCGATGATGCAAATTGGACTGTTTGTTGCGAAGAAAAGGCATTCAAACTGGATAATATTTTCCTCAAATAAAACATTCTACCACCTTCCATTAATCAATAAATTAGTTGCTAAAAGAAAAGGACTTGCTGAGCCATTCTCATTTTTTGATAATAAAGATTTTATTATCTTCAGTTTCTGTCTTGAACTAAATATGAGCACGCATTCAGTGTTGGAAGTGAAAGCACTTTTTTTTCCAAATTGTCCATTTTCCAGTACTTGTGCATTCTGCAATTAAAACAAGTTTGAAACATTATTTACGTGAGGTGATATCAATGATTGCACTGAGTACAGCTACATATGTATGAACTATATATGTCACCAGAATTTGATATGCTTTTTAAAACACTTCTTTGCACTTCTTCTTCTTTGCACTTCAAAATAAATTCATTGCATTCAACAATAAATACTTAGGTGATTATGTAAACGTTTGAGTGGAGTACATCCTTTTTTGTTTGTACTTCGAAACACGATTATTGGCTTATTTAACAGTAAAATATATGATGACTGAAAGCGATAGAGGACGGCGCTTGGCACAATCTACATTTCTATACAATAGGCAACAAAAGCCGATCAGTGAAAAATCATTCCAAACTGAATCCTTCACTTAACCTTTTTAATGTAATGTAATAGTTTAAAGCCTATAATACGTACGGTTCTCGAAATATCACGTACAAAACAGCGTTTATTGTCATTCGTTTGTATCGGGTGTTATTGAGAAGTGTGAGAATTTATAATATCGAATCATGTGTTGCCTATTTCCCCAACACGGGGCTGCCGATGAAATCAATTGTGAATTGTATTGGAGAAAGTAAAACCGTATCATTTTTTAGATGTGAAAGTATAATAGAGAGCACTATAAAAATTAATTTACGTAATCATACAAATTTATGAAGGTCGTCTAATTTACAATGACATGTCTGTGAACAGAAAAAGTCATCAACACATACGACCTACTTTTGCAAGTGACAAGTTGCAACATCTGCATCAAAGTCAGTTTCAACTGTTACATTAACACTTTTTGTAGCAGGAAACACAAAACTAATAGCCTGAAAATTCATTACCACACTCGTCATAAAAATAAAACGGTAAAAACGAAATTAAATTCACTCTTCTCCAGTATCAAAATGGAAAAAAAATATTCCCGTAATTCTCATAAAAACAAGTACAACAGCTGTACCGAATATCAGACGTGTAATAATGTCAGTTACAATCCCGCGAAAACTGCACCAATTAGAAAATAGGAGAAAATGAAAGATCATTTATTATGTGTTAAAATCCGCATGCTTATGCAGCCAAGGCAGCTATTTCAACGGCAAGTTGTAATATCAATAGAATTTTTTGCAGTGAATATAAGTTCCACAAACGGACGTAAAAGTTTAAGGAACATCATAAATACACGGTGGGATACATGGTAATTTGTATATAATCTTCTATATACATAAAAATGGATGTTGGTGTGTATACATAAACTCCGAAACCGTATGTGTATGTGTATATATGTGTAATCTCCGACGCCGTGTGATCGATCTCCATGAAAGTTGGCCCTTCTAGGTATTTTTTCACCGAGAAAATTTATTTGGGGTTAATTCTGTTGTAACACCACAGGGCGGCGTAGAACAAACCAAATATTTCACTTCAAATGCAATGTGCAACACTTGGCAGCATTTTGAATCTTTATCGTTGAATAACTCCTAACCAAAGCATTTTAGAGACGTTTCTCACATCGTAATCAATAGGATGAGACCTTCATAAGCATTCTATTACATTATTGCTGGTCCGGCGCTTCTCGATATTATCTCACCTGCTCAAAGTCATGCAGACTCTGCAACCAAATGTGAATGAGAGGGACAGAGAGAGGCAGGGACAGAGACACAGAGACAGGGACAGAACGAGACGGAGAGACAAAGAGAGAGAGGGAGAAAAAGAGAGAAAAAGAGGAGAGGGAGAAAAAGAGAGAAAAAGAGGAGGGAGAGACAGAGAGAAAGTGAGATGAAAGGGGAAAGAGGGAGATGAAAGGCAGAACGTCTGCCGGGTTCTACCAGTCAGCTTTAAAAACTTACTTCTAAGTGAATTTAATTTTGTCTTTTGAAGTCGGACCTTCGAATAACGCATGATCTGGGACGTTGTCATCAGTTTAAATTTGCTTGTAACTTTCGCACAAATGACACATTTTTAGCTGCAAGAGATTTTTAAGCAACATTCACGTGAATACCGGGAAGAATCATTCGATCGGAAAATGTAGCTAAAAATTTAAAAGCTGAATTTAAAGGAAAGAATAAAGTATGAGACGCTCCGTACCTCAGAATCTGTTTACTCGTAAAACGTATTGTTCAATACTGTTTTCAAATTCCTGTTCACGAGCTAGTCTTTGTTGATGAGATCTTTATCATGTTGATATCGCGTATATATGTTTAGAAATGTTTTGACTGTTTTAATGAGAACACTGCGAGGAATTTATTTCATAACAGTGGCGTGAGTTAGACATGCTTTTTAATTGAAGTGCTTTTACAAATTCTTTGCGTAAAAGATTCTTCGAGTTAGGATATGACAGATCTACATAGCGAATTCAAGAAGATCTAGTCAAAGGGAAAAGCTTTATATTTAAAGTACTAAGAGTTTTCGTTTAAAAAGAAGATTGATCGGTCTACTCAATAAAAGTTTCTGATTTTTTCTTTAAATGAAAATGTATTATCACTTGCTCCGCTGCCGGCGGACTGCCCAGAAGTGGTCGAAGATGCTAATAGTGTTCACATTACGGCTGATACATCGACGTCGATGGTTTCAAAACATGGATGTTTTATAAGAAATATGAATGTTTTAACCTTCCGGTGGGCGCGTCTTTTTTACTCACATAAGTCGGCACGTAGGAGAACTGCCTGCTGCCTAAAGCAAACTGTCTTTTGAACCCTCAAAACTTCTATTATTTAATTGAAGAAGGAAGAATGAAAACTTGTTACTATTCATTGCTTTTTAATGTGAATACATTTTATAAATCACAGAAATGTAACTAGCTTTAGGTATAGAATACATTATTCATTATTTCAGAAAACGTTATAAAAATATAACAAAGAAAAAATTAACTACAAAATTGTTATTAAAGAGACAAATTAATTAAATGAAACAGTCTACTGTTCGTAAATTTTAGAAAAGCATCAACTGGTTTTCATCAAGCCGTTTCCAGTAACTCAAGAAGATGCCTGATTTCTTCGTCTGTTTCAGCCCTTCAGCAAAGAAAAACAAAAATAAAACAAGTAATAGGAAAAAATCAACAAAAAAATATTTTAACATAATTAATTTGGCTTACAATAATCAAAAATACATATAGACTAACAATCTGAATAAGTAAAATATTCGTTTGTAATACTAAAAATACACGAGTGGGCGCGGTAGAGCACGGAGTGATGCACTCAGAATTTTTTTTATTTTCAAATCTTCTCTACACTGATAGGGAGAAGGCAATTGAACGAACATTCCTGCATATCGGTTAGAATGTTTCGAAGTGAGAATACTGAAGCCTTCTGACATATCGAATAGCTGTACACTATTTTAGAACAATAAAAGGACGCCCGCCGCGCCCGCCAGGTTAAACATCGATGTATTAAAGGCGATGTTTTGTGGTCGATGTTTTTACGTTCTCGATGTTTTGTTTGTGAGTAAAACAGTTATCAAATTATACCATTTTTAAAAGATAGAATTGAAATAATAACTGATACCATGTCAGTTGGTGTGTTAGAACGAACCGAAAGCTTTCCTACTACCTTCAGTCAGTACGAACAGTCTATCCTTGCCTTACAGAGATGATCCCGACGCCATGGTATTTCCTAAGCATTTTCTGCACATGGAGAGGCGGTTAACTAACGTGCAGTAGACGCAGGGTTTACTCTTCTTACTGCTAACCGACTCCTTGAGATATACTTAAGCGCTCAGGCTTTCAGGCTTAGTTTTGTTAATTAATACTTTGTTTTGTGGTTTAAATCTTAATTAAAAAAATACACAAGGCAACTGTCTAATTAAAATTTTTCTCGCGAAAACATTAGTGTTTCACTAATGACATGGTGTCAATAATGACATGACAATAGTGCCAAAGGACAAAAAACAATGCAGTCGGTTTCTTAATTTTTTGACGGACATTAATTTGTACAATGAAATTTAAGAAAAAATGTATAAATTATTTCTATGTCACATAATTATGTATATTAAGTATAGCAATGTATTAATGTATTTGGTAGTTGATGCGACATAAAATAAAATAAATAAAAAAATTATGTTTCATATTGCTAAAACAACCACACTCGATATTTTAAAACGTCGATGTTTTGTTGTCGATGTCATTTCTTAGATCACAGACGAACAAACGAAAGAATGGGCAAACAAAACTTTTGTATCAAATCACTTTCCGATATCACGATCAGTTAAACCGTGTATTTCCGTCAAAATCTCGTCATTGACTTATTGAAGAATACATAGATTCTTCTTCACTACATAAAAAATATATAAAAACTGCTACTGCCGTGCTATAATATAAAAATTGGTACCACAATATGTTTTTTTAATACTACCACCTCTACCAACGCCAATCAGCAGAAAGTACTTCGTGCCATTTTTGATTGATTGATTGATTGATGGTGTTTCCGAGCACGTCAATTGGTATAGGCATTAATCTCGTTAGTGGAGTGAATTCTTTATTGGCATTCCTTTCTCGTTGTGGTGAGACCAGCGCCGACCTACTCTTCGACATTTTGCCTTGCGAGTGCTTTCCCACATGTCTCTTCAGAACCTCTTGGTCAAGAGACGCTGCCAAGAAAGTGACAATGCTACCTTGAGCGAAACTCAGCCGCTAAGCACAATTTTCCAATTTCCTCCTAGTTTGTATCTAATCGTTTGCAAAATACTTTACTTTCTTTAGAAAGGAATCGTCGGCTATGGACTCAGAAGATTATTTGCTGACCTGTAAAGATTGCAGTTCCTGAACCATGGTCGTAATAGATTTTTACAAAACTTTGTCGCACTTCGATTCGTTACAGATCTGTCTTTTTCGGCACCCCAATTATTCCAATTCACAAATGAGTATTTTTTATCATTTCCATACAAACAAGGATGATTTTTCTTATTAGTATTTTTATCATATTGCTTATTTATACTCACAGATTCGATTCACCGTAGGGATAAGCTTCTGGACGTTAGGCAACAACAGAAATAGTTGGCGAACTGAGGTATAGCAATGAAGCGTTACGTTATACTACAAAATATTACGTAATGCTGTTACGTTATGAAGTGTTACGTTATGCTCCCAAATGTTACGTTATGAATTATTTAGTCATTCTTATCGTCGTAAAAAGCATGCCGGAGCGTTTTTTACTCCTAAAATATCTAACCACGCACATTAACAAAATCTACACTCTCAAAATCATTGACTCTACACGTGTTCTGTGCCTACATTTCCCGTCTTACGGGAAAGGCGACAGTGAAACTGCATATTAGTAAACCTATAGTAATTTATCGCCACAATGAAAATTCCATTCTCGTTTCAATTCATCGACAAATATGTATGAACTTAGTAATTATTACAGACATATTAAATTCGGCGTAAACCTAAATGTCAATGATCTCCTTCTAAATGTAGTATCATAATTCACAATATAAAAGGTTTTTTAAGAATCACGCCTGGTTGGCGAGTTGTTGAAACTTCAATAAAATATTGAGAAGGTACTTGATTTTTGAGAAGGAAAGAAAACTTATTTATGAACGAAATCTTTCGTTGCCCTTCACTCAACGCAGAGTTTAAATTATCTGGAAAAGTTTCTCCCACCTGAGTTGTAGCTCACGCACTCTTCCGTGCATCATCAGAACAGAAAGATGCAGACTTCGTAGCTCCTCGAACGAAATTGTGTTCGTCTCCTTTTAGAAAGCACTGAACTTCGGAAAAGCTCATTCCATATTTTTAAAAGACTTTTTTGAGAACTTCCACCAAAGACTGCATCAAGAAAATATGAAATACATTAAAGCACGGCAATATAGGTACGAAATTGTAATATATTTATTTAACCCCTCGTCGTGAATATTATTGTAAAAAGTAATTCCGTTTAAGAGGTTACGAGGAAGTTGTCTGCAGCTCCTGAGATTCACCACCAATACAGATAACTTAATAAATAACAACAACAAAAATAACAACAACAATAAGAAGAATAAGAATAATAATTTACAATTAAAACTGGAGGTACGTACGAGCAACATCAAAACAAGGAACTACAAAAAAATAGTGAGAACATTACGGACACGATGAGAAAACACGATGAGAATTACATTCTGTGGACATCTTTGCAGATTACATTACAGCAAAAATTAACTGGAAGACTTTAATTGTTTCACAAAATTAAAGATGACCAATACGTAGTTTAAAAAAGTTGAAAAGGACTTGGAGGAGCGCAGAATTACACCAGCAGATGTTACTGAGCGATCGTCAATGAGGGCCAAACTTTAGAAATTCTCAGAATTTGAGAACAAACCAAAAAAGAACCATTTGAACCGAGGACAAAAGAGGAACATCGGGCCAGCATAAAAGAGATTATGGATGCAAAAATAAAAGAAAGAGGCAGAAATTTGAAATAAGCGTAGACCAAACGATTATTCGAAAAGAAAATAATAATAGTAATAATAATAACAATCTCAACAAAATAAGTAGTACAGTAATCATTTTCGTGTTTTCTGGAACTCAACCCCTTCCTATCTCATATAAACTAGTGATTTCCTCGACTGACCGCCTCCCTTCCTTACCTTGTCTACTTCAACATTAATGCTCCCGCCGTCCGAAATAGCCCGGTTGGTCTTGCTCCTACCTGGCGTATATTGCTTTGCCGTGACCGCTGTCATTCAATGATTAATATCAAGCAATGCGGCCGCAATTACCTCTTATCAAAGCTATTCATTTTGTAATCCAACCAATTCATCTCCTGTCCTCCTCCTGTTGCAGGAATGAACAACCACTCCACATATTCCACCATTGATTCTCAAATTCATTACAGGTAAATTTATGTACTCGTAAATAAATAGTAGCTTTACTTTCTTGTATACGGAGTAATATATTACTTTGTATATAGAGAATTTTGTAATGCTGTCGTGACAAGTGTATTTGTTCTACAGAAAAACTCATTTTGTAGCTAGCTGATATCGTAAAAAAGGATTTTTCTTGCTTCTATACGTAGTAAATTACTTTAATAAATAAGGGGAAAAGTATATGTTGTTTTAACATTAATAGTTACTTTTTCGCATAATTCATACGCAGTATAAATAAAGAATGTTATGTAATTCTGCAGAAAAAACGCGATTTTGGGGCTGAAAATCCTACTGAATGCTTCCGACAGCGAAAAAAAGGGATCATTCTTGTCCAGTAAATGACTCCCTCTAAAACACGATGTGTAGTCAGAATCCATATTTTGTGCGACCTTGATACAGAAAAACTGTTTGACGGCAAAATATCTCTCTCCATCCGTCTACCGCTCAACAACGTTCGCGACTAAACTACAACCATATTCCCTGATCAATCTAACTGATAATCTGAACCTTCGAAATTAAAGAGGATATTTTACTTTTTACAAGAATCCTTAACGACATTTTCCAATTGCACAGGTCCAATTTTCGTTGAATTATATCCATTTTCTATAATTGCAATAGTAATTTTTTTCTATAACTTCCTACAATATTGAAGACAGTGATTTTGATTATGAATAAAATCTGTTCTTCAAAATTAGGTCTTTAAAGAGATCAGCACTTTTTTTTCAAAATGTAAGTCGTTTTCTCAGAGTTTTCGTGGAAGAAAGGGGATTTAAAAAAAGATATGCTATACAGAACTTCAATTTTTTTTCTTTAAACTTTTTGAATTAGTGCTAGATGCGCTGAATTACATATCATAAGCGCCATTTTCTTGCATTCTTTTGATATTTCAAACAATTAACAAACGTATTTTTTAAATATCTGGAATGTAGTTAATATTTACCTAACTGGCATCTCGAATAACAGTCAAAATTCTATGTGAAAATTAGCTCGCAATTCCACATTTTTAGAAACGCTGAAAATACATTTTTATTGAGAACCATATTTTACTTTTCTATAACATTTTAGCTATATGCATTCTACTATTAGAGAGACGAAAAATTGAGTAAATGTGAAAAAAATTTCTTTTAGGCGTCTATCGGTAGAAGCTGGGAAGAAGAGCAATACAGAAATCTAACCTAGACTAAAGAGATTAGAAAACTAACTAGGGTGAGAAAGTTGTTTCAATTCTGTAGCGCCACTAGTTTATTTCTTTGACTTATCAGTTTTCTCCTTTCAATAGCGATTCGTTGAACCCTAATGTTTATGTGACTGTCGTTTGCAAACGGAGTTGCCACTCGAATTCTTATTCATTTGCATAATACGCGCACATCTGCAACCTCGTCAACGTTCTATACATATTGAGGTACTACTGCGGCAGACATGCTCCAGATGCAGACAAGATGAACTGCAATGTTCCTACAAATCCCTCGTTTTGATAAATGATAAAAACTTGCTTAAGAATAGTTAGTTTTGTGGCTGTACTGCTTCTGTTTCTTCTTTCTCATTTATACTATTCCTAATAATATTCAAGAATGGAAAACACAGAGAAAGCCTTCATTAACACTT
Source organism: Acheta domesticus (assembly GCA_031308135.1). NCBI lineage: Eukaryota > Metazoa > Arthropoda > Insecta > Orthoptera > Gryllidae > Acheta > Acheta domesticus. The sequence goes on along the minus strand of JAHLJT010009419.1, from coordinate 60,259,035 downwards.
TTGAAATGAGAAAGTGAAAAAAAATTGATTTCAACATGCCGTACATTAATTTTTTTCCAGACATTATTTATTTTAACGTAAAAGAAAAGATCTATCTTATATTGTTTTGGAATGTTCAAGGCCAATCTGTGTAACCTATGTAACTAGTTTTGCAATTTTGTAATAAATTCATCGTTTTGATAATATTTTGTTGTTATTTGTAGTATGTTTATATGTTAAGAAAACAAACACCAAAACCAGTTTTTCCTAAAATTATTAAAAATTATTACCAGCCGTGTCCTCATATTAGCATTGATTTTCAGGCTCCCAATTCAAATATATTATTATTCCGGCCCTGAGATGAGTAAGTATTGTTGTCTATTATGAAATCTGAACTAGAAATTTAAAATTAAATAAAGATATAAATAATAAGGAGAAAACAGTATTTTTCTTAAAATATAATATTAAAAGCAATGAGAGAGATAGGATTGATTTCAATGTCTACATTCAGAAACTAGTGGTGCTACAGAATGGCACAGACTTTCCCGTATTAATTTTCTATTTCCTTGGGTCTTCGCTAGCTATTCGGAATTGCCACATGCTCGTTCTTGCCAGCTGTCATCTATCAACGCCAAAAGTACATTTTTTGTACGCCAAAAGTACATGTTCTTAATTTTACGGTTTCCTATTGGTAGAACGAAAATATTAATAATATTAATTTTAGAATATTAAAGAACACAAAAACCTAGCCCTTAAAGGCTATTTTCTTTTAAAAATTATGTGCCGTTTTAAAGAAAATTGCGTTTTAGCGCTACTAAAAATGCGAAATTTGAAGCTCATTTACACAGAAAATATTTGAGTTTTCAAAATACTTTATTTGAAGTTATTTGAAGCACTTACACTCACAATTATAATAAATCTTTATAAATTGCTGGTAATGTGAATATTAAAGATGTGAGAAATCCTTTAAAAAAATACATTTGTGTAACTTTTGAAAAAACAAAAAAAAATCCTCAAAATAAACTTCACGTCATATTAAAGAGTGCCATTAGCACTATCCGATCGAAAAGTTTGAAGACATGTTTTTAGCCATTTATGAGAAAATGGCGTTTGAGCGTTTCTGAAAATACGGAAATTTTAGCTAGTTTTCACATAAAACGGTTGTTTTCGACAAACTTTACTTGACATTATTTAAAGAACATCTACTCATAAATATAGTAATGTAAAAAAATCGCCGCTATTGTAGATATTAACGACGTGAGAGACAAGTCAAAAAATTATATTTTTGCAATTTTAAAAACAAAAGAATACAGCAATATGGCGTTTATGTCATCTCATAGGGTACATTTAGCACTATCCCTACCAAAAGTTTAAAGAAAAATTTGGAGCCGTTTTTGAGAAAATCTAGTTTTTGTAATTTTTTAAAAATTGCATATATTGCACGCAATATTGCGCTAAAGCTACTAAAATTTTCAAAACAATGTACATGACCTTCAACAAAGAACTCACTTTGGAGAACACATTTTGTTTGAAGGAAAAATCTCTATCTTTAATTTTGAATTGGAGAAAGATGCCGAAAAAAATTCAAACTTTCACAAGTTTCGAAAATTCGGAGTACTCCGTGAAAATCGGACCTATGCCATGTTAATAAGTGTATTTTACTCTATTCATACAAGAAATTTAAAGAAAAAAATTGGAGCCATTTTTGAGAAAATTTTGAAAATCCCCGGGAGGCTTCATATAAAGTACCCCCAAATTTTGATGAATCTTTTTCAAAATCTCAAAGCTTTGAGTAGAATCAGATCCACTAGGGAATATCCATTTTGGAAGAAATCGTATGTATGGTTTAGGCGCTAGCAATGTTCACAGACCGAAGGACGGACGGACGGACGGACGGACGGACGGACGGACGGACGGACGTTTTCCTTTCAATTGTTTTTTTCGATATCAAGTACCCAGAAAAGAGGGTTTATGGCTACACCACGTGTTAGGGGATTTTTTTCTTAATTCAGCAACTGGTTTTATCCACATTTTCGTTATCACGGCCTGGCAATGAATTTTTTTCCGCCGAAAATTGGCCATTTTTTCGCGCAGCATTACATAACTTTCCCTATATTACGTATATCAGTCCGTGTATACGTACGTATACGGGCAAGTAAAAATCAAACATGCTTATTATAATATGAGACGTATTTTGAAGTTAAGATGGATGTGAAAATTTCCTGCTACAGCATACTACGTAGGTGTCCAGATCTTGGTAAATATAAAACATTTCAATTATGTTTTCAGAATGCATTGTTCCATAACTTGTAAACTTCTCTTATTTCATTAGTCCTAGAGATGAAGTAATGAACGACATGAAACAACATTTTGGAGGGGGTTCCATTTTCCGTGCAATGCATATGTTGTACTTTTCCACAGTTCGTCCTTTTGGACAATGCAATCGCAAGGGTTGAGCTAGTAACTCTTCCATCTCGTAATAACGTCTAATTCAGTAACTTGCGAAATGCGCCTCGCACCGCATCCGCATCCATCCATTGCACGAGGTCGCGTCCGCAGGATGACGTCGAGCGGTTAATGAGCGCGGGATTCCGGGAGTTTACACCTCGCGCTGATTGGGTCGCCCGCCGCCCCGCCCCCGCCCCTGCTGCCACGCCGTCTCTCATTGATCGGCCGGTCGGACGCGCGCGGTCCCGCTCGCATTGCACGCCCCCATCCCCACTCCACGCCCGCACGCCCGCCGGCTCACCATCTGCTCGTCTTCCGCTTTCACTCGCCGAGCTCCCGTTAATCGTCCCCGACCATAGCTCACTCCCATCCGTCGGTTGCGCTCCGCCACTCGTCTACCGCTTATACACTCGAGCGTCCGCGCTCTTCGTTGGTAGCTAATCACCGGCCGCCCGCACCTCACCCCCGTCGCCTGGCCTGTGCGTCTGTCGGCAGCCCCTGTCACCGACTGCTCGCCTGCCGGTTCCATGTGCCGAACGCGCTGCCGGAGTTGCTAATCACCTCCGCTCATAGCTCACTCCCATCTGTCGGTTGGGGACCGCCACTCGTCTGCTTCCGTAGTCAAACGTTCACATCCATCGTCGCTTGCTAATCAGCCATCGTCCGTGCCGTTCGCAGACCGCTACCGTCTCCTTTGCCTCTTAGTGCGTCTATCGGCTTCCCATCATCGTTTCTTCGACTTATGCTTCTATTTGCTGAACTTATCCTGAATTTCTAATCACCGCGACCCATTGCTCACACCCATCTACTGGCTGTTTCTGGGCCTCGATATTCACGCCCTACGTTTGACGTTAATTTGCCGCCTTTTGGCACAGAGCTCACAGCCAAAGTTCACTGGCATCTCCTTCGGCTCTTGGGGCGTCTGTTGATTGGTCTCTGCCACGTGCTCTACAGTCTATCGTCTTTCGCATGATTGAATTATAATTTTGTTTCCGGGCACATTAGCTGCGGTAATTATTAGTCCCGCAAAGGCAGTGCATGATATTTCAGGGAGATCGCGGAGTCTCTCCCCTGATGGAAAAAGAAATTCGACGCCGACCTACACGTGAGCTTGCAAGTTTTCCGGTATCTCCGCCTACGGGGGCTGTCCCATCCTGCTTAAGCACTAAGCTTCTAACGTGTGTGGAACAAGCTCCTGCCTTGTGTGGATGTGTAGTACATGGAAATATAATTATGAGCTGCGTGCGTATGTATGTATGTAGGAAGGGGGAAGAGGGGACAAGGATGACTAAGAAAAGATCGCGCGCGGTCCGTGGCCCATTTGTTACAGAACGAATCTGATATTATCCGGAATCTGATATTACAAATCTGATATTATCCCGAAACACAGAAAACTACCAATCAGAGCAGTCGCCCGTTAGAATTCTCCTTCAGACAGTGACTGAAGTCCGCCACTGTCTGATCTCAAACCACAGGATCTCTCGGTCAGAAATACTGCAATTGCAATTGTTTTTGATGATATTCACCAAAGTCTAAAACCCACGCTCGTCGCCCGTTCAAACTTGGTCTCTTTCCTTGATCGTCTTCTGTTGCTTACCCGACGCTCACAGTGTAAACCTAACTTTCAATCGCCCGCCGCCCACAGCCGTCTCCCTTAAAAATCGTAGTCATAAAATGATGAGACATATCCCACTCTGTATTATCCTAACCACATGGCAAGTGCACGGTGTTATTCATGTATCATGTAACTTGTGGCCTGATGAGACATATCCAACTCTGTATTATCCTAACCAGACAGATCACATTGTCGGCTAGTATAGTTGAGATGGTCCAGCGGACTATGTCGGCAGCACCCTCAAAGCTAGAAACGAAAAACGGAGATGGACCTAAGTGCTGCCTCCGGCATTTATCAGAGATTTAGGACGAACACTGTGCGAACATCGTGCAAAACTCGTACGATTTCAAGCGATATAAGCCACAAGTTTTTCTTTGATGATATGCTGTGCAATAATCCCTAATAATTTAAATCGAGGAAAATTTGCAATAGTTGCGGCCGTCGATATTTAGAAAATAAAATAAGAAAAATTATACAACTTCCATTTTTCGTAATGGTTAAAATATAATACATTGTTGAAAGTACTTAATAGATAATTCATAAATTAATGATTTTTGAAGACCGGTATTTTTGATTGTCTACTCACACACAACGCAAAACATGGAAGCCAACTGTAGAAACAGTTTGCTCTTTCATTATTAATGATAAATTTAGAACAATGTGTCTGAATCTCAGTGCCGTAGATAACAGGAGATCAGTCCATCTCCCAGACTTAAGGGTGAGGAGTTATTTTAGGGAAGGAAGGATCGTGTGCGGCACGTGATGCCTAGGTTATGACATTGTTTCTGCATTCGCATGACAGTTATGGGAGAAAACCATGGAAGCACCAATCAGTAGCGCCTTTGAGTTCTCGACCAATCTCATGGTCTGTCGCAGTAACGTAGCTGAAGTGGAAACTCCTCCAGTACCGGGTATCAAATCTAAACCTAAAACAAATCTATTGATACGAAGCTTCGGGTTTGGAACTATACACACTATCGCAATTGAGTTGAATTACGAACAAGAATCTTTAGCCATTTAGAATAGTTTTGTGTAGATGCAATCCGACACTACTCTTTACAACTAATGAAAGGTACACTATTGCCAAAGAAGGGCTTAACACATAAGTAGAATAACATTTAATTTCAACGTTACGTATCTATTTGAATTATTAATTCTTTAAATATATTGAACTGTTTCACTACTTCTTAACGGATGTTTTGATAATTTTAGAAAATTTAGAAAATGGACTTTCTTTATGGACAAATAAATAATTTGCATGCAATATTTAAAGTAATCCTACAATGTGGATGGAAGAAAGTAAAAAAGAGTGAGTGAGGATAGAAAGTGGAGTGGGAAGAAGAGTAGTTCTTTAGAGTAAGAGAATACGAGGCAGAATGCTTAGAGAGGGAGACTAGTTTGTAAAGAAAATCTTTAAGGAAAGAGATTGGGAGTTACAAGGGGAAGGTGCGTTTAAAAAAATTTGTAGATATAACGGGATATATAAATATAAGAGTCTAGTACAGGCAAAGATATCTAAATGGAATAAGAAAGGAAATAGATTAAGAATAGTGATTTACATTAGGGAAGAAGGTTAGATACTGCAAGTTCTCGACGGACTAGGGGAAAGGGAATGTTGGGTATGTGACGGGGAGGAACAGACATGTGTGCATTAATGGACGGGTGTAGTAGGGAATGAAAAGTCAGGTAGCAGTAAGAGATGTTAGAGTGAGAATGAAATCCGTCCTATGGGATAATGGGGAAGGGGAAAGAAATATGAAATAAATTAAGGATAGAGGAAAGCGGCAGGGATGGATAACGTAAGGGATATAAGGTTAATGGAATATTTTCATTACAGTATTTTGTAAAGGTGTAATTTTGCAAAAGCGTAAAAAGCACAGGCGTAATTATGTCAAATATGTAATGAATAGAAAATGGTGTGATAAGAAGTAGAAAGCTCGAATCTAAACTGTAGTTTTATAAGCAGAAAGTTGAAAATGTACTTAACCTGTATTTGAACTAAACAACGATTATTGTAATAAACTTTACTGTAACAAAGTTTTCATTCGCACAATTTCATCTATTTGAAATGCTCCTATCATTCGTCACAAACGATCCACCTTTATTTTTTGCCCACAGCTCATCTTTCACGAGTTACTTTCCTAAAAGAAACAAAGTCCACATGATGCAAAGGACCTGTCACACGACGTTTCATACGCGAGAAAGCGCGAAATGGCTCCATGCATTACGTCGCCTCGCAAAATTAAATGCAGTGTAAACAAAAAAGGGCTGTCTCCGCGCCGCGGCTTATCCCCACTTCTTTTGTTTTATCTCCGCAGTGCAATTTTTGGCGCGGCTTCTCTGGCCGCCGCCAGCCCTCCCCGGGGCGCCCGCTTCCGCATAAAGACGTCAGGCGGGTGGCGACAGTGAGGACGAGGAGCGAAAGAGGACACGGAGGGGTTAGGAAAGGGGACGCGATGGACCATGGAGGTGTGAGGAGTGGATAATGGAGAAGTCTGTGATGGACGGAAGGTGGGATGGGCAATAAGGTAATGGGCAGGACGAGCGGACTGGCGAGAAGGGGATGGAAGGATACGGAGTAGCGTAGGGGCGAGTGAGGGTTTGCGGGAGAACGAGAGGAGGGTATGAGGGGGAAGGAGAGGGTGAGTGGGGAGACACGACTAGACAAAGGTGGAAAGGAAGGGGTGAGCGGGAGAGAGGATGGGATGGAGAGAATGATGGGGATGGGCAAAGAGGAAAGGAGAAATTGCGGAGAGGTGGGATGAACGAGCAGGAGGGAATGAGTGGGAAGGAAGATATGGGCAGAGACCAGAAGAGACGTGCCAGGGGATGGGTAGAGAGGAGGAGAGGAAAGTGTGTGAGAGAAGGAGGGGACGTTTGAGGAGGAAGAGGAAGACGGGTGGTGGAAAAGGAAATATGTGGGGATGGAGGGATGAATGGGGAGGAAGGGCTGAGGATAGAAGGGGGGATGAGCAGCTAGAAAAAGAAGATCGTGGAAGTGGGGTTGGTGCGGAATGTGGTGAGGTGGGCGGAATGAAGAGGCGGTCTGGAAGGAGAAGGTGGGTTGGGAGAAGAGGTGGGAGGAGAGGATGGGAGGAACTGGCAGGAGGGAATCAGCGGGTAGGAAGATGGGAGGGTGGAGGAAGGGATACGTGCCGAGGGGGGAGAGGGAGGAGGAGGATGGGCGAGAAGGAGGGCATGGGCGGGAGACGATGAGGAGCAGGGTGGAGGGGAAAGTAGAGGGTTGGCGGGGCCAAGATGGCGAGTAGAGAGGAAAGTGTGAACAGAGAGGAAGGTGCGTGGAGGGTGGATGTGGGGGGAGAGTGAAAGGGGAGCCAGGAGGCTTCTTGCCAAAGCGGACACTCGAGAGACTACAATTGCATTTCAAGGAATATCACCGCTTTGACCGTCGTCTCTTGCGCCAATGCTCATTGCCACGCGACTGCCTGCTCATTGTGTTTATATTAAATCACCGTCATCTCCTCTGAAAGTAAGCCAAGAGCTTGTTCTTTCACTAACAACTTCAATATTTTTATTTATTGAAGTTCTTTTTCCATCTTTGCCTCGGAATGCAAACTGAACTCTGCCCGTTTTCTTTAATACTCCCTGCTATTCTCACAATGTACTTGCTCATTTCTGTTAATGCGACAATTTTATCCTCTCCTTGCAGCAGTAATCTACTCACCGATCGGATTAGTTAGGCAGAAAAATCGAATATATTTGTTTTTTCCCTCTGCCAGATAATGTACTGTTAATTTTCCTTATTAGAGCATATTCGCGACCTTCTGGTGAGTTGAATTTCACTTATTATTTTGCCTATGTATGCTGCGTATTTGTCTTACCATTGTGACTTTATTACGCTATAATTACGATACATAATTATTACGATAGTATTGAATATATCTAACAAATTAAAAAATCATTTACTTTGATAAATTTATTTCGTTTTTTACTTTCCCGTATACGTACGTATATACGCAGTAATATACGTAGTGTTGGGAAAGTTATGTAATGCTGCGAAAAATCGATTTCGAGATTTCAACGGAAATACACGTTTTGGGGTCCCCTGATACGGAAAAAGTGGGTCTTTTCAAAACGTTCGTTCGTCCGTCCGTCTGTCCGTCCATCTGTCAGTCTGTAAACAACACTAGCGCCTAAACCATCAGTACGATTTCTTTCAAAATGAATATTCCCTGGTCGATCTGGTTCCACTCCATTTCGAAAAACATTCTTCAAAATTTGAAGGTACTTTACACGAAGCCCCTCAGACATTTTCAAAATTTTTTCAAAAAAAGCTCCAAATTTTTTCTTTAAATTAATTGTAAGAATAAAGTAAAATGCACTTGTAAAGGTGGCATAGGTCCGAGTTTCACGGTTAACTCTGAATTTTCAAAAATTGCAAAATTTTGAATTTGGTTCTGCGCCTTTCTATAACTACAAAATTGAACATAGAGATTTTTCCTCCAAATGAAATTAGTTCACCAAAGTGGGTTCTTTCAATAAGGTTATGTACTTTTTGAAACTTTTACTACTTTTCAGGCAATATTGCGCGAAATATTTGCAATTTTAAAAAAATAACAAAAACATTTTCTGAAAAACGGCTCATATTTTTTGAAATATCGGTTTAAATGCTTTAAATAACGCCAAGTAACATTTCTCTAGAAATCGACTGTTTTCTGTGAAAACTGACACAAATTTCCTCATTTCCAGAAATGCTCAAACGCCATTTTCTCAAAAATGGCTCCAAATTGTTTCTTCAAACTTTTCTAATGGGTAGTTCAAATTACACTCTTTAATGTGACGTACATTTTTTTGTTTTTGCAAAAATTACATACATGTAATTTTTTAAAATATCATTAACACCTTTAATATGCACATAACCAACAGTTTGTAAACACTATTGTATTTGTAAGTTAAAGTGCTTCAAATGACTTTAAATGAAGTTTTTCGAAAACTCAAAAACTTTCTGTAAAAAAAAAGAGCTTCAAATTTTGCATATTTAGTAGTGTTTAAACGCCATTTTCTTAAAAACGGCTCCAAATTTTTCCATGAATATTGCCATTGGGGATGAGGTTTTACTGTTCTGTAATAGTATAAAATTAATATTTCCGTTCTAACATTAGGAAATCGAAAAATTAAGAAATTTAAAAAAATACTTTGGATGGAGACAGATGGTAGCTGGCACGAGTATGTGACAATTCCGAATAGCTAGCCCAGACCCAAGGAAATAGAAAACTAATACGGGAATGTCTGTGCCATTCTGTAGCATAACTAGTTAAATATTATGTTCAAATTCAATACTGTTATCGTTTCCATATTGACTCAGCTCTTGTAAGTACAATTAAAACTCTCTATTGTACATTTTTCTAAAGTTGTATAGGTTTTTTCTCTTGCTCTAAATTATTTACATTATCTATTCCAATAAGAATTCGAAATGTACATTTCCATTCCATTTAATTAACTTTCATATGTAATTAAAAAATTAAGAAAAATATATTGGCGTAGAAACACACGTGAAGAAGGAACACACGTGAATAAATTTGTTGGGTAGTGTGGTGCAAAACTACGAGAGAGACCACAAGTACTCTATCCGTGAAATATATCTACACTGAATAGAGGAGTGTAGTATATGAGAGGGAGTATTCTTTAAAGTGTTTTGAAACTTTTTGAAGTCTGAAGTTTAGGCTGGGGATCCCTGTGTTATTTTTCCCGTAGACGAAGAATTAATCACAGATAAAAATAAAACTAAACTACAACGAAACGATCCAGCAACTATTTTTTCGTAAATAGGATGTTACGAGTCTGGATTAATTGGCGGTCAAGTGATGCAGATCGCATTTTTATTTATTAATTATTATTTTTGTCCAAAATATAATCTACAAAAAATATATCTTACAAGTAAGGAGTGGAAAAGAGAATTGAACTTCCCTATTAAAAGAACAAGCATTTACGAATAGAAAGAGATGCAATATGACGATTTTGAAAATATGAGAAGCAGAAATTTGGGACGGAGACCCAATAACTTGTCTCCGCCACGATTTATTTATTGTCGATTTCGATTTAATTATTGTGACTTTTAAGTGTAATTTAAAAAACATTTTGGAAATGCTTTTTCCTTAAAGTCTTACAGGACGGATAGCGAACTCTTTCCCGTTTATTGTTTTTAGGGAAACATTTTGTGCCTTTAATAATCACAGACTGGGCCTTCCGTTTAAGATCACTAAAGACCGTGAATTTAAGACGAGTCACGTTTTCTCGTTGGGTGGAAATCTTCAGATAACAAAAAATCTCAAGACGAACGTTTTGGATAAAAACGAATCCTGTAATCGCATTAACCCCAGAGTGCTCGCAGTAGATCTGTGAGATCCAAGCCAGAGCAATTTTGTATCCCCGAATTATTTCGCTGCACAAGACGTCTGATAGTTCATGTATTCCTTCATTGTACTTTTCTGAGAACGTCTGGCCTTCTATTTTTACTTTCCCGTATACGTACGTCTATACGGAGGAATACACGTAGTGTAGGGAAAGTTATGTAATGCTGCGGAAAATCGATTTCGAGATTTCAACGGAAATACACGTTTCAACGGAAATACCCCTAATACCGAAAAAGTAGGTATTTTCAAAACGTCCGTCCGTCTGTCTGTTCATCTGTCTGTCTGACCGTCTGTCAACAACACTAGCGCGTAAACCGTACGTACGATTTCTTACAAAATGGATATTCCCAGGTCGATCTGCGTCCACTCGTGGCGCCTCGATTTTGAAAAACTTTCTTCAAAATTCGAGGGTACTTTACATGAAGCCCCTGGACATTTTCAAAATTTTCTGAAAAAGGCTCCTAATTTTTTCTTTACATTTCTTGTAAGAATAGAGTAAAATAATTAAAGTAAACTTATTAAGGTGGCGTAGGTTCCATTTTCACGGTTAACTCTGAATTTTCGAAAATTGCCAAAGTTTGAAATTTTTCGGCGTCTTCCTAGAACTACAAAATCGAAGATAGAGATTTTTCCTTCAAATAAAATCTGTTGTCGAAAGTGAGTTCTTTCATTAAAGTCATGTACATTTTTTGAAAATTTTACTTGTTTTCGCGCAATATTGTACGCTATATTTGAAATTTTAAAAAAATACAAAAAACAGATTTTCTCAAAAACGGCTCCAAATTTTTTCTTTACATTTTTCGTAAAGATAGTGCTAAATGTGCTCTATGAGAGGACGTCATATTCCTCTATTTTTTTGTTTTTTTTTCAAAAATTGCAAAAATGTAGTTTTTTAACTTGTCTATCACGTTGTTAATATTTACATTAGCGGCGATTTGTTCACATTATTATATTAATCAGTACATGTGCTTTAAATAATGTCAAATAAATTTTCTCGAAAATTGAATAGTTTTCTGTGAAAACTAGCTCAAAATTAGGCTTTTTCAGAAACGCCATTTTTTCAAAAATTATTTCAAATTTTTAGTTCAAACTTTTCGAACGGATAGTGCTAATTGCATTCTTTAATATGGCTAAAGTTAATTTTGGGGTATTTTTTTGCTTTTCAAAAATTACAAAAATTGTAATTTTTTTGAAAGTTCTCTCATACTGTTAAAATGCACATTTTCAGCAATTTGTATACACTATTGAATTTTTGAGTGTATGTGCTTCAAATGACTTAAAATGACGGTTTTAGAAAACTCAAAACTTTTTTGTAAAAAAGAGCTTCAAATTTCGCATTTGCAGTAGCGCTTAAACGTCATTTTCTTGAAACAGCTCCAAATTTTTCAACGAAAATTGACATTTGGAGCAAGGTTTAATTGTTTTTTTATATTCTTAAAATAATTGTTTTGTTCTACTCTTGGAAAACCGAAAACTTAAGAAAATGTCGAAAAAAATGTAGTTTGGGCGGCGATAGTTGGCAGCTGTCAAGAGTATTCGTATTTGCAAGTCCGAAAAGCTAGCCGAGACTAAACGAAACAGAAAACTAATACGGAAAAGTCTGTGCCAATCTGTAGTACCACTAGTTATTTTTACTTTCCCGTATACGTACGTATACACGGAGTGATATACGTAGTATAGGGAAAGCTATGTAATACTGCGGGAAAAAATATCCAATGTTTGCCAGAAATAAATTCGTTGCCGGGCCGTGACATGTGTGAGAGAGACATTGCAGAGATATGTGAGAGACACATTGCATTGAAAAAGTGAATAAATGTAGCTGCTAAATTAAGGGGAAAAAATCCCCTAACACATCGTGTAGCCCGAAACCCTCTTTTGTGGGTCCTTGATACTGAAAAACCAATTGAAAGGAAAACCTCCGTTTTTACCGGTTTACCTATGTACATGCTGTAGTAAGCGTAATTCGTACTGTCCCCTTCATTGATTCTCTGTCATTTGGAGGCATCATAGGTGAATTATGACACCAGAGAACCTGTTGCTACTTCTCCCCGCGACGAAACCACTGACGGTGTCACTGTCTAACGTCAAGGATCGATTGATTGTTTATTTCGTGTTTTCGGGCGCATAAACTGCTTTGATTACTAGTTACCCTCTGTTGTGGTTACCCGTTAGTGTAGTGAATGTTCAATACCGGTAGGTGGCGCAGCTCTTCCCTTTCTGGTAGAGTCCCTAGATACCGAGAGTTGCGCATTCCATTTTTCCACCGATCCCGCCATTTTATGTCCAGTTGTCAGCAAAATTGGAACTGAGTGTTATTCTGTGTGTTGAGAACCATTAATCTATCCAAACCAATCTGAATTCTTGAAAACCACTACAACGTCACCAAATGTTAAAATAACCCTTCATTTCGTGATTGGTGCCTGGCCGGATTGTCGAGTGAGAGGATATTAAATGGCGGCGGTTCCGCTACTCTCTGTATCTAGGGACTCTACTTTCTGGAACGTGGGTTCCGGTGCCGGCAAGCATGTCGACTTGTGGGGCGTTTCTTCTTTCATGTATCTTCACCAGCGCAGCATCTCGCCAGCCGGGACAAACGCTAATCTCACGACTGGTGGCCCGTTTTTTGATTTATTAATTTTATTTATTCTTTTATTTATTTGATTTGATTTGATTTATTAATTTTTTATTTTGTTTATTTTATTTATTTTGATTATTTATTTATTTATTTATTTTATTATGATTCCGAGTGGCACCGGCGCCGACCTACCATCGACTAACGGGGTTTCCATTAACCAGGTATCTCCCACCATCGGGGTATCACCCTAGCCGAGACGAGCTCCAATCTCCCGATTGGACTCCCTGGATGTGTGGTAGTGTAGTTCATTTAAGTGTAAGCATGTGTAAGAAGTAAAGATCGTGCACAGTCCCTGACTTATTTGTTACGGTACTGTTTCGGTATTCGCCTGGCCATGATTCGAGAAAAAACGGAAAACTACCGATCAGAGCAGCCGGCCGCTAGATTTCTCCTCCAGACAGCGACTGAATTCGACCAGCTATCTAGCTGATCTCAAAAATATGACATCAGTTGATGCTCTGAGCCACCTCTCCGGGTTTGGTCTCCCTTCAAGTGTGGCTGTGTAGTGGATGAACGTGTAAGAATGTGTGTAAGGGGGGAGAAATTAACAGGGGTGCCGAAGGAACAACCGCACGCTGTCCGAGACTCATGTGAGAATACACTTCTAACATTCGCACGGTGTTGATAAATAATAATATAAAACAGTGTAATTTATAAAACATTAAGGTACATTAAGAAAAAATCTTCTGTAATCTAACTCTGCACTGAATGTTTGTACAATTAAGACCACATTGCACTTCACTTCACAATGACCCTTTAATCACTTCCTTCTTATTTCCCTGCTCTACACGACACCGCACTTCACAATATAACACTTATGCATCACTATATAACCTACTATTCTCAGTTAAGTCCATCATTTACTTAGTAAAACCTTTAATTAATTTCCTGAACTGTTGGACGCTTCGAGGAAAAAGGTTAAAAGATTTTTGAAGGCAATCTTTTCCATTCCGTTATCTTTCGATTTGAAAGAAAATTTCCTGACATCCGTTCTCTGTCGTCTTAAATTTATTTTGTGCCTATGATCCCCCTCTACTGATGTATGTAGGAATACTTTGCCGATTAATTTTTACCGATTAACTTTTTTCCAAGCTGGATGACCGCTATAAGCTTTATATAAAGCGCAGAGTCTCACTACTAATTGCCTTTTATCGCACCCCTGCCATTTTCTTGTCCGCGAAAATAAATTTTGCTACTCTACGCCAAATCCTACCCACATTTTTACACTGAATAATTTTGTACGGATCTCAACAAATTGTTCTATATTACATTATCGGACAAACAAGTGATATATTAGCAATTTCCTTCGCGTTTGCCTTCCTCCTTTTTAAGATGCGCATTACAAAGTGAAGAGATCTCCATGTTTTCCCTACTACAAAAGCTACGTGACTTTTCCACCTTAATTTACTATCGAAATGGATTCTTAGGTACTTGCACGAGGGAACTCTCGGAATAATGTCGTTATTTAAACGGTGAGTTGTTCGTTTGTCATCAGGAAAAAGGAACTATCTAAGCTGCCGACCGGTAGAATTCTCTTCTAGATATCGGCTGAACTCGTCCTAGTTTGTATCAAAAATATGCCACTGGCTGAAAAACCCTAGGAACTCCAGCTTAGTGAAACTACAGTGGCAAAGGATGTTGCCCTGAGCTATCTACGCAAATAGGAGATGTACAATGTGCAGATCACTTACATAAGTGATGTCAGCCACATCACGTACGAGTTTTAGAGCTCGCTTGCGCCTATCTGAGCGCTGCACTAATTGCCTCAGGCTTTTACGGTCTTTCCATTGTAGACACATTGTCGAGCGAAAAAGGATGTACATCAACTTTCAAAGCCCGAGGGCTCTGATTTTTTATGTGAGGGTCGTGGAGGCATTGTGGAATATTTTATGTGCAGGACGCTTTTAATAATTCAAAATAGTGTTCAACGGCAGTACGAAACGTTTCACAAAGAAGACTAGAATAATGTTACCGTAGAAGGTCAGGGAACATTACAAAAATCATTACTTTTGTTGTAAATAAGTTTCCATTATTTAACCCTCTTATTCGCCAAAATAAAGTGATCTGTTGTTTAACTTTCTCCCTGCCAGTTACGCAGTAAAGAGAATGTTATGTAATGCTGCGCAAAATTACGGTGCATTTTCGGCAGAAAAATTATTATTAAAGGGCCCTGATAATGAAAAAGTGGATAAATCCAATTGCTACATTTAAAACAAAACCTCTAATACGTGGTGTAGTCAGAACCGTGGGACCTTGATAACGAAAAATCGAATGATTGCAAAACGTCTGTCACTCCGTCCGTCCATTCGTGAACAACGCTAGAGACTAATCCGTTCAGCCGATTTTCTCCAAAATTGATATTCCCTAGTCGATTTGGCTGATGTCGCGGCCTTTGAATTAAAATCGATATTTTAATGTTGGGGGTACTTTACATGAAGCATCTGGGACATTTTCAAAATTTTCAAAAAAATGGCACCATTAATTTTGATTAAATTTTGTTGTTCCATAGTTTTTTTGGTGAAGGACATTTAAGAGAATAGTGCAGGTCTCTTTTTTGTTGAAAACTAATTTTTCGAAAATTTTAAAAATTCAAAATTTTAATATTAATGAAATATTAATGAAATCTATTTCTTAAAGATAGATTTTAAAATAAGGTCAAGTAGAATTTTTATAAAATTTGAATACTTTTTGATTAATTTGGGTGAAAATACGGGCGAGAAAGTTCGTAGTGTTTTAGCACCAGTAGTTCCACTTGTTTTGTTAACCATGGGTCTCTGGTTCTCACCTGCTGATACGTCAGCTGAGCAAGGTCACTGGCGGGCGGGTAAATTGGTTGATATCTTTTAAATACATCCACATAAGTGGGCAATTAAAATTATTACAAGTTTCATTTTACATCTGAATATGTCAAGTGTACATTGACAATTACTATTACAGTTGAAGGCGCGTTTACACTTTGTAGCAGATCTGTGTAGCCATCTCTGTAGCTCTCCTAGTCACCGAAATCGCTGCTGGGAAACCTTAAGCAGGGTGTCTGGGAATAAATGTTACTTGTACAAGGTTCTATGGTATATAGAGTGGCCGATTGATTGATTGATTGATTCTTCCAGGCGCGTCAACTACTTTGGTCATTAGTCCCGTAAGTGTAGTGTGTGTTTTTATCGGGAGGTGGCGATGATCTTTTCCCCACTGGATGGCGAGATCTGGCGTTGACCTACTGTCGACTAACGGGGTTTCCCCTAAACCCGGTATCTCCCATTAGCGGGGCACCGCACCAGCCGGGACAAGCTGTAAGCTTCCGACCGGTCTCCCGGCATGTGTGGTAGTGTAATGCATGTTAGTGTAAGTGTGTGTGTGTAAGAGGAGAGGATAGAACAAGGAAGAGGAAGGAAAGATCGCGCGCGGTCGTGGCCCGTTTATTGGGGTACTGCTCCGGCATTCGCCTGGTGTTGATCGGAGAAACCACGGAAAACTACTGATCAGAGCAGCCGGCCGCTAGAATTCTCCTCCAGACAGCAACTGAATTCGACCTAACTGACAAGCTAGTGTCGAAAATCCTGCCGCCGCGGCCGTCCGGACTCGAACTTAGGACCTCCCAGTCAGAGGGACTACAGTGACATCAGGTTGATGCACTGAGCCATCTCTCCTGGTAGAGTGGCCGAAGATGATCGCACTTTCGACATGAAAACGTGGTCGGATATGGACGATTTTTGAGTTTTGCCTCTGATTGATATGCAACTCTCCGCGCACTGGTGTTTTGCTGGCCAGGTTGTGGTGCAGTTGAGATTTCGGGTACCTGTCTGTCATTTGCCCAATTTCAGTACATGCAACATAATACTCTGAATCCTCTACATTTTAAACTATCAGCTACAAGAATTTCTTACTGTTGGACTTGTATGTATTTTCCTCTCAAATACTCAGAGCTTTGCGTTGTTTACTTATCACAGAAACACTTCCACAAACTTCTACTTGCACTAATTGTTAGTAATGGTTACTCAATGCCCATGTTACTCATTAATTAATACAGTTAATTGAGTAATCACATGAACGACAAGTAAAAAATAATGCTTATGTAGGTACATTAACTCGTGGTGTAAAAAAAATTTTTTTTTGTGAACCACGGACCACGCAGGCATGCTAGGCAAGCAATTCATCAGGGGGGATCAACATTACGTTGGATCCTATTTTAAGTCCCCAGGGTTGTTAGCCCCGGGGCTATGGAAGATGAATGATGATAGTGAGAAGATTGAAAGGACGGTACACACACATGTAGAAATACACAAATACACTCATGCCTGAGGCAGAACTCGAACCCGCGACTCTTCGGTCCGAGATCGCTACGACACTACTGGCTTAGCGATGTCGGCCACGGGGCTGGCCTAAAACACTTACGTTTCAATAATTAATCAAAATATTCCGAGGTAAAATAATATATTCAACTGATTCAACGCTATTTCTACCTTCATTATCATACAACAAACATAATTGTATCGTTAATTTTGGAGAAACCTAAATATTCCCCACACACCAAAAAAAGAAACGATAAGATATAATTGTTTGCATATTACATGTTTTGAGCAAAGATTCAGTGAATAGGAACGAGTCATTCCACTAAAAAGAGGTGGTTCTCCATGTTTATTTCGCTTATTTTTCCCGACGTTTCGTAGATTAGCTCTACATTTCCGTTAAACTCGTTATCATGAAAAAAGTTAATAATGTAATTTAATGGACGTATCAGAATACATACGGAATATGCGGCCTTTGTGAAGTAAATTGATTTAGCTAGAGGCTTTGTCAACTAATGAGAATATTGCAATGTGTATTCAAAACAATGTGATTCGTGAGTTACACGGGTAAAGAGTGATTCGAAAATTTGTACGTGAAATGAAAATAACGTGTGGTCAGTAAATTTGGATTTTCGTTTACTTCTTCCTATGGAAGAGAGGTCTCCAAACTTACGGTCCACAGGCCGGATTCGGCCACGGAGATGTTTTTTTCGACCCGTATTTCCCAGGAGTCTCAAAATGTAACTTCAATTGGGAATAATTATCTGCTTCCATCGTTAAAGGTTGTAGAGAAATTTATATGAAAAATTTCGAGAATGGCCTGTTCATATTGCGCAACATCAATCATTACTGCAATAGAATCTAAAATTTGGAAGTTCCTTTTGCGAACAGCATTTCTAAAGGTCACATTAATACGTATGATTTATCAGCTAGGTATGATATTTCGTTCGAAAGGTTACGGTATAGGTTTGTGCATTTTTTAGGGAATAATAAATTTCGCTTGTATGCTTCTTTCAAAATTTCCCCCATCATTTTCACAATTTTTATTTACATCAGAGATTATTATTGTTATAATTTTAGTGAGTATTTACTGAACTGGTCGAATAGAGAAACATATCAACTTTCGAAATGTCAGAGATACACTACAGAAGCTTGAGATATAGGATGCCATATTTCACCTTCGAAATCGCTTTCTGGGTACCGCTTCCAATTATAAATGCACATAATTAATTTTACGCGCAAGTAGCTATGAACGTTTAGAAGATAACGGGCAAGTTTGAATACTCCCTGCGAGGAAAGCTACACACCAGATGCACGAAGCAGTGATCCAAACTGTATCTCTCACACTGGCTGCATGTTAAAGCAGTTGTTCAGACTAAGCAACATGCTCAGGTGGAGTGTGAGAACAGTTTAAATCCTTCCCGCTTCATCACACTTGATTTCATTAACTCTGTAAAAACATTGGATCAAAATAGACCGACATTAAAGTTTCTAGTCTTAAAATGTCAATCATTGCAGCGAAAACAAAAAGATTTTGAGGGACAATATATTTGCCAAATTTTCTAAGCTGTATTCTTTGCATTCTTTTTGAGTGATAGAAAGAAGGGACAATATTCAAAACACGGGGAACAATTTCTTGGGATACAAAAGAGCAGACAATTGAAGAAACTTTTAATAATCTTACTGTCATTTTACCATGGAATATAATGCATCCCTAAAATTACACGTTTACGATTCTCAATTTATTTCCTAAAAATTATAAAGCAATGAGGATGAATGTAGTGAACTTTTTCATCCATAAAGAACACCTCACAAATCTGATGTAAATGAGGTTTCATTAAAATTGTCTGAACATTTTGTATGTAGTTTCTTAGATCATATTGATCAAAAGTTGTTATGGCCGTTAAGATAAAAATTTGTTCTTTTTGATCTAATGTACATTTTAAAACGGAGATCATGTCGAATTGTCGGATGATAGAAAGACACACCTGTGGTCTCAAAGCGTATTCAAATGAAACCATCTCACTTGTTTAGACACATTTCATTTTCCGAGAAGTAACACAGACCAGCTTCAGTCAATTTTAATGAGATATCATAAACGTTGAAGTAGAGAACTAAAATGCAAAAAAGTTCGATGAACGTGAGCAAGAAAGGGACTCACGATTATCAAGCACCCCGATAGTGAGAGGCAAGGGGACTTACGGTAATGATTCACTCTACCGTGTAAGGAAAGGAGGCCTACCGCAACGCGGAAGGCAAAGGGGCTCACAGTAATTAAGCACAGTGATTCACGGAAAATGAAATAACGTAATTCATAAGTTTAACCAAGTGAGGTTGTTTAATCTGAATATGCTTTGAATGCACATTTGTGCAATTCTGTCATCAGACATATCGACATTATCTCCGTTTTGAAATGTACATTAGATACATCGGTTGAGAAAATATGCGAATTGCCATCAGAAGTAAATAAATGTTAGACGTAAAATAGCAACATACAAAATACCTCAGAACTCAATGGTGTTCGTTTCAAAGCACCTTTGTCATCGGGAAGATATCCGGTAAACTAAAGACTACTCTGTCACAATAACTGGTAATGAACGACAATGGGCCTCCTTTGCCTTGCTACATCTGAGATTAAAAACAGAGGCCTGTTATTTTGGGGCAAAGTAGCAAACTAAAGTGCATAGCTTGCACAAACATTGTATGATTTAACTTTAAATAGTGTACGTTCATGTAATGTGCACATTTATAATAAATGTTTTTTTGTGTGTGCACAGATTGGGAAATAGGGGCAGATGGTAGATTTCCCCAACCAGGTATCTCCCACCAGCAAGGCACCGCCCCAGTCGGGACAAGTTCTAAGCTCCCGACCGGTCTCCCGGCATGTATGCTGGTGTAGGCATGTTAGTGTGTGCGTGTAAGAGGTGAGAGAAGACAAGGAAGAGAAAGGAAAGATCGCGCGCCGTGCACGGCCCTTTTGTTCGCGTACTGCTCTGGCATTCCCATGGTGCTGATCGGAGAAACCACGGAAAACCACCGATCAGAGCAGCCGGCCGCTAAAATGCTCCTCCAGCCAGCGATTGAACTCGACCTAGCCGACAAGTCAGTGTCCTCCCGGTCAGAGGCGCTGCAGTGACATCAGTGAGGCACCTCTCACGGTCTATCGGCGCCAGCATCAGCGCCGAGTGCTCTTGTGTCGGGGCAGCGGGGCCGCGAGGGGCTGCGCGGGGCGGGACCTCGCACGCATTCGATCGCTGCCCTCCTCTCATCTCCTCGCCCCATCCGCTTCCTCTTCCGCGCCGCCCCCGGCCGCCGCCGCCGCCGCCGCCGCAGGGCCGGTACCTGTGCCGGCCCCCGGGCGCGCTGCACCGCCGCCTCCGTCGCCGCCCGCGGCCTCGGGCCAGAGCCTCGGGCAGAGCCCCGGCCGCCGCGCCACGCCGCCCGCCGCCGGGGGCCGCGGCTCGTGCCAACGGAACAAACGGCGCGTCCGCGGGGGCGTTATTGATACTCAGCACTACCACACGCGAAGATCAATCGCACCCGACGAGCAGCGCCAATTCGAAAACGGCCATTTTACAAATGAGTGGGTCGTGACCATGGATTGGTACGACAGTTTGTATTCACGGCTGGAACATAGAACCTATTCGACGTTAACACTCAACAGTGTTTATTTATACGACTGAATAAAATATATGAAGTGCTTGGAATCAAAATGACCTATACCACTTTTTGAAACAAACTGAAATATTACCTTGTGGGTCCCATCTTCTCAGATTGTGTTTAAAGTAATAATAAACTTTCAAAATTAATGGAAGAATTATAAAATGCATTTTATCATAGATACTCTTTTAGTTACAGTCACGAATGCGATACATTTTTTCTTTTACCTCAATCTTAGTTTTTCAGAGGGAGTGTTAGAACTATCTGATATAGAAACCTTAATGAACATCTTATGAATATTGAATATCTATTCTGTTAGTTTCCATTACATTACGTAAACTAAAAGAATGCACATTGACCAAAATATCTGATTATAGTGTCAATGCATCACATCTTTCGTTGTTTTTCCGTTTTCAAGCAGACCTTTACGTTTAGAACTGAGACATTTTTTATACCAATAAAGTAAAATACTCATATTTAGTATGAAGAAACTAAAATATTTGCATTGGTGCTGATTAAACTGCCGATTTATGGGCAGAAAACTCTCTTTGTGTGTCTCTGTTACCAAAATAAAAGTAGATTTTCTCAAAATATCTTTCCGTCCGTCTATGAACAACTAAAGCGACTAAATCACACAAACGATTTTCACCAAATTGAGGGGAAAATGTATATAAAAGCTGTGCGATATTTTCAAAATTTTCTCAAATATAGCTCCAAATGTTTAACCTTGAGAATGCAAAAACAATGTTTACAATATTCGAGTAAATATTTTCTGTTTCCGTGAGCGTTAACTACTTAAGCCATTAGTCGTTAGTCTGCTACGTGTAGTGCGTATTGTGCGTGTAGTGCATGTGTGCATGTAGTGCGAGGGACTAATACGAGATAGAGGGGAATACTGGGAGGTAGTGGTGTTTTCTCCTGAGTGGAACGGAGATCCGTCGCCCATGTACACATACGCTAGCGGAGCTTTCCCCTCCAGGTATCATCCCCAATGCGGTGCCGCTCCAACCGTCACAAGCTGTACGATTTAGACGTTCCTCCTGACATATGAGGTACTGTAGTGCGTGTAATTGTGAAAGGAATGCGTGACAAAGATGATGAAAAAATTGCTCGAGAGCCGTGGTCCGTTTGTAAGGATACAGCCTAAGGCATTGGCCTGGTATTGATCATAGAAATCACGGAGGACTACAGGTTAGAAACTCGGCCGGTAGAATTATCCCCTAGACAGTAGTTTAACGGTACAGCTATTTAGCTAGTGCCAATACTCCGCCACTGTTAGTAATCACTCCAACCCTAGAAGCTCCAAGTAAAAGTTTAAAAAAATAACATTATAATACAGTAGAATCTAAAAATGCAGTTTGGGACTAAACAAGTACATAAACAATTAAAATATTTCAATTTGATCGACATTTTTATGCAATAAAGTATACAAGAAAGTTCAAATAATGATGGGACAAGAGGAGATTACTGTCGAGCTTTAGAAAAACCGTCACTGACAATAAGAATTCAAATAATTTCAATAATTTACTCATTTGTTACATTGTGAGAATCTATCATCTTTTAAATGCACTATTGTTATTTTTCAAAATGTATGACGGAGGGAAATAATGCTTTTGCAAATTAGAAATGACAAATTCAATGAAATTCTGCTTGCAAGACATCGTGAAACGCAAGCGAAACCCAAACTTTGCCGCGAAAGGAAAGGAAAGGAGACAGTTCAAAAGAAGTTTTCAAAAGTTGACCGAGCTGTAAGCAAGCGACTTTGCGGAGGCGTCAGCCTGAACGAAAGAGGATTGAAGATAAAGAAATAAAGAGACGTCGCATACTGTTACTGGAGAAATCTTTTTTGGTCTCGGCCACTTGTAATATTCCTCTCTCAAAAGATGGCACGGGGCTTTCACGAGGTAGAGGGGAATCTGGCCAGACAGAATGGTCCACGAAATCTTGCCAGGGTCGATCCACGTAGAATTTGTGTAGACAAAGCGGGTTCAATTCGTGTCAATATCATTTATTCATCAAAAAGTTTTGTCCCACGTAAGATAGAAAAGTAAGGTTCTGAAGATCGTAATGACGTTTAATGTCCGTACGTAAACAAACATCCACACATAATGGTAGAGAAAGGACGATATGCCTAAAATTTGGTTAAATTGATTTGACCAGCAAAATTTATTTACATTAAAACATTTACATTCTTATCATTAAATTAGTATTTCTGAGTTGAAAAGACATGGAGATTTTATTTGTAATAAAACTTTTTAATCCATTCTTTTTAGTTTCATCATCTAAACCGATAATTATAATTTAAATATTTCGTTTCTCCTATTAGTAAATTACTTCATAATTTTTGCAAATACAAATATATTTTAACGCATTCTGAGAAAAACTAATGCCTCTACAATTACTAAAATTAGCGTACAAAATTAGAAGATTGCTTTCAAATGTGCAGGGTCTCAAGTTGACCGAGACTGATAGCAAAATATCTATTTTCTAGAATGTTAAATCACAAAGTACGAATAAACTATTGTACTGTTTTTAAAAACAAGCAGCAGCGAGTTTGGGATTTTGACAATTAACTGTGGAGCCCATAACAATCTGTGGAAGTGCAAGTTGGGAACTAACGCAAAAGATAGAGAAAAACTGAAGATAGTAAAAATGGATCTGAGAATATCTTCTAGAATCTCCCGCCGAGACCACGTAAGCATTGAAACTACCGTGGAAACGGCACAATCATCAGCTACAGCAGCACGATGTAGTTGACAAAATTCAAGGAAGCCAGAATTTATGACTTGGTCATGATTTATGGAAAAAGTGCCGTGCTATGTCAAACTGTAGGACGAAACAGAAGAGGAATGTCTATAACACACCTACTCCAATTTGCAAGGCATCAAGGGCCACAACTGCAAACTTTAATATGATTGCAAGCCATATTTTCAGTTGTCGGCGATCCACATCTGACTTCTTCAAACTGTTGATTTCGGCAGTTTGCCCGGCTGCTCTGAACGGGGCGGTGGGGGGGGGGCAAGAGGAGGAATGGATCCATGCGTATTATCAGATAGTAACATGCATGACGCAGGAAAACACATTGGAAAAATTTGAATTTCTGAATTTAATAGAAAAAACTCTAAAAATTTAATCTAATTGTGCATTAAGGGAGTGCTGGCCACGACAGGGCGCTTGTGCTAGGCGAGAAATGTTCTCGCCCGACATGGATGCAAAGAACTTCCACTTTTGACTAATACTTTTTCGCGGGCAACAATAAATGACGCCGCGGGCCGCCAGTTGGACAACCCTGACCTAGAATATCGTGGTCGGTAAGACTACACGAATGCATGCGCAGAAGAAATATCGAGGAGGAAGAAGCATGGCAACCGAGGCCTGTGATATTGGACGTGCAGGAAGCGGCGACAGGCATAGGACACCCACCGACGATGATGCGTAATCAATAGAAAGCGTATTTAAGCCAAAATTTGAGATTCCATGAGCGTAGAAACTTTCTACAAGACTACGCTTTCTTTATATTTTGTTTTATATTTCTTCAGAAGATAATGAAAACATTTGTATAAATGCAAAAATGTAGAGACTAAAACGAATACAGAGGTTAACAAGAAATTGCGATCAAATTTTGTCTAGTTTCCTTGATTCATTGAACAAATGATCCACTATTTTGCTTCTGTACATAAATATACCGTCATTATTCACACGTTTTTGAGCTTTCGTTTTTGCAGTTGGTAGTAGAATCGGCGATAAGTTTTTCTATTAGGTTAGCATTATTATAAAACCAAGCTTTTAATTCTTTTACCGATGCAAATACGTTTTATATTTCTCTGCAGCGAATATTTCTAGTGTAAGAAAGTTTCTAACTTTGCATTGTTTGTACTTTTATTCATCATTGAATTATGTATAGTACGAAGTTGGGATAGGGATTCTGGAGCTCAAGAAAACGCACGCAGATTGTACTTATCTACTATACATCACATTCAATTTTTAGCGTTTCATGACGAAAATAAATCAAATGTTTCAACAATAAATATCTATCAAAATGTCCAAGAATGCTCAATGCAATTTACTTTCTCGACGTAACAGGAAAGATTGAAAGCTTCTTAGAATAAGTTCTTTAAGTATCTCCACGATGCATAAAATAAAACTTGCGAGAGAAATTCGACTTCCGAGAACTTCTGTAAAGTACATTTAATATACATACAATTCAAAAAATGGCATTTCGCCCTTTTGTATTTTCTTCTCTTGCATTTGTTAGTTTAAATTCACTTTGCGACCTCTTTGACACGCGTTTATATTTAATTAGGAAGATAATTTTCTGGAAGATATGGAAAATAGAATGAAATCACATGTTTGATTCTTGATCTGAAAATGATGAGTAAAATTAGCCAGTATTTTGTTTGGGAAGTATCGCAGAATGAAATAAAAAGGATAATTAAATTAATAGCTTTAATTAAGGCACACTTTTTTTAATATAACATTGGAAAGTTGAAATTCTATCTCAGTATCTGTACTAATTATATTACAACTTTTTGAATTGTAAACATTTAACGTTTTGTTTTGTAATTCCTAGAAGAAAATTCGCATTTCAAACTGATGTATAATCGTCTCCAACATTATTTCAGTAGTATACCTTTCCTTTGCGGCTCTCACATCCAATCAATCTTTATAAATGAAATCTCTAAAGAAAGAGAATTTCACGGAGACGTGACGAATTGCACTTTGACTTTAAAAATATGAAACATTTGTTGAAAAACCTCATCTGAATATTCATATCAAATGCAACCCGCATCACTTGCCAATGTTTTCGAATCTATATCGTCAAATAACTCCTAAGCAAGGCGTTCTAGGGCCTTAAAAACTAAAATTTTGAGACCAAAGGCCAAACTTTTGAGTTCAAAGAAACGTTTTTCACACCATAATATACAAGATGACGCATTCAATTAAATTTTCAGTTCGGCGCTTCGATACTACCAATGCCAACTAAATATTTCAACCCTTGTTGCTGGTGTCCATCTTAGTGTCGACACACTTAGAAGGCTTAGATTCCTACATCTCACATTTACACTTTCTGTATACACCGTGGTTTGTGCAGTCAGACGAGGTTTATTTTGCATAATCATTAATTCAAGTTTTGCTCTCCAGCAACAACTAGAAGTACTATTATATTTGCTTGATACTTACAAAGATTGGTTCTTATGCGTGTAGTGAAACCATTTAATTGTATTGAAGAAGTCTGGAAGTGCTCTGTACCTAATTGTGGAGGGATGTTGGTGTACAGTGCAGAATGAAGATTGTGTTTATGTTTTACCTGTACCAGTATTTTCGTAACCAGCAGTGATTCGATGAAATTTTCAAGTCATCGGGCTCAGACGCGGAGCTTTCTCAAAAGTAAAAAAGCTAATATTTTTTGTGACCATCACGAAAGCTAAAAGCTAACTGTCAAAGAATATTGAATAATTACTTCAAATATTATCTTTAAGGAAGTGTAGTGAATTGTTTTAAAAAAACAACTCTCCATAATACTCAATAAATATTAGTTGAACATTTCGTTTAAACGTCAATATTTTATTTTTATTCGATATTGTGTTAGTCCATTGCACATTACCTTTATATATTTTTAAACAAATAAACACGTTTTGTTAACAATTTTCCCTCTTAGAAAGGAAATAGTTTGCAATTTATTCTGAGTTCCACCGTTATCCCCACACTGAACTGTTTCGTGATCCGAAACGGTATTCGAATGCAAGTGTTAATAGCACTCAAGTAGAAGAATAAAATCCTTACCACGCGAGACTTGGATCTTCAGGGAGAGTGGCCGAGCTGCAGGGGAGAGGGTGGTCTTCAGTCCCCGTCCCCTCCGTGCACGCGCTGTGGAAGAGAAAGTGTTCGTTATACTGCACAGATTAACACACAAGGAAAGCTGTAGCATTCACAGAAATTACCACAAGAAGTTTGTTGTTTTTTTTCTACTTTTTGCGTCTCCTACAGATACTGTCTACAGACAATGATTCCTAAATGTGTTTTGTTTTTATTGTTTGTATCATTTAAACACTAAATTACAATAATGTTTAAAAGTAGTAGAATGAAGCTTATCTTCCCTCATTTTCTAATTTTCAAGGCCAACTACAAATGTTGGTCTTGCTTCGTTTTGAGAATTTCAATCACTATATCGAAAAGAGACATTTCGTACATAAAGTATCTTTCCTTCATGAGTTTGTCCTTTGGTGTATGAAAGTGAGGTCACACGCACACGTTTCCTTGAGCCTTGAGCCTTGAATGTATAACCCCAACTTCTTTAGAACATTAGTTGAATTAAGAATAAACATAGCAATGAGCGTCCTTTACACAATTTGATAACCAGAAATGTTCGCTATCATGCAATAAAAACTATTTTGCATCGAAAAACGAGCTACAGATTTGATGTTAACATTCCTGTCGTCCAAAAAACAAACCCTCCACCGCTGTCGCCTCTAGCGAAATGAGATCTCAAGAAAACATGCGCGGATAACAGTGAAGCATAAATATGTGGATTTTTAAGTTTCAAGATTAACGAGTGTTTTCACACGCCTTTGCGTGTAGATGTTCATAAACTCCTAGCGAGCAATCTTCTGATACAGTGCTCTTTAAAAAAACAACAAATAGTGACGTTCTTTTTTTTCCTTTTTTTTCTCTTTATTTTTTAGTCGCATCAACGACTGAGGTTATTAGCGACTACATTTTTTTATAACAGGTGTTTACAGACAATTATGACTTCATCATTACATTAACATAAGTATCAAATTGTATAGGTCATAACATAATACAGTATCACATATTATTTATCTTACATACCATTGACATACAGTATTATCTGGACAGGTTCATAACATATCTTTTCGAGGGTTACATATCATTACATTAACAAAAGCATCTTAACATAAAGATCATAACATAATATTATTATCTACCAAGCTCGTAACATAATCATACAATATCATCGGGGTAGGGTCATGACACATCAGCTCGAGAGATACGAGCGGGCTTACCATAATATTATATTTCAAGCATGACATTTGTTGTTTTGCAAAATTTAACAATCTGGTTCTGAAAGGGGACAGAGTACAGGATTTTATCTATTTCATTTGGATTAAAAATACATAGTTCTTATATTTTCATATTTGCGACAAGACGTAATAATATGTTCGACGGATAGTCTTACTTGACAAATATCACATAGTGGTGGTGAAGTATTCTCCAGCAAGTACCTGTGTGTAATTTTAGAATGACCAGTTCTGATTCGCGTTATTAAAACTTGTTCGCGTCTAGTCATCTTGGGGTCCGAGTTGAGTGATATGAATAAATCGATTGATTTGTGGGTATTACTAATTTTATAACATCGCCATATCGGTTCCCATTGCTGGATCATCTTCCTACGTATGAATCTTATGACGTCTTGCTTGGAATATCCCGGGTTAGGTCCTACATTGTTTCCTTGGAGATCAATTACTATCTTTGTATTAGTTTCATTGTTATGTATTTCGGTCGTAATAATTGAATACAGTTGATTAGGTAAAAGAAGAAAAATTACTGATAAGCCTTGGAGTTTAATCATGTGAAGTAGTTCTTTAATTCGAGCCGTCGTTTTGGATTGTGTCTCATCATATATTTTGAAGATATCTTTTGGAATTTTATTAGTGATGATAGTGGCATCGGAACGGTTTTGGATTATCTTTTTAAGTGCTTCCAGAATTGCATGGTTGAACATGTTTTCTTGGCTAGCAATGTTCATAAACCGGAATTTCGCCAAAGATTTGGGATCCTTCACTATGGCCTCAGAGAATGTTGAATTACTGCGTCCGTCAATGAAGATATTGTAGTTATTTTTGTATATATCATAGGTTTCGCGATATTTGAGTTTCCATTCGTCTGAGTCAAGGTTGTTATGCTGAACTTCAACCAGAGATTTGTCAACTTCAATGGTGTTGATGATCCAGGGGTTTACAGCGGGAATTCTTTGACATTCTATTGGGAGCCTCGATATGTTGAGGGAGCTGAATAGGGCAGCTACTTTATTATAGAAGGGTGTAGAACACTGTGGATTTCCACTTCTAATTGCAGGAGATACATCATTACGTATTATCTTGTTTAGGGATGTTTTCGCTTTAATTGCATATTTGATTGACAGGGTTTGTCTTCGAAATGCCAGGTTGGTTTCAGCCGCTTCGATGAGAATACTACCAGTTGGGCTTGTGTGAAAGCAACCAGTGCTTATTCTGAGTCCACAGTTGTGCAGGGTGTCCAGTTTCTTGAGAGTTGAATTGCACGCTGAATTGTAGACAATAGATCCGTAATCTATTTTACTTCTTACTAATGCTTTGTACGTAAGTAGTAAGGTATTTTTGTCTGATCCCCAGTTGTTGTGATTAAGACACTTCAGGACGTTAAGTCGATTTTTGCATTCAGCGTATGTTTTAGAAACATGTTCTTGCCATGTGAGCCTATGGTCAAATATCAGGCCCAAGATTTTTGTATATGTGACCGTCTTAATGGCTTTGTTGCCCAGGAATAATTTCGGGCAGAAAGGGCTTAATTTTTTAGAAAAAACCATACATTCAGATTTATCTGTCGAGAATTTGAAACCAGTTTTCATTGACCATTTGTAAATAGAGTTTAAAGCAGTTTGCATTAATTCATTGGTTGAATCGAAGTTCCTTCCTTTGCATAATAATATCATATCATCGGCGTATTTCCGCACGACAACTGGGTTTACAATATCATCATCAGCGTCATTTACAGCAATTAAAAATAGAGTCACACTGAGCACTGAACCTTGCGGTAGCCCATTGTTAAGTTTCTTAATTGTCGAGAAATTATTACTTATACGTACTTGAATACTTCTGTTGCTAATAAAGTTAGTAAGGAACTGAAACATATTGCCCTTGATACCAATACTAAGTAATTTAGCAGCTACACGGTGTGTCCATACCATATCGTATGCTTTTTCGATGTCTAGATTTACTAAGATAACATGCTGTCCGTGAAGAAAGGCTTCTTGGATTATCGTTGTCGTGCTGATAAGATGAGAGGTGGTGGAGTGACCAGTTCTGAATCCAAATTGGTTGTCTTTTATTAAATGTTGAGATTCGAGGAACCACCTTATTCTTTTGTTAATGATTTTTTCTAATATTTTGCATAGGTTGCAAGTCAGTGAGATTGGTCGGTAATTATAGCTATTTGACTGGTCTTTGCCAGGCTTGGGAATCGGAATCACAGTGGCAGTTTTCCAGAGTTGAGGAAATACATTATTTAGCCATATATGGTTATATATTTTTAATAAAATGTTAATACCACTCGTTGGGAGATTTTTAATTAAGCAGTTTGGAATATTGTCAGGGCCAGGAGCTGAGTTGTTAACCTTTTTTAAAACTTCTTGTAGTTCGTGCATGGAAATTGGGGAATTCATGTCATTGTCATAGTTGATGTCATCAATAGGTGTCATATTTGATTCACTTTCAGCTTTTTCTTTAAATGTGATGAAATCCGTTTGGTAATTGGCAGTGCTAGAATTTTTCATGAAGGTTTCGGCAAATTCCTCAGCAATAATTTTGGGGTCGCTTATTATCTGGTCATTGCAACGCAAGAAATGTATAGTGCTATTCGTCTTCATACCACGTATGGATTTGATTTTTTTCCAACTCTCAGTTGGGTTTGATTGGCTGTTGATTGAGGAAATATAATCAGTCCATGATCTGGCTTTGCTTATTTTTACAGTTCTGCGGGCAATAGCTCTAGTTCTCTTGTAGTTAATTCGACTATCATCATCTCTTCTTTTTTTATACCGGTTAAATGCTTGTTTAGCGTTCCGAATAGCGACTTTGCATTCAGTATTCCACCAGGGAACGCTTTTGAACTTAAAAGGGCCATGATGCGTTTGTGTTATTGAGTTAGCAGCATTGGATATAATATTACAGAATGATTTTACTATCTGGTCAATATTATTATCCTCCTTGAAAATATCTTCTTCATTGAGGTGCTCATCAATTTTTTCTTGATAGTCCAGCCAATTAATGTTCTTATAATTAGGGATTGGGTTGCACCATTCATGACTAATGGATACATTTGGTTCATGGATATCAATCAGTATTGGAAAGTGATCACTATCATAGGGGAAATCCATTACATTCCAGTTACATTTCTGTGCTATTGTGGGAGAAGCTATTGAAAGATCAATCGCACTTAGTCTACTGTTACTGATATTAATATGTGTGGGATGACCAGAGTTGAGGATGATGCTGTCATGGTCGTCAATTACTTTTTCCAATAGTCTGCCTCTTTTATCAATTTTGTATGATCCCCATAAAGAGTGATGGCAGTTAAAGTCCCCAAGAATTATAAAAGGCTCTTTTATTTGGTTTATAATATCATGTATTTCAATTTCTTGTAGTGGGTATCTATTAGGAATATAAACATTTCCGATAAATATGGGGTTAGTTGAATTAATTTTAATTGCCACAAATTCCATGTCAGTTTGAATTTTTAGAGTTTCAGTGGGAATAGATTTTTTGGAATATATTGCCACACCACCACATGCATATTCAGGGTTGCTTCTATTTTTAAAGGCACAGTTATATCCATTTATATTCCCATGTGTTTTTCCTTTAAAGTTTGTTTCTTGAATACAGATTATATCAGGGCTATGTAGTTTGCATAAATATTGTAAGTTTCTAACCTGCTGTAAAAACCATTTAGATTCCATTGCAGAACTAACATAACTTCTTCTTTGTATTATATTAAACTTTCATTTGTATCAGCTTGATTAAATTCTATTGAATGATCTGAATAAGTACTTACAGTATTTAGGTACTGTCTAAACTGAATTCTGAGTCTGAGGACTCCCTGCTGGGAATACTTTTTTCTAATTTTTTGATAACTCTTGTAAATCTTCCCTTTATAGATCTTTCATTCAGTAGTTTGTATGTTTCTTTCAGCATACCAATTGTTGCATTAAAATCAGTTGAATAATCTTTCATTATAGGAATGGGGTCAGGTGCTCCAAAGGAGTTTTCAAGGAATGATTTGAATTGGGTGTATGAGAGAGGAAGTTTGTCTTGGTTGGAGTCAATATAGGTTTTGGTTGGGAGTAGAAGATCTTCTATTGACTTGTTAACTAAATTGTCTTGAGAGGCAGGTTCTTCTTTTTCATTTTTTGCTCGCTTTTTCTTTGAAGGTTTACAGCCTTTGTCTTTACATTTTACATCACTAGTTGATATATTCTCAGGTGTAGAGGATGATTCAGATGGAAGGCTTCTTTTGATGGGAGGGAAGTTTGTATAATCCATAGCAGTCGAGCCAGATGGATTATCACCTGTTTCTTCAGCAGGGGGAATCTCTAACAAAATATTCTCATTATTGTTATCTGTTGCTCTATTTATAATTGGTGAAAGGCTAATGCTATTAATTGGGCACTTGCTGGCAATATGACCTTCATTTTTGCATTTGAAACAGGTGATATTATCTGTTGTGAAAAATAGTCTATATGTTGTATCTTCATATGGGATTAGAAGTGACTGTGGCAATTTATGTACTTCATCTGGATGAACAAAAACTTGTCGCCTGAAACTCATAATATGAGACATACCTGGTTCAGGTAGACCTGCTCTGATAAATGTAATGTTAGAAGAAATCTGAATATTCGATTGTTGAAGAGCATTTTTTATCACTTCATGTGGGATAACTGGGCAGACATTGGATATTATAACTCTTACATGTTTACTTAATAGGGGTCTAACACTCACTTCAATGTCATTAATAGTGAAAGTTTGATGGTTGTCTGTTAGGTAGTTAGCAATTTTCTTGGAACTTAAGAACACACAAATCCTATTATTCGCTATGCGCGACACAAATCTAATATCACTTGGATTGATAAAAGTTGATAATTTACTCACATAATCTTTTATTGTAAGTCCTTCGTGGGCTTCTATAATAATTGCTTGGTCCTTTGACGGGAAAATGTCCATTGTCGCAGCTCCAGCATACGATTTTAAGTTTGATCCATGTTGTTGTCGTTGGGCGTTCGAGGTTATGTTTTCCTTGTTGTTCAGTGTATCCATATTGACGTTAGTTGCCACTCTTTCGAGTAGCGGCCACACACAGAATACACTTGAATGAGAGACTATATCACAGTTTTGTTTATATGTTCACACAATAAGGTATTAGAAACACTGTCGAAAGCACACGCGAACGGAGCATACGATGTTGCTAGTACCGCGGTCCGCCGTCGACTGTGAGTGACGTTCTTGTTAAAGTGGATTGGAGGGTTTTGTTCTCTAAGCAGCTACATTGATGTACATCATATACAGATCTTGGTAAATATTAACCACCTCAATTAAGTGTTTAGAAACATATTTTAAGTCCGTCTTCACTGCAAATAGCGATTGTATTGAACCTCCTTATTTCATTAATCTTGGAGTATAAGTACTGAACAACTTGAAATAATATTTTTGAGGCTTTGAAGCAAACTTGAGGTTTTGGAGCGAATCTGTGCAATGTAATCGCTCGGGTTTGGCTAGTACATTTTAATTTTCTGAAACAAGTTTTCAAAGGATGTAGTTTCATGTTTAATCGTCTCCTGTATTATTTCAGTAGTATACCTTTGCGTTCCGGCTCTCACACGCAACCAATCTTTATAAAGGAGGGCTCTAAAGAAAGAGAATTTCACGGAGACTTGACAGATTGCACTTTGACTTTAAAAATATGAAGGATTTATTTCAAAAATCGCATCTAAATATTCAAGTCCAATGCAACCCGCAACACTTGCCAAAGTTTTCGTCAAATAACTCCTAAACATAGCGTTCGAAAAACTTTAAAACTAAAATTGTGAGGCCGATTGCCTCAAAGAAACGTTTTTCATATCATAATCTATAAGATGAGATATTTCTCGACATTCAATTAAATTTTCGGTTCCGCGCTTCAATACTATCAAGACCACCTCAATATTTCAGCCTTTGCTGCTGGTAGTCATTTTTGTGACGACACGCTTAGAAGGCTTAGATTCCTCAATCTCATATTTACGCTTTTTTGTATAAAACGTGGTTTCTGCAGTCTGACGAGGTTTATTTGCATAATCATTAATTCATGATTTGCTCTCCAGCAACAAGTAGTATTATTATAATTTCTTCATAGCTATGAGGATGTGTCTTATGCGTGAAGTGAAACCGTTCAATTAATGTTTTGCGGTGGTCTGTAAGTGCTGTTCACTTAATTGTGGATGGATATGGTTGTACAGTGAAAAGTGAAGACTGTGTTTGTGTTTTACCTTTACCAGTATTTTCGTTATCAGCAGTGATTCATTGAAATTTTCAAGTCAACGGGTTCAGACACGTAACTTTCTCAAAAGTCAAAAGCTAATATTTTTTCTCACTATCACGAAAAACTAAAAGCTGTCAAAAATATTGAATAATTACTTCAAATGTTGTCTTTAAGGAAATGTTGTGAATTGTTTCAAGAAAACGCTCCATAATACTGAATAAATCTTAGTTGAAAATTTATTTTAAACGAAAATTGCATTGTTTTCTTATTTTTATTTGATATTGTGTTAGTACATTGCAAATTACCTTTACACATTTTTAAACAAATAAACACGTTTCGTTAACAAATTTCCCTCTTAGAATGGAAATAGAGGGGATGAGTGTGAGATTTAACATGCAAGAGTTTTCGCACGGGTACGCGGAGGTAGTAGGGAAAAACTTGTGCTATGGCACAACACAAAGAACAAATTTTTAAACTAGTTTAAGTAAATTATCTTTATATAAATGGAAAAAGTCAAAATGCACTAGCGTACAATACTACGTGAATTAATTTAAAAAGCAGCTAAATTTAAAACTATAGAAAGAATAGCGTAGACAAGCCCCCACACGCCAAGAAATAAAAACCCAAGTATAAGTCACTGGACACTGCCAACTATCGCAGTTCTAACGCACGATTTAAATGTTGTCAAGCATGTACATCAATGCCCGCTGCAAACGCATATTGTAAATAATACACCGTTTGACATTAAATTCAAGGTGTCGATTCGTGAAGATATTCAACACGCAAACATCGTTTCAACATTTCCATGTACCAAAGCAAAGTCTAAGCCTACTAAATTGTTTCTAATGGTAACAAATGGTATTTAGTACTCAAAGGTGAAAATATTACTTTGATTATTTTTTGGCTCGGAATTGCTTTTCTTGATACATTAGAACGCAGATAATAATCCAATACTTTTTAGTATAGAAATAATTTTTCAATTTTCTCACCCCAGCAAGCTGGCACCCTGCCACTCCAAAACCCCCTCTGTTCCACATAACAAATCAAGGAAAGTTAAATAATATTGCAAAGAGTAGAATTGTACTTGCCCAATCCGGTATTTTCGCACTACTTTACTTGGCTTTCTCAAGAGTAAAAACTTTTCCTAATTTTTTTGTGACAGTCAAAACTCTGGAGGAAGATTAAATAATTTCAGTAAATGTAAACACGTTAAAGAAGTATGAATTTTTCAAAGAACATGTCTAATGCTGAATAAACCTTTATTCAAAATTTGTTTCCAGCATAAATTGTATTATTATTTTTGTTTGATATTCTGTAAGTTCATTAGAAGTTACATTTATGCATTTTTAAACAAATAAACACGTTTCATTAACAACGGTCCTTCTTAATAGAAAGGATAAACAAAGGGGTAGCGAAAGGATGGGGTTTAACATGCAAGAGTTCTCGCACGGGTACGCTAGTATTTTTTAATACACAAATAATTTTTTAATTTTCGCACCCCAGCAAGCTGGCACCCTGAACCCTTCAAAGCCCCCTCTGTTCCTCATAACAAATCAAGGAAATTCAAATAATATTGCAAAGAGTAGGGTTGTACTTGCTCGATAGACATTTACAAAAAGTTAACTCTCAAGGAGGAGTGAATAATATGTTCAAAGTTGTTTTTAATGAGAACGAGAACATCTCTCCGAGAACATCTCTCTATAGTGCTGAATAAACTTTTATTGAAAATTTGTTTCCAACATCAATTGTATTGTTATTTTTGTTTGATATTCTTCATACATTAGAAATTACATTAAAAAATAAACATGTTTCATTAACAACTATCCTTCTTAATTGAAAGGATAGACAAATGGATAGGGAAAGGATGGGTTTTAACATGCGAGAGTTCTCGCACGGGTATGCTAATATTATTTAATGCAATTGTCACCATTCCCGTCACCTTGTCGGGCGGACCAATTCTTTGAACAAATTTAATTCTTTTAATATTATTGGAAAACAAAGATATTCAACCTAAATTTGTTTAATAGAATTCCTACTTTGGCCTTTCTCACTTCATTCATCTTCTGCAGATTAAGGGAATTTACGAGCAAGTACCGAGCAATCTTTTAAAACTCTTCACAATTGCTGCGCTTGGATATATTGAACCAAGTTCTTGTGTCAACAAGCGTAGTACGTACGTTGTGTGAAACTGCTGTTCGCTATCTTATTTCACAGTGCGACACCGTCTCTGTTTCACATTGTGTGCACCGTTGTCTCGGCGAGGCGTTGTTCTAAGGAGGGCGCGGCGGGGGCGGGGCGAGGGCGGGGCAGGTGTGTGAGCGTCTGCATCTGCAGCGGGCAGCTTGTCTCCTGCTCGTGTCAGACGGGGCGTGTCGCGCGATATCAGCGCGGAGACCCTGCTACCGTCGCAGCGGCCGGGCCATTGCGGGGGCGACGCGGGGGCGGTCGCGGTGCGAGGGCTGTGCTTACGGGGTGAGGGGAGGTGAAGTAAAGGGGATGGGTGACGGGGATTGGTGGCGGGGATCAATGGCAGTATGTGGGCTACTATGACACATTGGGGGATCAATGAGATGTGGGTTAGAGCGAGAAACGGGTCGTGGAACAGATCAAGCACTGTTTTCGGCGGAAGAGATAGGGATTGGGGCAACGGGCGAAGAGCGGGTCGGGTAGGGGAGCGAAGTGAAATGAAAGGAGTGGTGAGAACGATGTGGCAAGCGTTGTAGAGAGCGGAGATTGGCTGGGAGAGGGGCCAGGATAGAGGGAGGAGTGGTGAGAGAAGTTGGATGTTGGAGTGGGACGGAGATTGGTGCCGGTCGCAGTGTAAGAAGTGGTGCGGTGAGTTGTGGGGAGAGGAGCGAGATGAGGAGCAGCGAGTATGGCGAAGTGGTGGAGCGATGAGCGATGCGTGTGGTGGGGGAGTGGGGTGAGATACAGAGCTGAGATTGGGGCTGGGAGTGAGGCGGGTTGGGGAGGAGTGTGTGTCTGGGAAGTGTGGCAGCGAATGTGGCTAGGCGTGTGGTAAATGAGGCGGAGGGTAAGGCGGGGAGTGGGGAGAGACGTGGGACGGGACGTGGGACGGGAAGTGGGGCGGAGAGCGAAGCGGGAAACGGGTCAGGGAGAGGGATGGGGAATGTGGGCGACACATGCGGTGGGAGAGAGGTAGCAAGTGAACCATGGCAGAATATGGACTGAGTACCGAGTCAGGTAGTGGGACCCGTAGCGTGTGGTGTACAGCGCGAGTAGCTGGTCAGGTATTGGTGCGGCAAGCGGTCTTGGGAACGGATCGGTTAGCAGGATGGGTAATGGGTGATAGATAGTGGAGTAGCGTCTTTAGTAGCTGAAATGATAGCCGTTCGAACAGTGGCAAAGGTAAGGTACGGTAAGGTAGGAATCGTGTAGTGTTGGGGAGGCGTCCAGCAGGGGCCGATTAGCATGTGGAGTAACAGCTTGAGTAGCTAGTCGGGTAGTCGTTCCAACAATGGGAATGCTAAGGTAGGGTAGGAGTCGTGTAGTTGGGGCGGGGTCCGGCAGGGATCGGGTAGCGGGTGCTGAAGCCGCGTGGAGTTGGAGCGTGTACGTGGGTTGGTATCGCTCGTGTGTGCGTGGGCGGTGCGTGGGTGGGCGGGGGCAGGGCAAGGTCGTGGCGGGAAGCAATGCGCCGCGCGATAAGGCCTCCCGGGGGCGAATCGCGCGCCTCGTTGCCTCCCCCTTTCCCCCTCCTCCATCGCCCCCTCCCTGGCTCATGCGCTCCACTGACGCCTTTTGTCCTCCGCGCTGCACGTCTGCCAACCTGCTCACGCGGAACGCTCGCCCCTGATCAATCTCCTGCTCAATCAGGGGAATTTTGCTGGAAACACTTGGCGCAGCGAGGGAAATTTCGCTCGAATTCGACGCGAAAAAGAAGGAAATATTCGCACATCACTGGGAATGCAAGGGAAATGCACGCTTGATAAATATTTGTAAGTTGAGGCATCACAATAAGTAAAACTAACATAAACTACGGTTTAACTGTTGATTACACGGATGAAATCCCATAATAACACGGGTTATGGAATCTCAGGTCGATTTTCATATATACTCGTATTCTTCAAATATTATTGTATGTTTTACCCAAATTAAAAATTTTAAATTTAAACGAACGTGTAACAGTGTTAATAAGATGTAATAGAATTGACCAAAAATACCATGACTATTTATGAACAAAATATTTAATTTAAAATGGGTACATTGTATCCTTGAACCTTTAATTATGTTTTCTCTCAAATTTCCACATATGTTAACGTTGATCCCCACTTGGTTAGCGTCGAATTATTTGAATTATTGTGTTTCTTAAAATGTTTGTAAAATCATACTTTTTCTACCGAAATTTTTAATATCAAATATATTTTTGGAGTGTGCAGGAACCATAAAAATGTTATAGATAAAAAATTCCTATTAATGACAAGAGAATGCATTTTTGAAACAAATGATGTTAGATATAAACATGTATTTTCAAAAGCTATAATTGTGCAGTTTAAATTATTAAAATGTTTTCTACATTAAGAAATATAATGACGAAAGACTCTGAGATGGGCGATTTTGAAAGACGCAAGGAAGGCGGGGGCCGCATGGCTTAATTTTAAAAAAGTGTGATATTATGAGTCATTGTCAGTATTCACATGAGATGATTTGGGTCAGGCATCTTCAACCACCACTACATTGCACCGCATGAATATTATTTTGATAGAAAAGTTATGAGATCCTTAAATGTTATTCTTACACACTTGACGGATTCCTTTCTCCAAATTCTCCTC
Source organism: Acheta domesticus (assembly GCA_031308135.1). Lineage (NCBI taxonomy): Eukaryota > Metazoa > Arthropoda > Insecta > Orthoptera > Gryllidae > Acheta > Acheta domesticus. The sequence continues at coordinate 60,219,958 of JAHLJT010009419.1, read as the reverse complement.
AAATTTGTACACTGTTAAGAACAAATTTGTACATTGTTTGCATATGGCAATATGAACTCAAAGGGTGATTGGGTCTTCAAATTAATCATTTGGTGTAAGTTATTCTTGGCAGAAAACTTAGTCAAACATCTATACAAAGCTCTACTCGCTAGATCGTGTGCCTTTTTGTCTTTGGAAACACTGGATTCTCTGTTCTGAAGGAATTGTATTTCTTTCGCACAAAATTTCTTTCCCCAACGTGTAAAATTTGCGTGACATTACCATTATACTGTAGAAAAACGAATGAAGAAAAACATTATTTTTCTCTTTTCGAGAGTTAATACTCAATTTGCCTTTATAGAACTATTTGGTGAATTTTGTTTCTATTTGGTGATTTATTTGGTGAAAAATGTCATTATTTTTTGAAAATAATATCTGATGTATTTTAATTACACTATACAATATTTAATCAACAAATTGAAACTACTAGTTTGATATTTTATAACTAGTATTCTAAAGAGATTTATAATAGTCGAAAAAAGGGTAAACATTTTAGCAGGCTGGTTATTCTACGAAGTAATTTCCCGAACAGCGTTTTCAATTTGTTTCTATAAATATGACATTAAGATACTCTAAAAATAATACATAAATCCCAATCGAAAATTAAATAAATATTAATTTAAGCTTGCATAGGATGAAACAGATTGTCAAGTTATTTTACAGCGAATTAACAGATATACGATGAGGGTTTGTTTGCATTTGATGGGCCGAAATTAAAACGATTAAAACGATCGAGCGTGTGTATGAGAGATATGTAGAGAGAGAGAGGGGGGAAAAAGAGAGGCAGAGGGGAACGAAGGGAGGGAGAATGGGAGAGGAGAACGCAATGCGTGGAAAAATTGGGAGGAGGCACGTAGCCTAATTCATTGGACAATCAGTGAAACAAGTGCACGTCCTATGAAGAGGAGCGAGCAATTGTGTGAATAAATTTCATAGAAACTATTGGAGCAAGGTATTTCCTGGATAAGTAACGGACGGAATGTCAAATATTCTTCATGGATCGAACTTGTACAAATAATTTGCTGATAGAAATGGGATGGCTGTTGAGGAGGAGGCCAGCAAATGTTTGGGGATCTTATTTTTGGAAAAAAGTATTACTTTTCTCCCTAGAGTATTTCAGACGAGTTTAATTGACATTTATAAATTAGTTTATAGAAGGAAGACAGAATTAATAATGCACCATTGAAATATGATAATCTCTTAAATATCACCTGTTTCAATTTCATTGATATAATCAGAGCAGATAATGAGAACTCCTGCTTGGAACTACAAATGCACTATCAAGCTGCATCGCTTTGAAAAACGGGCGTGAATGTAAATTTAGTTCCTGTTGTATCTTACGTCAAGCGTCAATGGTATCATCTACGCTCACGACTCATGACTTCATCTAAAAAACGACATCACAATAAAATGCGTAGGCAGTTCGGTTGAAATTAACATGGTGAGTCATTTCATATGGAACTTAATGCACCACATTCTAAAGAAATAGATGAACAAATGCTTCTTACGTCATTTTGCGGGTAAGCTCTTCGTTTCTGTACAGCAGAATTTCATTGTTTCAAAACCACTAGCGCCAAAACCATACGAAGGATTTTTTTCAAATTGAAGAAGCCCCTGTCTATCTCGCTCGAGTCGTAGCTTTGAGATTTTTAAAACCATTGTTTAAAATTTGGGGGTACTTTTACATGAGCCTTTGGGACAATTTCAAAATTTTCTCAAAAATGGCTCCAATTTTTTTTCTTTAACTTTCCTGTAAGTATAGAATAAAATACACTTATAAAAATGGCATAGGTAGAATTTTCGGGGTTAACTCTGAATTTTCGAAAATTGCAAAAGTTTGAAACTTTTATCGGCGTCTGGATATACGGAATAATACAATCATATATTTGCATTTTAGTCAAAATTCAAACTGTTTCATGGTTTTTGTATTTTCCTGAGGGTATCTAACAAAAACCATAGACACCTCTCATAGGATTCAAACTTTCAGTTTTATTTCAGTTTCTGTGCGCATTGAAAATTAGTACAGTAGATTCACGGTAATTCGAGCCTCGTCAATCGGAGATCCCGTGCAATCCGAAACGGCCTGATGTGCACCAAGTCATCAAGCGAACGGCTAAAATCAAGAGCTGCCTCTTGATGGGCTGGCAACACTGCGTCAAAGGTCACGTGTGGGACGTTTGGTGCAGTGCCAATGTGTTACATTGTTGTGACCGGTTCGCTCTCATGTTTGTACGTATCTCTAATTTTGATAGTATCTGCACATTAAATATGACTGCGTTATACATTGAAGTTGAAAATTTCATTATGTGTTCTAATTTTTTTCGCATAATTCGAGTTTTTTGGTAAACCGAGGTACCAACAGCCCCAATTACCTCGTATTATCGCAACTCTACTGTATATAAAGTAGTAGAATAAAGAGAATATCATTTTGCTCTAATGCCTTTACCAAAAGACCCACACCGGGGACAAGTTGAGGTGCAAAGACAAACGAGGGAGCAGGAGAGCAAGAGACGGGCCGGCGGTCAAGTTGAACTGCTAAGAGAGAGAGAGGGAGTGGGAGGCCAAGAGACAGGCGAGCTCGCCCGCGACGGAAGCGCGAGATTGCAGCGCCCGCGCGAACGCCCAACGCTCGGAGATTGAGGCGGAGGCCCCATCGCTGCGCCGTCCCCTCGGGAGCCCCACTCGAATGCGAAAGCAGGTGAGGGCGGCGGGCGGACGGACGGACGTTGCACGCACCCAACCACTGCCAGGCGAATCGAGGCGCGGCGAGGCGGGGCGAGCGGCGCAGAAGTTGGCGGAGAGGTACAGTAGCAGAGGGAAGCCCGCTTCTCCGGCGCGTGGGTTGGCGTGGGATGGATCTACGCGGGGAGAGTGAAGCACTTGTGCAGGTCGAGGCTGGCGAGTCGCTGAATGGTTCAGAGGAGGAGTGGAGAAGGGGCGAGAAATTTCGTCGGGAGGGGTTCGTCGGGAGAGGGGTCGTCGGGAGAGGGGTCGTCGGGAGAGGGGTCGTCGGGAGAGGGGTCGTCGGGAGAGGGGTCGTCGGGAGAGGGGTCGTCGGGAGAGGGGTCGTCGGGAGAGGGGTCGTCGGGAGAGGGGTCGTCGGGAGAGGGGTCGTCGGGAGAGGGGTCGTCGGGAGAGGGGTCGTCGGGAGAGGGGTCGTCGGGAGAGGGGTCGTCGGGAGAGGGGTCGTCGGGAGAGGGGTCGTCGGGAGAGGGGTCGTCGGGAGAGGGGTCGTCGGGAGAGGGGTCGTCGGGAGAAGGGTCGGCGGGAGAGGAGTCGTCGGGAGAGGGGTCGGTGGGAGAGGGGTCGGCGGAAAAGGGGTCGGCGAAAGAGTGGGCGTCGGGAGAGGGGCCGTCGGGAGAGGGGTCGGAGAGAGAAGGGTCGGCGGGAGAGGAGTCGTCGGGAGAGGGGTCGGAAGGAGAGGGGTCGGCGGGAAAGGGGTCGGCGGAGAGGGGTCGGCGGCAGAGGGGTCGGTGGGAGAGGGGTAGGCGGGAGAGGGATCGGCGGGAGAGCTTCGACGAGGGATTTCAATGAGAGAGGGTTCCGAGGCAAAGGAATCGAAGAGACAGTTCTGAGGAAAAGAGTTAACCGTGAGAGGAAAGACGGGAAATGGGGTGAGGGAACAAGCGAGGGAGACGGTAGCACGTGAGTGGTGCCGAGGGGCGCAAAAGAGGGTTCCCGGAAACGAGGCGTCGGGAAGTTGGAGACGATCGGCGGGACTGGCGGACGGTAGAACATGGGTCACAGGAGAGAGGAGACGTTGGAAGACAGGTGTTGTGGGAAAACTGGAAAGCTGGAGGGGTTTCTGGGAAGTTGGTGGAAGTGGGACAGAGTAAGGGACTTGAGGCGTGACTGGCGGCAATCATCTCGTTACTAGAAATCAAGTGGGTTAAGGCGAAGCTCTGTGCAAAGCGTACGCCGATTATCAAGATTGGAATGATAGCTACAACGGGCTCGTTAGACGCACGTCATTTAGTAGAGAGTATCACAAGCACAAACTTCTGTTGAGGTCCCAGAAAACAGATGCTGAATAAGTTTTCTTTACAAACAGAACAATAAAGACCTGGAATAACTAGCCTGTGACATACTTTAAAAAGTTATTATTAATTACATTAGTTATAAATGAGTGCAAAATGTAATAATTTTCAACGTGCTGTTTGTTTTTAAATGTTGTTTTGCGTTGTGAAATGAAATACATAATTAGAAAGAAATGTGAAATGCAAAATAATGTTGTTTAGTGGAGTGTACTGTAGCGTGATTAGAAATTGTGATATTGTATTCATGTGCACATATACTTAATAATAATGATCGGAAATTGTAGGGTTCTGTCATCATGAAAAAATCATTATCTCTATCTATCTATCAAAACGGTGGGGACTGGAATTAGAGTAGCGGCGGGGAGGCGGGATAGCGGGGGCGGGAGCGGGGTGGCGGGGGCGGGTGTGGGGGTGGGGGTGGGCGCCGCCCCCTTGGCGCCGCTCCGCTCGGCTGCGCCGCTTCGCGCCGCGTCGCGTCAGGCGCCTGCGAAACGCGGCCGCTGCGGAAAAACTAATTTGCACGCACGTCCGATCCAACCAGCGCTCCACCACTTTCCACCATAGCAATCTCTACTGAAGGAAATGTGCACGCCTCGTACGTGGACACATTTCGCGTGAACACTTCTTGTAAAATTTATGACACTTTAGTGATGCGGGAAAATGAATATTTTAATGAAAAAAAAATCATTTGCTTTTGCTGTTCTTCATGTTTTTAAATTCATGAACATTTTCATTAACATCAGGTAATGTGAAGGAATGTTTTGTGAAGCACAGACAAGACTCTTCTTGCTTAAATGTGAATCTTGAATTATTTTTTTAATTAATGTATGAATTGTGGTAAGCAATGAAAGGGATATTCTAAGCAATGGTTTCATGTATAGAGTAATTACAATAATAGGGTAGTCAGTTAATGTCTTTTCTTTTTATACTTAATCATGTTCACACTCCATTTTTACTCTGCACTACTTCTGGGAAATAATTCATAGGCCCGGGTAAACGTTTTTACTTCCTTAATTAAACCTAACTACTTAAGAAACTTAACTTTAACTTGTATTATATTGTAAAGAAACTGAGCAATAATTTAATTTGATCATATTAGAAATAAAGTGTGAACAGAAGACAATAAATATTTTATAATGAAAATAATATATGAACAAACATATGTGCCAGTTTATCAATTCGTTACCATGAATTTTGATTTGTCGTGCATCATTCTAATTAGCAACACATCACAAAAAAATGTTACTTCATAAGACGGGAAAGTCAAAACCAAGATTGGGGCGTAAGTCATTGTCACCATTTCTTTGTAAGAATACGAGCACGGGTGGAAAAATGTGAAAAATACACACGAACGGACAAGGTACAAACTAAGTGCATTGGTTTTTAACAACACATGAAAATTGTATTCCTCATATTTATTAAGGCATTTGAAATGACAATTTTAGTTTCATGTTCCAAATCATCTTAGTATACACGTAGACAAGTTCACAACATTCCAAAAGCATTATATAACCCTTCTAAGGGGCCGATTACGTAGATGCTGATTACCGCAAGTGACACATCGGTCCGCACAGTCACAGGTCGTCAAGTGCGTTGCTGATAACGGGTTGCTACGCGTTTTCGCAGAAACTCTCCTACGCATCTCGCGACTGTCCGGTATGGAAGGGCATAATTCCCAAGAGCTTCAACCAATTTCCTGTGACATTTCCGAGAATATTTCCCATGGAGGACGGCTTGGAGTATGAACGGTACTGGAAACAAGTTATATTAATTTCGCATGGCGATAGTCAGACAACAGATTTCACGTTGCTCTTCGTGCTAATAGAGACATTCACAGAGCCATCCGTTAATGCGAACACGACCTGCAGCAGCATTTCTTCCACGCTACAAATGAAATTGTGCAATCCGATAACATTCCCTTTAGAAAAAAATAGTTGCCACGACTTCTGCTCCAACCCTCGTATAATTACAATTTCTGTAATACAAATTTACGAAATGCAATGGATTTGCTACGTGAAATGAAAACGAGCGAATACACGAGATATTTTAAAATGACTGTTGATGTAAAATATTTTGCGGAAAATTGTTTATTTTCAAAATTGTAAATGTATTAAAGTAAATTGCTTAATTGCTTTACTAACAATCTCCATATTTTTAATTAATTTTGAGGTCAAATTTTATAAAGACTGAGAATAATGTTCGTTTATAATAATAATAATTGTGATGAAATATGGCAATTTAGTCGCGGAAAACTACAAACTACTGAAGAAAAATAAAAGACCAACATCTGTTTGGAAATATCAACCATAACGTATGAAAATAATGTCTAGTAATTTCCGAAACAAATCTAAAGCAAATGAAGACAAAATTGCATGACCCGCGCTCATTAGCTTCCATCCATTGCAAATGGGAGGTGCTTTGGAGCGCCGTGCGGGGGCCGGGGCGGGGGGTGCGAGGAGAAAAAGCCGAACTCTGTCGCCGGCCGCTGAAAGCGAGCGGCGTCGCCTGTGAGGAGAGGAAGATCGATCGCCTGCAAAAAGGGAGCTCCGTCAACACCAGCGCTGTCCACGCCGTCCTCACGCCCACCCGCCCATCTGCCGCTCGCGCTGGCCCAACCTCCCCTGCCATGCGCGCCCCGCCCACTCCAACCGCTACCCGCTCCAACCCTCTGTTCCGAACCCGTCGCTCTATCACGGTCTCGTTGCCCCGCTCTCTCCGTCTCGCCCACTGACACCGTGTACGCTCTGCCACACCGTATTTCCCCGCCTGCTTTTCCTCGCCCTCTCCAATCTTGTACGCTCTGCCTCGCCTGGATTTTCTCGGCCCACTCCAATCTCGTACGAATTATCCCGCCGGATCTGACCACTCCAATCCCCGTACGCTTGCTCCCTCCAGCTGCGACCTCCGTAATCCAATCCCGAAGGTTTCATTCCTTTCCCGCGATAATGCCGTACGCTCAGAACCCATCCGCTCCTCTCCATCCTTTCCAAATCTGTACCCTATGTCCCACCTGCGGTAACGCCGTACGCTCAGAACCCACCCGCTCCTCTCCGTCACTTCAGACTCCGTATGCTCCGTCCAACCAATTTTTTTGTCCTCGCCAATCCCGCACGGTCCACTTCGATCCCACCATTCTATCACAGTCTCTCGCCCCGCTCACTCCATCTCATCCGCTCCACTCATCTCACTTCATCCGACCTAACCTATCTGATCCTTCACTCCAGCTCTATATCCCTCTCTTTGTCTCACGAGATATGTTTTATTCCCGCCCCGCCTTGACCACTTAGTACCAACCGCTCCACCTGCTTCAGCTCCATTTACTTTGTACCGTCAGTCTATTCTGGATTCTGTATCACAGCAGCTCCTCGTCCGCTGCGCTTCTGCACCCTTCTCCTTTGTCCGTTCCGATCCCATATACTTTGCCAGGTCCCACCCCGTCCGCTCAGCCTCCACTGATCTCTGGCCCGCGCCAACACTCCTTCGTACTTTGACCGAACCGCTTCGCCCTCCCCATGAGAACTCACTGCGGCCACTCCCATTCTTTTCTACCACGTATTCTATTCTACGTGTTTCCTTCTGCCCTTGCGCCACTTACACTAGCAAGATATCCCTTCCTTCACCGCCTTGCGCGTGTCCGTGTCCTGCATCTTCTGATTGCTCTATCCTTTCCCAACTACTGTACCCAATGCCGTCCATCTCGGCCCAATGAGTTCTATCCCATCCTATCTATCTGATACGTCTGATTCTGTCTTTTCTCGTCCCGTTTGCCTGACCCACATAACCATTCCCTTTTCCACCTTGTTTGCCGCCATGTCTGGTTCTTTGTCTGTTTCCCCCTCCCAGTCTGCCTGCCTATTCTCCCCCGCCACATCACCGTGCGTACTTTCCCCGCCCAGTACCCTCGTTTCGTCGCGTACCCACTCTATCCACCGCCCACTTGACTCTTTCCCTATCCATCCAGTCCATAGCTTGCCTCGCCCTGTTTCCCCAGACTCGCCTCGTCCTCCTCCCGCTCTGCTTCACCACTTACCCGGCTGCCTCCGCCTTCTGCGGCCTTCCCCGAAATCCCACTGCCTCAACTCGCCCCTTCGTCCTTTTTTCTTCTCCGAGCCACCCCCCCCGCCCCGCCCCCACCCGATCGCGGTCCCCGGCGGGAGCAGGCGTTCTTGCACCGCGGCGCGGCGCCCGCGATCTCCGCGCCCATTACCTCGGTCGCCGTTCTTTCGCGCCTTTTTGCGGCACGCCCCCGCCGCGAGGCGCGCCGGACCGTTTCACTCGGGGGCCGGGCGGGGGGGGGCTTCGGTAATGAATCGCTCACTTGTCGTGGAGCGAAGCATACTGCGCGAGGCCGCGTGCAAGGATGTGCGTCTCGGGTTTTGCGTTGCGTTACACGGGATGAGAGAGTTAGGGCATAAAAGAAGCAACACCAGTGTGATATGCTCAACGAGATGAACAAATGTCTCTGCTGTTGTTTTGCATAGACACGCTTGGTTGCTTCACTGCACGTTGTGGACAAAATTTCTTGTTTCAAAACGTCCAGTACTTTTAAACATTACTTTCATCAATTAGCAGTAAAAAATAAATGGATATTTTCAGATATAACAGGTTAAAAAATAAGAGTAACGAAAACAAAACTTGGCATTTAACAATGCTTTCGGATTCAAAAATTATCTGTAGTGAATGTCGTTTATGAATACGTGTAAAAATGAAGTTAGCTGAACTTATTTAAAATTAAGCGTGAATGGAATTTCTAAATAATTTCGTTACTATTGTACTGAATGCAGTTTAGTCATATTTCATGATAAAAGGAATTGTAAAATATTTTTGTTTCATCTGTTTGTGAAAGTAATTCTGGTACTCATTTTTGCGCAATAAAATCAGAAAAGTTCTAAAATTTAATTCCAAGCACAGCTGAGAATTTTCGTTACTTTTAGTTATCCTAGTTTTTATTTCCAAGCAGTGAGACAGGGTTCGATATTTTCTCCTTTACAACGGTTAGAACGCGTAGAAGTTTTCTTGCAGCTGTCCTCGTCTTAATCTCTATTAGAAGTGAGTTCAGTCGGGAAGTAGACAAATTTATTTTTAATGAAATCTTGGTTTCCAAGAATACGACGAAGACCAAAATGGCGAATGCATCAAAAAGCGATATAAAGGAGCCATGAAGCGCGGAAGCGATGCTGAAGATGCGCCAAGAATGTTGAAGACGATGCGCCAAAAGCGCTGCAGTAAGGAGCAGTAAGGAGCGCTGAAATGCACCAAGATGGACTGGAATACGTTGAAGTATAATGAGCGAATCACTGGCAACACTGCTTAAGACCCAGCCCCTTCAGAACACGTGAGACTTTTTTATTCAGTACATAGAAGCCATTGTCTACAACATTATTTTAAACTATATCATTATCTCATCCGTGGTATGTTTTGCGTACGATATCTATACTCACAATGAGGACGCATTATTTTGTATTTCACGCTCTTCCGAATTTTACTGCAGCATTTTAGGAGCGCTACATCAGTATTCACGTAATATAATAATGTTAGCAGGGTGCATATTATAACCCATTGTATAAAAGCTGTTTGAATCAGCTGGCATCTATTCCGAACGATCAGTTCTTTCGTAAATGTGCTTCCATGTGAACACGAATGGAAAATAACTTATCGGAATTCTCTTTTTGAATGTCAACAAAAGCGTCATTAGCCTGTTATGACAGAGGGACAGAGAGGACCCCTGCGAATTTCACTCAATAATTTTAAAATATTTATAGTTCGAGCGCACTCCATCATTCTGAATCCAGTTTGAAGCATAAATATTTACATAATGGAATTTAATTGAGTTCATATGCAGTACGTAATCTTCATATATGCTTTCGTGCGCACATAAATGCTATTAGCTGGCATAATAAATGTTAGATTCCATGGTTTGCTTTCTAAATAAAAAAGTAAACGATTGAATAGTGTATGTATCAAGTGTGGCATGGCGTGGAAAAGATCCTTCAAACCAATCATGACTCTCTAATTCCTAGCCTTTGGTTTGGTTTGGTTTGGTTTGGAGGAGTGTATTAAAGGCATTGTGCAACTTGTTTAGGTGAACTAAAATTCTGTGATATATTTTAAACATAAGTATATACAAAAAGCATCTAAATTTCAGTTAATTTAACGTAATAAATAAACACAGCGTTTTCAAATAATTTCCGCTAGATAACGAGCGGAGAATTCTCTATTTATCTGAATGGTTCTCAATCTTGTTCCACAAAATGCCCAATACTATTTTCATCTTTAAATTGAAAATAAGATACACACTCTTAAAAAGGTGTAGAGAAAAATGCTACCAGCCAGACCCAATGCGCCAAGATATTGTAATGTAAAATTGCAATAGAAGTTCTAGAATTTCCAAAATTTTAAAGAGAAGAGATATTCTATTAATTCAGACAACTGAATTAGATCAAAACAATTACTACATACACTAAGTATATAATTCTAAATAAAAAACAGTAGTCATCAAATGCAACAAATATACTGCTCATAACGTCTGAGTTCACAATGAACTGAATTCAGTGACACATATAGGACAATCATTTTATTTAAATTTAAGATGACATTTATTCCTTCTTATTTTTCTTTTATCTTCAAAAACTATTCACTTTACGAAGAAAAAATGTGTCAAAACTTATTGATATCAACGTTATAAATTAGAGCATTTCAATGAAATATGTAACCCATATTTTTGTATGCACAGTTTATGAAACTAATCAGTCATTATGATTAAAAATATTTCACACTTTAACATCCAATAAAGAGCTTCACGGCATTAATTTCTCTTCAAGATTTCCTTTGCGAATTCTCGAAAGGCGTGATATTGAAGGAAACGTGGGCCAAGCAAGAGTAACGGCTAGAATCGGTTAAATTTACACTTCAGAAGAATAGTGTTCTGAGGGTGCCAGCCATGGGAGAACTGGTTTGAGCACTAGCCGAGAGGGTCGTAGCTGCGTAGTGAGCGCTGAGGGAAAGGACGCGACGATGTAACACAGCCTCCCGGAAAGGAAAGTTCGCCGCTAAGGAAGCCTCCCGGAGCCTCCGACGGAGAGGGGAAAGGGAAGGTAATGAAGGCAATCAGCCTAGATCTGTTTGCTCACACACCACACAGAAGGGAAAAGCCTCTCGCCACAACGGGTTTTATGAAGCCGCGGAAGGTAAGATGAACTGCAGCCAGAGACTACGTAGGTGTAGGTAGTTGCCAGAAGTGAGACCTGTTGGCAAGAGTGGCAAATTATATTTCCATCCACGGTGAAATTCATTCGCCGTGCTGACTTCGAGCAGGTTCGCACCTCCTTTCCAGGGGCGCTGAGATGGAGGGGTTCGAAAGAGTGTTGCCAACTTGATACCTTTAAACGGCGGACGTCATTTAAGATTTTCCACTCCAACCAGTTGACTCCTCACCACAGGGTAGTAGTCATGATAATTGATTATTCTGTAAACTGTTAATATAGTATTAAGTAAACTGTTATGGACAATAATCCCGTTGGTGTAGTTAATGTTAAATCCCCAGAGGTGGCAGTGTTTCTTCCCCGCTCAATGATGAGATCCGGCGCCGACCTACTAGTCGAATTGTGGGAGATTTTCCCTCCAAATATCTTTCCCAGCGGGGTTTCTCCCAAGCCGCAACAAGTTCTACGTTCTGGTCTCCCAACATGTGCGTACAACTGGTCTCCCAACATGTGCCTACAACTGGTCTCCCAACATGTGTGGTAATGCTGTCATTGTGTGTAAGGGGAGAGAATAGCGCAAGAGAAAGTATTGAAAAATTGTACGCGGCTCGTAGCCCATTTGTCTGACGTTCCACTGGCATTGACCCGAGAAACCACGAAAAGCTTCCCATCAGAATATCTGACCGCAAGAATTATCCTTCAAGCAGCGGATGAATTCAATCTAGCTACATAGCTAGTGTCAAAAATCTGCCTCTGTCAGGAGTCGAATCCTAGGGCCTCCCGGTCAGACTCGCTGCAGAGACTCTGAACTGACTCAAGGTAATATTCACTCTGAACAGATTCAGCAGTTCAGAGAGAGAGCAATAGTGAAAATGCTTCTGGATCTTCCACTTGTGATACAATTAGGCAATATCAAAATTATAAATTACAGCGTTTCTATTTAATTAATTAATTAATACGTTTACTTATATTTTTAGTACAAATCGTATTTTTTAATTACATTGTATTTCTTGCAGGATAATAAATATTTGATATCATTTTATGAGTAGGTTACTGCAGATTTCGACAACGACATTGCTGTAGAAAAACAGATCGCGCTCTAGTAATCGTATTCTTTCACGACAGTTGTTATACAGTTAGCTTGTAATTCTGAAGTGCCGGCTTCAATAACCGTGCCGGCGACTCGGTTGAATAACTTTGTCGGGGTTGTCGTGGTTTCCCTCGGTCATCCAGGCAAATACTGGAATATTTCTACTGAAAGGCCACAACCGCGAAATCGGTGTTGCTAGCCGAATACGTTAAGTACGTGAAGTCACGAAGGTTCAGCGAATTCGAGACATTGCGGGTTTCTGATGGTGTGACCGACTAGGAACCCTGGGATCTAACGGCGCCGAGACCAATTGCCCTTTACGGGACGTATAATAAGTAAATACAAATACAAAAAGTATGGCACGAGGACGCGAGGGGTACTACTGTCACCGGTAGGCAGCCTTGGCATTACTGCTGTAGTGGCTCACTGTCAGAAGATGAAAGCAAGCCCTTTTATGAGCTCAGAATTGCTGCCCAAAGAGGAAATGAAAGACTCGGGGTATGAGGACTGTCGCGGTATAGTAGTCGGATCCTCGCGACGCGTCTTGGCGTTTGTCGGCAACAGTCTAGAACGCGTCTTCCTTAAAGCACAGCTCTCACGAAGGAAATGAAGGCAAAGGAATGATGAGACACTCTACTTTGCGGACAAACATTTACTCTCTTGCTGTATAGTATCTTGTCTTCGAATTTCAAAGGTTTTCAATTTTCCATTCTCGAATGTATGATTATTAAAATTGTCATTATTCAAAGGTACATCCTTTCAAGTCATCAGACGTGCCAGCCAGGGTCTTTGTTGAAAGACGGAAATTAATGTAGAGAAAGTCGTAGGGTTTGAAGTATGGAGATCCAAGAGTCGGCAAATTTGCCAAAAGCACGGCCTTTCTAAGTCATCGTTTCGTCCGAAGGAAAATCTTGTAAAGAAAATCTAAACATCCACAACCAATTGAGGAAAGAAACTCTGTTCAAAGGACAGATATCGGAAAATTCTGTTTTATTAATGTAATTAAATGATCACAGGTGTTGTCATTGCCAACAATGTTATTTATTTCAACAAGAGTAGCTTTCGATGGCTTATCTATCATCATCAGTTTTCTGCTGTATGGAAGTCACAAAACGACTAGTAGCCATGGACTTTCAGTCTTGCGCTATTTAAAAGATATTTTTATATTGTTATAGTTCTGTCGATGTGATCTCTTAGTGTAGTAAGAGCAAATGTGTGCTTAAACAGAATTAATTTTACAACTTAAATCGCTTTCCAGTCTGCAAATATATTACAAAAACGTTTTCTAATTAAAAAAACTTTCCAAGCGTTTACCAATTCCCTAGAAGTACTATATTACCAATAACATATTCATACATTAATAACTCACTTGAAATAAATACATGACAATCTACGTTCTTCGAAAATTATAATTTTACACGATGTAGAAAAGAATTGCCAGAGACGTGGATACAGGTTTCTCTTCGTTCTGGCTGCGGTGCCTCCGATCGGGAGATCATAGGTTCGAGTCTCATCGGTGGCAGGATTTTCGTCACTAGCTAGATAGCTGGGTCGAGTTCTGTCGCTGTCAGGAGGAGAATTATAGTGACCGGCTGCTGTAATCGGTAGTTTCCCATGGTTTCTCTGATCAACACCAGGCGAATGCTGGAGCAGTATCCTAACAAACGGGGCACGAACCGCGCACGATCTCTCTTCCTTTTCCTTGTCCTATCCTCACACCTTACTTACACGCACTTACACTAACATGCACTACACTACACATGCTGGAAGACCGGTCGGCAGCTCAGAGCGTGTCTGGGGCGTTGCCTCATTGGTGGGAGATTCCTGTTTGGGGACAACCGTAAGCCAACGGTAGGCCGGAACCTGATCTCGCCATCCAGCGCGGGAATCACCACCATCACTCGAGAGAAGAAAATGCATTACACTTACGGGAACAGCAACCTTTCCAGTTGACGCGCCCGGAATCACTAACAATCAATAAATCATATTACCAATAATATATTCACATAATGATGAACTCACTTGAAAGAAATACATCTAGATTCTTTGCTTATAGGCAATCTAGGTTCTTTGTAAATTAAAAGTTTCAACGATGTAGAAAAGAATTGCCTGAGTTGGAGATACAGGTTTCCGCACGTCCTTCTCTGAAAGAGCTGATCTGAACGCTAGCAGGAGCACCAATATGTCAAGCCTTTTTATTATTTATTTTATGATTCACGACGTAAAAATGTCGAGGGTTGAGCTCCTGCAATTCAGCATACTTACCCGGATGCTTCATATTTTAGAGCGAAGCGTTAGTGGAACGATATCGTAGATCGAAATATGTCTTTTGATGAGACCACACATCACACACACACCGCAAATGGGATCGTTACCAAATTTTGCAGAAAGTTTATGATCACGTTTATGAAACATACAAAATATATATATTGGTAAAGCTATGTGACAGTATAATAGCCCAAAAAAGTCTCCCTTTAATGTAATAACGCTCTTGAGACCACGATAATTCTAAAGAGGACACTTTTAAAGAAGAAAGGATCTGTCCTATCACCTCTCCAAAGAATTTTAATAAGTGAGAAAATCATTAATCTCTTTGTATTTTTGACTGGTCATTGTACTTGTTTTGGAACACAATGCATTCGGAATTCTGTAGGAATATTTATAAATTGTTCGCTTCAGAACACGCTTCAACAAATATTTCGTATTTCTGTATTGGCATATTGACATAAAGCCACCAAACGAATGCCACTCCTAATGACCGGCGCGCATCATGTATTTTACCGGCTGTCGTTTTTTTTAAAGAAATCGAAACAAATGAGTTGTAGCAAAAGTCAACCACGTCTATTTTATGTTCTATAACTATATGACGCTTTTCTTTCATTATTTTTCACACACTCGACTGTCCCCATCTTATTTTATATTTTTCTCCTCTAACCGACCTCTTAAAATTTAAGTTCAAAGCATAAATTGCATTCATATGAGAATTAACATTTTTTGCATCCATCTTATTGGTGGTGACTTCGCAACTAAGGGAGCTCTCGCTATATTTTTGCCATTTTTCTTCCCCCTGGTCTCTTTACTAGACCAAGATTCTTCCTCGCGAATATATTCCCTTCGTATACTACATAAACACATAATGGGGCAATGCAGTATACAGTATTCGTAGCATTGTAGCCCGACCTCGCAGTGTAGCTTGACATTGATACAGAGGTAAGCTGCTAGACCCGGGGGCGATGCAACAGTTCCCCTTTGTGGAGGCGCGTGAGTAGGCAACCCGCATTACCGCGATGTATGGAATGGGTCGGGTTGCCTACTCCGTCACAGGACAGGCGCCGAGCTCGAGGGTAGACGTGCCGTTGAAACGGGCACAATAGCTCGCGTGCCTCCCAGCAGCTGGTGGAAGGCCGCGCGCCCACTGGCAATAATATGAGGCAATAATTTACCAGCGAAGAAGTGCCCATCTCTGGAAACGCGTTCGTAAGCATCCCAAGCTTTTCAAAAAATATATTTCATAATGTGTCAGAATGACCAGGGTTAATCACGCAGAAAAGATATATATGCTGGCAAGTCAGACGTTTTTGATAACATTGTTTTTGTTGCTTAAAAATATTCATGAACTATTATGGATTAAAAAGATGTATTTATCAATATAATTTTGACATAAACTATAATTAAAATAGTCTGACCTCCATTTACCAAATTTGTAAGATTTCTTTGAAAAAAATGTGTATGCAGAAACTTCTTTATAATGAAACAACGCGAAATTTGTTTAAAACATTTTCGAAAGAAATTTGAAGAATAAATACGAACGAAAACAATGAAAAATCCGTTTTCTTAGGATAGGGTGGCGATTCGTCATAGGCACTCATTCTTTCAGAAAGATATCAGAGCCGAAATGAATTCCATATGTTGTCAAGGAGATTGATGAAACTACAGTGAAAAAATATCAAACACTCAAGATCTGCCGTGAATTTTCTGAAAGAATTTTCCTCTTCCTCAGTAGTAATAAGAACTAGTGTTTAAGTCATAGGCAATAGAATTTTTCGCTTTCCTCTCGAAAACATTCCTCTTCGATAGATGCGTATGGAAATTTTTACATATATTTATTTTTATTTTTAGCCAATAAATGCTCCGTAACGGGCAGTTGGCGTCTTATACAGGGAACAAAAATTCTGTCAGGGTTGCCCTGTATTTGGATTTACAATCACTGTTCTCATACTTGTGTTTCTCTTTTTGTTTTACCACTCAAATTTCATCAATACAATTTTAAAACATTATGTTCAAGTAATAATTGAAAATTTTGGATGTTTTTACAGGTAAAATGAGTATCAATGAAATTTGTGAAATTAAGCATATTTACAATTTTTGGTGTTTATATTTTTTATGGAAATTTGACTGAATGTTTGATTATTTTTGTTGGAAATTTTATTTGTGCAAAATTTTATAGATATTTTGCGTTATTGGAGAGGGAGTTGCTAATCCCCAATTCAAATTTTGGCGGTTCTTTTGAGGTACGCGTGCAACCGCTAAAAATGATAGCCAACTGCATAATTGGGGCAATCGCGTTGCAGCTATTGGACTTTAAAGACCGCCTCCAGGTTTTCCTCCTCCTGGTCTGCATACACAGACAGCAGGAAGAAAGGGAATTTAACCCCATGCGCCGATAAACACGCCCACCCTCAAGGTCATTTTCTACAGATGGCTACAGCAAACATTTTGCACGTGGTACGGTAAGGTCCTCAAGTTTTTTAAAAATTTATTGGTACTTGCTCGGTTTTGCTACCTTTTAAGGTTGCTCATACATGTGTATTTCACTTTAAAGACAATCATCCTCATGGCTAAACCAATCCACTTTCATTTGGTGATGTTAATTTCAAGAGTTACTTAATTTAAAATTTGATTCCAAGTGTTGTATGGATGTAATAGTTATAGTTTTTGTCTATTTGGATTTTGGGTGTGTTTGAAAAGGTCTTTCGGGTATCCCGAAATTATTCTGCAAGGGTGTTTGTGTGTATGACCTAGTAGGTACGTTTTAGTGGCAGGTGTGAAGGGTCATGTTTTATAGATGTTTTTGAATGTTTTTAATGTGTAGGAGGAGTTCGGTTTTTAGCTATCAGTGCAATTGTTGGTTACTAGTAGACCATGGGGCTTTGGTAATTTTTCTAATATATTTATTTTCAATTATTTTTAACTTGTTAATATGGAATTGTGCTGCTTCTGACCATACGTGGCATGCGTAAGTTAGCGATGAACTTACTATTGATTTGTACACAAATGTTCCCACATTCTATGCGACGAGTTGATTTATGATTTAGTATGGAATAGAGTTTAAATATATTTGCTCGTGATTTATAAAATGTAGGTCCTGAACTACGCGTCAAGTATATGAAGTAGGTCATGTAGGTCCAGTAATATGCGTTAACATTCTATAGAATATTTAACCCTTATATAGACTCGTCGTCTTATTGTGAACGATGGAGGAGAGTGGCTGCAATACCCCACTAATTGTACGTCATGCACAATGTTTTGAAAAATATTTAAGGTATACAGATTAGATCAGAAAAAAATTGATGCCCAATTTTCAACTAATTTAATTTTTAAAGTGACAAATACCGTATTTTAAATTAATTGGTGTGTGTGTGTGTGTACATGGAAGTTACATTCCTTAAGAAACCTTTGTAAAAATAATTGGTTTTCATATCTACACTTCATAAACATATCAGGCTAGTCATAGCACCTTTTAACAAATTGTGATTGAAAATATTTCGTCAACAAAGCCTGAAGACACGTGGCACTTTCTTCTGTTGCGTTTTCGACAACTATTGAGAGAGTCTTCCAAAGATTATTTGCTTTAGAGAGTCTCATTATTCAATGAGAAAACTAGCAAAGATAGCTCCAATGCATTCTAATTAAAAGACAAATACGAGGGAAAACAGATATAACTTGGGAAGATGTTTCAACATATGGGAAAAAGGTCTGAAGAAAGGAGATTGAAAACCCATAGCAAACTGCTATCGAAGTAAGCAAACAAGTAATGGGTTAACATCGAAGAAGAATAAAAATTAGTACAAGAATTTAATTAATCTACTGAGCTCCTACAAAATGTAGAGGTACAATGGTCCCAATCTTCAAACAAATAACTGAGAGTGAGGGAAACGGAATTTTTCAAACCATGAAAAACATTTTGTTCAAAAACTCAATATATGTAAACACGTCAGTCCCATACTCAGGAAATAAATGTCTCAAAATCATGCTAATCGGTCATTTAGACTTCCATTTAACGAATGTGGAGTTAGATAACCTTATCTGTTTCCGCCCTATGTGTCAGCCAATGCTGTTTCCAAACTCCTAAAGCTTTAGAACTCTCCGCTAACGCAGGCGAATTCTCTACAGTCGCATTAAAGCCTTATTAGCAATTAAAACACCCTCATTGTCCGCGCTTCTACGTTAATTTTAACGTAAATATCGCTGTAAATTCACAATGACCACAAATGCTGATGCAAAGATAAAACAGTAACATAACAACAAATACGATTCATAGATTCCCTCACATGTTTAATGAACATGTTTACAAAACGAGTGTTTAGACATTTAGGCAATTATTACGGAATACAATTACTAGTTTTCCATTACAAAAATTCGTTAGACTGCGTTCTTTTGATTATATATACTAGCGATGTTTCCAGCTCTATGTTGGCCGTTTATCGCATCCAAGGCGCCATTTTGTTTTGTCATGCCAAGAGTGTTGTAACATATCTCTTTTTTCCATTGCCACTGTTACACCATCCTTCCATTTCACTCTTGGCAGTCCACTTTTCCTCCGTCTTGCTGGTGTCCAGTTATAAACCTTTTTGGGCAGTCTTTCTGAATCCATCCTTTGCAAGTGGCCGTACCATAACAATCTTTTCTTTTCAACAACATCAGTTAAACATCCTTCTATATTTAATCGCCTTTTTATAGTCTCTGTTTTTACATGATCAAGCAGCGTGACTCCACAGCATCTTCTCCAAAACCTGTTTTCAACACTATTAATCCTCTTTTTCAGAGCTTGATTTACTACCCAAATTTCAGAGCCGTATGTTATTGTGCTCTCCACCAAAGATTTAAAAAGCTGGATTTTTGTTTTAGTTGTAATGTCCTTACTCCATAGTAGTGGGTTTAATTTGCTGATTATCTGTCGACCTTTTCCTATTTTTGATATTCGATACTTTATCAAAAATAGGAAAAGGTCGACAGATAATCTTTTGATTATATTTCTTAAATAATTGCCTACATTTTTACAATTGCATTAATGAGAAAAAAATCGGAGTTTAAGAAATTTTAAACAGAGATTACACGTTTGTGTTTAAATCAGATGGACGTATCCTTTACAGATTGCATAGAAGCAGCATGTGTTAAGTGTGTGTTATGCTAATATCTTTGTGAAGTGTGATTAATCGAGGAGAAAGATACATACTAACACTTCGGTTTTGGGTACAAATGGCTTTTGGAAATATTTAAAGTGAGCGTTTTAACAAATGAAAATTGTCAGTGAATGAACTAAAATGTATAAAAGTAATAAAATATAATAATATATTTATTACATGAATGCGGAAAAGAAGGAGAGTTTTCACCGTTGAGCTGCATCTTCGAAACCTTATTATTTCTGAATCATTTATGTTGCAAATAAATAAGGACCAAAATATCTATTTTAAAGGAACATTCAAAAATAATACGGCATCCATGATTTAAGTAAAGTATTAAAGGGTTCAAAACTAATTGATTCAATACCTTTTTTTATTAAACTTCGCATGGTGTTGACTGGATTTCATTTGTTAACGAAATAATAATCTCCTTCGTATTTTAGTTTATTGAAATGATTGATATCACAATTTTAAAAGTATTTTTCGTATAAAATATCAACATCAACTAGTGGTGCCACAACAGCACATACTTTCCCGTATTATTGGAAAGACCTACGTAGGATTGAAATATTGCACTTTCAGCACTACTAACAGCTATTATTTGTAAACGGCCAATTCAACCAAGAAGGGAACAACTCTCTGTTTCCATCGCAGTGTTGTCAAAAGTATGTGAATTCTACAACTGCATAAAAGTATAATATAAAACTTTTGTAAACTTGTATTGGAAAGAGAAACTTGATTCCATACAGCTGTATCAAGTAAAAATAATGACACGTAGACCACAGAAATTCGTAGATCACAGAGGAACAGAATTCCATTGTTGCGTTCCCTGCATTGTCGATACTCCCTAAAAGAGCTGGCAATTTTTATTTCATATATTTGAATATAAACTATTTCTTTAAAGATTAATGTGTAAATGTATAACAAAAGGTCGAATACAAAAACGAACAACAAAACAATGTACAAAATTGCAAATTTTAATTTACGACGCATCCGGCTGTCTGAAACGCAGGATATTTGCAGCGGGCAGGGTATTTGTTTGTCGTAATATTAAAGAAAAAACTACTCGTATTTTCAAAAAATTAAGTATGACCTTATTTGAAGATGTATTTTTGATAAAACCAGCTGCCATCTATCACCATACACAATATGATTTGGTTTGATTTTCTATGTAATTTTTTTGACACTTTCTCAATTTTTCGGTCTCCTAATAGTAGAACGGAAATATTAATCTTAAAATATTAAAGAACAGTAAAATCTCGTCCTAAATGGCAATTTTCTTTTAAAAATTTGTAGCCGTTTTCAGGAAAAATGCGTTTAAGCGCTACTAAAAATGCGAAATTTGAAGCTCTTTTTCACAGAAAATTTTTGAGTTTTCAAAAACCTTCATCTGAAGTCATTTGAAGCATTTGTATTCACAAATATAATAATCTTTACAAATTGCTGGTAATGAGAATATTAAAGATTTGAGAGACCTTTCAAAAAATTACATTTTTGTAATTTTTGAAAAAGCAAAAATATACCCCAAAATGAAATTTACGTCATATTGAAGAGCGCAATTAGCATTATCCGTTCGAAAAGTTTGAAGAGAAATAATGGACACATTTATGATAAAATGGGCGTTTCTGAAAATGCGGAATTTTGAGCTAGGTTTCACAGAAAACAGTTGAGTTCTCGAGAAACTACTTGAAAGTATTTAAAGCACATGTACTCATTAATATAATAATGTGAACAAATCGACGCTAATGTAAATATTAAAGACGTGATTGACAAGTCAAAAAATTACATTCTTGCAATGTTTGAAAAAACAACAACAAAATAATAGAGCAATATGGCGTTTAAGTCATCTAATAGATTACATTTATCACCATCCCTACCAAAAATTTAAAGAAAAAGTTTTGAGAAGTTTTTGAGAAAATATTGTTTTTGTAATTTTTTTAAATTGTACATGTTACACGCAATATTGCGCGAAAACTACGAGAATTTTGAAAAAATGAACAAGAACTTAAGGAAAGAATTCACTATGAAGAATAAATTTTGTTTGAAGGAAAAATCTCTATCTTCAATTTTGTAGTTGGAGGAAGACGCCTAATAAAATTCAAACTTTTGAAATTTTCGAAAATTAAGAGTTATCCTTGAAACTCGGACTGATGTCACTTGAATAATAAGTGTATTTTACTCTACTCTTACAAGAAGCTTAAAGAAAGAATTTGGAGCCGTTTTTGAGAAAATTTTGAAAATATCCGTGGGGCTTCATGTAAAGTACCCCCCCCCCCCAAATTAAAATATCTGTTTCAAATTCAAAGGGCTACCAGATCACTCAGATTGATTAAGGGGTATCAATTTTGGAGAAAATCGGCTGTGCGATTTAGTCGGTTTAGTACCTAGCGTTGTTTACACATGGACGGACGTTGAGACAAGACGTTTTGCTTTAAATTGGTTTTGCGGTATCAAGGACCCACAAAACAGGGATTCTGGCTGCACGATCTGTTAGGATATTTTTTTTTAATTTAGTGACTGGATTTATTCACTTTTGTGTTACCACGATCCTGTAATAAAAGTTTTTCTGCCAAAAATCTGCCGTTTTTTCGCATTACATTACAGGCAGAATTTCATAACTTTCCGTATACTACACGTGTATAGTATACGGGAATAGTAAAAATGATTTGAAGGGGACTTCTCCCATTTTTTAAACAAACCATTTATTTTCCCGAAGGAAATAAAGTCTTTCTTTTTCGTGCATTCCATAACAAAGAGCATTCAAATATCGGACATCTCATGAACGTACAGAAAACGTGGGAGTGGTAAATGCGTCTCTCAAGTTCTAACAGGAACAATTTCTCACCAGCAATGGAGAATGAATGTCACAGAAGCTGTTGGGGACGAGACGCAAGAGTTTTATTTGCGAATGCTTTGAACACTCCTGTTAAAAAAAGGAGTGAAAGGGACACCTGTTGAAAGTGATAGAAACAGAGAAACATAGGCGAGACGGTGTGATTTAAAATTTTATATCGTACTCTGATACTCAATAGTTTTTAGACAAAATTTAGACAGATGACACAACATGTAACGTATTACTACAAAGAGGAACACTGACCGGATTCATGTCCTAAAATATTTCAGGAAGCAAACTCTTCAAATTCTAACGTAGAAATTAGTATGCAACCTTAAGGATATACAATTAATAATTTCGACTGCAAACTCGCAACCCCAAGACGTCATAAATGACATCTTTGACGATTATTACTAATGACGTCATAATAAGAATACTTTTCGAAATAATGTATAAAATGTTTGCAATAAAGCGCGCATTAATGTATCAGTACGGATGTGTAATGAAAATAATTTTATTTTTCAACAGCGTATAACTCATTGGCAGTGGATTTGATATCACCCATTATATACAAACCGTTCTTTACATATTTACTCATTCGCGGGTAAGACACCACTATTTAATAAATTATGTGTAAGGCATCCGCAGCGCGTAGATAAAAACAACAGAGCAGTGAAAAACGCACGTATCTAATAATTGAAAAATCGGCATGTGGATTTGAAATTTCTATCTTCAAGAACTTGTTCTCAATATGGAATTTATGGACAATTTCAACCGGTTTGTTTATTCATTTTTGGATATTTTGTTTCAATATTAATCATCATTACCGTTTGACTTTGTTTGAGAAATCCTTTTGTGTATTGCTGTCCAATTCAAAGCTCAATGCAATACAATACGCTTTATAACGTAGCATTGACATATAAGCCCTTTGTAATTGATGATCGCTTATAAAACCGACGACGAAACCTTGACAATGCTATTGTTTCCCTAAACGTAATTTTAGAACTTTCATAGAACATTTTTCTATGAACAGTATTCATTAAGAGGGAAAAGAAGTACAGATTTGAAGAAAAGTTTGCTTTCTATGGCTGTTAAAAAATAACTGACATTTTTGTGAGTGCAGAAATTTAGTACGTAAAATTATTTTTTTTCACTGTCCCCAAACACATAGGCTTTTACCTCGTTCGTTTGCCCTAAGTTCGTTTGCCCTAAAGAACGAAACGAGGAGAAATGAAAACTTCTTGGAGTATTTTTGAGATATTTTTTTCCAGAAAGGAAGAAAACAGATTAAAAAAAAAGTTCAACTGTTAACGATTTCAGAAACTGTAATTATCCTTACGTATTATGATTGATGTTAGAGTACGTTCAAGTCTCAACGTCCAGCAGCATTGCATCCTGGACACCGCAGACATACATTATTTTGTATTTTTATGAGTTAGAACAATTAAATAAACTCTGAAGACCAAATTATTTTAATTATTTGGTGAGATTTTGGTAATCACTACCATTAGAAAAATAACCAGCAACGATTATCTATAACTATTGTACTGCTAAAACGTCTATTTATATTCACTGATTCCTTTCACTTTCTAATAATAAAATGTTTTATTGTTATTTCCTTAAACTTAAACCTGGTGAAGGGAATAAGCTCTCAGATATTTATAAAAGCGCTTTAATAATATTTCCTTAACCTGAAACGTGCTGTAGGGTATAAGCTCCAAGATAATTATAAAATATTTCTTTAAACTATTTTTTTTCTGGTTTTAGCAACACTCCATGCGGCCGTTAACGACTTAAAAGGGCCCTGTCAACGAAGGACAGATGTAACAGAACTTTTGAAACTATTGGACAATTGTCGTCAGCTCAGCGCTACGATAGGGAAAAAAGTCCGTGCCAAAGCTATGTTCCTGGCGAAAATAACAAGTTTAGCATTGACGAGAAAAAAAATGAAAAGTTTGCACTTCATTTCTGATTGAACGAATATTCCTTTATTGAATGTAACCTGCCCAGTTGAGATATTTCGGCCGCTCAAAATAGTTATTTATGATACAAGTGATAATATGGCATTTTCTTTTTCGAATAGGAAATGTAACAGAAGGATGACACGCCTATAGGCCGATAGTACCTCAAATAGTACAAGCAAAATAAAATCAGTTTTAATACGTGTGTCATACATTACTTTTTAGGCGGCCTTACTGATATACTTTATTTTAATTCATATATACAAATGACTTAATTATTCACGATGTTAAATTAAGGTCAGTAAAAACTCTTGCGGGCACACGAAGTATTGTTTTCTTTGTTACATTCAGATTTTTATCTGAACCATTGAACATCTTCACTAGCACTAGTGCTAAAATAGAACTTTTAGCATACTATGCATGCTTTTACCAATGTCTGTCTAATTTTTTTTATTTAGCATTGATGACGCGCGTTCGGGAAGGTAGCAGGAAAACAAAATTTTCAGTCGCTTCGTACTGTTCAACGACTTGCAGTACGCGAGAAGCCTCACCCCTTCTGAACAAAGCAATAGCGGTGCGCCTGGCTGCCATAAGGGCGTCCGCGAAGACGACGTTGGCCGCCGACGCCAGCCGCCTCAATGGCCACCGTCGTCCTTACTTTAAACTCCAAGTGCTGAAACGCGGTTTGCGGGAGTAATATCCCTACTCGACAACCGGGCCAGGCACTGGCCTATCACATTTAACAGCACGACGTGACACGGAGTCCCAGTGGGTTCGCGACGGCCGAACGAGCGTTCTTCTGAACGAAACCTTCGACTCGACGAAAGGATGCGACATGCATTCCGTATGCGGGGACTCTTGCAAGGTGGCGATGGCGCGTGGTAACTTTGTCTCAGTAGAACACAATATTGCTCAGCTGCTATTGCTCGTACAGCGGCGATATGCGCCGAGATGGAGCCTGCCTGCATCTCTTGTCGACCGGCTAAATATTCCATAGATGTGTACAAGTAACGAGCTTGCTTAGGGTTCCGTCCCAGACTCACGTACGTTGTACAAGTAAACTCCAGCACGCGGCTTACATCGAGATTCCGGGTAAACTTTGCGCGATTATTGGTTGCACCTGTCTTCGGGCGCCGCCTGCCAATGCGACTGCGGGAGGGCGGAAACAATGAAGTGGCTGACTTCCAGGTATCTGCGGCTGGACCCGAGGGCATCGTTCCAGCAGATGACGCCGCCAACTGTGCATACCCTTTCCTAACAGTCGCACATCAATACTATTCCGATACCGGAAGAGATGGCTCAGGGCACCAAGTGCTGTCACTGCAGTCCCTCTGACCGGGAAGTCCTGATTTCGTGTCTCGACGTTGGCAGGATTTTTGACTCTAGCTTGTCAGCTACGTCGAATTCAGTCGCTGTCTAGAGAATAATTCTAGTGACCGGCAGCGCTGATCGATAGTTTTCCGTGGTTTCTCCAATCTACCAGGTGAATAGCGGAGCGGTACCTTAACAAATAGGTCACGGGCAGCGCGCGATCTTTCCTTCCTCTTCCTTTTAAAATTTCCGTGGGACACATACGGCCACATCCTTTTTTTGATGAATTAATATAAAATTCACTATGTTTATTCTAACGCACAACTTTTGAAGACCGAGATGTACTTAAAATATGATTACAACGCTTTTATAAGGAGGATTCGTTGTGAGAGTGTTTTCACGAAGCTATTACGCACAGCTGCAGTTTTGAATTGTTTTAAAAAATTAGATAAACTTTGAAAGACGAAATTTTTGCACAGTGTTAAGAAATTTTCTGTTAATAAAATTCCTAAACGATCATACAGTAGCTCCTTACTTACAGTACTCCTAAACAACGATAGAGATGAAAAATCTCTAGGCCTTTGGTTTGTGACTGTTGAGGGTAAATTGAAAATTAAATGGAAATAAAAAAATGATAAAAATTTAAACAATTATCAGCACCAGACACAAGGACTCTTGGATACAAAAGCAAGAAGCGGTGTGCTCTTCAAACGCGAATACCACAAGGATCTATCTCCATCACATTCCATTGTTCCTGACGAACTTTTAAACGGAGTATCGCTTTTGCAATAAAGCGCCATCTATTGCTCCCAAGGGGCTCACTGGCACTCCGCCGCCGCTCCGCCGCCGGCGCGGGAGCTGTCAGAGCAGCCTGGCGGCGGGCGGCGGCGAGCGATTAAGCGCGGACGACGGCGATGGCGAGGACGAGGGCGGGGACGCGGGCGGGCGGAAGAGGTCGTGTCGCGAACGCTAATAGGGAGCGGCGACGCGCTCGTTTACATGCTGCTACGGAGGACGCGTAAACGCCTACCCGAGAGGCGGCGCGGGAGTTGGCGGCGGGGGCGTGCTGCGCCTGTGGAGAGCAGGCAGAGGCACGCGATAAATACCATGCAATCATTTTTTCATGAATAAGGCTACGGTAGCACAATATTAATTTATGCAATTTGTTTATAATTTTAAGATTTTTTCAATGGGTACTTGTTTTGAAAACGAGCGTCGTTAGGAGCTATTTTTAAAATCTGTACGATTGCAATGAAGTAACAAAGGAAAACAGTAGATTATGTAATTAGTTTATAATGTTAAGCTTTATTGCATGGATACATGCTTTAAAAACGAGTGGCATTAGGAGCGAGTTTCAAAATTTGTACCATTTCAATAAAGCCACATTATTAGCAAAACTATTTGCATACGCTATTTTTTGTGCAGCAGCATTATAAATTTATAAGAGAATAAAAATTAATTTTGCGAAACAACTTCGTGACGTTTCGGGTATTTGACATCTGTGTCAGAAAACGGTGGTCGGCCGTTCATTTTGCCCCTACCTCCTCACGATTCATTCGCTGCGATTGGCTGAATAAGTGATGACGCAATCATTCGTGCCGGAAAATGCCATTTTATGAACTATTTCTTGCAGCAGGAAAGGTCGTTTATAATGCTGGTACACAAACAAGTTTAAGAGAAGAGAATACTTGGCAGAGGGGGAAATGGGACGTTCAATATCAACGAAAAGTTTTAATTGTTCCCGCGAGGGCAGATATAAGACCGTCAACCTGAATAGAGAAATTAACACATGCTACTTACTTAACTTTCTAAAATTTTCTTTGAGTAATATAATCATTCTGTTATAAAATAAATCTTAAAATATCTGAAAACGTTGATTGTTCGCTCGTTCAGAAACGCGTAACAATTATTAAAAAACTGTGAAATGTGTAATGGGGACGAGCGGTTAATGTGCAATCGGCTGTTTATATGAACTGAAAAATGGATGAATTGCATTGGTTCACCCCGCTGCTTTATAGAACGTCGCTTAATTATTCTGACTCGAAATATTTAGTAACTATCTTTTAAGAACGTTTAGTGCAATCAGTTTCTCGCTGAAAAATTTCCTTTTCAAGAAAACTAAATTTCTTCGCTACTCCCAGGCACGAAATTCAAATACTCAGTGCTGTACCGAAACGCGTGCTGCCGAAGCGATGATTTGATGAGTAAATGAGAGAGGGGAGATGTTAAATGTATTCAATACAAAAATCCAATGAAAAAAATTCATCAGCCTAACCCCTGACATTTGAATTAGCTAAAAAATCTGCAACAGAGCGTCTCCTCAAATTTATTTAAAAAACACGTGAGAAAAAACGTGAGACGTGAGTAAAAACACACGTCTTGAAAATATGTTTGATCATCTTCTACTCAACTTTGAGTCCTTCACAATGGAATATTGGGTTCACGTAACACATATCAACTCAAAATTCACTTACCCCGGTAGACGAAGAAATATTTCTATTATGTTTTAGGACGTAATAACAGAGTTAAAATTTCACAGTAAACTTTAAAATTTATAAAATCATTCACTGCAATACTCAACAGTATGTTAAAGATTTAGCGGAGTCTTCAAGAAACTGTAAATTTATCATTTTATTATCTACTCAGACATCCATTATCCATATCTTTTTTCGGGGGATGTTTCGGCATCAGTTGTGACAGGTAGTTGTCAATTTTTTTAAATGTATTTGATCTACTTGATTTTTCTCTTGTCAATAAGTTTCTCGTAAGAAGCTCACTTACAATGAACAAAATTTTTCTCTATTTCAGTAAGGTGTACGTGGTCTCGTCGGAAACATAATTGCAAATATTTGAAAATGTTGCAGCTCAGTGGTTCGTTCGCGTGATC
The DNA here is from genome assembly GCA_031308135.1 of Acheta domesticus. Lineage (NCBI taxonomy): Eukaryota > Metazoa > Arthropoda > Insecta > Orthoptera > Gryllidae > Acheta > Acheta domesticus. The sequence goes on along the minus strand of JAHLJT010009419.1, from coordinate 60,191,195 downwards.
TTCAATAACGCGAATGGACTGTGTGTGTAATGTGGAGGAAGGATCGATATACAATCGCTCGCCCATATGGAAGTTTAAATACAGCGAGAAATGGGTGCATTGAATGGGTACACATTTCTGTCAAAATATACGAATATATAATATTAATATTGACGTTCACTCGTTTTTCAAGAAGCATGTGAAGAGGAAAGCATGTGTAAAATGACTAGAGTTCAAAGCAAATTTATAAATGAGATGTGCGACAAAAATATTACATTATAAAAATACACCGTGACAACAAAGTTTATTGTTAGATGTGACAGTGAAGTTAATTGTTGGATCCTCTTACAAAATATATAAAAGTCCAAACGGCAGAAATGATGTACCTCGCACTTTAAAATTTGCTTCATATTTGGTTCTTAAAACCAAACCTTAAAGTTTATAAATAGAAATATGAAGTCCATGCGGAGGCAGTGGATAGCACACTTACATCAAAATAAGGAGTGTAGATTGCCGAAGAAAGTGACATATTTTAGACCTATAATAAAGAGATCTTCCCAAAATATGGAAAGAACTTGTCGAGTGATATGAGTTGTGTTCGTAAATACTGTTTGTCTCGTAAATTACAGAAGACAGATAAGTACAAAACATCATATTTTCGTTTGTTTGCTTGGGCGGTCAATAAAATGAATGAGTTCCGCACAGACAAAATGGACGCGCTTGTTTTAAACATGTTTATTTGACGTAAAAATGCCTCAAATCGGATGAATACAAATGGCTTTTACAGACACAAACATAAATGTTTACATTCGAATCATGCGCACTCACATGCGTCATATGGCCGCTCCTACGGAGCTACAGAATCAGGTGGAGTAAGAGAAATAAGAAGAGAAACACACACACATAAAGTACTACAGTACCCATCATGCAATGTAGGTACCTATGTCATACAGACAGTAAACAAGTGGTGCTACATCAACACATACTTTCTCGCATTATTTTTTAACTGATGCAATTTTCGGAAGTTTTCTTCGCTACTCCCAGGCACGAAATTCAAATACTCAGTGCTGTACCGAAACGCGTGCTGCCGAAGCGATGATTTGATGAGTAAATGAGAGAGGGGAGATGTTAAAAGGCCTACCCTCTTTTGAGAAGTGGATTTCTACTGCCTGAGAAAAACAATAGAGCCGTTTCTGAGAAAATATATTTTTAACAATTGCCTTTTCACGTAAAATTAGACGAAAACGATCTATATGTTGAAAATATTTTTAAAAGTGTCCTGCCAGCTCCTGAATTATAGGAAAATGGAAGGAAGGACACCCTTACCTCCACAGCGGGGGTGTTTTTGTCCCTCAGGAAGAACGATTCAGGCAACTCCCGGTTCACACGGCACACAATTCGCAGTGTGCCTCGAGAGTTCCTCAGCTAGGTCGAATTCAGCCGTTTCTAGAGGACGCTGTCTCGACACATTCTAGCTTTCGACTGCTCCGATTGATAGTTTTTCGTGGTTTCTCTAGTCAATATCAAGTAAATGTGAAGCAGCGCCTTTAAAAACGGGTCACCAATTACGCCCAATCTTTCCTTTCTCCTCTGTGTCTTCTATTCTCGCCTTACGTACACACTCTCACACTTGCATGTACGTCCACACATGAGAAGCAAATGTTGAAAACTTGACATGTCCACTTCATTCTTTTACAATAAAAATTAAAAATATAGTAACAATTTTACACTTTTATGACTGGTTTTTACTCAGCATATAGAAGAGTACTACTTTGTGTATTGTAAGACATCTCAGGTTCTTTTCTGGAAATAAAATTGTGGTAAAATCAACAGAAGGACTCACTTTTTGACAAATGGACGTGTTTGGTCATCGCATGTCGAAAGATCAATTGATATCTGAGATCCCGTTCCGGTTGGGTCGCTTTCCCACAGGCGGAAATAGCTGAAGAAAGGACACCCAGCAAACCAACGTGTAGTTCGGCACCGGATCTCATGTTTCAGCGAAGGAGAAACCGCCGCCTCCCGAGATATAGCACGCGCAATTCTTAACGGGACTAATGATCACAACAGTTGACGCATTCGGAAACAAAAAAAAATGAATGAAACGACTGAATGAATGAATGAATGAATGAAATGAATGAATGAATCGACAGTTCTGGCTCGCTCAGTGTGTCAAAAGTTCGGGCTTCCTTCTCATCAGTAGGAAATTCCGTACACTACACAGACAAGTAGGAAATTACGTACTTTACTAAGGCAGAGAGAGGACTACTACACTGGTTGCCTTCAGATGGTTCTCACTTCGACGCGTGGAAAACGTACGAGTCTCACTTCAGATCCGTACGCTCAGCGCAACCAAGAAGGCCAAAGCCCTAGTTTCTCGTATACGTACGTATATATGGAGCATTTGTGAGTTAAAATGCTTAAAATGACTTTTAATCAAGTTTTTCAAAAACTCTGTGAAAAAGAGCGTTTAAGATTTCTGTGAATGAGCGCTCAAGATTTTCAACTCTCAATATTTCTGTGAAAATGAGCTCCAAATATCGCAATTACAGTAACGCTTAAACGCCATTTTCTTAAACGCCATCTTTTTTCTTTCAGAAGAATGACTTCCAGAAGAAAAACTGGCAAGAAAACGGGTTTTCTTGACAGTTTTAAAAGTTAGCCCAGACCAAAGAAATTAAAAAACTAATTAGTACGAGAAAGTATGTGCTATTATGTAGCACGCCTAGTTTGTTCCTATTTTTGTATATATCTTTTATCCCACTGGCGTTCTGCGACATGGAATAAGTGTGCGCATGGAGGCGCTTGGAAGTGGCCTCCGTCAAAAAATTATCTCGTTCTTCAGTTTCGTTTCAGTTTGGAAATTCCAATCTTGCCAGTCACCGGTGTCATCGCGTAATAAAACAAGGTACATGTAATAAACATTTTGACTGTGGATATTTTAATTGAATGTACTTTTGTGCATCGAGAATATTTTTTGTAATGACCATTAGTATTTGCGAGCATGTTCGCTCGCAATCATCCGAATAATTAGGAGCGTCGCCGGCCAGGGTGCGCGGGCGCGTGCGTAACGCAGAGGCCGTGGGTCGATGCGCCTGTTCTGTTTCTATTTGCGCGCGCGGGAGGTGGGAGTGGCCGCGCCGCCGAGCAGAGCGCGCGGGGCGTCCCGGGGACGCGGCGTTCGCATGCGCCTCACGCTCCGCCGCGGGCGACGTGCCGCGGGCGATGGGGCGACGGGCGCGCCAGCGCACGGTGCGGCCGACGGACGAACACGCGGACAAAACTTCAAAACACCGCCAATTCAAATGAAGGGCATATGGAGAAACACAAACATGTCCCTCATTCGTACTGTTGCCCTGGTAAGAGGAAAAACACTGTGTTCATCGAAGCATTTATCAGTTTGTGTATGCACTGTCTGTAGCTTTGTAAACCTAAATTTTAGTTGCATGGTCACGTTTGTGCAGCGTTTCGGTAACTGTTTTGTGGAAGAAAATATTTAAAATTTTATTTTTTGTTTATGAAATGTGGGTTATCGGCATGTTGTTCCAACTCTTCCCATTAGAACCGGTGACTCGATACGAACATTCCGCAGTTTGTAAATCACAGTTTTAAATGTGACAAATAGTATCTTCGAACGGAAGTATCTGAAATGTGCGTTTCGTTGCACAAACGGTTCTGGTTTTATGTATTGTAATATTGCTAAATGGTTATAAACGCTCACATGCCCAGTGTGTGTGTGTGTGTGACGAGAGGGAGAGCGAAAGAGAGGGAGAGAGAGATAGAGAGGGGGAGAGAGAGGGAGAGAGAGGGGGCGAGAAAGGGAGGGAAAGACAGTGAAAGAGATAGAGAGCCAGCGAAGGACATAGAGAGACAGCGAAAGACAGAGAGGCAGCGAGAGGCAGGTTGAGACAGGGAGAGAGACAGTAAGAGAGACAGGGGGAGTGAGACACAGAGGGAGAGAGAGAGGCAGATAGACAGAGGACGTAAACCGCCTCCCTTCCTCTAAAGCGGGATTATGCGCAATTAGCTCACCAACAATGAGTGTAAAATTCTATGTACAATGACTTTGACAATGAGCTTTCGAGCCCCATCGAGATGGTTTATAAGCAGAATACTAGGCTTTTTCTGGAGGAAACCACCTGAGCCAGGGATGAGCACGGGTATATGTACTTGAAACTGGTTAAAATTACGTTCCGGTGTCGGTTAATACAATTCTTCGCATTTTGTTTCTGTTTTTGATAACAATGTTTTGTTTTCTGTTTCAGCTTTGAAACGGTTGTAAATGATTTCCCCAAATTTATATTAAAACATTGAGTTGTAAATAATTTACTCATAGACTCGACCTGTGCAATCTCCTCTCTAACGTTACGGTTGCTAGTATGGCGACGCGCGCTCTGTTAGAATCATAATTTAGAACAAAAGTTTTATAATTTGTTTATTTGCGAGTCACGACGGCCATCTGTGAACAATAAAATACAGAATCTTAATTACTTTCAGAGAACCAAGTTCAAATAATTTTAACATTGTGAGTCATGCGTCACACATTGCCTGAAAAGTAGAGATTTCAAAAATTGAAAATGTTTCAGTCCTTTACGGTTTCAGAAAAGTAGATCTATTCAATGAAAAATAACATTCATTTTCGTTCTCGTATTTGAAACGGTTTTTAAAGGTTACAGATAGAGTTTCGGTTTCATGTCTCGCCCAAAACAATGGTTTTGATGTTTTGGCTACGTTTTTATCATTTGCCCCCATTGTGCACCGGTTCCCGCTCGACGAGCGATATCCTGCAGCCGACTGTTCCCTGGCCCGCTCTGCGATTAGTTCGTCCGAGGCCCATCCAAATTGGGAGCGGTTCGCACTCAGCGGAGTACGCGAGGGCTCAACCGTTCCATTCCATTTGCAGAAGCTTAGGCCCTCTGTTCCTCTGATGTCAGCAGACCAGGCCGAGCGCTGGCCCGCTATCCGGGCATTCGCTCTACTACCAGAGTTTACCATGCATGGACCATACGGACGTCAGCTCATCGGCTGGCCCTGAGCACGAAGTGGGGCCAGCATGCGGAAGGAAGGATAGCTCGAGGACCTTCCTGTTCTGTCAGGTGTGTGGGGGGATCTAAGTCACTCAGAACTCGCACCGGTTGGTCCCCTACTTGGAACTTAGATTCGCGGTGACTGTGCGATACTCTTGAGTTATTGACTAGGGATTCGTCCCGGCTTGTGATCTCAACATTATAGCTGTATGCACAATTGCAATGGTTCAAAGTGCAGAAAATTGTGATTGTCGTTTTTTGTTAGGTTGGCTGCGGTGAACGTCTTCCTACAGACTTTGTTACGAGTTAAATGTATCTTGTGTGTTGTTACGTAGCATTCGGTTGTAAAGAACTCCAACATACTGTAAACTGGATGCGATTGTTATTATATGTGATATTATTTGGTAGCCATTAGTAAGTATATTTTTTGGTTTTCGACGACTATTATATGCTATTAGTCGATAAAAATAAATTATTAAAAATACGCAAACCAAGAACACTCACCTGCGTGAATGTTAAAAAGCCTCCAAGAAACGAAAGACTGGATTTTGTTAAAGTAGTGCAGGTAAACTGCAATTTCAAAATATTAAATATTGGTTACTTTAAACTTTTTATTAAGTTTTAGAACACATAAAAGAGAATACTTGTTTAAAATTGGAATGAGACGCTAACTTCTGCTATTTGGTTCTGAGATAACTAGAACAGAATAAACGTTCACCATCATGGCGGACAGTCACGAATTCTGTGTGGTCTCCAGCCTACAACAAAGCTCACGGGTACCGGTGCATTATGCGACACTGGCACCAATCCGCAAAGTTGGTAGTCCAAAGTTGGTAGTAGCTGGCGGACGAGCCCCACTCAAACTCAATCAGGAAGACGCTCTGGAAGGGCGTTGAAACTCGGCATATCCGGATGCCTGCCTCGTGGAAAAGCTTAGTATGACTTGAGGAATGTGAGGATGATATATACATACCAAAATGCCTGCAATGAGAGAAGTTAAAAAGTGGTGTGAATCTACTCGTAAGTGCCTGTAGGTACAATTAACGATTGGTCTAATGATTAGGTTTCGAAAGCTCAAGGGGGACACGTATACTTTATCTAAAAATTGTGTAGAGAATCATCTAATTGAAGTAAATTAAAATGTTGTGGTTAGGGATTGTAAATGGAAACGAAATAAGAGTTGAGATAAAAAGATTAACAATGTTACATTTACCACAAATTAAAAACAGCCGATAAACGTTGAACTCCATTTTCTCCGAACTGGAAAAGAGTCACTTATTCCTCTTGGCGTCTCGATATGCCTCCTCGATATCAGCTTGCGCATTCACAAAATACAAACAAAAATGTCAACTGAGATGTAAGGGGATTCTTATTTGCCAAGAGAACAAAAAGAGATTAGAAAAGTTTGCCTGCAGCATTTATTTAAACTCTTGTTCCCAATGCACCACAATTCGTATGTCAGAATTAGCTTAGAGCGAGCATTGGAATTCTACTTGCAGGAATTTAAGTGAAGTTAAATTCGTTTTAAGTAATTTAATTTAAGCTGTGGCTTGTAGTTAAATGCGGTGTTGTGTAGTACAAGGCTGAGCGATAATTCACTCGATGCAGGGCCAAACATTTTTCTACCTTTTTCCTGTTACATGAATTAATTTAAAAATAATTGAATGGTTGTATTTGAAAGCTTAGTAGTTTAATGAATCAGTTGTCACGTTATATTTTTATTAATAAGTCTAATATTATTTTTTTCTTCTAAAATCCACATCTTAGAATTCTGCGGACACTGCATTGTACTTCTATGCTACCCTACCCCAGGTTTTGCAGGTCAGTAATGAGAACTCTCAGCAGTATAAAATAAGCTTCCAAGTTATTCATAGAAGGAAGAATTTTCTGCTAAAATGATTATAAGACATGTCGGCTAAAGCTTTCTTGAATTATAATATGTATTATCCTACCTCTAATATCCCTTTTCTAACTAATTTTTATATTATATTTTTGACAATTCCAGTTGTATTCAACAATTAATCTTATTAATAATTTTAATTGTACTTTCGGTTTTTATTTTCTACCTTTGTTGAAGTAGTTTTCTTTCCACTGAGTTTGTAGTCGTTATAATGACGGCGGCCTTCTACTAATTATTTTTAATTTAAGCAATTTCTAATTCCTGTTTAATCAACATATACAGCAACGATATTACAATTTAATATCAATCAAAAAAGAATGTGTATAAAATAAAATAATTATTAATGCATAAAAGCCAATGAAGCATACTAAGAACGTCTACATAAGAACAATGGGTAAGGAATTTCCACACTTCACAGTCCTCTACTGCAAAGTAGCTCACTAATGGCATTCCTACAGAAAGAAAAAAATCACCGTTTTTTCGCGCAGCATTACATAACTTTCCCTATACTACGTATATTACTCCGTATATACGTACGTATACGGGAAAGTAAAAATATGGCGCGTTCACGTTTATTGCAGACGTCTAAGTAAACGAATATTTACAAGAATAAATATAACTAAATCAATAAAACTTTAAAGATTTCGTTTTAATGTACGCTTTAGAAACTAATAACTAAAATTTTAAAAAATCGAACTTGTACATCCTCCTGTATGGGGAACCCCATCACTTTAGCAGAATTCGAATGGGAGACTGCATGTGCAAAGCAAGACCTTTTCTCTATAATATGCTTCGAGAGATCGCGCGAGGGAGAGAGAGTGAGTGAGAGAGAGAGAGAGAGAATTATTTAGAAAAAATATTCTTTTTTAAAAATAATTTTAATTTTTACCAGCAAAAGAGGCAATTTTTATTAAAATAAATGTTTAATAATAACATGAAAAATATAAAGTGTTTCAAAGAGATCTCATAATTCTTATGCTAGCTATTAGGACCTCAAAGGATTTGCCGTGTATCATAAATATGCCATGAAAATAATTTAATAAGGAGAACAAACGCAAAAAGGCGTACTTAGTACATTATATTAATTAGGCATTTTACGTATTAATGTTGTGAAACTCAAACTATACAACTGTTCGAAAACGACCGACAAAAATGGTTTGTCAATAATTACATTTTGGTAGCTTAACATTTTAACTTTTGCACAAACCTCAGTACACGAAGGAATTACAAACAACTGTTAATTTACAGATGAAAGTAACTAATATTTTTTTAATTTTTAAAGTGAGACAATGCAAAAAAATGGTTTTCACAGGTACATTGATGAAAACTAAGAGTCCACGGTTTTGAAGTTTGCGGACCGGTTTGCTTCTGCTCTTCGATTGGACAACAAGGTTTCCTATGTTGAAAGCGTTTGCGACGAACCTAAGCGGCTTCAATAGTTCGGCAATGAATTAATTAGGTTTAGACCGCATTCGTGGCTCAAGATACTGTGCAGCAGGTGAAAAACCTATAGTAATAATTATCTGTGGTCAAGACAAAAAAGCAAGAAATGTCTATTCGAATGTTGCTAAGAAACTTATTTTAGTCTTACTTTACACTTACATTCTTTTCTCGTAAGTTACATTTATTAGACTGCGTGGGACGGATATGCTTTTCTTTCCGGAGAGAGGTGTATAAATGACAGATTTCCTACTTCCAACTAGTGTTGCTAAAACAGCACGTACTTTCTAGTCCATTCTTTCACGCAAATTACGCGAAAACTACTCAAATTTTTCAAAAAATTGTGCATGGCCAAATTTCAAAATCTATATTTAAGGAACAGATTTTATTATGCGAAAAAGTTCTGTCTTCATAATTGTAGTTGTAGAACGACGCTGATAAACGCATGTAAAGTATTCCCCATTCAAATATTGTGGGTCCGCGTCATCAGCCAGATCAGTTTCGGAGAAAATCGGCCTAACTATTTAGCAGTTAGCGTTGTTCACAGACGGACAGCAACGGACGGACAAACAGAAGTTTTGCCGTCTGTCGATTTTTCGATATCAAGGACTCACAAAACATGAAGTCACATTACAACATGTGTTGGATATGTTTCTAAATTTAGCCACTGGATTCATCCACTTTTTACTTTCCCGTATACGTACGTATATATAGAGTAATATACGTAGTATAGAGAAGTTATGTAATGCTGCGCGAAAAAATAGCAAATTTTCGGCAGAAAAAATTCGTTGTCGGGTCTTGATAACGGATCTTGGTAAGTTTGGATTTTAATGAGCGTCTTCCTCCAACTACAAAATTGCAGATGGAGATTTTTCCTTCAAATAAAATTTGTTCTTCAGTTTTTCCTTTAATTTCATGAACTTTTTTTGATTTTTTTTAACTTTTCGAAAAGATAGTGCCATTTGTACTCTTTAATGTACCGCAAAGTTCATTTTGGGGTATTTGCTTGTTTTTTTTAAATTACACAAATGTAGTTTTTTGAAAGATCTCTCACTCCTTGAATATGCACAGTTCCAGCAATTTTTGTAAACACTATTGTATTTGTGAGTTAAAAGTGCTTCAAATGATTTCTTATGAAGTTTACCGAAATCAAAAAGATTCCTGTGGAAACGAGCTTCAATTTTCGCATTTACATTAGCGTTTAAAAGCCATTATCTTAAAAGGAGCTCCAAATTTTTGAATGAAAATTGCCGTTTAGAACTAGGTTTTACTGTTCTTTAATATTCTTAAAATAATATTTCTGTTTTACTATTAGGAAACCGAAAAATGAAGAAAATGTTTAAAAAAATGTAATTTGGGCGGCGGTAGATGGAAGTTGGCAAGCGTATATGGCAACTCTGAATAGCTAACCGAGACCAAAGGTAATAGAAAACTAATACGGGAAGTCTCATACGGGAAAAATTAATACGGTGCTTCACAGTATTCTGTAGCACCGCTAGTTCCTTATCAGGGTCCTGTAATGAGAGTTTTCTGGCAAAAATTCACCGTTTTTCGCGCAGCATTTCATAACTTTTTCTCTACTGCGTAAGTAGTGGTCAGGTAGCGACAAAATAAAACTTCGTCGATCTCGACCGAGTTTGAACCATAGACCTCAACCTGCTAACATTTACATCAACCAAAGCCATGACGAAGTCGTGTGTGGCAAAATGTGATGTCGGAACAAAATGTAATAATGTGTATTACGCTAATTTTTTGTCAAAGGACTAATTTTGGGGATTGTTTCAAAATTAAACCCCCTTTTAAATAAATTAAACTCATTTGCTTTGTTTTCCAAAGCTGCTTATATTCTTTCTAAAGCTGAAGGTTTTTGTAAATTTAATCTTATTCAGAGCAGTTACCCGTTCACAGAGTTTATATGTTTATTTTTGTCGTGCTGAAAACGCTTCGGAATTTCCCTCTGTTTGGCCAATATTAATTCTTGTTTTCCTAGCTCACACAAGGCGGCTTTTCACTGGAAATTCGCAATTTGACTTACGAGTTGTGCGATCAAACAGGACATACACCTGCCATCAGCGTGATTAGAACAGGATTAACGACAGAATAATGAGAACCCGTGCGTAATGTTCCATATGGCCATAATCATTACTGCGAGTTAACTACAGCAGATATAGGAGGAGTACATGAGGTGCAAGTAATGCTGAATGAGGGGGAAGGATCAGATCGGATCACCTCAGATTAACAACCCGTGAAGAGTAAAAGCCTTTATTTTTCCATAGCTTGTGCATCATCGCATAAATTGTGAAACAAAATAATGTTATTTTTAGGTATTTTTTGTAAAATAAAATTTTGGATTGTCAAAACACACATGTTTTATCTGTCCAAGTCCCCCTTTATTTGCCGTTATAACAAGCCACAAAGAAGTGCACTTTTATTTTTTCGTTAATGTACCTGAATGTTTGTGTTCCTGATGCCCACTAACATTTAGTAACATATTCTCGATGACAAGTCTTCACAGTGTATCTTGACAATAATTACAGATAATTTAGATTCCTTTTCTTTAATTGTGAATTCATCTTGTAGTAAATATTAGATAAATCAATAACCACGAATAAGAAATAATGCAAACTAGAAACACAGACAAAAATGTTCTATTTGAACGTTGGGCATAACACGATATCTTAATGAACTTCAATTATGCCTCTTTTTAGTGTAGGATCTACTGAATACGGAAGAGCGTTTGAGACCCACAAACGGTACAATGGGCTCTGGAAATTGTAATGACTTTGTAAAGATTCAGAGACTAAAATCTATTGACGAAGATATTTCAATGTGATAAAATGTCTAAAAATAATCTAGTAATACATTATTTCCCCCTTTTTTCAGTTTTACGTTTTTGAAAAAGAACGAATTCATTTGATCATGAAGATTTTCGGTCACATCGTCTGTGTAGCAAATAAAGATTTAATTGAGAAACTAATAGAAAATCAAGATTTCAGGTTAAAGTGGATAATAAGAGATTCGGAGTAATAAGAGCCTTTAAAATTTTGGTTTTCGTCGTTGACTGGAAAGCGAAAATTACTTTTTAACATTGGCATCAGTATTTTTATCTTCCTAGGGCAGACGAAGCTCAGTTCTACATTGTACGTAAGAAAGAAGTGACCGTGCTTAACCAGCGTGTTCTAATTTTGCAGATTACTTCGGTAAACAAGTAAATTTTCAAAAATAAGTCTTAACTAATGAAGTCATCAGCATACGCTGCGAGCATTTACATTCAACTGTTTATTGTGCCAGGGAGGGCTAAGGTAGGCCATCGGTAAAAAAAGTTGCCCTGACAGCTGGGTTGAATTCAGTCGCTACGAGGAGAGATATAGCTGACGTGTGCACTGATAAGTAGTTTTCTGCGATTTCATCAATCATTACCAGGAGAATGGTGGGGCAGTACCCTAATAAACAGGCCACGGACCTCGCGCGACATTTCCTTCGTCTTCCTTGTCCTATCCTCACTCCTTACACGCACACTTTCATGCACTACACAACCACACATGCAGGGAGGCCAGTAGGGAACTTCGAGCTTGTTCCGGCCGGGGCGGTGCTTTGCTGGTGAGAGATACCTGACAAGCCGACGTAGGTCGACGCCGTATCTCGCCAGCCGGCGGGGAAGATCACTGCCACCTTCCTCGACGAAAACATACACTATACTTACGGGCTAAATACCTTATCAGCTGACGCGCCCGGGATCACTGATCAGACAATCAATGAATTAATTAATAAAAACATACAAATTTTAAACATTGGTGAAAGAGGACTCGCAATTTGTAGAAAGTTGTAGTAACTGTTTTGGAAGGTTGACCTACATTCGACGTCTCTCCACCAGATATAATTGTCTTGGTGATTATGATCTGGGTAACCACTCCTCAATATACTGTTATGCGACAGTCCTTCGCCAATGAATTATAAACAAAACAATATTATAACAACTCTTACAGGATCATTCTTCGCCAGTTGTTTCCTTTGGTAATGACTCCATTTCCTTGTAGGCCGAGACCCGCATGGACTGTTGTGACATTGACTCCATTTTCATACGATCACTTTTATGAACAAGTCACAACTGACAAATATGGATAGTTATGTATCCAAGAGCGTTAGTCAGGCATGTACATAATGTATCACTCGAATCAAGTTCCAGTTTCAGTATTAATTTATTATTTCAAATAATTTTATAATGATATGGTATAAATAATAACGTATGCAATTTGTTAATAATGTTGCTTTATTGCGCTCTTACAAATTTGAAAACTCGCTCCTAACGTCACCCGCTTTCAAAACATACACTTATGCAGTAAAGCATAACATTATAAACTCGTTGCATAATATAATATTATTCATTCGTAAACATTAGTGCCCTTCATCTCAATCAATGCCTCAGACACTAAATGGTTTTATGTACGAACAAATCGTATAACATTTTGCATATATTATATACTCGTATTATGTATTTATTATGAAACAATATTAAGCTAAACTTGAACAATTTCACTAAACTTGAAATTTTGAACGAGATGTTATGGGGTCGCTATTCACGGCACTTGACTAGACGAGTGGGCAGTTTCTCCCGAGTTCGCTCTCAAGTTGCTCTAATGGGGTGAATGCAAACTTGGGGAGGGGGCAAGTAGCAATTCATCAGCACGAACTGCCAAGCGTCAAAGGGGAGGGCTGGCTGTTCACTAGCACAAGTTCCTTGCCGCACCGAGGGCTTCGTTACCTCTTCAAGAACTGTGTCGAGAGTTACTTCGTATTCATATTCATACGCACACTCGCATTCATACACATACTAAAAACATTGAGACAAAATAGTATTGGCTTGAGTCAGAAATTTGGAATAATTTTATTTTCTCAACAGTGACATACGAGGTAACGAACTTTAGTGTTCCTTCCATGCCTTTGCCTTTCTCACAATGCATTTATGTTTGACGTGTATTTTTACGTATGAATGGATTTAGCATCTGGTATCATATACTCAGTCAATTATAAGACGGAAGAAATATGGATACAAAAGCAAGAAGAAAAAGAGGAAGAAGGATGAGTAAACGAAAGGGGAGAATAGGAAGAACAAGAGGAGGAGGACGATTTTGACGTAGACATATTGTATTTACTTAAGGCGCAATCCACTCCGGACAGTAATATTTCTCTATTATGAAGGTAAAAGCACAAAGGAATATTTATATACTGTAATTTTTCTAACTCTGCCTCTCAAGGCCGTATGGCCATGATGGAGTATCATACGGCATTTCGTGTCTTTTTCGACCCTGTCGCTAGAAGTCGCATGGTCGCAAGCACTGCTTGATACGGTCACAATCATGCGATATCTAGCGGTACGACAGAAAAAGACGCGAAATACCATGATATATTCCATCGTGAAGACGTTCCTTGAGAGGCAAAGTTAGAAAAAATCTCAGCATAATACAGAATACTCTGAGAATATTCATAAAAAAATACGCCGATAGGCCGAAATAAATCATACCGATGGCCCGAAAAGACCTGAGGATGATACGAGGGTTAATAACGCGTGGGACGCTGATTGGTTTCGCACCGAGCCGGGCGCTGGAATGCACGTCCGCCCTCGCGTCGCCCTCGAAGCTAACGAGCGCGCGGTGCGTGCGGGTGACGGCGATCGAGGGCCCTTCCGCCGCGCCTCTTCGGTGGCGCCACCCGCGCCCCCCTCGCCGGCACGTGGCCCTCCTCTACCCTCCCCCACCAAACTCTTTTCGTATACGTGGTATATAGAAATGTATGTAATGATGCAAAAAATCAATGTCGAGATTTTGAAGCAAATACGTTTTGGCGATTTTTTCAAATCGGTTGTTCGTTTATCCGACAACTTGCCAGTTTGCCTGCTGATCATGTGTTCACATCTTGTTCATGTGTCTGCATTCTCTCTGTCTGGCCGCCTGTTCGCATTTTGTCCATCTGTTTGCATTCAGTCCGTCTGTCCGCGTGCTGTCCGTGTACCCGCCATCTGACCGTCTGTTCGCCAGCTGTCCGTCTGTCCGCCAGCTGTCTGTCAGATGTTCCCCTGTCCGTCTGCTGTCCGTGTGTAAACGACATGACGCATGCTGATGGAAGAATGTTTGACAGGAAGAATCGAAATAAACCAGAAAGCCAATGTCAACCCATTTTGACCACCACAAATTCCTCATAATTCCGTACTTCGTGAGAAAATTGAGTGGGATGATCAATTGGGAGCGGATTTTGATGACCTAAAACATCGCCAAAATATGAATAAAATGGTCTTAAAATGTTTTTAAAATGCCTTAAAAGCAAAGAAACATTTGATCAAAAACAGTTCAAATGAACAACTTAAGTTGTTGGATGTAAACAAGGCTTCTTCCATACGTTTAAAGAAACTCAACTAGCAAACGTTTGGTTTGGGCTGTTCTTTATCAGGAAATCTGTCTATTTATTTCGAAATGCACCGAACCTACGATGGCGCTGATAGGTGTCACAGGAATCTTACATACTCATAACCACGGACATTACAATTTCTGAATGAAGAAATCGAATAGGCTACTCAGAAATTCTGTGGAGAACATTTGTTGCACCTAGTAAATATTATTTGACGTATGTACTATTTCAATGATATTAAAATCGATGAAATAAGCGAAAAAATGCTTTAAAAATGACGAAAAAAGGTCAAAAATGAGTTATTAGCCGAAATCGACGAAAAATTCAAAGAAGTCTTATAAAATTGGGTCATTTTCATTTGTCATAACAAAATTAATGTCTGTCCGAAAATCATTTTTCTTAAGTGTAAAGAAAAAATGACATTTCATTAAAATCCTTCCCCCACCTCGCTGATCACTATACCAAGAGCAACACCCTTTGAAGTCTGTAAAGTAGGTATGCAAATAATTCGGTAGGGTTCTTATTAGTTGTGCTTTGTTTTAGTTAGAAGACAGATATTTTTCCAAGAATAAATCATGAATATTCATTTCGTGAGATATAACAAGATGTGTACGTGTTATGTCCCTTTATTATTCATTGAGTTAACAGAAGAGATGGTACCGCAAAGAGATATATGTTTATAGTGCGAGTCGCTGAATGTTAACGATCGTAAGTACACAGCCTTCAGTTTCGGTTGTACTGAGCCACAATATTTTCGGGTCAATCTGCATAAACGTATATCACTTCCTATTACTTTAGAACCTTTAACGTGATAAAAAAAATCCTCTGCAATAATACTGATAAGAAATCCAATACAATAATACTGAAAAGTTCTGTTTCCAGGAATTTTCAGGTCAGCATGACCGTGCAATAGGCATTAATCTTGCTATGCCGCTTTCTAACTCGGAACCGCCAGGGAAACGGAAACATTTGTATTAAATTCTAGGCAGATTGAATGTAAAAAAAATCATTCACATTTGTTTGCGGGCAGAGACGGGAAAAAATTCACGTTCGTAACTGCAATTGATTTCGGAGTTCGGCTTTAAGCTGCGCAATGCACAAATATTGCTCTCGTGTTTCGGAAAGGTTGCCGAAATCGCGCCACGCAACTCTGTTCCTCGTTTATTCATTTGTTCGCTTCACTCGCGATTGGACGCAGGGTTCGGTGGAAGTTTGTTGGAGAGTTTCTCTAACTGTCCTGGGGATGGCAATAAGGGAATGAGAGGAGAAAAGCAGGAACGGGAAATTGACAATAGCCAGAAAATCTCTGACCCACTCCGCAATTCAATAAAAGAGGAAAACTGAAGTAAAGAGGAGTTACTGACGGGATCAGCTCTAAGTGCTTCTTTCCTTTTTATGAACAGATCTGCATGAAAAACATTCACTCTCAATATGTATGTAATTCTATATATGTATTATCAATATTATTATTTACTTTCTCAGCCTTTACATTGGACGTACTTTTAAAGTTCTATTTGATTCAACAGTAGAGGTCGTGCAAAAACATTTTAAAATATGGAAGAGAATGCAATTTACCGTTCGTAAGGTGTTTTGTGTGGACTAAATAATTATTCATTTAAAGACTAAGTTAAACTAAAACAGAATGCACACGTATTTACTAAGAGAATGTTACCATGCTTCCAAATTAGAAAACAGGCCCAGGTGCTTCATCGAAATTAGTAATTAATGTATTACTGGATGTCAAAGAATGTTGCCGTGCAATCAGCTTCCGAAAATGCGAGTGTCATATGCCGCCATTAGTCCAGTCCTCACGATCACCACATGAAATATCTTCCATTCCGTTCTATCAGGCCAGGAACTAGCTCTAATATTGGACCTCACCGAAACGACGTTAGCCTTTCACTTGTCCATGCTGGCGTCAGCCGCCCGATAAATTAGCGAGGATTCTCCCGCACGTTTGGTCAAGTATAAAGCGCAAGCGGTTAACATAGGCTCTTAAACATTTCGCTAGTAAAGCTTATATTTAAGCCGCGCTTCTTTGCCCGATTTCCTTGTTAACTATTACCTCTCTTACAAGCACAGGAAAATATAAACTAAGACATGGTTGCTTGTGCAGAATTATTGAGCGACTAGTTCTACGGTTCGAGCCACGACGGTGGCGGATTTTCGTCACTAACAACATAATTATTGCAAGAGAATTCTGGCGGTCGCTTCCTCCAATCGATAGTTTTGCTTTGGTTTATCAATCCACACGCGAATGTCGGAACAGAATCTTGCAAATGCCGGAATAGAACCTTTACTGATTGATTAGTAGTTCCGGGCGCGTCAACTGCAAAGGTCATTAGTCCCGTAAGTGTAATGTATGTTTTCTCCTCGGAAGGTGGATATTATTTTCCTCCGCTGAATGGTGAGATCTGGCCCCGACCTACCGTCTGGCTAACGAGGTTGTCCCCAACCAGGAATCTCCCTCCAGCGGGGCACCGCCCCAGCTGGGACAAGCTCTAAGTTCCCGAGCGATCTCTCGGCACGTGTGGAAGTGCAGGACATGTAAGCTTAAGTGTGTGTAAGGGGTGATTATACGTCAAGGAAGAGGAAGAATCGCACGCAGTCCGTGGCTTGTTTGTTCGACATAGCTATGTAGCTAGAGTCGAAAATTCTGCCATCGCCGGGCTCAAACCCTAGGACTTCCCGGTCAAAGGAACTGTAGTGAAAGCAGTTGATGCCCTCAGCCACCTCAGCCGAACAGAACCTTAACAAACGGTCACGAAAGCAAATGATATCCCCTTCCTCATCATTGTCCCTGCCTCCAGGAATACAGCATGCATTTAATTATTAATCTTCATTCATTGCTTTGTAAAACCATCCTTTTCACTTTTCCAACACAGCTCTGCGTTAGTCCCGCATAACTTTGTGTCAGTTACTAGCTGTCGGGAGCTGTCAGTCATCATTTTCCGTGCAATTTCGAGCTTTATTGACCTCATTTTACACGTTGAAGCAGTCTGCTCCTTATGAGCAAGCAGCGCAGGGTACAGCGCGGGCGATGCAAATTCTTAGCTTTTTAGAACCAGATTTTAAAGAGGGATTACGAGTTCTGTTCAAGGAACTCTGCAAAATGAGAACACTTGTGTACTTCTACAATGTTGGACTTCTTACGCGTATTTTCAGAGCGTGTCATGGGTATCTAAACTTATTCATAGATTTAAATCGACTGCTTGCAATTGCTTGTAATTTAATATCATGGGTGTTGGTCTCTTGTTAGGTAATAAACGATGCGAAATATTAGAATGCGTACACATGTAGTACCAGACCTATATGGTGAATGCCAAAGTTCCGGGACTGGTCGCACAATGATCTATAAATCACAGACATTTTCATGTGTCAATTTATCTAAAACTTAAATGCTACTTCTTTAGTGGTTTTCTATTTCTACATGATAATGCATCTCTAAGAAATGATAGTTAAATTATAGCTGAAACTCATTTAGAAATCTCTGTACCGGCCCAATAACGAAGACAATTTATTTTAGGCGATCGCTTGTCATTTCTCTCGTCTTTACTCCTGCTCACAATTGCGTATTTTCTGCCCAACAGTCAGACGAGAAAGTTGGACGACTTCTATTAGCGAGCACGGCCGATGTTAGTAGTGCGGTGAATTGAAAAAGAACTTCAGTCACTTTTATTCTCACACGAATAACATACGTATGGGTTCTTCTACAACATAACAGTCTGCAACGCAAGAAATACATCTTGACGACGAAATATAATGAGCTTCAAACAAAGATGGGGAACCGTCAAGAGCTCTAATAGACTTCCATCCGCAGTGGCCCAGTTCCTTTGTTTTTGGGAGCAGCACATTCCACGAATTCTAAGACGTGGCAGATTCCAAAGCGTCCCTGTCCGCACAAGTTCTAACCACTCCTCTCGAGAAAATCTCTTTATCCACTGTCACCTACTTCTGTTCTTCATTAGAGAAGGATCACAGGTACAAAACTCAATTAAGACTGCAGAGAACGGATATCGTTACAAATCCAACGATAACGGAATTCGACAGCTCGTCAACCGAAAACCTTCCTCAAAGTGTCCGAGAATTTAGAATATAAATAGTTCTTAATTTTAATTCTTTACTCTTCGTTATGAATATTATAAAATATTAATGTTATCACAGTTCATATTAACATCATATTATTTTAAAATATGTTGCCTTATATTATATAATAATAGTCTTGTAAAATGGGATTGTAATGTGAAATAGAATGCAGTGTGGTGTGAAATCTAAGAAAGTTCTACTTGAATGCAAAACAACTGTTTGGTTCTAGGTAATGGTAATTTCGCGTTAGTTTCTGAGTCTGTGTTTACATGTGATCGAGTCCTACAGCCAAAACAACTGCTGACTCATCAGATAAAAATCAAACCGCAACACTAACCGCACGAAATGTCAGAACTATAAATTCCCAACAAACCACAAAATAAACGTTCTGTCACACGATGCTCTGTTTGATAGCCAGACGAAACGTTTTTACCTCGAAACAATCCAAACTTCGTACATTACGTACAAAGTCTTGATTCTTTTCATTTAATGTACGCACAGCAACTGTAAAGAGCAAAAAGGCCGTTCATTACTACTGTGTCCACTTTATGAGGTTAAAAATTGTTCAGTATGTAACAAGCATGGGAACCCAGTACGTCCGTCTTCTCTCTCCGCCGGGTGTTTTGCTACTCACATCAATATCCTTTACCTCATACACAGTTTGTATAGCGTGTGGTCTGTGTAAACCAGCATCATTATGTGCGCAGAGATTTGCCACGTGTGTTTGCACTGAAGCCTGGCGTGCGCACGGTAGCCTCTGGTTAGCGCCCGCCAGCCGCCAGCCGCTCCCCATCGACTGGCGAGGCTGCCCACGCGCCACCGCCCTTGATGAAGTCGGCCTGTCAATTAGGACCAGCGGACCAGGGGATGAAGCAGGATCGGCGTGGCTCGGGGAGGCGGGGGCTGTGGTACGCGGAGTATACGTTTGTATGGGTCGAAGTGGAAGAGTCAGTGGGGGAAGAAGTGGTGATGATGGTAGAGACGGATGCGAGTTAAGGGGCGAGTAGGTCTAGAAGCTGAGGCAATGACAAAGGTATTGTAGATTCTCAGTTTCAAAGTTAAAGTGTAACTTCTGAAAAAGAGTAAAACTCGCTGTATTACTAATTATGTTGCCAAAAAACGTATGCAGAAAATACCAGAAACTTAAGTATTACATCCATGTATTTAAAAAATCAATTAAAAAAGAAATTGATAAATAAATAAAAAATAAATTAATGTCATTAGCAGTGACATTATTGGGGATGATATCCCTGAATTCTCTCAAATAATTAAGATTGGGTTGGTATTTAATACAGACATGTAGTATTTATTAGTGCAAGAATACAGTAAGTGAGTACATCTAACTAGGAGAATATGTAGTATAATCTTCATGTAATTTTATCTTTTTATTTGGAATTTTCCATTATTAATGATAGTACTCAGTACTGCAAGTGAAATAAATATCGGAGAGATAAAAGATACTTGAGGACAAGTTTCCAGCTTATCCTATTTTTCAAATAATAAACAGCAAAAACGTGAAACACTGCGTTATTTCCGTTGGAGAAATGGAGTTTCCGGAAAGAGGGATTTTCCTCGGTAGTTTCACTTCCCAATATATCTGGATGCTGGACATATAAAAGTTTGCAACAGTTTAACGGGTAGTTCTTTGGCAAAATGCCAGTCCAAAAGTTATTTCTCATTGTGATTAATGTGTATGAGAGGAAATTGAGATTTATCAAATCCCTGTGGGGAATTAGCAGAAACATTAACTTAAAATAAAACCGAGAAAAAGCAAAAGATTAGCAAAGAAACAGGACCCAATATCAGAATATGTAGTATAAATTATATTATATATTTATCATTATAATTGATTAATTATAACTATTATAATTATTATTATAATTATTATAAATAAGTAATTGGTATAATCAAATAATTATAATGAAATATTATAATTTATTAATTATTAATTATAATTAATTATATTATAATTTTGTGATGTGTGAAGAGGGAGCAAATAGTGTTGTAGGAAAAGCGGACAAGAGAAATGAAGGGCAGACTGTGATTTTAGTACACATGTCAAAAAGCAACTCGATTCTCTAAAACAGAGCAATGATGGAAACAAGTCGACCTAAAAGAAAGCCGACTGAGAGAAAAATGAGAACTTTAAAGAGAGTTCACAAGCTAGTGAGTTGTGTGCAGAGAACAACCAGGGAATTTGTGGCTATGAACGTAGGTTTTCTAAACCTTTAGAGAAGCACGAATCACGACAAAAAAGAGCAGCTTATAACAATAGAAAGTGACTTCTAAGATTGTCAGCGACAATCTTTCTATCGTCGCGATTCACGCGACACCGTCGGCGTAAAATAAAATCGACGAAAAAACGAAAGACGGAGCGAGGACTATAGGCTATTTGAAACAAAGCAGAGCAGAATGAAAGACTTGTCATGAAAGAGATGTGGAAGAGAGAGCATAGACAGGCCGATGAGCGAGTTGGGGCGAGGACGTTAGGCTATCTGAAACAAAGCAGAGTAGAAAGAAAGATTTGTCCTGAAAGAGAGGTGGCTGAGAAAGCAGAGACAGGCCGATGAGGAAAGGGCAGGCAAACTTGCGAGACGACCGCGGAGAGCCATAGAGGTTAGTTGGTGACGAAGTAGTTAGGGTTTCCGAGCCACAGCAGAGAAGCAGGAAAGCCATGCTAAAGGCAATCCAGCAACATGAGCAAAAGGGAAACTGTCGAGAGAGCCCGTGGGACCGATGCGGCAGAGAGCCGAGGGCAGAGAGCAAAGCACGGGAGTTGGTGACGACGAGAGTTCCCCTAACGAGTGTAAATCAGGTTGCGCGACTTATCAGGCGGTCGCTGTCAGGCTGTCGCTTCAAAGTCTTTTTCGACGCAGCTGTTTGCAGAAGTTTGGACGCGAAGCTTTGAGCGCTGAGTTCAAACAGTTTGTGAATATTCGCCTACGCGTGTCCTCCTGAGGATGCAGCAGGCGGCAGAATTTCGCGGGAAATGGTACAGCACAGAGAAATATTACACAGAAGGTAAATATGTTTAGTTTGTTCAAATATATAATCAGATTAAAGACACTTTTTAATCTTCTTAAAATATCTGCATACATTCTGTGGTAGAAATATTTACTTTATTTCGATGAAGAAAAAATTGATGTTTTCTTTCAATTTGTGGTGCTTTATTACTATTTTCGTTATTCAATATTTATTTCTATTTCGTCCCCAGCATCGACCATTACGTGTCAAAAGTATTAATGCACTGTACGTTATGTTATGTAATAATACAATTTATGCAGTACTGCAACATGGTAATTAAACATAAAATTATATTTACTTATTAGATGTACCCAACATTTGTAAGTTTAATTGTTAAAAATGTAATTTGAAATACTTCTCACTATGGCTGGCGAGTCGCTTCATAATCCATGGAGCAATTGTAGGGAGGCTAGCTCATTACGCATCAGCAAGCATCCACAAGCAAATGCATCCACAAGCGGGTCACACATATTCTCTAACCATGCTTTTACTATTTTCCTAAAGTAACAAAAGTAATTTAATATCTCAAATGAATACGTTATAACTATAAATAAACAAATAAAAATCATTTTTTAATTCAGCAAAACATATAAATTACCTTTAATATGGTATGTTTGTGCCAGTCACTGGTGAAACACTCAACCATTTATTACATCTAGAGATTAACAATAGTTGCTTGTGAACGTAAACGGTGCATTTAAATAAGTATTTGTAATTAGTTAAAAGAGAAACTATTGAATAATTGCTCTACCAAAATTTTCACTAATTAATTTAGTCCCTCCCATGATTTTTAATTTTCAATAGTTGGAAATACCTAATATAGGTTAGGTTGACTTCGGAGTCCGTACTTTGGTTCTTTCTGCGGTGAATATTAGTCCTCATTATTTACATTGAAAGCGCATTATTATCAAATAATTTTTAGTTGTGTGTGGTGCAAAAGTTTAAAATAGAGAGGTTTTTTGTTGTACACCAAGAGAAAAAGTGCTGACAATAGCATGATTTTTTCATCAATATTCCTAGGCCTAAAGCCAGTATTTCCGGTTGTCATGAATTTTGATTCAGTTTGTTTAATCAATTACTCCCCAGAATGTCTACTTGGTGAGGTATGTTACATTTCATATCAGCTGATTCCTCGAAAAATTGGCTACTTATTGAATAAAAGAGAAAGGTTGTTTCACTATAACTTCTTCAATAACTAAAAAAACAAAGTAGGCTTTCACGGCCGGAGTTGTAATCAACATTTTCTTCCAGGCTAGGGGGCCGTGGTCTACAGGAAAATATACTTCCAAACGTTTCGTCCGTAACTGCGACGTACATCTTCAGTGGCGATGTTTCGGACGAAGAATCCACTTCGACGGTTCCTCGATGGAACGGGCGGCTCCATCAGTCATCGGGGAACCATCGAAGTGGATTCTTCATCCGAGACATCGCCACTGAGGATGTCCGTCGCAGTTACGGACGAAACGTTTGGAAGTATATTTTCCTGTAGACCACGGCTCCCTAGCCTGGAAGAAAATGTTGATTAAAAAAACAAAGTTTTTCCCTAAGAGCCTGTTCTAATTTAAGCTTATTTTATTCAAAAATTAGGCAGGTAATGGCCAACTTTTTTCATTCCATCTAGAAGGACAGACATTTTACTTTCATTTAAAGTTTGTCGGGAGAGTACTTCACCGTGGTCGATCTAACGAACATTCTACCTTAATTGAAAATTCCTTTTAATAAAACACCAAGACGAATGAATTATACTCCGGTAGGTACAGGAAAATCCTGATTGCGCCCCTGATCGTGAAGTAGTTATTCTTCTCGATTTACGAGAGGTTTCCCAACCCCTCTCTATCTCCTACCTCGAAGTCTATTGTTGCGGCAGCGCCCCTCCTGCCATCGCCCAGAGCCGAGAGGCACCGAGAGTGGCTGCGTTGAGAGATGGCGTCAATGGCTGCTGTCCACACAAAGGCATATCGGGACAGCTCAGCGCGACAAGTGTTAACTTCCGAATAACGCTCGAATCGCTGCAGAAAGCAACTATCACCGTTCGATTAAAAGCTTTCATCATTTTCGACGGATGTGATCTACCGTCCCTGAGCAAACGTATTTTGCTAGATCTCACGAAGCGATGTTAACAACGGAGTAACATTTGATGTGGCTGCGTTCGACGTGATTATTACGTGATACTCTATGCAGATCCCCGCTGTATTTCCAAGTAGTGTACAAAGCAATGTAATGATTTTTGAGCTGGCACAGAACGCAGGGTATGGATTTGCAATCTGCTCTTGGGGTCGGGAGAAGCAAAAGTTTCAAAAGGTTTTCTAAAATTCTGTCAATTCAAATAACACATATCCCTGCATTGTTTGAAGGAGAATGTAAAATGCTCTTTAAATGTAAGAAACTTAATTTTGGGATATTACCTTCCTAAAGTGATCATTTTAACTTTCCCGTATAAATACTTATGTACGTAGTAATATACGTAATATAGGGAAAGGTATGTAATTCTGCACGAAAAAACGGCGAATTTCAGCAAATATAATTCATTGCGAGACCCTGATAACGAAAAAATGAATAAATCCAGATGCTAAACAAGAAAAAACTATAACACGTAGTGTAGGCAGAATCACTGTTTTGTGATTCATACCGAAAACACAACTGACGGCAAAACGTCCGTCCGTTCTGTGTATGTGAACAACACTAGCGCCTAAACCATGCGAAGGTATTTTTCCAAAATGAAGAAACCCTTGTCCATCTGACCTGAGTCGAAGCTCTGCGATTTTGAAAAACATTAATTTTTGGAGGTTATTTACATGAATCCCCTGGGACAATTTCAAACTTTTCTCAAAAACGGCTTCAAATTTCTTCTTTAAATTTCTTGTAAGAATAGAGTAAAATACCTGATATTGTAACGTTTCCTGCATAAACGCACGCAATATGGTCCTAATTTAACGGTTAACTCTGAATTTTGAAAATTACAAAAGTTTGAAAAATCTTCGGCTTCTGCCTACAATTACAAAATCAAAGATAGAGATTTTTCCTTCAAATAAAAATTGTTCTCCATAGTAAGTTATTTCATTTCAGCAGTTTTCGCGCAATATTGCATGCAATATGTGCAAATTAAAAAAAATTACAAAGATAAAGTTTTCTCAAAAACGGCAAATAATTTTGTCTTTAAACTTTTGGTAAGGATATGCGCGTAATCTACTCTACGAGATGACATAAACGCCGTATTGCTCTATTTTCTTGTTGTTGTTGTTTTTGAAAAATTACAAAAATGAAAGTTTACTGACTTGTCTCTCACGACATTTATATTTACATTAGTTCACATATTTTCGAGTAGATGCGCTTTAAATAGTGTCATATAAGTTATCTCGAAAACTCAACCGATTTCTGTGAAAACTAGCTCAAAATTCCGCACTTTCAGAAATGTTCAAACGCCATCTTATAAATGGCTTCAAATTTTTTCTTCAAAGTTTTCGTACGGATAGTGCTATTTGCACTCTTTAATATGATAGAAATTTCATTTTGTCGTATCTTTTGTCTATTTAAAAAATTACACAAATATAATTATTTTTTTAAATATTTCACACAGTTACTATGCACATTTCCAGCAATTGGTAAACACTATTGTATCTGTGAGTTAAAGTGCTTGAAATGACTTTTAATGAAACTTTTCGAAAACAAAAATTTTTCTGTGTAAGAGAGCTTCAAATTTTGGATTTACAGTAGCGCTTAAACGCCTTTTTTCTTAAATACGGCTCCACAGTTTTCAAAGGAAATTGCCATTTAGGACGAGGTTTTAATATTCTTAAAATTATATTTCCGTTCTAAGATAAGGAAACTGTACAATTATGAAAATTTCAATTTCATGTACTTTGGGTGGCCATAAATGGCCGCTGGCAAGAGTTTGTGGTAAGTCCGAATAGCTAGCCGAGACCAAAGTAAATAGAAAACTAATACGGGGAAGTTTGTGCCATTCTGTAGCACCACTAGTTTTATTTCCCGTAGAACCACAACACAAATAGTATCTCAGGCCTCTCGCAGATTTTCAGATGATCCCTTATATCGGATGAGTCAGTGAGTATTCATTCTGGGCGCGTCAACTACTGGAGTCATTAGTTCCGTAGTGCACGCTCTATCCCGAGACATGGCGGTGCTCTTCGCCCTTTGAAGAGACGGTAAATTTCTTCAAATTTCGCCTCCTTCCGTAGGTCTCTACGGCGTCCCTAGACATCATTGGATTTCCTTATTTGCAACGAGATCTCGTCTGAAGACGCAGTGACGGAGCACCCAACCCGCAGTAGAGGAGTTCTCTCCATGACGCACAAATTTCCAGTCATCCTTGATGGACTGATACCGCACCCTATTTTGATTTGATTCATTTCGTCAATAACAGTAAAAAGCGGTATGTGTAAGAGTAAAATGCTGTTCGAGGGAGAAAAATAATGTGATTACTGTATGAAACTGCGTGTACATGAACATTGATGGGCGCACATGTTGGTGGCTCCCTTTGCACAAAATTCGAGCGATCCGCATATGAGGTATGCATCTGTACACTAGTGTGAAATGTTTAAGAAGACAAGTACCCTGTTGAAGTACCGGTCAGTCACTCATTAACAGAAAGAAATTCGAAATCGATAGGATGAGGAGACAATGTTATGAATAATACTTAAGTACGGTAATGGATAACATTGTTGCAGTGAACATCGTAAAAAAGTTAATGATAGATTGCGTTGTCTATAGGAGACGTCGTAGATTCTAAACTCATTAGCGTTGTAAAATTTTCGCTCCTAGGTAAATTGTCATCGCTACCGATTCAGAATAACAACTAGTCAAAATACCTTAGTATTACTCTAGACACGAGACTCACACGGAAAAATGACATTAATAATAGAAGAATGAAGGATGAATAGAAGAATGTTTAATTTCATGCAGTCCACTGTGAAGGAAAAAATATTTCATTATAAAAAACAAACTAATTGTTAATAAACAGAATTGAAGCCATTTACATCGCATACAGTAATGAGGTACCGTCCAAAGTTTTAACACTGAAATACTATAACGCTTATAACAAATACACATGAGAACATTTGCAAATGCCTATTGTAAGTACAAATTGACTATCGGGTTTGATTAAGATACGCCTATTGTAACGTTTTACTATTTTAACATTAATATATTTTTACTTCCCGTATACGTACATATACACGGAGTGATACGCGTAGTATAAGGAACGTTATGTAATGCTGCGAGAAAAAATGGCCAATTTTCGCCAGAAAAAAATTCGTGCCCGGGCCGTGATAACGAAAAAGTGAATAAATCCAGTTGCTAAATTAAGAAAAAAATCTTCTAACACGTGGAGTACCCAGAATCCCTCTTTTGTGGGTCCTTGATACCGAAAAACCAATTGAAAGGAAAACGTCCATCTGTCCGTCTGTCCGTCTGCCCGTCCGTCCGTATGTCCGTCTGCCCGTCCGTCCGTCTCTGAACACTGCTAGCGCCTAAACCATAGTACGATTTCTTCCATAATGGATATTCCCCGGTCAATCTCGTTCGAGTCGAAGCTTTGAGATTTTGAAAAAGATTCTATAAAATTTAGGGGTGCTTTACATGACGTTCCCCAGACATTTTCAAAATTTTCTCAAAAACGGCTCCAACTTTTTTCTTTAAATTTCATGTATGAACAGAGGAAAATGCACTTGTTAAGGTGACATAGGTCCTATTATCACGGTTAACTCTTAATTTTCGAAAAATGCAAAGGTTTGAATTTTATTCGGCGTCTTCCTCCAACTACAAAATTGAAGATAGAGATTTTTCTTTCAAATAAAATTTGTTCTTCATAGTGAGTTTTTTCTTTAAGGTCATGTACATTGTTTTGAAAATTTTACTAGTTTTCGCACAATATTGCGTGTAATGTGTGGAATTTTAAAAATACAAAGATTTTCTCAAAAATGGCTCCAATTTTTTTTAACTTCTGATACAGATAGTGCTAAATGTACTCCATGAGATGACATAAACTGCATATCGCTTTATTCTTTTGTTTTTTCAAAAATTGCAAAAATGTAATTTTTTTGACTTGCCTCTCACGTTGTTAATATTTACAAGAGCGGCAATTTGTTGAAATTATTATATTAATGAGTACATGTGACAATGAAATAATGTCAAGTGAAGTTTTTCGAAAACGCAACAGTTTTCTGTGAAAATTAGCTAAAAATTCCGCATTTTCAGAAACGCTCAAACGCCATTTTCTTAAAAATGGCTGAAAATTTTATTTTCAAAATTTTGTAACGGATAGTGCTAATTGCACTCTTTAATATGACGTGAAGTTCATTTGGGGGTATTTTTTTGTTTTTTCAAAAATTACACAAATGCATTTTTTGATCTCTCACATCTTTAATATGCTCCTTAACCAGCAATTTGTAAACATTAGAGTTTGTAAACACTGAATTTATGAGTTAATGTGCTTCAAAGAATTTCAAATGAAGTTTTTTGAAAACTCAAACATTTTCTGTGAAAATGAGCTTCAAATTTCGCAATTTTAGTGGCGCTTAACCGCCATTTTTTTAAAAACGGATACAAATTATGAAAGGAAAATTGTCACATAGGACGAGGTTTTTGTGTTCTTTAATATTTCCGTTCTACCATTAGGAAACCGAAAAATTTAGAAAATGTCAAAAAGTAGTTTGGTCAGCGATAGATGGCAGATGGCACGAGTATGTGGCAATTCCGAATGACTAGCCGAGACCAAAGGAAATAGAAAAGTAATACGGGAAAGTCGATGCCATTCTGTAGCACCACTAGTTACCTTAATTATTTCAAATCTTATGAGATTATCAAACTCAGTTGTCGGTTCTGACAGACAACATTAATCGTTTTATCTGTTGCATGTGTACGAGTAATTCTATACAGAATCACGATTGCTGGAAAGTCTGTGGAAGAAAATACTTATTATTGATCTGATGGCAACTGCAATAAGACTTTTCTTTTTAAAAAGCAATCAAAATTAACATTTATTACTATGATTTGACACAATATTCCAGATGTATTGAAATAAATGATCGAATTTTTTCTCTGAATACTGAATGTACCATGCGGTATTTTTGAAATAATGTTCGCAAGCTTACGATTACTTCTCGGATGATTTTCTTCTGAAATGGTTCCCACGTCCGGTGCTGTTCAGTTGATGTCTTCTGTAACTGTTTTTGGTTTATTGTCCGAATAAATTCCGAATACCACCGGAATGCCTTTGATTATTTGATATTTTAAGTAATTTTTTAATATACTATCGCGACGCGACTGGCCCTCGACATTGTTTCGGATAAACCTCTGCTCGCGACTATCTCGATCAGTTCATTACTATTTTTCTACCCAGCTACGGAGCTATCCTAGCATAAACCCTTCGGAAAATACGACGTCACAATTCTAATTATCAATTGATAGTGCTTTTGAACTTTAATTCTACACTACATCGATCTATAACGATTAACCATCAACTATTCGCTTCAATATCTTTTACCAAATAACCCAAATTACAATGAAAACTAACATTGACTCATACCACTTATCATTTGATGTTTACAGCTCCACTGCTTTTTATGAGGCTGACATTATTTAACTTTCTGTATAACCATGGCTTCCAAAGCCTGCTTCACATTTATAGCAACTCATGTCCACAGGGCAGCGACGAAATGTCATAAAATCGCGTCTTGACATGGAACATGGAATCTCTATATTTATTGACACGTTGCCTATCTCTATATTTATTTAACGTCTAATCTTTTACTTTGTAACATCCCGAATACGTATGAGCTCCTCATAATGGCAGGCTTGATACCATTATTTTCAATGCCAAATACCGTGGTGACATTTGGTATATCACAGTATTCCTATTATCAAATTTGTCATGCAGAAAATAGGCAAAATACTGTCAGGAGGCCACACAATCATTCAAAAGAATTCGCCAACATCAATTTTATTGGAAAAAGTAACACAATCAACAGCCTTGAATGACGTCATTTGGCTATACCTTCTACATATATTGTTAATTCTTTATGAAGTATTGTGGCCACGTATTTATGCTATTTTTGTTCTATTTTTTTACATCATGTGTGTCAGATCAGCCCGCAATCTTCTGTAAAATGTAATTAATGGTGACGTTAATGGGCGAGCACTTCTCCTAAGATCATTCTAAAATTATTTAAATTTCCAAATATTTCCATAGCAACAAATAGCTAATAAAGATATATGAAATAAGGTCCGAGTTTGACGTTATTCTTTTAATAAGAATTATATCCGTCACCGAGAATTGCAATCCTGCCACCGTCGGGATTCGAACCTAGGACCTCCCGATCAGAGATACTGCAGTGACATTAGTTGATGTTCTGAGCTACCTCTCCCGAATGTGTGTTTAAGATAACAATGACCTTTGTTGAATTTTTTTATACTAAAACCAAGCTTCTACTATTATTCGTTTGGCAATATCTGCATTAAAAGTTTAATTTTGTGAATTCAATTTATTTTAAAATATGTTTGTATATGCACATTTATTACGTCATGTCAGTTACATTCATTTCGGAGATATATTAAAACGAAGAGAGGAGATCAGTTATTCAAAATGTGATTTTCATTATGAATTAGAAATCGGAGCTTACAGTTCGAGAAAGGCTGAGTCATATCGTAGCACCACTACTTGGATGTAACGACTGCATGTTCATTACGATATATGACATATGGAAGTATGATATTCTAGTATTCATGAGATAGTAAGGTAGATAAAAGTGTGTGGTAGTAGTTTTAGAGAGAATGTGATGGGTAGAAGCGGGACGGTACGGGATGGAGCGGGACGGAGTGAAGCGAGGCAGGGCCGTGTGGGGGTGAAGCAGGAAAGAATGGGGGGATGTGGCAGAGCGGAGAGGAAGAGACAGATTGGACTGGCGTGATGCAGAGCGGGAAGAGGGAAGTAGCGTCGGGTGTTTACACCTTTTTTCATTGTTCTCTATAGATATGTCCATAAATCATTCATTTTCCCTTCTAAAAGATGATTTTTATAAATAAATGCACAAGCAATACCGGATTACTTTCTGTAGCTTCAAATAAGTGATATCGACCATACTCGGTTTCCGAGTCCCCCCTCTCCTCACAATGCCCCCCTCTCCTCACAAACGATTACATTGGTGAGTTTCCAATGTCTTCCATTGAATGGATGATGATAGGTGTGATCATTAGGAGTGAATAACGATAAATAATGACGGAGATTAATGATAAGGAATAATGATAAGGGATGGTCACGGAATAATGACAAGAATTAACGATAATTACGGTGAATAATGATAAGGAATGAAGGGATTATGTATGGGATTCGTAGGAGCATGAGGCGTCAATCACGCCCTAATCAGACGGGAAAATTCCTGTTTTTTTACAGAACACGTATTAGGGCGATAGAGGCACACAAAGTAAGTGCATGCTTAATTGGATTACACAGATCGCACACAATATTTACACTTATACACAGGGCCGGCGAGAGAAAATCCGAATCATGGTATAAATAAGGTAATATGAGTACTCTTCTAAAAAATCCTAAAGCCATGTATACGTAGGTAGTATTTCTTACAATCGATTATATTAATATATTTAGATAAGACTTATATCCATCGTTTTACTTCTTACTAAGACTGTTAGTCCACTTTCCCGACTTCGTGGTGTTTCAGAATGTAACATAATTCACCCTCTTACTCACGCATGACTTTTGATTCAAAATACTGGAAATTTGAAAATGATAAGCAATATAAAAATTAAATGAATGAAATAATTTTCAAGCTTGAATACAAATTTCGAAACGCGTTGAACTTCAGTGGCTTCCTTGAGATATGGACCCCGGGGTTATGCACCGATTGATTGATTGTTAGTGATTCATCGGGAGGTAACTATGATATTTCCCGGCGAGAACCTGCGCCGACCTACCGTCGGTCAACCAGGTATCTCCCACCAGAGGGGCACCGTCCCAGCCGTGACAAACTCTAAGCTCCCGACCAGTCTCCCAGTATGTGTGGTAGTGTAGTGCATGTTAGTGGAAGTGTGTTTATAAGGGGTGAGAATAGGACAAGGAAGAGAAAGGAAAGATCGCATGCGGTACGTGGCCCGTTTGTTAGGAAACTGCTTCGTCATTTGTCTAGTGTTAATAGGAGAAACCACGGAAAACTACTGATCAGCGCAGCCGGCAGCTCGAATTCTTTTCCAGACCGACTTAATCCGACCTAGCTGAAAAGCTAGTGTCTAAAATCCTACCACCGTCTGGACTCTCTCACCTCAGGTATCTTTCACCTACTTCCAACCAGATATTTCCCACCAGTGTGCCACCACCCCAGCCGGGACAAGCCCTAAGCTTTCGACCGCTCTCCTGGTGTACGTGGTAGTGTAGTGCATGTTAGTGCAAGTGTGTGTATGAGGATGAGGATAGGACAAGGAAGAGGAAGGAAAGATTGCGCGCAGTCCGTGGCCCGTTTGTGAGAGAAATGCTCCGGCAACACGCCTGATATTGATCGGAGAAACCACGGAACACTATATTTCAGAGCAGCCGGACGCGAGAATTCTCCTCCAGACAGCGTCAGAACTCGACCTAACTATCTAGCGCGTGTCGAAAGTCTTGCCACCGTCTGGAGTCGAACCCTGGGACATGCCGGTCAGCGGCACTGCAGTGACATCAGTTGATGTCCTGAGGCACCTTTCTCGGTCATAAATTAGAGTATAATATGGGAACTGAACATGACATGAGTGAGGACGAGACCATGGAAAGAATATCAAGTTACACTTGGTAGAAAGACAAATATTTAATTTCCAAGAGGAAGCTGCGTCGTGTTTATTTTCGGAACCTGCGAAGCTTCCCGGAGGAGAAATTGTGTATTCTGACAGATATTAAACTGTGCGGGTCCCGCATCTACCGAAAACGAGCTTCTTTGCGACGTAGTAGTATTCGCGACTGCCACGTTTTGAGTGCAGCTGTGATGGAGTTCACTCCATATTACTTTTGGAAGATCTTTTTTCTTTCTTTCTATCTCTACTTCTCTCTATTTGTCTCTCTCTATCTCTTACACACACACACACACACGCACACACACAAAAACATCTACACACATATACAGGTACACCTAAACATCACAGAGATATATAAGCATACAGACTCATCAACAAAAACGCATACACATTTTTAAACAGGTGTACTCGGTACAATAAGTTTATGAACAAATGGAGGGAGTAGAAGGTGCTTAGAAAATTTATATTTATTCTGTGTCTTTCACTGTACAATAGAAAAGGCAAAGTAATTTCAATAAATATATCGCCATAGTTACGAACAAGTCAACTTTTCTCGGATCGTTTGCATATTGAATAGGTGTTATTTTTTGTCGATCTGTGTAGCACGACAATAAAATATGTCAAATATACTCTAGTAATTCTACATTTTGATCGGTTTTTGAGAGCTCCTGATGTACTGAGTTCATAAAGTACTGCTTAACATTCCCAATACGTATCAAGGCGTAAGATGATAGAACAGCAGAAAAGACTAATCACGTTTGACTTGCATACATTTGAGAGACAGAACTTGACGACATCAATGGATACTTTCATAACTGGTAATTGCCTTGGACATTACTTGCTTAATAACAGGTAGGTTGCTTTAGACATTACTTGCTTAATAATAGGAAGATTGCATTGGACATTACTTGCTTAATAATAGGAAGATTGCGTTGGGCATACGAATCATGCGCTCGCTGAGAGGCCTTGGGCTGTCGTCGCTGCGGGCGCGCCGGATCGGCATTCGAAGGAGCCTCCGGTCGCCCCGCCCGCCCCGGACATCTCCGAGGTAGACTCATTTCCGGCGCGCGTCCCTCGCTCCGCCCACTCGCCTTCTTCCACACGCAAATTCACAACGCGCTGGCGCTCCTGCTCCGTCGCTTTCGGTTTGTTTCCAGTTCCTGAACCCTCTGTCTCAGATTGTGCGTTTGTCAAGATATTCTGTGTACGAATATAACAAATTTAATTGAATCTGACTTTATTGATCGTTTCTTTTCTACATTGCTATCTCGTTTCCTGTCACATTTTCCCTTGCCTTTTTTCACTCGCTTCTCAATTAGCTTGCCTTCCTACTGAGAACTTCCTTTTCAGCATCATGGATATCTTGACTTCTTTATTGAATTTGACTCTTTATTTCTCACTTAGCATTATTCTCGCTCTTCATTTCCTCTCATACTCCTTGTATTGACAATCTCTCTGGTGGTCTCACTAAACACGTCTTCAGTATCCTTTCTGCAATGGAAATTGACAATTTTATTACTCGCTCCCCTCTCTTGGCCTCACTTCTTAATCCTAAATTGTATTATTTTCATTTATCTTTCTTTCCCATTTAGTAGCACAGTCCTTCCTTGTTCGTTTTCAATATCTCTTCTAACTTTGGGTGGATGAATTTTTTATTTTAACATATGTTTTCATCTCTCTCTTTTCTATTTTTTGCCCTTCATATTAACTGTCGTTTCGGCTATCTGGCTCTCCTCATCCCTTTCTGCTCTGTTACATTTCCTACAGTCCGAATGATATACTCAGATGAATCATTTCTACTAAATTTGACTCATTTATTCCAAATAAATAATGTCTTTATACAAGCAGAAATATCATCGAATGTGTTTTATGCTAGTGATGCAAAAAAGTATTCATTTTCTTGTACGAAAGAAGCTGTAATGCAAAACTATTTAAGCCGTGAAATCACAGATTCTTCAAACTCACTGATTTGTCTTATAAGAAACGCACAGAGGAAACGAATTTTATCTCTCGTAAACCATTTGTGTATATCTTCGAGTTGTATTCCACAAGAGACGGTTGTGCAGCGGTGATCACATGCGCCCCTTTGTCTGGGCCCGAGAGACACCGCCTCCATCTGGAGAGTCGTCTTGCAAAAGCACATCTAGCAGCTTCGCCGCCGTCTCTTCTCAGGATGTTGTTAAGCTCCTCTTTGTCTCTAGAGAAGTAATTATCTGCGCGTGCGAAGCATTGGGCTAGCGAGAAGATAACGCTCGCGTCTCAACGGCTTCCGTTCTGCAGAAGCTTCGAGAAATTCGCACTGGCTGCTTCTTTTCGTCTCCTCCGGTTGCACTTGGCTGATACCCAATGTAGGGCTTCTGCAAACGACGTTTCGTTTCCCGGCTTCGTTTGAGAGAAAATCCCGCTCAAGGTACAGAGAACCGCAATCTGTGCCTGATCTCACTTTATCCTTCATTAACCCTCGAGGAGGCAAGTGGGAATGTCTCGTCTTAGTGTTAATGGAAGTGTCGAAACAGGAGATGATAAGGGATAAGCGTCAATTCAGGTGATTTCTGTGGTACTCATGCTGCAGCATTTCCTCCATTTTCCATTATTTTTTCTGTAAGTTTTATCTTTTGAGAAAAAATGATAATTGAAGTATTTACTTCAGCAGTTTCTGACTCTTAAAGCATAGTTTCAAGAAACATCTACAGCGTACGTTAATTAAAAGATCAAAATAGTAAGAAATATAGAGTTGAAATGAAATAGAAAATATGTTTAAAATTGTAACTTCTATATCACTTGAAAATCATAAGAGAACGTGAACCATAAAGCAGGTTAATATGGAATTAGTTTTAAGTATAAAACTTGCCCTCCGTACCTACGGTTGTCAAAGAGGAAGATTAAATAAGAATATCGCTACATTAACATCGCTGTAAACCATCCTTTTCAAAATCCTATTCTAGGCTTCAATCACAAGATGATTTCAGTTGTATCTATTCAGCAAATACGTTTCACACACCATTAACTTCGTATTAATATATATAAGCTAGCGTACCCGTGGGAGAACTCTCGCAAGTTAAACTCCACCCTATTCTCTATCCTTCCATTTCCATATTAAGGGGGAAAAGTTGTTAACGAAACGTACTTATTACTTTAAAAAAATATCAAGGTAATTCCATTGTACTTATTTCTATAAGTACATTGGAAGTTACATCAGTAACAGTGGAAGTTCTACAGAAAGTAGATTACATTTTTTCAGTAATTATTTTTTATTAATTAACGTTAAGTATGTATAATCGTTTTTATACAAATCTACAGTTTTATTGTGGGATTAATACAATTTTATACACTTGCCCTTCAAAAGAAGAGTAAAGTTACTACATAAAATTTCGTAATATTTAACTACCCCATTCCCCTTTTCTACCCTTTAAAGCAAACTGTAGGTGCGCACTTCTCAATTTTCCAGGAATATCTAGAAAACGGGCAAGGAAATCGACGACGGTTGATCAAACAAAAGCCCATAGAATATCGTACTAAATTCGTTTTATTTTATTCCAAAAGCACAATTAATTCTTGAATAATTGAAGGGCAAAATTGTGTCTGGAAGTTTATCGGACAACAATAATTCGTTTACTCGTGTTTACAGTTCCCTGTAGCAACGACGATCGTAGGAAACACGGCGAGGCCGGGCAGGGGGGGGGGCAAGGCAGGGAAGGCAGGAAGGGTACGGCAAGAGATGGAGAGCAGAATACATTATAGATACAATTAATTTCTTTTCGTGTCTAATAGATGATAGTAAAATCAATATTCGGGCAATGTGATGCACTTACTAGAGTTAGTTACTAATAAAATCAAAATTCAAAAGGTTTCACTGATACATGATGTCAATCATAACTGACGACTCCAAATCAATCTTGCCAGTTAAAATTAAATTAAAATTTTCTCCATTTGTATAGTTTATATTTTAATGCAGAATTTATGTTGTATTAAGTTGTGCTAATCAGTTCTTTGTAATCATAAAGTCTCGTGATTTCTTGTAATAGTGTGATAAATTATTTATTTGCACAGCTTGAAAGACTGCAACTAAATTTCACTTTGTCCCTCCACGAGAGATGTAGTGTCGCAGCTACTTGCTGTATTCTGGATTTTCGACGTTTGCCCGAGTTTTTTGGATCGATGTGGATAGAAAAAAATGCTGATGTAGATATACGTATCCCTTGAACTTTGGAACTAGTGGATGGAAGATTCGGACGCGGTCAGTGACTCGTTTAAGGTGCTGATTCGTCCACCATCTGGAAGAGTAAGGAGAAACCTACAGAAACGACAGATCATAGCAAGCGACTTCTTCAGTTCTCATACTATCAGTGATAGATTTCGATCAAAGTATTTAGTTGACGCACTAGCTGGTAAATCCTCTTGCCGTCGGAACCCAAAACTTGTACTTCTCTGTCCATAAAGTTCCATCTTCCGCCTCGAAACTCCATACAGTATCGCAGTTGGTCTGGAATTGATTGAAAATAAATATGGATGAGTGATCGAAGCGCTGATAACAGAACAAGCAGTTTACAACAGTACCGCCGGTAATCGAAAATAAAGTTTCTTTGTCTATCACAAAGCTCCCTTTCCACTTCCATTTTATAATTCTCGTTTTAGATGCCTGCACCTCTTTGAATAATGAATTTTAGTAAGATATAGCTTCATTATAGTTCCAGTCACAAAAGTTTAGAGTTTGATTGGTCCCAAGAGTTTGGAGTTGGGCAGTTATCGTTGGGCATTGTTCTGTTGGATCGTGTACATTACTGTACCGCGACAACCCCTGGAGAAGGTAAATCGCACGTGCCATCTCTTACTTTCAAAACTTGAAAGAAAATCAGAAGACTGAATACCCTTTTGAGAACTATATCATTTATGAAGCTGATAAAAAATAAGAACATACACAATACACTTCAATGACATTTATCTAATCATTTGAGTACTAACTTGACTCGTGTAGTGCTCTTTTGGAATTACGTTTATTATTTACGCTTATTAATTACGCTACGCTTATTTAAGGATAGCCAATGCCATCGAGAAGATTTGGTGAATGTGTGGAAGATGGTGTTGGCTGAACTCTTTTTGCCAACTGCCATGTACCTGTTCAACGTAAAAATTTAACTTCTAAGAGATATCATTAGTTGTAGAAAAATACTGTTTAAAACCCTAAGTAATGGGTATTAGTACTCTTGTATAAAGTTTATGATTCTCGCTTGTTCCTCGCTCTTATCGTAATATCCCTTCATACTTGGGTATTATTACCCATCATTACATCTTCGTTTCATAATACACTATATTTTAGCTCCCCCCTCCGAAATTCAGGGATAGTTAATTCCATTTGTGGACTCAGCTATAAAAGCTCGAACACATTTCTTTCTTCGTTCACTCATGCGAAGTATTCCAGCAACTCTATTACAACAATAAAAGCGTTTCTAAAATGCTAATAAAATGACGTAACGCAAACAAGCACCTCCCAGTCGTCAAATCCAATTAACTTAATGGGAGAGAAGAGTGGTTCTCTCTGCGCCTGTGCAAAGCTTTTTCTGTGGAAGCAGTGGTCATGGCGGTTGGAGGGAGGAACAATGAGAACAATAAAGTCGGCAGGGGAGTACGCTGGATGAGAGGTGCTGGTGACGGTGGTAGAATGGATGAGACAGAGGTGTGGGAGAGAACAAAGATAAGATGGAGTTGACTATGGACAAGACGTGGTGTTAATGAAAGTGGTCGTAGAATTTCGATGAGGGCGGCGAGGGGGCGGGCTTAAATCATAAAGAACTGAATTGCAGAGAGTGGACAGCTCACACAAAACTCTTTCGCCCCTTGCCGCACATTGTATGCGCTTCAAACCAAATGTACGTTGTTCGAGGTTGTTAAGCATGTAAACTGACGTGATACAGCCCTTGAATTATCAAGTACAAATGTACATAAGAGTGGCCGCTAATGCTTTCAAAAATCGTAATATTAGACCTCCAAAATATTTCCTGTTCTCGCCTTTTCGAGGTGACTGTACCAACGCGCCAACTACAGAAGTAACACGATACGGATGCGGTGAAAGCTGCGAACACTGCAGGTATGTGTGGGAATGGGACAGCTGTTAAGAGCCAGGAGATGCGGAAACGTCTGAATGCCCCAAAGCGGGGTGGACTGCAGGGGTGTATGTGTGCGAGTTCGTGAGGGCGGCTGGTCAGTCCGCTCACCTTTCACCTTTGGGACCCGGGGGGACAAATGCATCCCGATACATGTGGCATCTGTGGGCAAAGAGCATTCGCATCACTTTTTCTCGAGTTTCTCCTGTTACCCCTGCAATTCTCCCGTTCCCACTATTGCTTCAACTATCGTATCATGCCTCCATAATCTGTCCATTAAATCATTTGTCCATGTCAGGCTTGGCCATTTGTATTATCATAGGTAATACCACGAATGCTTTGGAAATGGTCGATAAATCACCGACTCGCAAAGCGAGGAGGGGATTTATCTGAGAATTTCCAAAGCGCGAGCGGTATTCAATAAGGCTACTCCACGTATGAAATTATGTCCAACAAAGTTCCAAATTTCAGCAAGTATTCAAAATAACTGAAAGATGTGTTAAAATCAAAGAGGTTATATTATAGTACATACGCTGTTTATTTCACGTCGACAGCAATCGATACATACCTCCCCCTAATGTAGATGAGTCGCAGTTAATGATTGGCTAGTAGGGAGAAGTGGTAAGAAAAATCGGATAGGAAAAGCGATAAACCTTTTAAGATACACCCTCTGATTGGGGCACTGTGTATGTATAGTTAAACACTATCGGTTTTATTTTCACGAGTGGAATAGTCGTAAATAAAAGAATGCGCCGAAGGGTTCGCGAGCGCAACGTGGAAGGGACGCAGCGACAGGTTGTGACGAGATGGCGGGTGATGCAGCCGCTTGGGGCAGCACGGCAGACAGAGGCGAATGGATCCGGGAGTGAGATAAATGGAGCTACGGAGAGGGCGGGGAACGGAGCTGTGTCGAGAGAGTAGAGGGAGGGTTGAAGGCGTTGCGGACTGCGGGTGTTCTCGGATAAAGGCATTGATTGTTCCGTATGCAGGTGATAAGGAGGTCATGGGATTCGAGTTCCGACAGTGACAGTTTTTTCGAGACTAATCCGATAGTTAAGAATTCTGTCACAGTCTGGAGGAGAATTCTAACGGCCGGCTGCTCTGATCGGTAGTTTTCCGTGGTTTCTCCGATTAATACCAGGCGAATACCGGAGCAGTACTCTATCAAGCGGGTCACGGACTGCGCATGATTTTTCCTTTACATTCCTTCTCCTATCCTACCGCTTACACACACAACATACACTTACCTGCAATAAACTACTACACATGCCGCGAGACCGGTTGGAGGAGCTTGTCCCGAGAGCTGGAGCGGTGCCCCGCTGGTAGGAGATACTTGGTGGGGAAAACCCCGCTAGTCGACGGTAGGTCGGAGCGGGATCTCACCATCCAGGCGGGGCAAGATTACCGCCACGTCCCGAGATAAAACATGTACTACAGTTACGGAGAAAATGAAATTAGCCGTTTTCGCGTCCGTAATCAGTAGTAATCAATCGATCAGTCGTAGGCAGTTGGGAGGTGACCGAATGGACGCGTATTGTTGTTTTTGCGGGAAGTTCGGCGCGCTCTAAGTGGGGGCGGCGGTAGTGGTTGTGTGCAGGGGCGTGGCATCAACGGGCAGCAGGGCCTCGCGGACGCCATGATGAGTGATCGGGGCGATGGAGCAGGTGGTCGGCAATGCAGCGGTCACTGCAGGTAGGTTGGGAACTAGGCGCAGATCGGATCTGTGTGCAGTGGGGATGTGAATCGACTGTCAGTAGAAAGTGAGGCGGCAGCGGGGCGGAAGGTTAGCGATGTAGCGGAATGTCGCATGGTGTGTCGGCGGGGCGTCGGTGGATAGTGCGCGGGAATGGGCAACGCGGCGGCGAGCGGGGCGGCGAGCGGGGCGGCGAGCGGGGCGGCGAGCGGGGCGGCGAGCGGGGCGGCGAGCGGGGCGGCGAGCGGGGCGGCGAGCGGGGCGGCGAGCGGGGCGGCGAGCGGGGCGGCGAGCGGGGCGGCGAGCGGGGCGGCGAGCGGGGCGGCGAGCGGGGCGGCGAGCGGGGCGGCGAGCGGGGCGGCGAGCGGGGCGGCGAGCGGGGCGGCGAGCGGGGCGGCGAGCGGGGCGGCGAGCGGGGCGGCGAGCGGGGCGGCGAGCGGGGCGGCGAGCGGGGCGGCGAGCGGGGCGGCGAGCGGGGCGGCGAGCGGGGCGGGGCGGCGAGCGGGGCGGCGAGCGGGGCGGCGAGCGGGGCGGCGAGCGGGGCGGCGAGCGGGGGCGGCAAGCGGGGGCGGCAAGCGGGGGTACCGGGGGGGCGAGCGGAGGTGGCAGCAGGGACGAGTGGAGCGGCGAGCGAGGGGGGCGAGCGGTGGTGTGGAGCGGGGGCGTGGAGGGGGGGCGGGGTGCGGGGATGTGAAGCGGGTGTGGAGTGCGGGGGCGGGGGCGGGGGCGGGGGCGGGGGCGGGGGGCGGGGGCGGGAGCTGTGTGCGGGTGTAGGGTGCGGGAGCGGGAGCGGGAGCGGGGGGCGGCGACCGGGGGTGGCAAGCGAGGGGGCGAGCGGGGATGTGAAGCGGGGGCGGGGAGGGCGGACGCAAGCCTGAAGCTGTCGCAGCGAGCAGCGCGGCCCCACGCGCTGCCTTGCGGAGCGCGAGCTGCGGCCGCATGAATAAGTTGCGCTGCTCTCCGCGGCGGCGGCAGCGGTGCTCCGTCTTCTCACGCGGCCGCGGTGGACGTGGATACGGGGGCGGAGGAGGAGGCGGTGACGGTGGCGGGGAGGGTAATGGTTAAAGGAGGCGGAGGTAGAGGTGGAGGAGATGGAGGAGGAGGAACCGGCGGCGGAGAAAGAGGCAGAGATGAAGGCGGAGGCGGCGCGGTCATGCTGGCGGAGGTTATGGTGCTTTTGGCGGTGGAGGTAGTAGTGAAGAAAGTGGCGTAAGTAGTGAAGGTAGCGGCGGTGATGGAGTTGGTAGTGACAGCGGTGGCGGATGCGGGCCTCCAAACGAATGAACAGAAGACAGAACGAGATAGAATTCGTACAGGGAATTGGACGGGATGTGAAATTTTAAAGAAGCAATTGAATTTTCCGAAAAAGAAATGGCGAGAGAATATCGCATTTTCAACACGTACCTCTTGAGAATTTTTTAAATGGAAAAAGGAAATGTGCTTAGAATGCTCACATATGATATATGTTAGATACATCTGTCTGGGGAATGTAGGAAATGAATGTTGGATGACGAAGTACTGAAACTAGAAGTATTTTAAGAAGAGTGGATATGATTCATTCATATGTCACGTGTATTGTAATAAATAACTTTAACAATAAATTTGCAGGAGGCTAAAATCATTAGGATGTAAACCACAATGCATTAATAGGCATATATCTCGCGTAGATTTTTGACGTTAACAGTCATGTTAATTTACACCCTTTGCTTCGAGAAAAATGGTAAATAACAGAATTACTTAGGGGTGCAGAATATAGTATGGTTTAGAACAGCGCCCTTCAGTTACCTACTAGCCAAACGCCATAGACTTTTATTAGGTTGGTGGTAAATAGGAGAACAAGCCACAATAACCGTTACATTAATTTCCTTTATGGGGAAAGATTCAGTGAATTTTATTTATTCTTCTTGTTCATTTTCAACAAACATTCGTAGTTTACATTCCTAAAACAGAATTAAGTTATCTCATCTATTTGCGAGCTTTATCTTTACTTCTGGTGATTACTTTAACAAAGCATTAAAATGTGAAAGTATTTCCGCTCTTTGCAGTTATTTAAGGTTTGGCACCAATTCAAATACAAAGTTGTTCAATGCGATGATTTTAGGTGCGGACGTAATATTTTTCTTTGTGCGTTATTACCGTCAACGCAAAGAATATATCAGTTTTATGAGACCTTACCAGCGTAAACTCGCGAAAAGAGAGAAACAATCGCATTTGACTTTCAAATAAGAATTTTTAACACATGCCACATACATGCATATTCACACGCACATACAGACACATAAAACGATCACACTAAAATTTTCATGCAGAAAATACGATGACATGTGTTGAGCCATTTAAATATTTATCAACTTTTACCTTTAATGTGTTTAGATCATACACTCAGTCGCTGCATTTGTTCATTCTCAAATACAAGACGCACAGCCCCACGGTCCAGCCGCCGCCGGCGGGATCCTGCGGCGCCCCGGCCCTGCCCGGCCCTTAACGACCTAATCCGCGCGGAATTACCTCGAGGGATTAAAACGGCGCAAGGGGTGAGGGGCTTGTGGCGACCGCCGCGCCGGCGGCCCTGCGCTGGGTGCTGGGTCCGTCACCGCGCGCTGCTGAGACGCACTTTGGGTCTCTAGCCTCCGACCTCGCTCCGTTTCCTCCTTCACCATCGCCTTCGACTCCGCCCAGGCGACCGCCATCGAATCCATCCTCTTCACCGGATTTGGCTGCGCATTTTTGTCTCTGTCCTTACCGCCGTTTATCCTCCCCCTCCCCCGTTCCCTCCATTCGCCCTCTCTCTTTCACCTTCGCCCGTGATTTCAATATTCATCCTCACCTCCATCTTCAACTCCGCTTTCGCCTAACTTTCCATCTACACTAGCTGGTGCCGTCGCCGCCGTCACCTCCGCCTTCATCTGGTTTATTATCGTCTTGAAGGATATATTGAACTCATGTCCTGAAGTAGTTTTTGGATATAAAGAAGGAAAAAATATTTCATTAAAACTTGTGACGCTACAGAATTTCTCAATTTTTTCTTACTAGTTAATTTCCTATTCTCTTCGGTGTCTAAAAGGCTGCCAGACCCTCTCACGGTACCTACCACACCTCTGGGTTCGGTGAAGAGTACCCAACAATGTAGGCTTTCACGGCGGGTTTCATATACAATTCCCTTTTGGGCAGGACGGCCGTGGTATAGATGTCTGCCGCAGATGCAGAGTGGGAGCAGGATTTCTTCTAGAACACCACCGTTCAGCTCCGAAGGTAAGCTGTGATAATCCGAAAATTGCCTGGAACCATCTCGGTGCCGTGCCGTCCCTTTACATATTTTCTCGTGATTTTCCTTTGCCTCACCTCGGCGCTTGTAAGGCTGTCCTGGTGTTTAGTCTATTTCCTCAATTCAACACATGAATTGCACACAGTTGTCTTTCAGACCAAGAGATTATGGGAGGGATTATGGTACAGATGCATTCAAGGGGCAAAGGAGACAGGCCAAGAGATTAAGGAAGGATTGTGATACAGATGTATTCAGAGGGACGCATGGTCCCATGTCTGGAGAACAACTGAGGACATTTATGTCTTACGTGGATTTCGAACACACAAGCGTTAGTACCCACATATTTGGCTCAATTGCTCTCACAAGACTTCTAATCACTTGACCGTACCAATTGTAAATGTGTTACGGATTGAATTCTAACAATAAAAAAAAAGGTTCATGTAACTAAAACTGACCGATTGACGCATACGCGGACTTTAATGTGATTTGTAAAATCGAATCAGTGTATTTGAATAACTTAACAATGAAACAGTGGAAATCGGACCTATGTAACCACTTTTATGTGTTCTTCAATCCATTTTTGCTATTACTGATCTTAATGACCATTTTACGACTCATATTTATACTAGAAAGTAACTGTCATATAAACAAGTTTATGTAGCCATCCATTAGAAAACTGAAAATCAAAATTTGAATCCGTTAAAACAAATGTCGTGTTCGATAGAGAATGAGCTCTGGCGCGAGTTCAAAAAGTAAACCTCAACATCATGAACCGCTATTCTTCTACGCATTCTATGCCATATTGT
Source organism: Acheta domesticus (assembly GCA_031308135.1). Lineage (NCBI taxonomy): Eukaryota > Metazoa > Arthropoda > Insecta > Orthoptera > Gryllidae > Acheta > Acheta domesticus. The sequence continues at coordinate 60,146,678 of JAHLJT010009419.1, read as the reverse complement.
GGATCTGAGAAAGGAGACCGACTGATGTTGAAAGACATGTCAAATATTATGAGCCTTAGTTCCTTTTGTGTCGTAAATGTTTTATCCCGGGAGGTGGCGGTGATTTGCCGCTAGAATGTAAGCTCCGGCGCCAATTTACACGTCGGCTTGCTGGGCATTTTCCCCTCTGGGTCTCTCATCGCCAGCTGTGGGGCCGCAGCCGGGGCAAGCTCCAAGCTCCCGACTGGTCTCCGGCATGTGAGGTAGTGTACTGCATGCAAGTGAGTGTGTGTGTGTGTGTGTGTGTGTGTGTGTGTGTGGTGTATGTGGTGTGTGTGTGTGTGTGTGTGTGCGCGCGTGTGTGGTGTATGTGGTGTGTGGTGTGTGTGTGTGTGAGAACAACGAAATGGAAAGGAACATTGCGTGCCGTCCGTGGCTCGTTTATTAGGGATCTGCTCCGGCATTCACCTCGTACTGATCGGAAAATCTACAGAAAAATACCTAATAGAGTAGTCGGCCGCTAGGATTCTCCTCCGTACAGTGGTAGAATTCGTCTTAGCTATAAAGCAAAGATCAAAATTCTCGCTTCTGTCTGGGCTCGAACCCTAATACCTTCGAGGTAGAGTCGCTGCAGAGACAGTGACAATGCTGAATCTAAGGTAAACCTTGCCAATCCAAGGAGACCAACCTCACGAGCCTTTTAATTACAAAAATATACTTCATTACTAATGGTTTGAAGAATAAATAAAAGTAAAGACAAACATAATGCAATATTGGTCTATTGAAATAGTTGGTGTAAAAATCGTCCTAGGACAAACAAATCAATCCATTAAAGGAAAGGGAAACATGTAAGTTGAAACGAACATAACAGTATAGTTTCTATTTTATTAAAAATAGTATGATGCACAATGTCGGCCCAATGGCCAAGATCGCTAGGGCAATAGTACCGTAGGGACCTCGGACTAGAGGGTCGCAGGTTCGAGTTCCGTCTAGGACATGGGTGTATATGTATATGTCTGTATGTATAAATGTCTGTATATATGTATATGTCTGTATATATTTATATGTCTGTATATATTTATATGTCTGTATATATTTATATGTCTGTATATATTTATATGTCTGTATATATTTATATGTCTGTATACATTTATATGTCTGTATACATTTATATGTCTGTATACATTTATATGTCTGTATACATTTATATGTCTGTATACATTTATATGTCTGTATGTACAAATGTATATGTCTGTATGCGTGTGTTGGCCTTTCACTCCTCATTATCACCTTCATTTCATCTTCCATACCCCAGGGCTTTTTTAACCCTGGGGGATAAAAAAGGATCCAGCAAAAAGCTGATCTCCCTAATGGTGTTTCATGTCCTGCCTCCGAGAAATTGTTTCTGAGCCCGAGCCCGAGTCGGCCTATACGCGAGCAAAACAAATGCACAATATACCAATAAATAATAAAAAAGACTATTGCAAAATGATATTAAAAATGAGAAACATATTGCAATATAGTAGTCTTAGCTGAAAAACTCAGTGAATATCGTAAATGTACCATCGGCGGTAGTAAATAAACCTCAACTGTGTCTGAATTGATTCTTTTAACTCTTCAATGCACTTAGTGGGCGTCAGAGGCCCAGCTGTGTTTCTTAATGCTGTAAATATTTTTCCGTTAACATTACAGGTGTCTCCTTTCATGATACCTTGTGCTGTTATGTTTCATTTCTTATGGCAAAAAATGGTCCAGTGATCCATGAAATTTTTCAATATTTTTCAACTTTTCTGGAAGTAATCATGCTTTCCACTAAGTGGACCTCCGAGACCCGGTAGTCTATTTTCCCTTAATGTACCTTTTAACACATAAGAAACACATTAATATTCTTGGAATTTATTCCTTATCATTCCAGTCTTCATTATTTACTTGCCAAGAGATATAAATCATGACCACATAAATATAGAATAAAGAGCTTTTTGTGTTGGGTTTCTAGGAACAGATTTACACTAAGTGGCTAAATATATTATGAAAGAACCAAAGATGAGCCTTTTGAAAAAGATTTTACATCAAAAGGGTGAAGGATTTGGTACAGTTATTATTCATTGATGGTTATAAAGTTACAATTGATAACTTTTTTGAGTTTCTAAGAGTTTTTAGCGATAACGTTTTACGTGCATATTTTTGGGTGAATTTCTAATGGAGAAGAAACTAACATTACGACCTAAAACACAGAAAATACCATCTGAACTGTGAGATTATTACGGAAGATAATTATGTTCAAAAATTACACAATAGAAATCTTTTTTTTATCATACAAGTCCAAACAACAAAATTATTTATCTTCTTAGCAAAATACATCAAGACAAAGACCAAGTAACGACAAGCAAGAAACCATAAATTATTCTTGCCTATTTCAAAAGAAAGATTAGAGTTGACCTCACGGATCGAAAAGTCGACAATTACACATCATGAAGGCATACTCGTCAATGACCAATGTTACGACAAGTTTGAATGCGTTTGTAATCTTCAAAAAAATGTTAATATGTGTTATGTTAATATCGTGGTAAAATTGTCATAAATTATTTCCATTCAGGACATTACTTTCTTTCCAGATGCTATTTAAGCCTCTTTGAAAAAGACAAAAAACAAAATCACAGTGCTTCATGTGCGAAAACGCACTTTTACCAGAACATTAAAAAACAGTATTCTGTGCTATTGTTGAAAATAAAATGTGAAAAATACCTTATTATGCATTAAAAGTTTAAAATACAAGTTTATTGAATAATAAATATTGCATTCATTAGTTTTTCATCCCAGCCCCAAAATTAGTAGTTTTATTCAGACCGGGCCCCTGAGGCCTACTAAATGTAAAGTCGCAAAATCCGAGCTCCGAGCATCGAAGGGTTAAGGGTTCATTTACACTGCATTAAGGCACGTTCTTAGCTTAATCTAGATATTATTCTAAATTTAGTTACTGGATTTATCCCTTTCTTGTTACCAGGGTCCTGTAATACGTTTTTCTGCCGAAAATTTGCTGATTTTCGCGCAGCATGGAAAATGGTAGTTACATACATTTGCATATGTATTTACTCCATGCATTCGAATAAATCGTAATTAATCTTGGGATAATTCTGAAGTATCTTTTTATATTTATTACTTTCTTGTTAAAAATAATATTTATCATTTCTACCGATAGTTTAATTTAGATTTGTTTGAATATAATAAATAAGCAATAACAAGCAACGAATGTAGTGAATAATCGGAAACTAGAAGCAAAACAAAAAAGCTTGAAGCGAAAAAATATTTCTTTGACCCCGGTCAATAAGCTGATAAGTCATGAAAACTTAATTTTACAGGAGAGCAAAAACAACTTTCAACTGATGCGGTAAATCGGGGATTAATGATATTCAAACGAAACCTACACACAACTGCTGTGTTTTTACAGCTTTTTCATTGAGTATATGTTCCAATGTACAATTAAGCATATTTACCTTTTAAATAGTTATTCGGTTATTTACGCAAAACTTTAATTCACAAAAAATACAATTTAGTTATCTCGTAATTAACATATCACAGAACGTGAAGTATGACAATGTTTCCTTCAACTTTAATGCTTTTTTTCAACATTCCGTCAAAATAATTAATAATGAAGGCATAACTAGTTTCATAAATAAGAAAAATCTGAGTATGAGACACTTTTAAAATCTGTTTAATAAGAATCACAATTTTTGTTGATAGGTCATAAACAACACACAAATGAACGTCAAAGAAATTCTGTTACATAAGGGTTCACTGGCGTAGAACATTGGAATTGTTCATCAGGAACAGTTTGCACTAAATCTGGATCTATACATTGAATGTTTACTATAGACAGTTTTTTGAAAAAGTCATAACATCTGGAACTATTAATTGCAAACGTTTAATCATTTTTTTTCTTTTCTTCAAAATCTCTTCTTACCTGGAACTATTAATTGCAAACCTGGAGATTTAAAACCTGGAACTATTAATTGCAAACGTTTAATCATTTTTTTCTTTTCTTCAAAATCTCTTCTTACTTGGAACTATTAATTGCAAACCTGGAGCTTTAAAACCTGGAGATTTAAAACCTGGAACCATTAATTGCAAGCGTTTAATCAATTTTTTTTTCATTTCTTCAAAATCTCTTCTTTTTAGTCCAATGAGAGTTCTCATTGGCATCTGGTGCTCTCCCAAGACAGCATCATGTCGCACTTATGACTCAATTACTGTACTTACTCTTTAACTGCTGGATTTTCTGCATTTAATCTTTGACTCTATGTTTCAACATACGTTTATTATAGTGTTCTGAATATTGGAAATTACCTTTCCGTCATTGGATGGAGCTGCAACCTCTAGTTTGTTGAGGCACCAGCCAGCAGTAGTTCACGGAAGCTTCAGAAACTACAGTATTTTCGCGACAACACGATGAGTTACGCGAGTCTATATGGATTTAAAGCGAAAGTTAATTTCCTTTAAGTAGGAAGTTTTTGCACCTTCGAAAGTTAAAGCAATCGACAATACTATCGATCTTCTGCGAATGCGCAGTTTACATCACTTTTTTCCTCTGCGCATGCGCAGAAGATTGAGATTCCAGTCGATCGCTGTCGTCTCTGGTGTGCAAAAACTCCCTTAGGAGATTGGTGGCTGCCTAGGGCCCCATGTTTGAAAGGGCCATACACGTTGACTCTTTGATGTCGTTTTTTATGAAGTAGCTCCTCTCCAAGTGCCTGATTTGCAGGGTGGCACAGGAGGTTATCTTCATTTTCCGGTGTCATGATCTGCATTTTTATCCTTGTTTGAATCCTTCATTTCGCAGAATTGGATCTCTCGGGAATCTCCGCTTTCTTGATAGTAATATTCTCCCACTTCCAAACTTACTATGTTCCTCTTGTCACTGTTGACCACTTTGTGTCAAAAGGTTAACACATCCACACAAATAAACACTCTCCGCTTGTATTCAAGCAAGATTTGGCCATGTTAAACATATTCTGAGTTAGTCATAGGGTCTTTAACAAAACTTTTTATGTAAATAAGCTGATAACTTTACTAACATATTTCCCTTTTGTGATTATTTAAACTAATCTTCTAACGTGGAAAAGGAGACAACTAGACTTACTTGATTTTGATCAGTGATCTCAAATCATTGATACAGCGTGGATAAGCAGACGATTTGACTTATCTTGTTAGGGTTTTCGATTTTAAGAAATTTACGTGACGTGAAATTTACACATGCCTATTACTTATCAACGAGAAGGAATTGAACATTTCTGGTTATACACAAATGTAGAGAATCTTTCAGAGAATTCAGATGTATAATTATCTCATTTTCAGCAAAATGTCGACTTATCAGCTTATTCACCGGGGTCAAAGATTTGAAAACAAAAACAAAGAAGAATTGCAATACTTTCTTCCTCAAATTACTGTCACAACGAAGACACTTCACAAAATGACAGCTACTGTTATAAGAAGTAACTGCACATATTTGTGGAAAAAAATATAATATCCAATGGAGACGGAATATTAACATTACAAGTGCACACTTTAAATGTTTTAATATTGCAAATAAAATAAAATTCTTCAACGCAAATTTCTACAAAATGTGATATCAAAAACTCCTTTTAGTTTTGTAGTCACAAACCAATGCGACAGTTAAAGACCTCATTCTGAGGCGAAAGTACCACAACTTAGAAACACGCTGCAAAACTGATTTCACTGTGCCTACTTAGTGATAAATTTGGTTGAAAAGTCACAATATGGTTGTGTTACCTCTTAAATGCAAAGCATAAGTGTTCATGTAGGCAAGCCATATCCGATCCCGAAACTTTCATAAAACTTGAATTTAAATTTCATTTAGTTCCATTTACGGAACAACACAATACAAATCTGCTTTCTTTTGGCAAGCACCGAGTAGGGGAAGCGAATATTTCTTCAGAACACACATTTTATCTCCATTCAAAAGTAATACCTCGTACGCCCGATGAAGGTTTTTCACTGTTTTTCACGAAACCTCTCTGTATTCACATTCAGAAGAATATATTGTCATCATAAAGATGTCCGAGGCACCCGTGTATATGGTAGAAGAGAATTGAATACTGCAATCGTATCTCTTTTGTTTTCCAAAAGAGAACTACAACGTCCAGAGGCGAAAGGATTATAAAGAGATGGTAGTTCTCAATCATTTAAAAAATTGATAATTCTTAAAGTCAATGGGAGTAATACAAGGCAATGTTGGATGCAGAAGACGTAACAAAACTCATAAGTGGAAATGAATTTGCATTCATGTAACACCAATGTTACCACTAAGTTTTATTGATGATTGGACGTGATTATACGGCTCTTGTCATAATTATTAGAAGAGCGTGACGCACTCTCATCACAATATTTTTTGCAATAACCTGTAAATAAAATTACTAATTAGACTATTTATGTCCAAAATGACATACTTATTTTCAAATGATGACATTCAAAATATTCTCACAAAATATTCTCACACAATTCTCACATTATTACTACTTACGAATTACCTTCATTAATTAACTAAGACCTGGCGGTATGATAGTTACTATTTTATAAATGAATTACAAGGAATCTTGGCAAAGGCACCATTAGTGACAACTGACTCAGTAATGCTCACTTTAAGGATAAAATTTGAAAGATAAGAATTGGAGGTTTTCAACTTGCTTTAGTCTCTCAGAACGTGAAGCTTAGGCATCGTAGTGGTGAATATTAGAAAGAAAGATAATATTTTCCTTTTTCTTATTTAAAGATTAAGCTGTAACATTAGGTTAAGATTGGCATTGCAATAAAGGAACATACACCGATACATTTCAGTTTTGAAGAGTCTTCAACACGTTCAGGACGTAGAATATACGTATGTTTGCCAATTCTGATTCATGAACCTAAAAGTTACCAAAAGTTTGAAATTTTCAAGTGGTCACTATTGGAACAAAATAAGGGTTTGGAAATAATTAAAATAACAAAAAGATCAAATTGAAAATTAGTCATATTTATTCAAGAATAGGGATACAAATCGCCCTCTCAATTTCATTTAACGAATTCACTGTACTCCAAGGATACTATGAAAATGTATATTTAACATATTTTTAATACGAAACTTTTTTACTCTAATAATACAGTCATTACGGAATATTTAATTTCATCCTGAATATGTGGCCGAAATGACACACTAAGAAACATAACATTAATAGATGGAATTATTGTATTTACTTACAAGAAGTGGAAACACACATTATGCTAATTCAGGAATATATTTAATTATTTTCTCAAAAAAGGGTATCTATACGGAAACAAATATTGCCCCAGTTTACACGTGAATGTTTATTCCCATATAGAAAAATCTCCTCCTCTCCTCTAGCGACCGTTTCCTCGTCAAACACATCTAAAACAATTAGTCTGTCTCAGATTTCGATGACATGCTATACAAAACAACATTGAAGATACATTACTATGTATCTTCAATGTTGTTTTGTATACCATCTGCAGAAAATCCACTTCTGGCTAATTAACTTTTGCCGTTTTCATATTTTAACGTCCCCTGGATACAGATTTTTAATTTATCTTTGTCGTCTTTTAATTTATCGTATACCGTACTAATGTATACCGAGTGTAGTAACCGCAGTGTACGCAACGTTACGTGCCGCTGCAAAAATCGATGTCGAAATTTTGACGGAAATACGTTCTGGGGGTTCCTTATATTAAAAGTGTTTTTAAAAGAAGTTAAAATGTGTAAAACATTCGACACACCGAAATTTTATGAAATATAAAAAACTTTTTGTATACTTTCTGGAATTGAATTTTATTTTAAATATCAAACTGCTAAGAATAATTTGCAATTAAAACACTTTTCCATTTCTATTCTCAATTGAACGCTTATTCATTTCGTTCGCATAAAAGTGAAAATTTAAACGAAAAATACACATAAACAATATGACAAAACGCGCATACACCGAAACAATCTTAAAAATCTTGTGGTTTGTACTCCCGCAATGAACTTCTGGGGTTTTCTCCTCAAGAGGCGAATTGGGGCAGCGAATACGAAGTCCTGCGGCGAAGTCGGCGTTATTTCATTAAATTTTAATTAAGGGAGCTGAGTGGAATGCCAGATGACCCCGCTGTTCCTGAAATGGGAAATTTCAACGATTTCCTAGAATCTCTCCAAGAAAGTTGGTCATCTTAAACACCGCAATATTATCGAGGAAAGTAAAAAGAGATAATAGCTATGATGATGGTGATAATAATAATAATAATACAACAATAATAAATAATAATTATCTTTCAAATAAAATTAGCTTTCTGCAATTGAAATAAGTATATTCGTATGTGTCATACATTTACGTGCATGAAATGATGACCATCAGTGCTGTCACATAAGCATTTTAATTGTAAATTAGAAATATAGTTTCTAGAGATGAAGCGGTGGCTCGGCAGCGGCGGCTGCAGACGCATGACGTTGCCAAACGCAATGCTTTCCTGCTTCCTTTTCACAGTTGAGAAAATTCTCTCAAAAAGAGCGATAAAAGTACTCTTATTTTAAAATAATGGATAGGAAATTATTTAAAGAACTAGCACTTTAAAGTAAATCTAATTCAGAAAGGAATATCTACTTTCTATAATGAAAGTGTGAAACAAGTTCGAAAAGAAAATCAACTTTATCAAAATATATTTTAAAATTACGCGAGATCCAACGATGTTATGAAAACAAAATATATAAAATGATTAAAGATCTAATCTTTATAGATTGCACTAAAAATTAAATATTCAGTTTCAATCTTGAAGGTATAGTACAGATTCGAAAAATTTAAACTTATAACCCCAAATACAAGATATACGCAAAAACTGATCATGTTTTCAATAAGTTGTACAAGAACTTTTTAATATAATAGAATTTAAAGAACAGATTTCATTACAGAAAAAATCTATAACACCAGTATTGTAATTTTCGTTATTTAACTTTTGCAATTCTCGAAATTATAAATCAACGGAGTTGGGGCATACGCCACATTTATATGCATAATTTCTTCCATTCGAGAAAATATAAGGAAATACTTGAGTTTCTTTTGAGAAAATGTTGTTTTCGAAAAATGCTTATATTTCAGGCAAATTTGTATGAAAACTATATTTTCGTCAAAATTGTAAATAAACTTATTTAAACATCTTCTTGAAGAACATATTTCGTTCAGGGGAAAACATCTATCTTCAAAAGTGTAACTGAAGGCAGAAGCCGAAAAGAATTTGAACTTTAGCAGTTATCAAAAATTCGAAAAGTTCAATGATAATGTTACCTACTCCATTTTTATAAGCGTATTTTTATCCGAGAAATATACTAAAAGAAAAAATGGATGTGGTTTTGAAATTGTTCTTAAGGCTTCATTGAAAAATTTAGAGCCATTTTTGAGAAAATAGCTCCAAATACTCGTTTGAGCGTTTCTGAAAACGTGCCAGTTTGAGATCATTTTTACAGTTAACTTTCGAGTTTTCAAGAAACTTCATCAAAAAACGTTTGAAGCTCTTGCTGTAATGAATGCAGTAATGTATAAAATTGTCCGTAGTGTAAATACTGATAACGTGTGAGATATTTAAAAAAAAAGTAGTACATTTACATAATTTTTGAAAAATGAAAATAAAACATCAAAATGATGTGTGACGAGTTATGCAGTGCATTTTGTATTATCCATAAAGAATTGAGAAAAATATTTGGAGCCCTTTTTAAGAAAATGACGTTTAAGCGTTTCTGAAAATGCACAATTTTGATCCCATTTTCACAGAAAAAATTTCAGTTTTCGAGAAATTTCATTTGAAGCGCTTCTCTAAAATGCAATAACGTATCAAAAACGCTGACAGCAAGAAGCGTCCAAAGCAAGACAGAAAGAGAACTTCAAACGCCCACTCGACGGCAGTTGCGCTGTTCTGCTCCCTTGACTGCGGAGGTGAGGACCGGAGCAGAAGGGCAAACGGAGGGGAAGGGACACGAGAAGGAGAAAGGCGAATGGGAGGGAGATGGTCTCAGAGAAGAAGGTTCTTGGTCTCGAGACGGACGCTCCCGTGCCTCCGTCGCCGAAAGCTGAGTGGCCGTCGCACGCGCCTACGCCCCTCGCCGTGACGCGCCCCGCGTCCCGCGCCAGCCGCCCCCGCCACTCGACGCCTCGCACCAGGTTTGCCAGGTGTGTCGCGAGCTCTTTCCCCGCCACTACTACGGAATTTTCCCAAATATCCTCTCCAGTGAAACAAAATTCTCCGTCTTTGAAAGAAAAAACTTTCTCCAAATTATGGACCGACTGAATGTCCCTGGGGACTCCATTGGCTCCTTATATTCAAATAAATCATCGCCCTTAGAGCTGTCCGAAGCCTCTGTACTATATTCGTATTTCTGTAGGTTTTTTTCTTTCTCTATGTCTGTATTTTATTTTTCTCTTTTTACTTTTTCGCTACGGAATAGAGAGAAAGTTATGTGATGCTGCGCGGAAAAACGATGAATTTTCGACAGAAAAAGTTATGATAGCGAAAAAGTCAACAAATCCAGTTGCTAAATTTAGGGGGGAAATCCTCTCAATTCTGGTGTATTCTACTTCAATTATTTTGTCATAAAATCAGATAAAGAAAAAACAAAAAGTAGTTTTAAAAGTGAATGAAATATTTAATGAAACCCCTACAAAATAATCAGTATTCCATGATAAATAAATAACTAAAACTGAAACCATTTTATGTAAATTATATGGATTTTCTCCTCGACAAAAAAGAACATTAAGAAAATAAATATATCAACTGCTGGAAAGTCATACAATACAAGAAGGGACTTCATATTATCACTCTCATGACACGCGTGGTTGAGATGTTACAATACTGAAAGTTGAGATGTTACAATAACGGTCACTGCTCAAAAGAGTGGGAGCTTTATCCACCACCACTGCCAGCAAAAGTCACGTGCGCACCCAGCTCGTCAGTTTCAGAGGGAGGTTTTCAATTAGAAGCCGCATAGGTAAAGCTCCGCGTATCGTCCAGCACGCAGGCGCGAGTCAATTGGATTTCGCTGCGAACACGTGGGTGGGGACGCTGCGTTTGCATCCCAGGTCCAGGACTCCTCCGCTTGGAGAATACGAACAAGGGAACGGCGGGGCTGGAAGTGGTGGACAAAAAGGAGCAACAGAGAGATGGGAGTGGAGGGCGACGAGGCCGACGAGGGCGACGAGGGCGACGAGGGCGACGAGGGCGACGAGGGCGACGAGGGCGACGAGGGCGACGAGGGCGACGAGGGCGACGAGGACGACGAGGGCGACGAGGGCGACGAGGCCGAAGGGGGCGACGAGGGCGACGAGGGCGACGAGGGTGACGAGGGCGACGAGGGCGACGAGGGCGACGGGGGCGACGGGGGCGACGAGGGCGACGAGGGCGACGAGGGCGACGAGGGCGACGAGGGCGACGAGGGCGACGAGGGCGACGAGGGCGACGAGGGCGACGAGGCGACGAGGGCGGTGTTTGGTGCTAGGGACAGCATCGTTGGGGAGAAAGAGAGGGCACGGTCTACGGAAGCCCCTAATAAAGTGATGGAGTTGGCGAAGTGAAGGAGGTTGCGAGAGAGCTAAAGCCGCGGGATCAAAAAGGGCGAGTCACCACGGCGGCAGCATGAGCGGCGAAACGATGAAATGAAGGTGGCAAGGGCAGAGAAGTTGGCGAGTAGGACGTAAGTATCGGGAGGTGGCTGTGGGACTAGATGTAATGAAGTTCAAATATCGATGGATTGTACTATCATGGTAGTCTCTCTAAAACGTACTGTTAATCCTATTGGAAATTTCGTCCATCTGTTAATCACATCTCGTCCTTCTTTTTAATATTTAGTTTTAGAAATATCAACTTTGGTTGTAGACAAATGATAGAGTAATAAATAAAATTTTTATCGCATTAATAAAATGTTTTTCTTTCGTTCGAAACTTCTTGGCAACCATAATACTAACGCTTGAATTATGTATCAGAACTGAATTAATATCCATTAGTGTACTACGCACTTTTAAAAAATATAAGCATAGGTTCAATTTATTTTTTCAGTAGTATTATTTTTTTATTTTTAAATAAATGAATTTCCGATGAACTTGAATAAATTAATTAAGGTCCCCTTATTTTAAGGACAATTATATGCATAATCAGTTATTATATTAAACAATGCTTCGAAGAGAGTTTTATTCCATTTACATTATTATGGAATGTTACCGACATTATCATGGAATGGAACTTTATTTAATATAATAACTGTTTTCATCTGGTTGTTCTGAATTGATTTATTAGAAATGATTTATTAGATTATATATATATATATATATATATATATATATATATATATATATATATCCTTTTAGGTAAATGGCCTACTAGTGGTACTCTCCAGCAGTGTGACGAAAAGTATGCAATCTCAATTTGTCGATTTGTTTATGACTTCCTCAGAATAACTGAAACCGTTTTTAAAAATATTAATTACTTCCTGTCCAACTGTTAGCTCGTCACTTTTTTACTATTACAATTATATTATATTTTAAGGGTGATAGGAATAGATATGAAGATAGAAAATTGGTAAATGCAACTTATAATATTAATAAATAAATAAAGCAATATTGAAATTTAATATTTGAAATCTGAAAGGAATTTTAATGTGTACATTGGTAACAAGTGTTTGTTATTTAAGGAGTACGAAATATAACTTCAGGATTACGAGAACGAATTCCCCTATTTGACTATTTTTTTTACCAAAGTTGAATGTATGAGTGGCAGGGGAATTGGGAAAAATATTAATGAAAGTTTTGTCTTGGTTTAAAAAAAATAGTAGGAGCAATTTGTAGTTCACAGTGTACTTGTTTGTTGGGAATAAACCATTCTGCTTATACAAAATAAATTTTAAAACAAATTGTTAAAGTTTTTGTTTATTTATATGACAAGAGAAGATTTACACTACACAGGATAAGCATAAGTAAGAATGAAGTTTTATAAATATTGTCACCGTGAAAGACATGTTTCCTGTAAGGAAACATTTTGTATTTAATATTTTCATTTAATCCCACTGAATTTCTTCTTATACAGACAAAATGGGAAAGAGCATTCAAATTAATAATTAATAATATCACACGTGAGTAAAAAAATATTTTATTCATCAAGGAGAAAGTTTACACTCACATACGTCTTCAGGAAGAGCATTTTCTCGGAAGAATAATCTTTTGTCAAACGGGCTTAAAAAATTGACCAAATTGTTGCAATGAAATAGAATACCTAACAATGAATGATCATCTATTAAATCAATAGAGAATAAAATGTACTCATAAGTAAAGTATTCTGATCTCTTGTATCATAAATTACTATTCGTGCTCAGCTGATTGTGCGTATGAACTCTAGACACAACGCGTCCCCTTTGTCCCCAGCATTGTTAATAGTTCTTCCGCTCCAACACGTGCCGTGATTGGTCAAAGGCGTGCCCTGGGGGCTGCGTGCGGCAACAGGTAGTACCTGAAATGCCGATTCAACCGCTATTCAGCAGCGTCTACGCTGTACAACGACACTGAATGTTGAAATGTTCGTGCAAATTAACGGGACTTTTTTTCATTTATTTTCCCATGCATTAAATGCACAAGAACAAGCATATACGCACATGCACGTACACATAACTCGCAGAAGTTCTAAGTAGAACTTAGCTGACCTATGTAAGAGATTGCTAAGACGCGCGAGCCTATGAGGGACAATGAAAGGAGGGACAATGTTTGGTTTTGAAATGTTGCTAACCAGGCTTTGTTAGTAATTTTATTCATCACTCAAATATTTATAGTAAAATGGCGGGTTGGGGGTTTTAAATTTAACACACATTTTGAAAACGTTTTAAAAGTAACTAAAATATTGTTTTAAATTAACGTAACAAGAGTGAATTTCATGAGTGTGAAAAAAATCAGTTTTATAACTCCCCCAAAAGTAAAAGTACATAAACAACAGGATTACACACGTTTTTTTTAAATTAATGTTCACAAAACACTACATTTTAGCCTCAATTTATTGAGGCGCCGGCGATAGGAGATTCGCAGATGTTTATATTTGTCGACCAAGCCCCATTTAAAAGATCAAAATATACATGTAATGCCCGTGACGCGATCCCCAACCATAGAGCTGTTGCGCAATTTTGGGCGCCAATTAAGTTTTACAGTTTAATTTATTCATTTAAACAGTCTCAATTATTTCATCATTAATTTATCTCCGTGACCCTCTGCAATGTTTGACTTTCCTCTTCGCTCCGTTAGTTCGAGTAACTTCTTGACCCAAAGCCGCGGTTACAGCACCCACAGAATAGCAGACCAGCGGGATCACGACCGAGGCCCGCATTTCTAACCCATTGGTCCAGAGATAAACTGATATCAACACCTAACGGTACATTAAGCGAGTGCGTTAGAATAGCAGTCTCGAGTGGGGAGTTTGCAACTGACGTTTCTTAGTTCGAGAGGTGCTAGGTTCGAGGTCCTAGATTTCGGACGGCGCACTGTCTGGTTGGGAAGTAGAGGCCGGCTGATCTGGCAGGCCGTCTCCATTGTATTAGGGAGTTCAAGCGATAACGACAATGCGCACTAAATGTCACGTAACAGACCTTGAAGTTGCAAATCACACCTTTCTACCTTATTCATTCAAAAATAGTCTACGCCTGTACGAGTATCTAGTCTCCTAGATAGGCCTAGCCTTACTACAGGAGAATGACAGCCAATAAACAGGGATAATGGCGTTTTTTCTACTCTGTTGAATGTATTCTTCTTTGTAAGGCAGTTGCAGCTCTAAATGTATACTTCTGGCAAAAATGAACATAAAATGTTGGAAAGGAAACAAAGAAAATTGTCACAAAGAAAGCTGTGAAACTTGAAATATTAGAATCAATACTCGTCATCGCACAGTGCAGGTAAATTTAAAACTTCTTGCACGCTGATTATTTTATTGGCAGTTTCGAAACAGCAAGTAATTATATATTATGTTATTGTACTTGTTGATTCCTGATATTTTTCTGAAAATAACACTTACTTCAATGAGACAATATTTATCTTATCCTTGAAGATAATTATGCTTATAGATGATAGATATCTTATTTCAGATCTATAGTATTATTACAGTCCGAATCAAAAAACAAAAAGAACAAAAAAACGACATATTGTAAATTGTAACTTCAGTGATGTAGGCAATCAAATTATACTTGTATTTACTCGCAGATATTTTAGAATGTGAATTATAAAATTTTGAACGTAGGATGAAATGTAACTCATTTCGAAGTGTATGTCCGCCAAGAGCGCGCCACTCTCTTTAAAATGCCGTCAGATTCAATACGCGCGAAGCTTATCATTGAATGATACGATTATCTGGATGACCATTCTAGAGATAGACTGCTGCAATGCCCGATCGTTGCCGTGATTTACTTTAATCAATTTCAGGCAGAAGCCAAAGCAGCACTTTAAACAGCGGGCCACGGACCCTTGTTTTTACCTTTCTTCATCATCCAATCTTTCTAATGTTAAAGGCCGAATGATGTGCCGATTCCACCGATCCTCATATTTTTCAACCCCAATTATTGTGAAAATATCTTAAAGGAGTGGGATATTGCCTATGCAGCAATCCGCTGCGACTTCCCCAGATACTGCATTTACTCGGAATGGGAAAATCGAAGTCATAAATAACCAATTTCCCACGACGTTACCACACATGCCGTGTAATTAAGTAGAGAACGTAATTTGCTGACGATACTGTTTCTAGAAAGTACACACTTCACATGCTTGAAGAGCTAATTAGCACAATTTGAAAATCAGACATTATGGAGAACGCGGGAATGTGAAAAAAGTGTAATTCAACATTACTCACTCACTTGTTTTGAGCCGTCAGATATTGGCCGGCACCACATAAAGGTGAAAGTACTGTGCGCGATCCTTCTCTCCTCCTGTTTCACTCCTATCCTTCGGATCAAGCAATAACCACGTTTTCCCTTCCTCCATGACAATGAAACTTTGCAGCAGAAATGCAGGCTCACGGATGTCAGACCACACGTGAACCGGAATTTTAGCGAGGGACCAGAGGAAAAATACCCGACCGACATTAACGAGATTACTGCACTCTGACGCTATTGGTCCATCTGTAGCGGGTATGTAGTCATCTAATAGAAAATGAATGCCATCGTTGGATGAAAATTCTAAATTACAGTTGTTATGTCGTTTCAGTGGCTTCCTCCGATAAATTCCTCACCATTTTCAAAGAAGAATTTTCAACAATTGACGGTAGGCACCGCATTTTCACGTTTCATAAAACATCTAGCGTCTCGGATAGTGCTCTAAGTCCGGGAATGGCAGACCAGAGCTTGGCGATAACTGTAGCGCTAAAGCAGAGAGGTAATTCTCCATCGTATTTCGATGGCATTGGATAAGCGGTCAAGATCTCTGATCATCTAATAGCAATTGAATTCCACCGTCGGAATGGGAATTCTAGAAGCGCCTGCAATAACCGGAGGTTTCCGTGATTTCCGCCAATCGATTCGAGGGCGGCCACGGAGTAAAACCCTCAAGAACGGTCTATGGACCGCGCGAGAACCTCGTATCCGCATCCTGTTGACATTTTCATCCTTGGGAGCCAAAGGCGAATTCCAGTGGTGTCATGGTCTTCTACTGGTGGCAGTGGCACACGTCGTGGCACCGTAGCAGGCCACGAGCTTCTCTTCGCAACTAGCGTCGGGAAAGGAAACTATTACGACGTAGTAGTAACCCCGCCGTTTTACAATAGGGATGGCATTGTCTCTGGTGGCGGGGTAATGAACTGCGTGAAGGGGCGATTTCGTCGTGGCACTCGGGCCACGGACTCACGCTCATGACATCGATTTTGACAATACTAGGTAATTCTCTCAACCACCATCGCAAAAGATTGCAACAGAACTTCGGAAGCGGATATCAACCCAGAGCCTAATGTGGACCCTAGTGCCATCTCCGAAGGGTAATGTCCCACCGGAATCACTGAATTTCAACGTTGGCCCAGCGGTCAACTTACATCAGTGCCTAATGGTGCTTTAAAGACGTAGTACCTGGAGACACTAGGCGCCGGAGGGTCAGGAGGGGAGTGAAATGGGCTCCTGCGGCAGGAAGCGGTGGCTTTATGGGCCAATGAGCGCAGTTGCCTCCAGCGGATTTTGTGACTCATTTACCCCTCAGTGGAGGTTACTGCCGAGGGCCAAACAGCAGAGAGCGTAATGCGGAGATATGTGGCGCGCTCTCCATCGTTTCCGAGAGAGCAACCTCGTTTATTTTCGTGTTGGGGGTGCAATGGCAGGATCTGAAGAGCCGCTTTAAAAAATTGCTGCTTTCAAGTGTTGCTTTAAAATCTGTACCTGCATCGACGTCTCTGGAACGTGCAACATTTTTTGCGGAGAAGCAACAAAGTAGTGTATAACTTCAACAAATCGTCGACTCAGTCACAACAATGATACGTAGAAAAGAAAGTATTTCAATGCTGCAGCGGGAAATGTGGTTTTTACAGTCACAAAAACTGGTATTACGGTTCTCTGATATCAAAAGTGAATAAGACTCGTTTTCATCAATTTATTGAAGTTGTCAGGTTAGATAAAATAGCTCAAGTTATGTTACAGCTAATCATGAATTTAATAATGTACTTTGAGAGAAAACTTAAATATCGACGGTTGTCACGGAGATGGTTGCGGGGGCGGCGACTATTAGAGCTGTAGTGGTAGGAAGCAATGTGTCTTTTGTCCTTTCCGTGAACGAATGTAAAAATGAGAACGAAACAATAAAGCTTGCAAAACACCAGTTTTTGCCTTACCATCCATTAAATGCTGAAAAATAGACAAAATAATTATTTACGAATTAAGTATCGTTTGACATCTTATTACAATAAGAGATTGGTACATAGTTTATCCACTTGGTAAACGTTCCGGTGAATTCTTCTTTTCGTTTATCCGCTTGTTCAACTTCAATAACGGAAATAGGTTCACGAACGACATCGACGCGATGGTAGATACCAAGGTAGCTGCATCTGTAATAACGCGTCTCCGTCGAGACAGGTCGTCTGTGAGAATCGAATGATGCAGAAGACGGGAAACAGGAAAGAAAATTTCTGATGCTCGATAACATCACAATAAACATACAATGTCCACAGCGGAAATAACTGAACTTCAAAAATAAGCTCTTAAGTACATTTGTCTAACAAACAACATATTTTGACTAATAAACTCCTTGGAAATTTCTAATGGCTGAGCCGCAATGAGCATTTAAATGTTGGTTTGTAAAACAACTTTCTATGCACAAATGTACATTTCAGAAATGTATAAACACTCCAGAAACTTGTAAATTATGTATTATTTAGAAAATAAACGAATATCTTTGTTCACAAAGAAAAACAGAAATAAAAAGCACTCAATTTACGCAATTCAATTGCTTTTTTATTTCTATGTATTTTTTCTTTGTAAACAAATATATTCATTTCTCTTGTAAATAATAAACAATTTACATATTTATGGAGAATTTATATGTTTCTGAAATGCAAGCTTTTACTTAGAAATTGTCAACCCGCAACAATAATAGTCTCTCCTCCTCCATCAACCACTGCCTTCTCTGTCGCAGCCTCCGTCTCCGACACCCCCGCCCCGTGTCTACCCCTACCCCGTGGTCCGCTTTGCCCCCCCCCAATGGTCCCTTCTCCACCCGCGCCTCAGCCCTGTCCCCGCCCGCGACCTCACCCCCCCCTGGCGCGCTGCATGGTTCTGCTCTCGGGAGCAGTAACACGTGCCCAGCATGCGTTGCGTCGCTTTTTGCTGTAGCTCCTCGGCTCCCCAGAATGTCCATGATTGCAAGCTGGCACAGATTGCATCTGCGCAGGATACGAGGTATCTAGTAATATGTGTATTCTTTCCTTTTCTTCTAGTGATGTGTCCCTCTCGAAGGATTGTTTTTGACAATCATATACATATAGTTCTCCTGAAAACCTGGAATTCCTCGGCTAATATGAAATCATAGCAATTTTCATAAATTATGACCTCCAGTTACTTTATTTTACAACTGTCTTTTATTTATTAAATGTCCAGTTTTTAATGCAGTACTGCCGACCTAGAGCAGAGAACAATTACTTTACTTTTCAGTAAAATTTCGGAATGTTCAATGGTATTTTAGATTACCATAAATAAGACCCTCCAACTTATTTTTTTAAATATTATTTTTCTGTGCTAAAAACCTGAAATTTATACGTTTTAGTTTGTTTTAAATTAAATCTAATTGTTTAAATTGGTTGAGTAACGTCATAGGTTGGTTCTCTCTTTCATTTATGCCATTTACAAGTCTTTAGTTCATAATTTTTTCATATAATATCGCAGTTTCAAATACGGGACTTATTTCACTCTTTAAATTCAAACATTTCGTGAGGTTATGTTTTGGGAAGTACACAAGAAAGAGTTTTTTGGAGTATTGAAATATTAATTAATGATGTTAGAAGAAACGTTTCTTCTCTCGCAACCTCTTTCGTTCTTAAATAAGATATGAACTCTCTCGGTCAATATTCTCTAGGACTTCCCAAAATTTTAGATACTTCTATATCTCTGTCATTATATGTTCAAATCTTAGAATATCTTCAAGAATCCCTGGTTTATAAAGACAGTCGAAGAAGAAGAAAGAAGTTCAAACGAATCAACGTGACACACATTTATTTTTAGTTTGCTTTGGAAAGAAGTTAGAAACACAGACACTGCAAGTCCGAATAGTAACTTATGGGCCATTTTCAGCACTTGTGCAGGCCGCAACACGCCTCTTTCATACTTACCTTGGACCCTTCTGAATCTTTCCTCTCCGAGACCCGTCGCTACCTCGATTGGGTACTGCTCCGCATGGCAGTAACATGATACCTAATTTTGTTTGTCTCCCAACACAAAACATATAATTTGATAAAAAATGCGTTATTGATTCAAACATTGTTCTCGAAATGTACAACACCCGATACATTTTCCAACATCGTAACATTCTATCATATTCACTTTAAGAGAGTTTCATATTTCAAGAGAATGCAAACGACATCCGGTTGTATAAGGCGTTTAAAAGTTATAAAGAGGCTTCATGAGAACAAGATAATATAACGACGTCAAGAAAGCTGGAGAGATGAAGTTTTTTATAGGAAGCCAACTTGAAAAGAGATTAAATACTTTCTGTTTGAAATTTAGCGAAGAAAGAACATTCAAGTTTTGATTAATTTTACCAACTTACGATTCAAACGTGAGGGTAATTTTCTTTCGTCTATTACTTAATGGCATGTGTTTTAATAGATACGTCGTTATATTAATTTGATTGTTAAAAAAAATTCATAATATACAATTAATGATCATAGAAAGAATATAATTCATCTAAAAGAAATGTTTGTTTCAATAAAGTTCCTACTACCGGTAATTAATCACGTCATCAATTTTAGATTTTGTAGAAATATTAAAGAAAAAAGATAAAATTTACATTATTTATTGTCAACAAGTAATGAATACTATAAATACATATGACAGAATTATTTGTTATTATGACTATTGTGTCAACTATCTTGTAATGTAGTTGTATCATTGAATGTAGTTTGAAAAAAAACAGTGTCGTATTTTGAAGTGAAATGATAAAGAATGGAATGGTGTTTATAAAGCATTATAGCATTATTGTACAAACCTTTCAATTAGTAATATTTAAATATTTTTTATAAAGTTGTCTGCTAATTTATAATACTCTGAAGTGAATAAAGGTGTTTAATATAAGAATGTAAAATATTTGTGTACGAGAGTCAACCGTCAGATACTAAATTCCAAAGCAAATAATGTATACATAACACAAATATTCTACTTACACCGTCATCTGACGCACACGCGTTAATTTTGATTTTGATTTATTTGGTCAAAAACCGTGAAAACTGTATATGAAATATGGGGAAATGATTATTTGCGCACGTTTTCTTAAGTTACGTGGGCAATAAATATCGTTTTTATCCCGTCTAAATGTCAGGTACATTTCTTTAATAATATTCACATCTAAAATTAAAATAATAACTTCAGACCACTGCGCATGTTCAATCAAATAAATAAAAAAAATATTCAAAATGAATAAGTCAAAAGTGAAACAGGTTGGTATTTCTAAGGTCTAGAAGGAAAAATTGTAAGGTACACTGAACATGACACATAATGCTCTTAAAACACCATTATTGAATTTGAAATTTGCGGTCAATATTTCATTTAAGCCCATTATGCATCAACTTTTATAACATAAAATGTTTCCACAAGTCCTACTACTTCCTACTATGTCCGAGATTGAACGCTGTTGCCAAACACAGTGGCGACTGTACCTTATTCTTCATCCACTATTGGTCGTAATAAATTTCAAAACAAATCATGAAGAACATCACTTCAAAGAGTCATAATCCACCCATGTTTCTTCCTCTTACAACTCAACTGTGAAGGCGGGTACAAGGATAATCACCCACTGCCTTACATTCTACGAGACAATGCTCAAAGCAGAGAATCCGACTCCAGAACAATAGAACACACGCTACAACAGAAGGGCGATCGAAGAGTGGTGTTGATGGAAGCGGACTTTCGGCCACACAATACGCTGCAACCGACGGACCATCCGAGACTTGCTCTCTGTCAATCGAAGATTGCTTCAAGAAGACCCGAATCTAGACCGTATTTTTGTTTGCAATACCTTGAACCTTACAACAGACAATGAGGTGGCAGTCCAGTATTATTTTTTATAGTAAGAATAGATTTTAAACTCTAAACTTCGAAGACAATATTGCCAAGTGAATTATCATAAATACAATTTTAGATGTGCGTGACTGAACTGTGCTGAAACATTAGATACATCACATGAATCTAACTCTGAAACCATTCATATTACGACTCATGTTCAAAGAAACTTTCTCGTTTAGAATGATTATACCGTAACCTCCCAAAATATTGGCATTTCCTTCTGGGTCACCTTTATAATATTTTTCAAATAATATTAGCATTAAAATATTTTTGAGAAATACACAAATAGTTATAGAGACAAATACTAAGATGAATGTAATTCTGAAACAAATTAAGAAGTATAAAAATTTAATCAAATATATTAAAGATATTTCTACCATTTTCTATCACAAAACCTCTAAATATCGTCTCCTCTCTTAATGAGAAAAACGAATATATCTGGAAAATTAAATAATACTATTCAGAAAATTTTTGGAAAAAAAAATGTCATTCCTACGTACATTTCGCTCATTTCGTGAAGAGCAGCCCTACTACAAAGAGTCACAGTGCGCACAGGCAGGAGGCCACGTAATAAGCTGCGCTCGGCAGACGACCCAAGACACGCCCCAAGCCTCGCTCTGTGGCAATCGAAGGCGCTTTCGAAGGGCTGCCTCGAGACGCGACAGCAGAGAGCTCTTACGACGGCTGCCGGCGTCACGACGGTCGGCGTTGAGACGGCCCGAGGGCGGCGACTTCGCAGCCACTCCGCCAAAGGCCACACACTTCGCCACGGCGCGGATACTTTTATAGGGCTTTTATAGGAGAAGAGCTATACGCTTTTACGTTGCAGCAGACGGCGCCGTGCATCACGACCGACGTGACTCCAATCTTTTCTATCTTAATATCTTACTTTCAAAATCTTTAACATAAAAATTTATGTCAATTCTTTTCCCGTCTTTAACGGACTTTTGATTTTTTTTTGAAATATGACAAGCTTTTACGACCGAAGATTAGAGTTCTTTGAAAATTCTTTATGTACGTTTTCTCGAAATGCTTACATATTTAAATCTGAAATATTAAGAAAACACTATTTATACGTGATGTGACGAAGGGTCGTCAAGTTATTGCAGAATCTACAATTTACATTTTCTAAACTCCCCCCCCCCCGAATTTTACTTTAGTGTTCTCTTTATCGCACACATGCCCCATAAATGACACAGGAAAAAACGATGGGTGAAAATATATTTCGTCAGAAGAAAAACCTTTAATATTTAAAGTCTCGTTTATGCTAATTAAAGAGGTGCTGACTCCCAAAGTGCCGACTCGGATGGCAGAGGAGGATAAGAACGGGTACCGATTCGGCGCTTTTGAATTGTCACGGATTCGAGTCCCGCCTTGAGCATGGTTGTTTGTCCTTTGTCTCTCACATATGTGTTGTCGCGAAGAGCCCGCAAGTGTGGTGGCGACATGTACGGTCGAATCGGGACGTAAAGGGCAAGCGGCTGTCGGATGGAGAAAAGCTCTAGATAAAAAAAACTCCAAAGTGACATATTTCGATATCCGTTTTTTTTTTTTTAGTTTTACATGTCAATATATTATTTCAACTCTTTTCACTCGTACTGTTAAGTATTGTGTTCAAAATATGTTATCCTCTGTTAATCGGTATCAGAAAATAGTGGAATACTAACTTGAGCTGTAAGACTGCACATTATTTCTCTTCCTGAACTGTTTACTTCGGAAATGAGATCTTCAATTATAATTATTACTTTTATTATTTTGCAAGCGCGGTGAAAGTGTAGCCGTTTTATACATGCACTTTTCCATAATTTCATTCTACATACAATATCCTTTGTCATCACACCTACGCGCTTGCTGTACCCGGAGACATAAACACCTACACATACAGGCGGCCCGGGCCTGTTTCGTTTACAAACAATCTCAACTACTTTCCTATTCACTTTGAAGCAGACATATGATATGGTGAAGCAAAAACACCTGAAAGGGGAAAATATACTTCCAGGAGACGAATGCACTCTAAAGGAAATTCTGACTAAACTAATTAATAAATAAACGCAGGTGTGGAAGACAAGCGATCCACACTTTGTACAAAGAACAGCGACTTAAATGAATAACGCCTCAAAAAGTCGTCCGCATACCTTCACCTACCCTTTACCTAAAGCAGACATATTTACACGCATAAAACAAAAAAATTCAGATTGTAGCAGGAGTAGGCCCATTACGGTTGCAGCTACGTTGTACTACTTGCTCATTCACCGTTATCCATTTTCTTTTAAAAAAAAATATAATTATTAATACTTGTTCGATAAAAATTTGTCTTTCAAGTATGTGAACATTACATTAACATCAAATAGAATATGAGAAGAAATTTAAAAAGTTATCTCTGAACATATTACTGGCATGTGTAAGTATTTTTCATTTTGAAGAGACAGTGATCTGAAAAATAAACAATGGTTTTAAAGAGAACATAATATATGAAAATTAATACAATAAATAATAGATACATGGAGTAAAGTTTACTAAGGAGGATGTAAGAGATCTTTTGAATAACGTGATTTAATTCCCGGAAAAGGATTAGCTGTTTTTCCACGTTGAAAAGATGTAAAAGCAGGAGAGGAAGTAAGGTTAAGTATAGAATTTATCGGAAAGACAAAGGATCCAGGATTTTAGAGGCAGAATACTGAGTTCGTGTAATATTTAATCGTTTCCTATGAATCAGGGTGCTTTCAATGCTTTGGTATTTATTTTGTATAAACTCTAATTTTTGAAAATGTGATTTCGCTGCATCACCCAAAATGGGGCATGCATGCATCACCGCAAATGGGGCATGTTAAAGATGGGCGAATTATATATTTAAATATAGACAACGCTGAATTTAAAGAAATATGAGAATTTTTGTTCAAGAATGAGTATAATTTTAAAAGCTTGATCTTATTTTTATTTATTATTGATGTAATGTGTGGTTCCCAAGTTAATTTAGTATCTAGTTGTAATCTAACATAGGTAATTGGAGTGATTGCTTTATAGTTGATAATAATAAGTAGGAGAGATTCGTTTTAAAGAAAATATTTTTCCTTGAGATTTTTGACTATTGATCTTGATTTGTCAATTATACCAAATAACAAGAGTATTTAAATGATCTTGTAAATTATCACGACCAATTATGATGTCTCCATGAGAAGTGAATAAGGATGTGTCATCGGCAAAGAAGGCTATCTGTGAATTAAATGTGGAATGTCTGAAACGTAAATATTAAAAAGGACAGGTGAGAGTGGAGAATCCTGAGGTACTCCAGCGTGGATATTGTATTGAGTAGAAAAAACATTGTTAACATGAACTTGAAATTTACGCTGTAATAGAAACTTGATAATATTTTTTTTGTAAATATGTAGGAAAACCTTATATTCCAAGTTTGTAAAGTAAACCATCATGCCACACTTTGTCAAATGCTTTTTGAACATTTCAAAATAGTACAAATGCAAATTGTTTCTTTTGAAAACTTCTTCGTCGTTATTCTTAATATTGTGATTATTAATAATGGTGTGTTGTAAAATGATTCGATCTAAATCCAAATTAATATTTTGGAAGTACATTACTTTGATTAATAAATTTAATGCCTCTTGTTAGAATTATTTTTAAAAATATTTTGCAAATGTAGTTAATACGCTAATTGGACGAAGATTTTCTGGCATACTGTGATCTTTTTGAGGTATAGGGACGGGTATTATGATTGCTATTTTCCAAATTGAAGGATAGTAATTTGGTATAAGACAAGCGTTATATATTGCTGCTAATGAACTAATGGTGGATTTTATGAAATGTTTAAATACTATGTTAGGAAGTTTATAAAAATCTGGAGATTAAATTTATTATAACAAAACGAAACTAGTGGTGCTACAGAATGGCACAGACTTTCCCGTATTGGTTTTCTATTTCCTTGGGTTTTCGCTAGCTATATTGAATTGCCACATACTGTTTCTTGCCAGCTGCCATCTATCACCGCCAAAAGTACCTTTTTTGTAATTACATAAACAAAATCGTTCATAATATGACATATTGCACGAATCTTTGCGTCACTGCTATTTCTGCACGAAATATGAGCCATCACCGACGTAAAAGTCATGGCCCCTATCTATTTTCTGTTATGGAGTTTAAAGAAGGTAGTGGTACCATATAAATAGATCGCATTGTTTGCAGTAAAATCAAATACGTTATCAAAAAAACTAGGAATAAGGACACCCTCTCACAACAGCACTCAAAGCACTGCATTTGACATTCCCGTCTTCTTGTTTGCTGGTCAGATTTTCTCCTCTGCGGATGTCTTTTGGTAATGTGCTAATCCTCCTGTCTTGTCTAATGTCAGAATTCATCATCGCACCCGTGAACAAGTGTGGAATCAGTGTAAAATGATTCCAAATAATGCATCTCAATGTCATCAAGTTAAAAAAATATTGACGTGTTATAGTTGTGGCCTGCTAAAAAGACCAGCTAACGTGACAACTTTTGAAAAATGCCACTCTCGGATGAGAAGATGTACTCACACTCGATTTAGGGTAGTTTCGTTTTGTGTTGGTACATGTAGTTGCCAACCTTCATTTTTTGTTCACTATCACCTTCTTCTTTCACATCGTTGATGCACAAATTGTACAATTCGACACGTCTACAAGCACCAAATATGCCAAAAATAGCAACAACCTGAAAATCATACCGGTTATTAATACAATACACCAGTTAATAAATAAAACTTAACTATTATTGCCACTGTCATTATTATACCTTCATTAAAAGAAAAGTCTCATCATTGGCTTTTGTAAGAAGTGTGTTTACATCTTCTTGGGAAAATACCATTGCCTTTATAGGTTGATATCCCACATTTGCCTGTTTCATAAGTAAACTTACTTTATGAAAAGTTCCAATATCAATATTCTCTTTGATCTTTAGCATTTCCTTTAATTTGGAGTAAGTGCACCATTGTGTCGACGCTTTACATGCTGTGGACTTAATGTTTAAAGAAGCATGCATTAATAACAAACGTCTTTATTCTAGCATGTTCATTATACTCACTTAACCAAACTGCTCCGATAGATACGAAAGAAAAGCAGCTTTGCATAATAAATTTGCATATTTTTTTGTCCATCCATTTCCTAAATTTTAAGTACTTTTTTCTCATAAAGTTTGCAAGACTTTTTCGGCATCATAGATTTTTCTGCTTTTGCAGATTCTATCATAATTTCTCTTCGCAAATCCATTATGTTTGAATCAGGACTTTCAAACTAATCGCCATTTGTAAACAAATTTGTTGGTTGGGTAACACATGGTTGGTTGGGTAAAACATGAATTTGACATCTACTTCAACAATGAATTACAACTTAACACAATTAATTTCGCTTCCTTAAATCCTTATAATACTGTTATCCAAAAAATGGTGTATGCTATTCGTTTGTAATATTAATTTTTTGCACTCGTAAGAAGATATTACAGAACTCACTTCTAACGTCGTTCATTCGGTAATGTCTTCTTATTTGTGTAAGAAAAGGACAACGTTTTAAACTAATTGCATAATATGCATTGTCATTTTCTTAATATTTCGGTTTCCTATTGGTAGAACGGAAATATTAATTTTAGAATATTAAAGAACACAAAAACCTAGTCATAAATGGCAATTTTCTTTTAAAAAAGATGTGCCGTTTAAGAGAAAATAGCGTTTCAGCGCTACTAAAAATGCAAAATTTGAAGCTCATTTTCACAGAATATGATTGAGTTTTCAAAATACTTTATTTGAAGTTATTTGAAGCACTTACACTCACAAATATAATAATGTTTATAAATTGCTCGTAATGTGCATATTAAAGATGTGAGAGATCTTTCAAAAAATTACAATTATGTAATTTTTGAAAAAAACAAAAAAAACTCAAAATAAACTTTACGCTATACTAAAGACTGTAATTATCACTATCCGTTACAAAAGTTTCAAGAAAAAAATTGCAGCCATATACGAGAAAATGACGTTTGAGCATTTCTGAAAATGCCGAAATTTGAGCTACTTTTCACAGAAAACGTGTTGTAGTGTTTTCGAGAAACTTTACTTGACATTATTTAAAGCACATATACTCGTAAATATAATAATGTGAAAAAATCGCCGATAATGTACATATAAACGACGTGAGAGACAAGTAAAAAAATTTACATTTTTGTAATTTGTGAAAAAACCAACCGATAGACCAAAATGGCTTTTATGTCATTGAAAGAGTACATCTACCACTATCCATACCAAAAGTTTAAAGAAAGAATTTGGAGCCGTTTTTGAGAAAATCTTGTGTTTGTAATTTTTTTAAATTGCACATATTGCACGCAATATTGCACGAAAACTACCAAAATTTTGAAAAACATTTACATGACCGTTATGAAAGAACTCAATATGCAGAACAAATTTTATTTGAAGAAAAAATCTCTATCTTCAATTTTGTAGTTAGAGAAAGACGCCGAAAAAAATTCAAACTTTCACAATTTTCGAAAATTCAGAACTGTACATGAAAATTGGACCTATGCCATGTTAAAAAGTGTATTTTCCTCTATTCATACAAGAAATTTAAAGAAAAAATTTGGAGCGGTTTTTGAGAAAATTTTGAAAATCCCCGGGGGGCTTCATATAAAGTACCCCCAAATTTTGAAGAATCTTTTTCAAAATCTCAAAGCTTTGACTAGAATCAGATCGACCGGGGAATATCCGTTTTGAAGAAATCGTACGTATGGTTTAGGCGCTAGCAGTGTTCACAGACGGACAGACGGACGGACGGACGGACGGACGGACGGACGGACGGACGGACGGACGGACGGACGGACGGACAGACGGACGGACGGACGGACGGACGGACGGACGGACGGACGGACAGACGGACGGACGGACAGACGGACGTTTTCCTTTCAATTGGGTTTTCGGTATCAAGGACCTACAAAAAAGGGTTTCTGGCTACACCACGTGTTAGGGGATTTTTTCTCTTAATTTAGCATCTGGTTTTATCCACTTATTCGTTTTCACGGCCCGGCAATTAATTTTTTTCCGCCGAAAATTGGCCATTTATTCGCGCAGCATTACATAACTTTCCCTATACTACGTATATCACTCCGTGTACACGTACGTATACGGGAAAGTAAAAATAATAAATTTCTGCAAATTTTATACGCTTAGAAACCGAGTAGCATGGATTTTGAAGATTTTTAATACATTTGGAGTAAATGAATAGTTGTTAATCGGATTATTAATAAATGTGCTATAAAATTGCTATGCAAAGAGTTTCGCCTTTTCACAATCTGAAACTGCAGTTTTATTGAAGTCTCTTAAAATGGTTACTTGGTGTTTCTCTTTTGTTGTATTTCGAATAGCAGACCAGAGTAATGAAGAATTTGCTTGGATTTGGAATAAATACTTATTAAAATTAGTACATTAATGTTTTTGTAACATTTTTTGAACGGTATGGATTAATAAATTTAGTGATTTCTTAGTTGTGGGATCAAGCCTTACCTGCCATTTGCGAAGAATAACGTGTTTAAGATTTATTAAATTTAGTATTTGTTTACGTAAAATATTAAAAGACTGTATTTTGGAAGGGAAGGAATGAATCGTTGATAACTCTAGTGATTTTCTGACATTGTTTGTAATCATCGAAATTTCGTTATCAATGTCAGAAGACATACGTAAAGAGTAGGGATATTTTGTAAAGTATTGCATATAAGAATTAAATATAGTTCAACTAATACTTCCTTTTAAGAGATAATTATTAAATTGATGTAAAGCTAATATTTCATGAAAATTTTGGTTTAAAGCAGGAATACAATATTGCAAAATTGGAAAATGTTTATTTTGGGTAAGTACAATATCAAGAATATCCGAAAAAATCTTAGTATTTTATGAATAATTAGTTGTCTGAGAAGAAGCCTGAATTGAAGCCAATTATTTAAAGTCGATTATATAAGAATTGACCTTGTGGAGAAGTAGTATTACGTCCCCAAACTTAATGTTTGGTATTTAAATTACAGACTAGAAGTGTTCTTGTATTGTTTAGTAGTAATTCAAGAATCAATTTAGATACTTTTTTGTTATGTGGTTTGTTTGCTGCCATGAAATTTATAGGGCCCACTGAAAAGAAAACCGTGAAAGCTACTAATTCTAGATCAGTAGAGTTGGGAACATATATTTATAAATGTTTATTATCCATTTTCTACTAGTGAGAACAGTTCTAAGGAATATTCCTGCTTACCAGACTGTTTCTTATGAAAATGTGTCTGGGCAAACGGAAAGTTGTGTTGAAAAGTGAAATCCAAGTAAAATGTACAGTTAAAATATACCAACCACTATCATGTTTTTGGTGTCTTTTAAATTATATAAACTTACGGAAACATAAATTCGAAACAAAAATGGAAACAATATTATATATAAGATGAGAGTAAATTATTTAGTTGTTATTAAGACAGATGTATTTTTTAATATACGACTCTTGGCAGAGCAGCTTTCAATTCCAATTATCTACGAGTATAATCGTAAGATGAAATACTCAAGAAGATTATCAAATGATGCAACTAGTGATGCTTCAAAACGTCAATATTTATCGTGCTTTGGTTCTCTTTCTTTTTGAGTTGGGGCTTTTCACTCCATTTCGGTTTTCCCCTTGTAGAACAGTCCTCCACTTATTTCAATCACTTTGGTGGCCAAGATGAGTGTCATAGTAAACTTAACAAATGTACACGTTCTCATGTTTAGATTTTAGACGCAGTTTCTTGTCTCCTTCGCAAACATGGCATTTCCATTTCTGCAAATTCTAGCAGTCGTAATATGTAGATCGTTTCGTCAACAGTAATATCTCTACAGAACGGTGATTTTGACCAACATACTTAGTATTAATATTATTACTTTTATAATGGAGAGACACACACGCCCACAAGGTTCTTTGCTCTCTGTTCATTTCATTATAGAAGCTCAAACATAAACCCCATATTCACATGAGCGTGTCAGATATTCAATATGACGGGTATGGTAATTACGCGTGAATATTCAAATATTCCAATCTCATGATCTACGTTCATTGTACGCTCTACGACACTAATACACCATGACACCGGACACGGAATCGGGAACGCCAAGTCATGTAACCATCCTTTGGGATATGCAAACACATCCACATACCCCACCCACTAAACCACAATTTGAAATTGTTTGTATTATAAATAAGTTATTAATGGAATTAAATTAGTAATTAAATTCAAATGAGGTGGAAATGAAATTCGTTAAAAAAGCGGGGACACATTACTTTTCCAAGATGTGAATATTACTGTTTTTGTACTGTTACGTTTTATATTTTCATTTTCCTGTATATATACGTATATATGAAATAATATACGTAGTGTAGGGAAATTTATGTAGTTCTGCGCGAAAAAGTAGGATTTTTGGCAGAAAAACTCTTATTACAGGGCCCTTGTAACGAAAAAGTGGATAAATCTAGTTGCTAAATTAAGGAAAATAATATCCTAACACGAGGTATAGTCAGTTTTCCTGCTTTGTGAGTCCTTGATACCGAAAAACCAATTGCTGGCAAAACGTCTGTCTGTGCATCTGTCCGTCTGTGAACACCTCTAGCGCCTAAACCATGCGTAGGATTTTTTCCAAATTGAAAAAAAAACGTCCATCTGACTCGAGTCGAAGCTTGAGATTTGAAAAACATTCTTTACAATTTTGGGGTACTTTATATGAAGTCCTACATGAAAAATTAAGAAAATGTCAAAAAATGTAGTTTGGGTGGTATTAGATGGCAGCTGTCAAGAATACTTGGAAAGTCGGAATGGCTAGCCGAGACCAAAGGAAATAGAAAACTAATACGGGAATGTCTGTGTCATTCGGTAGTACACAACTAGTGTTAGAAGTTTCAAATGGTCAAGGTTTCAGAAGTTCGTTACATGAGAAGCCAAATATTACAATCCAAATTATTTTTGCTAGTTGTTTCATAATCATTTGGCATTTAGCAACTACCATTATCAAATTAAATATTTCAAAAATCAAATAAACTAATCCTCAGCAAATTTCTATCCTTATGAGATTCCATATTTGTTGAACAAAGAAATTTTACATGAGCTACGAATAAACATATCTGATTGCTGGTTTCGGCTTCTAGCGGTGTATTTGAGTGATATTAACAGTTGCTAGCGTTTGGTCCCAGTGTGATACTAAATAAGTAACCTAACGATGTTACAAGCTCGCATTTTTTAACTGACAGCTCACAATTTCTCGCATTTTTTAACTGATACAATTTTAAAAATTTGAAGTTTATTTAAAATTAAATATGATCTAGTTTTAATAGAGTTCTTTGCTCTTTTTGAGGAAAAATTTAAAGACAAAATTTAGAGCAGTTTTTGAACAAAGAAATCTTTACTTGAAGTAAAAATTACGCGAAAAATATTATTTGCGAAAAAATATACATGACCTTATTTAAATATGTCTTTGAAGAAAGATTTCATTGAGAAAAAATCTCTATCGTCAATATTGTAGTTTAAAGAAGAGGCCGAAAACGTTTCAACTTTGGAAATTTTTGAAAATTCAGAGTGTTTAATGAAAATGAGATCTACGCTATTTCTTTCAGCGTTCTTGGCTCTATTCGTAGAAAAAATTGAATCGAACAATCTGAAACCATTTCTGAGAAACTTATAAGGTTTCATATAAAGTACACCCAAAAACAAAATTGTTTCAAATTTGTCGAAATTCCTCCATATCGATCGAGGAATATCACTGTTGGAGAAAATTGTTTGAATGGTTTGCGAGCGGCATTAACCACAGACACACAGACAGACATTTTCCGGACAAACTTTTTTTTTCGGTGTCGCGGAAAACAAAAATTGGATATGATTCAGATTTGTTCTCTTTATCGACATCAGGATACCGCGATACGTGTTTTTCTGATTTAAAATCGCCACTTTCCGCTGCACCATTCCGCTGCATTCTTTTTACTACGTAAGCAAGTAGTAGACGAGAAAGTAAAATGCCCCAAAATAGAGCTCTACCTGGATTGAGAATATCCCATTTTTCATAGCACGATCATTAGACAACAACAACAAAAACAACTTCTTAGTCTCTGCGCACATGTTGATAACTCAGGGATACTACAATTCATATTATAGCGAGGTAACTTGCCAAACTGCGATTATTTGAATTATTCGTCTGGCGTAAATAATCAATCAACTCGTCTTATTTTATATTGAACAATTATCTTAACTCGTGAATTTTCAGAGACCTCCACTTGAATAGTTAGGTTCCTTATATTGTGTTATTTGCTTTATTTTCGGCAATGCCCAAGCGTTCATTACTCAGCAATCACAAGGAATTTAATTTATATGATTACTCCCAAATAGTCTAGTTATGAAAATTCAGTTGTATACATACCTCATTCACTATATCGCCTTTTTATCAAGTAGTTCACTAATCAGCTTATTCACTGAGATCGATATTATAAATTAGTAATCTCTGGTGGTGATTTTACAGGACTGTATTTCGAATATTAACGACTCGAGGAAGTTTGGGGCAAATAACGATTAGAATATACATGATTTTTTTCGGGACAATTGACGGACACCATGTAAAGGATAGTATATGAAGGCATTATTTTAATAGTGGCACAACTCCCATTGTTCGAGAAATTGAGTTAAATCCATTTTCAGGTCCGTGCAAGAGTTACACATTTATTATGAAAATGATAGAACTCAAAGTTCCTTCTGTGGACAACATAGCGCATCGCAATAAAAGTGAATGACAGGATATTGCAACCTAATTATTTTGATAGTGGTACAACTCCGGTGATACGGCTACATGCTTTTCTACGTCTCGTGGTGAATGAGTTTCGAGAAATTACAGCGTCTGCAGCGATATGATCATAAAGATTGCTTGACACAGATTTGGTAATAAAAACAACAAAAATGTATAATTATATCGTACATTTTTTATTTAACACAGAAATTAAACTTAATGGTATACAAGTTAAAAGACCTTCAAAAGTATGTAACGAGAAGGAAGAAAAATGAACAAAATATAGCCTGTAACTGGCTAAAAGTTACATGGATTAGATTTGTTAAACAGAAGTCTTTTATAATTGTATTCAAATAAATCTTCAATCACATTTGTTTCTACACAGTAAACTTTCAAATCACCAATGGATGAGGAAGAACTAAAGTTTTCAACAACTTAAATATTCCGCTTCTACAACTACAGCAAAGAAGGTTAATGAAAAGAAACAGAATATACTTTTTTGTTACAAGCGTTAATCACGCTTATTTCACTGATCTGCAGATAGGAACCGAACGATTTCAAGAAGATGAAGAAAACCGAATGTGCCTCAACAGTAACATTAAATTAATATCTAATCTGCTTTAAAAAAATCGATAGTCTTCATTTCACTCTTTTACTAGCAGGACACCTACCGATTTGACCCACTAAACTCATTTTTATGGTGGTTTAACTTCGTTACACACCCCGTATTTGGCGACGCATACAGTATGTTTATTCATATCATCTTCAGACGAACAAGTCATCTTATTAGAGAAAACACACAATTTTTTGTCTAACTCCATTCCCAATATTTTTTTACAATCATTTAGCTTTGGACCTCAATATCTGGAAATGAATGTCAGTGGAGTTGTAGCACTATTAAAATCACGCGTCCATATAATAAACCACCTCAGCAACGAGCGTTGAGGCTGAAGAAGGGCAAAGTCCGCTCAGGTCGTGGCGCGCGTGTTCCTGGTAGTCGCCGGAGCGCAGAGGCGTAAGTTGCGCGTAACAGGTCGTGATGGCTGTCGCGGCGGCGGCGGCGCTGTGGCCGGGGGCGCCTGGGGTGGGGGGGGTGGGGGGTGGGCGGCTGGGGCGCGGGTGGGGGCGCGGAGGCGAACAGGCCGCGAACAATGTCGCGCCGCCAGCGCCGCGGGGCGCCGTTAATCTCGTTTCACGGGCGGGAGGCATCCGGGAAATCCCGTAATGGCCGCTGCAGGGCGCGCCCGCCCGCGCGGACGCTCGCGGGCGGACGACGCGACGCGGGGAGGGCAAGGCGTCGCGACGGCGCGGCGCGGCGGCGGAGGCCAAAGTGATGGTGAAATTGAGATGAAAGCGAGTCGGGTGTGGATGGATTGGGTCGTGAGTGGGTAGATCCCCAGAACGTTTGGTACCAAATGGAGTTAGGCGATGATTACGTTAAGCTCAGAATAGAAGTAAAGACCATGTCGGAGTGGGGGCGGGGTAGGGGCGGGGTAGGGGCGGGGTAGGGGCAGGGTAGGGTCGGAGTCGGGTTTGGAGTCGGGGCGGAGTCGGATCAGAGAAAGGTTGCATAGGAGATAGGTCGGATCGGAGGCGGATCAGACGGGTGGTTAGGACGGGAGACAGATCGTGATCGGATCGAAATAACACACGGCATTGAAATTGCTGGGAGACTGAAAAGAGGCAGGATGGAATCTTGATGGGAGCGGATTGAAAAGGCGTAGACTGAGCCAAAGTGCAAGTAATTCTACGATGGAGAATGCAATAGGTAACGGGTTAGGGTGTGGAAAGTGTGAGTTCAGGAAGGGCTCGAGATCAGTCGGAGTGCAACAAGGCCGTGGTGGGAACGAAGCCTGTGCACGGCGCGGGGAGATGGTTTCCAAACGGGGCGGAGCAAGAAGCGGTGCAGCGGAGGAGGCAAGCAGTAAAGTGAAGCAGTGAATGGCGAGGTGGGAGCGTAGCGGAGATGGACGGGCGAGCGAAAACCTTCAAGGAGCCGGCGTGCGGGCGGGGAAGACGCCAGCGAAGGAACAAAGCAAGAGGGCAACGCGAAAGGCGAAGGCTGCAGCGCCGTTCCCCCTCGACCGGCATCATCTGAAGGGTTGCTTGAGAGGCGAACAGGGGTGGGCGGGGGCGGGGCGTCGATTATATTTTCACATCCAGACGATTCCCCGGTTGAAGCATCCATCACTCGCTCTGCGGTGAGGGATGGATGGATTCGCCCGCCCTCCGCGCGGGAGAGCTTTTCCCCCACCCCCGCACACGACGCGGAGGAGCAAGTGCGCTCCCAAGAGGCTACGGGCTCCTTAATTTATCCTAAAGCTCTCGGTTCCTCTAACGGGAGCTGCAATTAACATTAATAAATATCTGTCTCTTTCGTAATATCTTAATTGGATTTGGCCAACAGCGAAATGTGCACGTCGATCTCATCTTCAAAAGATGAAATTTAAAATAACTAAGAATCTACTGCCGACCCCTGTGACGTAGGCGATTCGAGTACCCGCGGCTGGAAAGGCTCCGGGTTCAGAGCCTGTCTAGGATGTACGTGTTTTCACCAAATGGTTGTGGCGTGGTTGATTTTTCATGCAAAATACGTAATCACTTGTGCATTATCCCAGCCGGAATCATTTATCTACTATCATCATTCATCCACCCTCATTTGCTATAGAATGGAAGGTAAAAGTAAATCATCACTATGTTCACCTTTCATGAAATGAAATTAGTCTAATATTCCCCCCTCACCTACCCTCAGAAACGGTACTAATGGAATACATTAAGTAAACGACGGTTAGCGATGCATTTTAGTAAGACAACTGAAGCTTCTTAGATCTGGAGGTCCTAGATTCTAGTTCCGACAATGACAGATTTTTGACAGGAGCCAAAAACTATCTAGGTCCAAACAGAAGGAAGATATAGCGTTCTCTCTCACCTACTCTCAGAAATGAGCAAGGTTATCATCACAAACACACACAGTTCATAATTACAACTAATAAATTCTAAGATTTAAATGAGAGATAATCAATTTTTCATTTAATTGTTTTTGCAAATAATGTGATATTTAATTGATTGCATGTTTTCTCAAATAACTTTCTTACAATTTTGCTTTCGCATGCTTTCTTCTAATTTTCACGTTCACTCTACAAGCATGGAATAAATCCGTTTTTTCTGTTGCATATATTGGGCAACCTTACTTTCGATGAATACTATAATATTCTTTTTATGCGACTCGTCCTGATTAATCTGAGCTGTTTTACGAACATTTACTGGGAATTGAACAAGAGCTGTCCGAAACAGCCCAAGGGAACACTTCCTCTTTGCTCGGTTCATTTTGCCCAGACAGCGCCGCATTAGTTATTCCGCTCACTCTACAGAACATCTTCCTCTTTATCGATCTGGCATTGACGAATGCCCCTCCCCGAACCGCCAAGACGTCTTATTGTAATAGGCTGAGTGACCGAGATACAGGGCGCTGCAAAATGTCACTTTTTAACCGCGCTTTTTTTTACTTCACAAGGCGTCAAAATGACCCTGAACAAATTTAAAATGTAAGGGACTTTTTAAACATTTATTAACTAGTTTGTAAAATGACATGTGTATGCGCCGCACCTTTATAGAAGTAAGCGACTGAAAATCACAAATTTATTGTTTGAATTTTCTCGGAAATTTTGAATTGGATGGGTGATAAAATGATTGATTACAATGTTCAAAATGAGTAACCCAATAAAAGACTTAATTAGTTTAATTATAATGTATGAAGTTATTACATATGTGATATTTTACGAATCAAGAAGCTGAAACTGTTAAAATGGAAACTCAGTTAAAGATCCTGGATGTATCTAGAGAGGTGCACAAGAATTTTCAGAGGACCCTTAATGACAATCAGATAGTTGGTATAACCTGTCATATCGGGTAACCGTTACACCATGATGCCGATCATTAAATTGTCAATGCACAAGAAAAGTGACTCATATGAAGAAAAAAATGAAAAAGAACTGTTTTGTACTGGAAAAGAATTGTTTTATTGTCGAAGACAAAGGGTTTTACTCTGAGTGAAGACTCGATAACTATTTTTTCTGCTAGAAAAATATACTATTTTACAATCTCGTTTTCTCACATTGCTCATAAATGATTTTTCAGGTGTGACACTTCTAGTGTACTAACAATATTTGCGACAGTAAATTTTAACCTTGGCTGTTGAACACAGCGGCATATTATCTCCATACATACATTCTTTGGAGAAAGTAAGGTACTGAACCACATAGAGTCTCTAAATCACACGCAGGGACGACGTGGGAATGAATATGGCGTGAGTATCCAATGGCCGCCTAGGCGCGGACCCGATGCGGTGGAGGGCAAATATTTGTCATTACATTCGTCACGGAAATTGTCAGTACTAATATAAGAATTTAAAAAAAATATTTTGAAAAAAAGATTACAGGTCATAGAACAACGGTTTGTCTTTGGAGTTTTTGTAGATGACATTATTGTGGTAACGGGCCTAAGTTCCTTGGAACTAAACATAATTAACGAGCAAATTTAAATCAATGGCTAGTTAGTAAATAAATCAAAACTAGTTAATGAAATTTACAGCTGTGCACTCTGTTTTAAGAAGTGTCTCTTGAATGTCACGAGCTGGAAAGAGAAGATGACAGTTTCGTCCAATCAGAAGCTTGATTACGACTTAAATTTTTTGTATTGAATTTACAGATTGGATGACAGAGCCTCCCTCTCCTTCTAACTCGCGCCCTTGAAGGAACACTACCATTACATCTTAAATAATACCTTTATTTCAACATCACAGAAGAACATGTGTACCCGTGAAATTCATTGAAGTGTGGAAGGCCGCGCAGAGGTTCAAAATTACACGTCAGAAACAGCGTGCTGCTGCGCGAGTGAGATATGGCACCAGCCAGAGACGGAGGGCAACGGGCCAAAAAATGTCACGGAAAATATCAATATTAAAGAAAGAATGTAAAACCACAAAAGGAAATAAAACAATGAAGGAACCAGTTAGCTGTCTGAAAGAACATTGCGTGACACTGCGTGTACCCATTCGCGACCGAAGATATCTGACGCAGTAGCAGACTTTTGGGCACAGAATATTCGATAAACTACGGCTATCCAGCCCGAAAGGCAATTTTAATACATAAGAAAATATTTTTTGAGGGTTAGATATCCGCATTGCTATCTTCATAGACAATTTCATTCAGGCGACAGACTAAAACCCTTGCCATAGTTGAAAGTGAAAGGAGCAAAAGTAATGGCTACAAGAGAAAGAATGCGATGTGCAGCGTTAAAAATATTCCTGCCTGGGCGAACACACCAAAGCTAACCTAAATTCATGGCTGCAAGGGAGGTAATGAGATGTGCGGTCGTAAAATTTCTCTACATTGGCTGAACACCTCCGAGTAACGTGTGCAGCCACGAGAACGCCTTGGAGAGTGGAAGGCCGGGGCACGCACAGAGCGCCTAAATCACATCAGGTGTAGCGAGCTGCTGCGCGCGAGAGATACGGCGCCGCGCGTCGCCGCGTGGCTGCGAGGGCGAGGCCGAAGGGCAACGCGCCAAACATGCGTCACTGAAAACATCACTACTGAAGTAAGAATGTGAAAAATAGATATGGAAATAAACTTTTCTTGTTAAAAAGCAACTACACCACATTGATATTTTTATAGATGATTTCACTGAGGCGACAGACCCTCGCCATACGTGAGAATAAAAGGCGCAAACCTAATGACTGCAAGAGAGATTACGAGCTGTGCCGACGTAAATACCCTCTA
The DNA here is from genome assembly GCA_031308135.1 of Acheta domesticus. NCBI lineage: Eukaryota > Metazoa > Arthropoda > Insecta > Orthoptera > Gryllidae > Acheta > Acheta domesticus. Next base: position 60,107,350 of record JAHLJT010009419.1, on the reverse strand, counting down.
CTTCTTTTTTGCATGTTGAAGGTCACTTTTGAAATCTTATGGTCATTTAGCGACCACTGTAATTTAACATTAGTCTTGTAACTATGGGGTACCGGTAGCGGGGCACGCATTCGACAACACAAAAACCTCCATGCCTGAGGTTGGATTCGAACCCGCAACCCTTCAGACTTGCGACTTCAGTTATCCAAGCCGGCAAAATATTCTATATTGCCTGAATGATTGATTGATTGTTCGTGATACCGGGCGCGTAATATACTTAGGTCATTAGTCCCGTAAGTGTAGTGCGTTTTTGTTTCCTCGGGAGGTGGCGATGATCTTTCCCCGCGGCGATATTCGGCGCAGACCTACCGTCGACTACCGGGGTTTTCCCCTAACCAGGTATCTCCCACCAGCGGGGCACAGCCCCAGCCGGGACAAGCTCTAAGCTCCCGGCATGTATGGTAGTGTAGTGCATGTTAGTGTAAGTGTGTGTGTGTGTGTACAGGGTGAGGATAGTAACAAGGAAGAGGAAGGAAAGATCGCGCGCGGTCCGTGGCCCGTTTGCTTGGGCACTGGTCTGGCATCGGGGTTGATCGGAGAAACCACGGAAAACTACCGATCAGAGCAGCCGGCCGCTAGAATTCTCCTCTAGACACCGAATGAGTTCCACCTAGCTGTCAAGCTAGTGTTGAAAATCCTGCCGCCGTCGGGACTCGAATCTAGGACCTCCCGGTCGGAGGTACTGCAGTGACAGTTGATGCACTGAGCCATCTCTCGTACGCGACCCTTCATCCTCAGCGACCTCGGCTATCCAAACCGGCAAAATACTCCACATTGCCTGAACATCTCCGGGTAACATGTGGAGCCATGTGACCGCCTTGGAGAGTGGCACGCGTGGGCACGCGCAGAGCGTCTAAATCACGCGCCAGGAGTTGCGTGCTGCTGCGCGGGAGAGATACGGCGCCGCGCCGGGGCGTCGCGGCGTCGCGCGGGGGCGAAGGCGGGGGCGAAGGCGGGGGCGAAGGCGGGGGCGAAGGCGGGGGCGAAGGCGGGGGCGAAGGCGGGGGCGAAGGCGGGGGCGAAGGCGGGGGCGAAGGCGGGGGCGAAGGCGGGGGCGAAGGCGGGGGCGAAGGCGGGGGCGAAGGCGGGGGCGAAGGCGGGGGCGAAGGCGGGGGCGAAGGCGGGGGCGAAGGCGGGGGCGAAGGCGGGGGCGAAGGCGGGGGCGAAGGCGGGGGCGAAGGCGGGGGCGAAGGCGGGGGCGAAGGCGGGGGCGAAGGCGGGGGCGAAGGCGGGGGCGAAGGCGGGGGCGAAGGCGGGGGCGAAGGCGGGGGCGAAGGCGGGGGCGAAGGCGGGGGCGAAGGCGGGGGCGAAGGGCAGCGCGCCAAACATTCGTCTCTGTCATTGCGGTGAAGGACGCGCTGTGGCTCCGCTCACTCACAGAAAAGGATCAATCATGGCTCAGGGCTGATCGCCCCTTGCGCACGAGAAGGCTTCTCCTTTGCGGGGGCGCGTCCGGGCACGTGTCTGCAGATTTGGCACTCGACGCACAATCAATATCGTCATCGCTACCGTTACTAATGCATTTACTTGCAAATCCGACAGAGAAAGTATCGATAAGTTTTATATTACATTCTAGCTTTTTATGATTCTTCGCTTTATCGCAGATTCCCATCACATAATAATAATAATAATAATAATAATAATAATAATAATAATAATAATAATAATAATAACAATAATAATGCTTATAATAATACAATAATATTAAGAACAACAATATGCCTGTTTGGAGCTATATCTGTGCGATCTACACGTCTTAACCAAGGAGACAGAGAAACGTCTTAAATACAAGACTTTGGCAATCGAGATCAGTCAAATGAGGGGCGTTGTATCCCAGGTCGTCCCGATAGTTATCGAAGCTCTGGAATTTGTTCCGCTCAATTTTGAGTGAGAACTTGGCTAAACTCCCAGGTCATTCAAAAGACTGGGAAGTGCAGGACCATGTTTTATTGGGAACAGCCCACATTTTTCGATAAGTATTGTAAAGCCACCGACAGTCCCTAGACCTTCTCCTCAGAAAGATGGCTGCAACCAGGAGTAGATTTTATATTCAACCGATTCATATCATTGTTAGTCATGAATTAGAGGAATAATAATAATAATAATAATAATAATAATAATAATAATAAAGGGAAAGGATTTTAAGGTGCGGCACCTTTTAAAAAATATAGCTGTTTTCAGTCAGATAATTTAATATGTATGAAGCAAAATAAACACAATTTGCTGCACCTTTTTGCACCTTCTCGTGAGATTACTATATTTTGTCACCTTTTCCCTCTTTTTATGCTTCAGCGCCTTTTTCGCCACTCTTCTGCGTTTTTAAACAATTGGACAGAAAATGTGTATTTTTTTCTCTTCCTGAACCCTTTTTAAAATCTCATTTAATCCGAAGTCAACAATATTAAATATTAAAATATATTTTACGTAAACCATCATTAATTTATATTCCAGCAAAAATGGTCAATCTCCACCTGGAAAGTCAAATTGAAATTTCAACACCGTTGCTACAACAGTTTAACTCTTTCCCGCTGGATTTAAAGTACTTCGCCTGGCAAATCAGGGCATTTAAATGGATGTGCAAAAATCCACTTGTCTGTGACCTGTGGAAATTGTTTACCCTTACCATTGTATCGCCGTCAATACTAAATGAACACTGGCAGCGCTTGTGGATTTGGAGGAGTGAGGAGGGGAGAGTCAGGGGAAGTTGCCAGTGCCCACAAGAGCGCTGAGGTTCCCCCGCAGGCAAGTGATCGTGCAGGCGCAGTTTGACGCGCCTGCGAAGTACGATCTACTATATGTTCCGCGAGAAAAATAAGTTCAGAAAGTTCTGCCAATTGTTCACCAGCTTTCTACCTACTAAGGTGTTGGATAAAGTACTATGAATCACCTCCTACAGACTATCTAAAGAAGAAAAGTATTGGTACAAAATGGTATATTCTAGAAACTGAGTTCATGTAACCGGTTTACACCTTAATACAGTTATTTCAGCAGCACTTTCGTGTACAATTTTGTATGTATTTTCAGTACTCTACCCCTTTTACAACTATATTTTGCACCTCAAAATCCTTTCGTTAACAATAACAACAACAACAACAATAACAATAATAATAATAATAATAATAATAATAAGGACACTGGAGATCTATCGATTTCATCCTAGACTTGTTGAGTTTTGCAAGGCTAGTATGAAGTCGTGGAGCACCAGGTTACTAATCCAGAGCGGAAAGGGACTAGTAGAAACCAGAAGTATTCAAATTAACAGGGGAATTTTTCAAGGAGATTCACTAACCCCTTAAGTGTGCAAAAGCCAACTTAAAAAGAGGCAAAATGACCACGTCCGAGAACATTGAAGTTGATAGACACACTGTGATTCAAGATCTTGAACCAGGTAAAACTTACAAATATCTGGGCATTGAAGAATGTGAGACCATCTCGAACGACACAATGAAAGAGAGAATTTGCAGGGAGTATTATAGACGAGTGAGACTTGTCATGCAGTCCGTTCTGAACTCAAGGAATAAAATATCAGCAATAGGTAGTTTGGCGGTGCCTGTAGCCGAATACAGTTTCGGACTAGTAGACTGGACTGAACAGGAAATTCGCATCATGGATCGAAAAACCAGAAAATTGCTTACAATGCATCATGTTGCCCACCCCCGAGCTGATGTACATAGACTTTATGTGTCACGTAAGGAAGGAGGAAGAGGCCTCAGACAAATTGAAGCCTCCTGGCACAATGCAATAACCGGGATGGGAAAGTATGTAGTCAGCCATCAAGATGACCCACTAATGAGGCAGGTCATGAAATCGGACCGAAGAATGGGAAACAGAGGCATTGTAAGTGTAGTAAGAAGCATTGCGAACAAGACTATGCAAGACAACCAGAATGACAGAGACACTGAACTTCTGATGCTACTTAACATGAAATTTGAGACACAGAAAATGTTAAAGAAATCGTGGAGAGACAAACCACTCCACGGACAATATCTAAAAAGAATGGACAAGGTGCAGATCAATAAAGATCAATCATTTATGTGGCTTAAAAGGGGGAGAATGAAGCCAGAATCGGAAGCACTTGTAATAGCTGCCCAAGATCAGGTCTTGAGAACACGACATTATGATAAAGCGGTTCTCAAAATTTCCCAAGATGATAAATGCCGCATTTGTCAGGAACACGTAGAAACCATCGATCATATTGTCTCAGCTTGTCCAATCCTAGCAAAGACCGAATACTTGAAAAGACACGACAGGGTGTGTAGCTACGTCCATTGGCAGATCTGTACCGCCCTCGAAGTTCCGAACACATGACCCAAGTGGTACGAATACTCACCGAAACCTGTGACGTCTGTTGGATTGTGTACGATATTGTACGACCAACAAATTCAAACTGATCGCACGATAGCATCAAACAAACCGGATATAGTCATCCGGGATTTGGAGAACAAATCGTGTTTACTTGTGGATGTTGCTGTACCTTGCGATCAAAACGTTGTTACCAAGGGGGCAGAGAAACGTCTTAAATACAAGAGTTTGGAAATCGAGATCAGCCGAATGTGGGGCGTAAAAGCACAGGTCGTCCCGATAGTTATCGGAGCTCTGGGATTTGTTGCGAAAAATTTGTGTAAGAACTTGTCTAAACTCCCAGGTAATCCAAAAGACTGGGAAGTGCAAGAAATAGCTTTATTTGGAACAGCCCACATTTTGCGCAAAGTATTGTAGAGGCACCGACAGTCCCTAGATCTGCTCCTTAGGTAGCTGGTTGCAACCTGGAGTAGATTTTATATTCAGCCGACACATAACATCTTAAGTCGTGATTTAGAGGAATAATAATAATAATAATAATAATAATAATAATAATAATAATAATAATGCGATCAAAACGTCGTTACCAAGGAGGCAGAGAAACGTCTTAAATACAAGAGTTTGGAAATCGAGATCAGCCGAATGTGGGGAGTAAAAGCACAGGTCGTCCCGATAGTTATCGGAACTCTGGGATTTGTTCCGCAAAATTTGTGTAAGAACTTGGCTAAACTTCCAGGTCATTCAAAGGACTGGGAAGTGCAAGAAATTGCTTTATTTGGCACAGCTCAAATTTTGCGCAAAGTATTTTAGAGGCATCGACAGTCCCTAGATCTGCTCCTTAGGTAGCTGGGTGCAACCTGGAGTAGATTTTATACTCAGCCGACTCATAACATCTGTAGTCTATAATAGTAATAATAATAATAATAATAATAATTGCTTCTGAATAAAATAATTTTGAATGATGTAAAGAAACGAAAACGTAATTTAAGCATGGCTTGGATTGACTACCAGAAAGCCTTTGACAGTGTACCACACGATTGGATTTTGAAGACCCTGGAGATCTATCGATTTCATCCTAGACTTGTTGAGTTTTGCAAGGCTAGTATGAAGTCGTGGAGCACCAGGTTACTAATCCACAGCGGAAAGGGAGTAGTAGAAACCAGAAGTATTCAGATTAACAGGGGAATTTTTCAAGGAGATTCACTATCCCCTCTGTTGTTTTGCATTAGTTTGATTCCTCTATCCAGACAGCTGTCGCACACTGACTTTGGTTACAAGCTCCATGGTGATGAAAGGCCTGTATCACATTTATTTTACATGGATGATCTTAAACTGTTTGCTAAGAATGAAGCGATTCTCTCCCAAATGCTGTCTGTCATCAATGAATTTAGCAATGACATCTGCATGAAGTTTGGTCTTGACAAGTGTGCAAAAGTCAACTTAAAAAGAGGCAAAATGACAACGTCAGAGAACATTGAAGTTGATAGACACACTGTGATTCAAGATCTTGAGCCAGGTAAAACTTACAAATATCTGGGCATTGAAGAATGTGAGACCATCTCGAACGACACAATGAAAGAGAGAATTCGCAGGGAGTATTATAGACGAGTGAGACTTGTCCTGCAGTCCGCTCTGAACTCCAGGAATAAAATATCAGCAATTGGTAGTTTGGCGGTGCCTGTAGCCGAATACAGTTTCGGACTAGTAGACTGGACTGAACAGGAAATTCGCATCATGGATCGAAAAACCAGAAAACTGCTTACAATGCATCATGTCGCCCACCCCCGAGCTGATGTACATAGACTTTATGTTTCACGTAAGGAAGGAGGAAGAGGCCTGAGACAAATTGAAGCCTCCTGGCACAATGCAATAACCGGGATGGGAAAGTATGTAGTCAGCCATCAAGATGACCCACTAATGAGGCAGGTCATGAAATCTGATCGAAGAATGGGAAACAGAGGCATTGTAAGTGTAGCAAGAAGCATTGCGAACAAGACTATGCAAGACACCCAGAATGACAGAGACACTGAACTTCTGATGCTACTTAACATAAAATTTGAGACACAGAAAATGTTAAAGAAATCGTGGAGAGACAAACCACTCCACGGACAATACCTAAAAAGAATGGACAAGGTGCAGATCAATAAAGATCAATCATTTATGTGGCTTAAAAGGGGAAGAATGAAGCCAGAATCGGAAGCACTTGTAATAGCTGCCCAAGATCAGGCCTTGAGAACACGACATTATGATAAAGCGGTTCTCAAAATTTCCCAAGATGATAAATGCCGCATTTGTCAGGAACACGTAGAAACCATCGATCATATTGTCTCAGCTTGTCCAATCCTAGCAAAGACCGAATACTTGAAAAGACACGACAGGGTGTGTAGCTACGTCCATTGGCAGATCTGTACCGCCCTCGAAGTTCCGAACACATGACCCAAGTGGTACGAATACTCACCGAAACCTGTGACGTCTGTTGGATTGTGTACGATATTGTACGACCAACAAATTCAAACTGATCGCACGATAGCATCAAACAAACCGGATATAGTCATCCGGGATTTGGAGAACAAATCGTGTTTACTTGTGGATGTTGCTGTACCTTGCGATCAAAACGTTGTTACCAAGGGGGCAGAGAAACGTCTTAAATACAAGAGTTTGGAAATCGAGATCAGCCGAATGTGGGGCGTAAAAGCACAGGTCGTCCCGATAGTTATCGGAGCTCTGGGATTTGTTGCGAAAAATTTGTGTAAGAACTTGTCTAAACTCCCAGGTAATCCAAAAGACTGGGAAGTGCAAGAAATAGCTTTATTTGGAACAGCCCACATTTTGCGCAAAGTATTGTAGAGGCACCGACAGTCCCTAGATCTGCTCCTTAGGTAGCTGGTTGCAACCTGGAGTAGATTTTATATTCAGCCGACACATAACATCTTAAGTCGTGATTTAGAGGAATAATAATAATAATAATAATAATAATAATAATAATAATAATAATAATGCGATCAAAACGTCGTTACCAAGGAGGCAGAGAAACGTCTTAAATACAAGAGTTTGGAAATCGAGATCAGCCGAATGTGGGGAGTAAAAGCACAGGTCGTCCGATAGTTATCGGAACTCTGGGATTTGTTCCGCAAAATTTGTGTAAGAACTTGGCTAAACTTCCAGGTCATTCAAAGGACTGGGAAGTGCAAGAAATTGCTTTATTTGGCACAGCTCAAATTTTGCGCAAAGTATTTTAGAGGCATCGACAGTCCCTAGATCTGCTCCTTAGGTAGCTGGGTGCAACCTGGAGTAGATTTATACTCAGCCGACTCATAACATCTGTAGTCTATAATAGTAATAATAATAATAATAATAATAATTGCTTCTGAATAAAATAATTTGAATGATGTAAAGAAACGAAAACGTAATTTAAGCATGGCTTGGATTGACTACCAGAAAGCCTTTGACAGTGTACCACACGATTGGATTTTGAAGACCCTGGAGATCTATCGATTTCATCCTAGACTTGTTGAGTTTTGCAAGGCTAGTATGAAGTCGTGGAGCACCAGGTTACTAATCCACAGCGGAAAGGGAGTAGTAGAAACCAGAAGTATTCAGATTAACAGGGGAATTTTTCAAGGAGATTCACTATCCCCTCTGTTGTTTTGCATTAGTTTGATTCCTCTATCCAGACAGCTGTCGCACACTGACTTTGGTTACAAGCTCCATGGTGATGAAAGGCCTGTATCACATTTATTTTACATGGATGATCTTAAACTGTTTGCTAAGAATGAAGCGATTCTCTCCCAAATGCTGTCTGTCATCAATGAATTTAGCAATGACATCTGCATGAAGTTTGGTCTTGACAAGTGTGCAAAAGTCAACTTAAAAAGAGGCAAAATGACAACGTCAGAGAACATTGAAGTTGATAGACACACTGTGATTCAAGATCTTGAGCCAGGTAAAACTTACAAATATCTGGGCATTGAAGAATGTGAGACCATCTCGAACGACACAATGAAAGAGAGAATTCGCAGGGAGTATTATAGACGAGTGAGACTTGTCCTGCAGTCCGCTCTGAACTCCAGGAATAAAATATCAGCAATTGGTAGTTTGGCGGTGCCTGTAGCCGAATACAGTTTCGGACTAGTAGACTGGACTGAACAGGAAATTCGCATCATGGATCGAAAAACCAGAAAACTGCTTACAATGCATCATGTCGCCCACCCCCGAGCTGATGTACATAGACTTTATGTTTCACGTAAGGAAGGAGGAAGAGGCCTGAGACAAATTGAAGCCTCCTGGCACAATGCAATAACCGGGATGGGAAAGTATGTAGTCAGCCATCAAGATGACCCACTAATGAGGCAGGTCATGAAATCTGATCGAAGAATGGGAAACAGAGGCATTGTAAGTGTAGCAAGAAGCATTGCGAACAAGACTATGCAAGACACCCAGAATGACAGAGACACTGAACTTCTGATGCTACTTAACATAAAATTTGAGACACAGAAAATGTTAAAGAAATCGTGGAGAGACAAACCACTCCACGGACAATACCTAAAAAGAATGGACAAGGTGCAGATCAATAAAGATCAATCATTTATGTGGCTTAAAAGGGGAAGAATGAAGCCAGAATCGGAAGCACTTGTAATAGCTGCCCAAGATCAGGCCTTGAGAACACGACATTATGATAAAGCGGTTCTCAAAATTTCCCAAGATGATAAATGCCGCATTTGTCAGGAACACGTAGAAACCATTGATCATATTGTCTCAGCTTGTCCAATTCTAGCAAAAACCGAATATTTGAAAAGACACGACAGGGTGTGTAGCTACCTCCACTGGCAGATCTGTACCGCCTCGAAGTTCCAAACACATGCCCCAAGTGGTACGAACACTCACCGAAACCGGTGACGTCTGTTGGATTGTGTACGATATTGTACGACCAACAAATTCAAACTGATCGCACGATAGCAGCAAACAAACCGGATATAGTCATCCGGGATATGGAGAAAAAATCATGTTTACTTGTCGATGTTGCTGTACCTTGCGATCAAAACGTCGTTACCAAGGAGGCAGAGAAACGTCTTAAATACAAGAGTTTGGAAATCGAGATCAGCCGAATGTGGGGCGTAAAAGCACAGGTCGTCCCGATAGTTATCGGAGCTCTGGGATTTGTTCCGCAAAATTTGAGTAAGAACTTGTCTAAACTCCCAGGTAATTCAAAGGACTGGGAAGTGCAAGAAATAGCTTTATTTGGAACAGCCCACATTTTGCGCAAAGTAGTGTAGAGGCACCGATAGTCCCTAGATCTACTCCTTAGGTAGCTGGTTGCAACCTGGAGTAGATTTTATATTCAGCCGACTTATAACATCTTTAGTCGTGATGTAATGGAAAAATAATAATAATAATAATAATAATAGTTGCAATAGCGCAGGATCTTCAAACCCCTCCATTTTGTCGTCTACTGTGCTGCAATAACAGTGGCTAAAGTGTTGGGAATAGACTGTGAACAATCGACAAGAAGACAGCGAAGAGGTCGGCTGATGCCACCTTGGGAGAGGTCTTGCTGGAAACATTGAAAGATTGAGATGTGATATTGCTTGTATGACTAGTTATGCTGATGGTATTCGATCAAAAAAACTGGAAAAGATAGTGAAATGTATTATGGACAGAACAAGCACCCACTCTCATCACGATGAGCCTAATAAGACAGTACAACTGTGTATAGTCACGCTGAAACAGAAGCTATCAGTCCTGACAAACAGGCTATCTAGATAGAACGTAGAAGTAGGAAGAGACATAATGTTTTGTTTGAAAGATCTGAAAAGAACTTTTATCGAAAACTGGGGAGAAAAGAGGAAGAAAATTACGAGGGATTGTACCCAACACAGCAGCAAGTGAGTGATTTTTGGAGTAATCAGTTGTCCAATACGATGGAATGCGACCTGAGGGCGAGTTGGATTGGCGAAGAAATGAAACGCTGTGAGAACTTTACTGCTATGCAACACCAAGAATTTATCAATGAAGAGGTTAGTGAGGTAATCAAAAACGTGCTTAACTGGAAAGCACCAGGACCAGATAAAATTCATAATTTATGGTATAAAAGGTTCTGGTGCACTCATCAAAGACTAACTGAGCTGATTAACGATATTCTACAGCACCCAGATAAGATGCCAGAATTTCTTTCTCAGGGTGTTACGTATTTAATACCAAAAGACTTCCAAAATCAAGAAGATCCTACAAAATATCGCCCTATCTCGTGCTTGCCAACGATGTATTAAATCATCACATCGTTACTTTCACAACGCATATACTCTCACTGTAGTAACAATAATATCACTGCAGTGCAATAGAAAGGCTGTAGCAAAGGGTCCATGGGGTGTAAAGAACAATTGACAATTGATTCAGTGCTATGTGGTCAAGCCTATCTAAAACACCGCAATCTGCATATGGCAAATATTGAATATAAGAAAGCCTTTGATTCAGTGCCACATACTTGACTGATAGAAATACTTGAGATCTATGACATCAATTCAAAAGTTATCTCGTTCTTAAAGCATGTGATGTTGAATTGGCGAACAAAAGTCATCCTGAGTACACCCGTTAACTATATCGAAACAGAAATGATTAAAGTACGAAGAGGTATTTTCCAGGGAGACTCACTCAGCCCTCTCTGGTTTGTCCTGTGCGTGAATCCCTTGTCAAATCTGTTGCTTTCCACAAACTATGGCTTTGGAATTAAAGTAGGAACAACTGTGATGTACCGCGTAAATCATCTTTTGTATGTGGATTACCTGAAGTTGTTTGGGTCGGCGAAAATTCAACTTGAACATCTTCTGAGAATTGTAGAATCATTTTCGAGAGATATCGGGATGAAGTTTGGCTTGGACAAATGTAGAACAGCAAATATTGTGAAAGGAAAACTGCAGAAAGGAGCCTTTGAACTTGAAGGCACACAGATGATACAGGCAATATCGGGTGAGGAAACACAGATATCTGGGAATGAGACAACTAAGGCGTATTGCCCAAAGTAAAATGAAGGAAGAACTTTCTGAAGAATTTTACCGAAGGATTGGAAGGTGTTGAAAACAAAACTGAATGGAAGAAATATTATGAAGGCTATGAACACCTATGCTGTTCCTGTCTTGAACTACTCATTTGGTATTATTGAATGGAGCAGAACCAATACTGATAGCTTACAACGAAAGGTTAGAGTTTTAATGACAAAAGCGCGCATGCATCACCCGAAGTCTTCAGTTGAACGCACTACATTACCGAGAAATATGGGTGGGAGAGGACTGGTGGATATTGGCAATCAGCTTTGTCAGCAAGTGACTAATATGAGAAAGTTTTTCATTTCAGCAGCAAACACATCACGTCTGCATAAATCAATTTATGAAGCAGATACTTTTACACCTTTAGAGTTGTCACGAGAAGAGGTTGCTGACTTCACACGCCGTGATCGTGAGAAGCTGGATTCATGGATGGCGAAATCTCTTCATGGAAAACACCCTCATGAGATGAGTAAAGCGCATGTCGACATGAAAGCGTCGAACATCTGGCTCATATCAGGACAAATCTTCCAGAAACTGAAGGTTTCATGCTGGCCATTCAGGACCAAGTGATCCCAACAAGAAGTTACCTAGAGCTAATTGTCAAAGATGGAAGTGTGGAGAATGAGTATTGTCGATATGGTTGCCCAACTGTTGAATCAGTCCAACATGTTATTTCGGGATGCACACATTTCTGTGGAACACAATATAAGCAACGGCATGACGCAGTGGCCAAGATTTTGCACCAAACGTTGGCTGAGAAATTTCAACTTCTCACTGAAGCTAAAGTGCCATATTTTAAGTACCAACCTGTAAGTGTGCTGGAAAACGAAGAATGGCTTTTATATTAGGATAGAACTATTTTAACAGATCGGACGGTAATGAACAACAGACCAGAACTGACTGTCTTTAACAAGAGAGAGAAATATGTCACGCTGATAGATATTTCTACCCCGAATACTAGCAACCTGCAAAGTAAATACGCCGAAAAAATTAATAAGTACTCAGAACTCACTGAATCCAGAAAGAAACAATGGCATGTTGAAAAAGTTGAAATTATTCCAGTAGTCCTCTCAAGCACAGGTGTCATCCCTAGAAATTTGATGCGGAGCCTTCAACATCTGGGAGTGAAAGGGGATGCATACAAACTTATGCAGAAAGCAGTGGTGATTGCAACGACAAGAATAGTGCGTAAATTTCTCGGAAATTATGCAGTTTAAATTAGTGTTTCATATTGCATAAATATTGTATTTTGATTGTGCTTTGATTTAGTAAATCTGTACAATTAATAATATGAATTACCAAAAAATGAGAAAAATAAACAATAATAATAATAATAATAATAATAATAATAATAATAATAATAATAATAATAATAATAATAAAATCGGATATGAACAAAAACCTGTAGGGTAGGGTTGAAATATTCTACGTAAGGTCTCACTTCATAAGCAAAATGTGAAAGATCTGTCATGAGAATTATATGAGCGAATATAGACAGTTTGCCGATTAAAATTGAATCTATTAAGTTTTGTGTTTACTTTTTCTCATCTTACTTTCCAGCTTTTGTGCTGCATATCTACCTTCTGTTAACTTGGGATTTAAATTCATGCTTCTGACACGAATCTATTCTTTTACTATATTTGCTCTCGGAAGCTGTTAAATCTATAGAATATCTCAAGAAATGTAATTTTGGTGTTATATCTCAAGTATATCAACTCTTATTTATTCACAATTAACTGTTGTTTTCTCACGGGAAATAAATTTCGAGTATTCCTCAATAAAATTTAATATTTTAAAGTTCTTTCACATTATCCTTTTTTAAATACTGGCAAAATTACGAAATTTACCGCCATCTTTATGTATAATATTTCCTCTCTTCAATCTCATCAAGTACATCAACTCTAGTTTCTTTACAATTATTTTTCTCATGAAATAAAGAACGTTTTCAGTATTACTCAACAAATTTAAACTGTTTAATGTTCTTTTACTTTATCTATTATAAAAACCCGTAAAAATTACGAAATTGAACGCCATGTCTATGTATATTTGTTCTGTTTTGGGATGTTATGTGTCGGGTGCGGATTCGTATGCACTAAAAATCCTGAAAATATGCATGTAAATATGCTTTAGGAAAACATGCACTTAAAAGGAAAAATATGCACAAAAAAAAGTGCACGTTTTATTCTACACAAAATAGTTTGATTTACATGTTGAATGATACAGACTGAATTTAATTTCTATTGCAAGAGATGATAATATATTTTTCCAAATTTTCTTATATGAATCTTTTTCTGTTATCGGGAAGAAAGTTCTTACATACACAAGAAGTTCTTTCAACATCAGATGAGTTTAGGGGGGAATGCTTAAAGGCTGCAATTTCTTTAGCAGTGTAATTTTCAAAACTGCCTTTCACCTGTACAAATACCACTTATCTTTTTCACCGTTTTCATATCGGGATTCTTTCTTTAATTTTTTTCCGACAATTAGAACTGTTCTCGCTCCAACCCCCGCTTCTTTCATTGCCGGCGCTCCTGCTGTCGTGGCCTGTGCATGAGGTTGTAATACCGACGACAAAACAGTTCAACACAAGCATGGGGGGGCAGGGGAGGGGGCAGGCCATGCCGCCGGGATACTTATTCTCACGGACGCGCGGACAGGTCTGGATATAGACTTTCAGATGAACTGTACCGCTCTCATCAAGAGATGATGAAAACTCGAGAGTCGTCTCTAGCACTTTATTGCATTTTATGAAAGTAAAAAACAATAAATAATTTTTTTAATTAAAATTGAAAAATATGCAAATATATGCCCTTAAAATTAAAATACGCTCAATCATCATAAATATACTGAAATATGCATCGTAAGAATTTGTGTATCGATTCCAAACAACAAGAAATTAATTTGTGTTCTTTATGCATATCATAATGTTTAAGGGGAAAACATACAAATATGAAAAATCCGCAGCGTAATTATGATGTATAGATCATCTGAATAATGACTGAGACTCTTTCCGACATCAGTTTACTCAGTTTGCAACGCGTTCTTTCCCCTTCAGCTGTGCTGGAAGTGAGGAGATGTAAGCGGAACTGCCACCCAGTTCCTCTTACATTTACTGTCCCGTCCTCACCCCGGCGCCCCACCCCGGCCCGTCCTCACTCGGCAATGCATCGCACACAGCCGTGCTACGCTCCGAGTCCCGCCTCAGGCGCCTCTGAAGCATCGAGTGCTTGAGTGCTCTTCGGCGCTAGGAACACACGCGACCGGGTCCTCGAGAAGTCAATTTTCACCTTGCACGGCATCGTGTAACCCATTGACTTCCAAACCTTTTGAAGAAATTTACGGAACACTGGCGACCTCATCTCACAAGCACTCCAATATAATTTAAAATACGAGAGGAAAGAGATACATTTAATTCAGTATTTGCACTTATGTATATTTTAGGACGCTTATAAAACTACGGACGAAAAGTTTTCTTTTAATTTCGGATACAGCTATACTGCTTTATTTTAAAGATACGGCTTTTTATGTCGAAATTTATTGAAACAAAACAATAATAGATCGTATCAAGTTTAGGGTCCTTTTTTACTCCCAGTAAACGAATTCGAAACGAGTAAAAGGCAAAACAAACTCACAATTAGATCCTGGAAAAACTGGAAGATATTCCAATAGAGTAATCAAAGAACAAGAATTTACTTACATCTATTTACGAGTGTTTTTGCATTACTTAGCAACACTTACGAATATCTTTTCCGTCGTACTCCACTAACAGACTAGTTATCTATGCTACTTATCTCATGACAGGGAATTCTACTTTACTGATTCTTTATTGGATGATTCCCCTGTCATTTTGTCGTGCATCAATTCAGTCTCTCGGTACGTGTGCTAATGTATCAAGTGCTGTTGTGCCAACATATCTGTTGCACAATTGTCGGATCGTCTCCCCCTTTCAAGTCCTCTCTGCGCTGCGTCCAGGTTCGTCTGCCCGTTGCTCTCTCGCCCTACCTCGCGCCTCTCCAGCATTGCGCCTGAATATAGGGTTTGCAGAAGTGGTGTGGCTACAACACGATACTATTCTTTCTTTCCATTCATCTCTCTTCTGCTCTTCCTGCATGGAAAATTCCACTTTGCAGGTCAGTGTGAACGTATCGCTGTAGGAATATGTTTGCTTGTGAGAATCCGCCCACCATGAAACAGAATTGTGGCAGCTTCCCCATTTAAGGTTCTCGCTTTATCGATTCAATTTTCTTTCATATATCAATACCGACTCCGTATCCTTTTCTACCCATAACAATAGTACTAATCGAGAGGATCTAGCTAACGAAACGTTAAATCATGAATAGGGTGATTTTGCACAACGAAATCGTACGATATTTTTGTATATGATACGACCCACTTTTGGCACTCTGTGCTTACCAGAACTCTAACATTACGACAGAGTTATATCGGAAAACAATATTATCGGGTGTGATCACGTGACTTGAAATGCCTAACATAGAAGTCACGTTATAACAGTAAATGGAATTTGTTCCCAATTGTGACGACGGGCAGCTATGTCGATGGACAACTGTTCTCGAACAGATTCGAATATGGAGAATTATGTTTTACGATAATTTATCATTCTCTACCGTCACCAATCGAAATCATTTTCACCTATTGATGTTTTAAAACGAAAATGAGCAAAACTCTTATGTCTCTTATGTCTTAAACGTCTTATAAGACAACGAAATAGGCCACGTGGCAATAGATCATATTGTTTTATGATACGCTGTGCAAAATTCCCCAACAACAACAATTTCGGTCAATTCCTTGTCCGAACCTGTAATTGCAGACCATCAGTGTCCACTTTTATCATCACCGTTCTCTAGAAGGCTGCCGATCTAACTCTGTTGTATTTCCGAGCGAATACACCTAAGGGCATCGGAAAGAGGTAACAGCGAAAGTATTGCACTCCGCTCCTGCAACCAAGGGCTATTAATGACATTACAATTGGAAGAAAATAACACAATCCACTGAAGCAAAAAATTTGAGATTACTTTTGTGCCAGATCTGGTTGCAATTCCTTTAATCAATGAAAACGGTCAATAGATTATTAGTATCATTATTTCAGTTAAATTAGATGCTTTCACACCTGCGTGGCATAAGAACTCATTACTTATTTTACAATTTCTCAGTGGGCTCTGTTATTATAACACCAAAATATAGAGGAATTGAAAAAAATTTAAAAAAACTGAAAAGAAAATGTTTAATAATAATATTTAATATATATTTTTGCCTATTTTAAAAATATAATAAATAAAATTAATAATAAATTAATTAATAGTAAATCGACTATGACGTACACTACAAGAGGAGACTTTTTAACCATAATTTACTTATTACAGAGGAAATGGGGGTGTCGTTTCTAAAATTGTTCACATTTTAGAGTAAGTTTTAATATGTCAGCAAATATTAAACATATTGTTCTGAAGAGATGTCTCACTTCTTAATTTGTTTTTACTTGTACTTTATTTATTTATGCACATACAGAGTGCTTCAAAGCAATTTTACAAACTTTTATGGTGTGTAGTGGGGTCAAAAATTATGACGATTTCAATTGAACATGTGGGAAATTACGTATAACGGAGTTATATTTATTGTAACGAGCCGAAATTAAGCGTCAGCGTTCGTCCATATTAGGTCTGTCAAGACAATATATATTGACACGGTCTACTTGAATAAAATCACAGGTTGGCAATGTTGTGAAATCATGGAGTCTGTTGACTGAAGAAGACTGAACCAGTGTCAAAATGTACGTTCTGGAGAAAGATGTAAATGATTGATAGAGCATTTCAGTCGGAGTGGCGTAACTCAGTAGATAATTTGTTTGTAAAAAATGTAATGTGATATTGGTAGTATATTTGAATGAGGGCAATATTAAGGAAAAGTAAATGAAGTAGAATATTTGGGAGAGTCGATATAGTATATTGTATACATGAAATTTGACATAAAAGAAGGGTTTTTCATATTTAAAGAAGATAAACCTAGGTGTCATTATTGAAAATTGGTTAAATGTTGCATTGTTATTTGCAGTTTACAAATAATATTGTGCATTTTTTGTTATTATTAAAAATAAATGTTCACTTTTCTTTTGAATTTAAAAGAGTTTTGATTTAATATTTCAGTAAGTTACATTATTCAATTCTACGGTGTACGCCGTAGAATCACCGGCCTTAGCAATAAGTAAATCGATATGTTTATTTTCCCTCATTAAGTAAATTTATTAATGGAAAAGTAAAAACCATTTCATTATACACTTGGCATTTAGCCCCGATTGTTAGACCACCTCGTATTTACTAATGTGCGGAGAGTGCATTAAATCTCGACTGCCCGAGAACGTCGCCTGCCGCAGATCCGTGCATCATAAGTCGCCTAAAAAATCACGCGAAATGCCACTTGTTTAATGTCGTTACACGAAATTGCCCACTTCATTTTCCTTGCAAACAGTTATCATTTTCGATCCCTCTACAATAACTAGAAGGTGGTAACATTTGTTTTAAAGCTCTCAATATCTGATAATGTTACCTAAACTAATGGAAGTTACCCATGCAATTAATAAAACGGACATAAGGTCTACTTTAGTTATTCGTGAAGAATGGAACTGGGCTCCACAAATTACTGGGGATAAATCCTCTGTAGAAAAATGGTCCTACGAGTCTACATCCGAAGAGTCTAGTTTTTCAGAAAAGATTCAAAACATCGCTATCATTCTTACACAGTTGCAGAATATGGCACCTGAAAAGTGATGTTGGGAGTGTGTTAATGTCAGTCCTTATCTACGACATACAGTATTACATTTAAAGCTAGTAGTCCTTCACCTAAAATTTTCGCATTCGTATCCTTGGATAATGTCCTGAATTGTGAACAATCTTGACCATAAAGTACAATTTTGCTCATAGGACCATTTCTCCTTCAATTCTCCCAAGGATCTCGAAGTGTGTGTGTGTGTTCAGGTCCGCAGAGTTCAGATTCACTTTGGCTAATTTCTACTACACTACTACACATTTCAGCTGCACTTCTACTTCAGCACACTACTTCTTCTTCAGCACACTACTTCAGCTGCACTTCTCCCGCCCACCAAAAATCTTACATACTTCCTAGCACATAAAACGTTTTGTAATGTTGCAGCAAAAAACGACGAATTTCGTTCAAAGAATCGTTTTGTACTCCTTTGATATTGTAGAAGTGAAAACTTTTTTCCTGAATGTAATAAATTACTTTCTAGTTTTGTAATCAGAATACACGTTTTGTGGGTTCTTGATATCGAACAACTGGTTTATGAAAAAACGTCCGTCCGTCCGTCCGTCCGTCCGTCGGTCCTTCAGTTTGTGAAAAATGCTAGCGATTAAACCACCGGCCGGATTTTCACCAAACAAAATTATCCCTGATAGATCTGAATGATGTTGCAGCTCCTTAAATATGAAATGGATATTCTTGATTTTGGGGGACTATTTACGTGAAGTTTCAAGAATATTTTCAAATAGAAAACTCTAATTTTTTCTTTAATTTTTCTTAAATACCTTTATAAACAGAGCGTAGGCTTGATTATCTTTAAACTCACTAAATTATTGGTAATTGCAGAATTTGTCGGAATTCTACAACTACAGTATTGAAGATGAGAGTCTTTTTCCTTAAAGAAATCTGCTCCTCAAAAGTACATCTTTAAATGAGGTTAAGAACATTTTTTTAAAAAAAAGTTGTTTTCGTGTAATTGTGCTTGAAATAATGGCAGTTGCAAAAACATGGTCTTCTAAAAAACGGATTCAAATTTTTCTTTGAATTATTTTCTGT
Organism: Acheta domesticus; assembly: GCA_031308135.1. Lineage (NCBI taxonomy): Eukaryota > Metazoa > Arthropoda > Insecta > Orthoptera > Gryllidae > Acheta > Acheta domesticus. The sequence continues at coordinate 60,088,142 of JAHLJT010009419.1, read as the reverse complement.
GTTAGTGGGAAGTATGCTTTTGAAAATGCATATTTTTGCTAAACATTCTGAATTTTCTCAGATTATTGCAAAAGTTAAAAACATTATGAGAAAGTAGGTGATGTTGTAGCACCACTAGTTATTTTCCCACTACTTTTCATTTCCTCCCCCATTGCAGAAGGACGAGGTCAATAATGTTCTCCAGCTTTGTTTGAGAACTCAGCAGGGCGGCAGCGACCTCGTTGGATCGCAGATATCGCATTGCTGGTTACGCCCTTTACACGGAACCTACTTGTGCAAAATGTCGTGGATAACGGACTTACGAGCGTGGGTTGAGCTCGCTGCCAAACGCTTGGGACCGTTCCAAGAAGCTCCGGTTTACACTCATTGATTTGGAAAAACAATAACCTCAACGTAGTCTGCCTCTTGTCTCTCAGTCGCTCTCCTCAGATTATGCGGCAACATTCTGCTTGGGATATCTGAGATTGGAAGAAATCAAGGAATCTTTCGAAGGAGATCAAAGTATTTTCATTTTTCCAAGAAAAGATATTTAAAGTTTTTTAGCAATAATTAAAATCAGCAATAAATAAAATTCTTATCTTAGTATGCAGTTTTGGTTAAATAAATTAGATGGGGGGGGGTTTCAAATTTTTTCCGTCCACGGCTCCCTTGGCCTAAACGAAACTTTCCGGGGCTTCCCTGGTAACAATACGTTTCAAATATAAGGGTTAATATAGACATGCCAAAGATTGAACACAAATGAGTAAGAGATATACATTATACATATATATATATATATATATATATATATATATATATATATAGATATTGTCTCCTGTATTTTTTCAGTAGTATACCTTTCCGTTGCGGTCTTTCCTTTGCGTTGCATGAGGTGTCTAAAAAAAAGAATTTCACGGAGACGTGACGAATTGCACTTTCACTTTAAAAATATGAAGGATTTGTTAAACAAAACGCATCTAAATATTCAAGTCAAATGCAACCGGCAACACTCGCCAAAGTTTTCGTCAAATAACTCCTAAAAAAAGCGTTTTCAGGCCTTAAAAACTAAAAGTTTGAGGCCAAATGCGTCAAAGAAACGTTTTTCAAACCATAATCTATGAGACATTCGTCAACATTCAATTATATTTTCGGTACCGCGCTTCAATACTATCACGGCCACCTCAATATTTCAGCCCTTGATACTGGTAGCTATTTTTGTGACAACACGCTCAGAAAGTTCAGATTCCTCAATCTTATATTTACGATTTCTGTATACCCCATGGTTTGTTCAGTCTGATTAGGTTTATTTGCATGCTCATTAATTCAAGATTATTGCTCTCCAGCAACAACTAGAAGCACTATTATAGTTGCTTGATACCCATGAAGATTGTTTCTTATGCGTGTAGTAAAACTATTCAATTAACGTTTTGCCATGGTCTGTAAGTGCTGTGTACTTAATTGTGGAGGGATGTGAGTGTACAGTAAAGACTGTGTTTCTATTTTACCTGTACCAAAATTTTCGTTATCATTCGATGAAATTTTCAAGTCAGCGGGTTCAGACACGTAGATTTCTCAAAAGTAAAAAGTTAATATTTTTGTGACTATCACGAAAAGCTAAAAACTAACTGACAAAGAATATTGAATGATTACTTCAAATGTCTTTAAGGAAGTGTTGGGAGTTGTTCCAAGAAAATTCTCCATGAATTGAATGAATATTTATTGAAAATTTCTTTTAAACATCAATTGCATTGTTTTTTATTTTTATTTGTTATTGTGTTTGTACATTACAAGTTACCTTTATAGATTTTTAAACAAACACGTTTCGTTAGCTACTTTCCCTCTTAGAATGTAAATAGAAGGATAGGGATACGTTTGGGGTCTAACATGGGCGAGTTCTCGCACGGGTAGGCGGAGGTAGTGGGGGAAAACTTGTACTATGGCACAACAGAAAGAACAAATTTTTGAGAGTAGCTAAAGTAAAATAGCTTGAAACAAATGAAAAACAAACATCAAAACGCGCTAGCCTACGATACTACGTGAATTAATTAAAAAAAAACAACTAAATTGAAAAGTATAGAGAGAATAGCGCAAGTCACTGTACAACTGCCAAAGATCGCAGTCCAAACGCACGATTTAAATGTTGGCGGTATCTGGAAGTATGTACATCAACGCCCAGCTGCAAACTCATATTGTAAATAATACACTGTTTTATATTAAACTCAGTGTCGGTTCGTAAAGATGTTGCAAACATCGTTTGAGCAACATTCCTATGTACCGAAGTGGGCTTCGGTCTACTAAATTGTACTAATGCCTACTAAATTGTTTCTAATGGTAACAAATTGGATTTAATACTCATAGGCGAAAATATTAGTTTGATTATTTTTTGGCTCGTAATTGCTTTTCTTGAGGTACGTAAGAACGGAGAAAATAATCCAATACTTTTTAGTATACAAATAATTTTTCTATTTTCGAACTCCAGCAAGCTGGCACCCTGACTCTCCAAAACCCCCTCTGTTCCTCGTAACTAATCAAGGAAAGTTAAATAATATTGCAAAGAGTAGGTTTGTCCGATCCGGTATTTTCGCACTACTTTACTTGGCTTTCTCAAGATTAAAAACATTTTCTATTATTTTTGTGCGGAACCAAAAATGTAATTGAATGTCAAAGAATATCTCATCTTGTAGATTATGGTATGAGAAACATTTCTTTGAGGCCTTTGGCCTCAAAAGTTTTGTTTTTAAGGCCCGAGAACGCTTTGTTTAGGAGTTATTGGACGAAAACTTTTGCAAATGTCGCGGGTTGCATTTAACTTGAATATTTAGATGCTTTTTTTTAAACAAATCCTTCATATTTTTAATGTCAAAGTGCAATTCGTCACGCCTCCGTAAAATTATCTTTCTTTAGAGAATCACCGCGACGCCCCAGAGAGCCGCGCCGCCCCTGAGAGCTGCGACGCACAGTTTGAAAACCCTTGAGTTAGAATTAATATTTATAAACAATTTATAAATCTAACTATAATTTCCGATAATTTCATTTTATAAATCTAATTTACGTAGTGATGTGCATTTAAATACGGTGGGAAAACCGAGGGTAAGTGCTATGCAGTGCTGGGTTGAACTGTGAAAGGAAATAATTATAGGTATATAAAAAAGAGCTTACGATTTCTTTTAAAATTTAATTTTTCCATCTCTTAGAAACCTTGCTGGGAAATTAAACCATTCTACAGAATCTCTGGTTGGTTTTCCAGAAGTGCAATATCTTCTCGATCAATGTTGTTTAAAGAAATGAAGCCCTCTCGCAAAGTTTGAAGCGTTTCATAAATGATTCCGTATTTCGGCAATGCTATTTGTGAAGAATATGCACAATTTTCTTTTTTATAAATACGTCTAAGTTGTATTTTATTTAAAAGATCTCAAGTATGTTAAATTTTATTTATTCATTTTATAAGTGATTCAGAATTTAAATTAGTGACGAAATTAGGATTCAAATGAAGATCAAGGTAGTAATTTTCCACAAAATTTATCATACATGAGTAATCACAATTCAATTCGTGTTTATTACACGATACTACATTGTATTTATTGGCATATTTGGCCAATTATTTGTGTATAAAATAGAGTTATCTTATCAATTTTGTAATAAATTGCACAAACTATTTACGTTATTTCTACAAGAGAAGGGCGATTGTAATAAATTCAGTCTCGGACCTTGATAAGTAAGAGCGATGGTAAGTATGTTGCAGGGTAATGTGTTTCGGTTTGAATAGCGCCTTCTACTTTCTTTGAACTAAAACACCATTGTAGCTTTTTGACTTAAATTTATTTCTTGCGTTCCAGGGCGGCAGTTTCCTGCCCAAGAGTACCACGTGAACAGGGTTTCGTGTCGAAGGTTTCTTGCAAACCGTACAAAACCGCCATCTTTACGTATCGTACTACTTAATACAGAGAAAATTTTGAATTGAAAGCAGAAGTTCATAGCAAAGTTTCAAAACAATTGGAAATTCTGTTTAGACCTGAGGCAAGTGAAACGCACACTTGCGTAAGAACGTAAACTCGTTACTAATTTAGAAGCGCAAGGCAACGGTACAAAGCAAAGACGCCTTCGCCATAATGTTCTACTCCACTCTCCTTCTCACTGCCTCTCTTTCTCCCTCTCTCTCTCTCGCTCTTTCTCTCTCTCAAACAGCTGCGCCAGTTCACGGCGCACGAGTCTCGCGAAAACTCATTAAGAGCAACACACGGCGCAGGTATGGCATAACTTCTGTGGGAATGGAACGAAAACACTAACCGTTGAAGCACTTAGGTAAACCTACACTGAAACTCAACGTTGCAAACTTTTGTTCCGCTTTTTCAGTTCACCCTGAAAGTTTAATCCGTACCCGGGGTGTAAATACCATGCACGGTCGAAGCAACGGTGCAAGTGGTTCGAAATCCGACCGCAGCACGTACGATTTATAATGTAAGTATCAAAAGTACGCTTAACTAGCAACGGGAACTCAGCTTAAGTTGTCTGTGTTTCGAATAAGTTGTTAAAATGCTTGTATATCGTTTATTTGAAGTACTTTGTACTACCAAAAATTAGTAACAGTAGTAAATAACCAAACATCGACACCGTAGTGCATAATACAAGTTTAGTACATCACTTTTTATAACAAAATATCATTGATTTAAGTCTCAATAAAAGCGATTTTCAGGTAAAAATCTGAGAAGAATAACGCTTTGGAAAGAATCCAACACTCTGTTGCGCTGACAGGTCGTTTCCGTCGTTGCCTCTGATCAATTCTAGGAGGAAGCTCAAGTCGTATCTCAAACAACGGTCTACGAAATACGTACCGTCCTCATTCTATCTTATCTTTCATCCTCTCCTCTCGTCCTCGTTTTATCTTATCTTTCATCCTCAACCCCTGGTGTTGAGTGACATTCTCATTTCTAAAAGAACTCGAGGGAGGAGGCTTACACGTGTGTGCCTTCCCTTTCCAGAGGAGGTCATCATAGTTGTTCCACTTTGCTTACTACTGTGTGACGGATAATCATGAGGGGAACTAAATGAGTGACAAGGTATGGGGGTGAGATAGTGTAGAGCTTAAATATCACGAGAAGTATTGAACAAATCGAGTATCTAGGATAGAAAAAATGGAGAAACATTATTGAAAAGGCTCAATCATTGAGTCAATTAAAATATAGTTCTGAAGAGGAAGAAGTGGAAGAAGACATGTGATAACCCAATATCACGAAATTTTTTTAACAGAGTGCTTCTCGTACAAGGAGGTGAAGAAGAAGAAGATACCACAACCATGTGGTAACCCACTTTCCCGCCGAACGTGCACCCTTCTACGCCATGTACTTGGACGTTTTTCTGAAATCCTGAGAAACTATTGCTTCATATTTTTTATTTAATAAATTACTTGTAGAGACTCACACAGGATCTATGGTCAATCCCTCCTTTTCCTAAGATCAATTGGGTGCGAATTCCATGTACACACATTATTAACGCAGTCTTTCTATATGGCTTGCCATCTTGAATTTAATACTTTTGCAGAGTTAAGGACAAAGAGCAACGACTTTTATATTTTTTTTACTGAACAATTTTTGAGAAAAGTTTGAAAAAGTCGCAGAAATTTCTTGTAATTACCAAAAAATTAAAATATTTGGTTCAAATCCGAGGGCCCGCGGCATCAGCCAGAAATATAGGCAAATATCAGTTGTAATGAAAATTCTGTTTACCTTTTAGGTGGCAGTGTTGTTTACTGAAGAACAGACACACGCACGTACAGATATTTTAAAAAGTACGATTACGATTTTGGGTATCAGTGATACCCAAAATCGTCAAATTCTTGATATATTTTTTCAGGATTACATAACGTTCTGAGCACTACGAGTACAAGAAAGTTAAAATGAGTCTCGTTTTCCTTTTGAGAAAGTCTTATAGATAATGAATGGAGACACTATAAATGAAAGGAAGTTTTTGGAAAGCACTCACCCCAATATTGAGTTTTTACTATTTACTCCACCTCTTTCAAAACTTTATATTACAACTCTTTTCCACTTTTTATAATTCCCATGAGCAACACTGTTGTTACGAGAAGTACTTCACGATACAGCTCTTCGAATTACGTTACAAAAATAAATAACAGTCGAAACTAGAACCAAAAATGTAACAACAGACGTACCTAAAACACGAGGGGTCTCCAGAAAGTAAGTTTTTCTAGGTATTTAACAAAAAGAAAACACAATTTAGTGGATAAATCTTATTGTAGCAGACAAGGCACATGATGCATTATTTTTCCATATCACCAGCAGTATTGAAATCTCTCTCATCCCATGGGATCTATGTATCCCCGTGTCGTAGAAATCTTCCGTCCGGGATAAGTACCAGCGTTTGACACACACCTGCAACTCTGCTTCGCTGTGATATGCAGAATGCTGAGCGGACAGGAAATTGCAAAGGACTATTGAGAACAAGTAGCATGATAACGCAACGGTTCGCAACATATCTTCTGCAGCAGTTCCGCTTAAAGATATTTGACAATCCACCCTAGAGTATGGATATTGTCCCCCGCGATATAGATCTTCACTTACCGCTGAAATTTTCGGGGATCATTATGCCTATCACAGTGACGCAAGGTGGCTGTCAAACACTGGTATCTATCCCACTTTCACGATAAACAGGGACAAAGTTCTACTATTCTTTATTATACAAACAAGTAAGAGGAGTAGTGAACTAAGGCTCTGATATTGATCTATCTGTATTAAGGTAAAGAAAAATCAAGAGAAAATTCTTCGGTATACGACGGTAATAAATACAATGAATGTAACATATAGTTGAATGTAGATGTTATTTTCTTGCCACTAGAGATACGTTTAGTGAAGGTTTCTGGTCATCATCATTTACCTGATTATCAGATTTGCGTATAACTGGAGTAAGCTGCTTTTACGAAAAAATACCAACAACAGGGGCGGGGTCGTGGAAATGAGGTCTAGCTCATACACCTTCCACCTTTTGAACAGAATCCCTATCCTATTCATGTGGAATTGGTGGGGGGGCGACAGAGCGAGCTCTCGGGAGGTTTACTCTGGGTTATTCCGCGCCTCCTTACATTTCATTCTATTACCTCATCATCATTACGCCAATCTTCCTCATTTCATCCCTCGTGGGCCCGTAAATACTTTAGTAGTTGAAGAGATCCCAAACGCAAATAAATTAGTAAAAATGTAAAAAGCCGGAAGTACGAGGAAAAGTCACGAACAGTAGTGAAAGTGACACAGTGTGGAACTGTCAGGAGCAAACGCACGTCCTCGCACACGAGGCAGATAGCATACGTGCGGGTTGAGGTTTCAGAAATTTGTGCCTCTCCCTTCCCCCTCCGTTCCTTCTTCTGTTCTACCACTTGGCTGTGACAACCAGTCCCACTGTTACAGTTGGGATCATCCAGAAATTTAGTCTGTACTCCAAGCGACCATACAGAAAGACAAGGTAAGGTGAACAGTAGCATTTCTTTCCCATATTTTTCTACAGCAAACATGTGATTTGTAAATATAAGACATTTCCATTACCTTTTCAGACAGATGTTTAAATCTGGATTTAAGTGAATAGTGATTCCATTGATCCAAACTGTATAAATCTCTCTTATTTTATTAGTCTTCGAGACTAAATACAAGACGCCATGAAACATTGTTTATGGAGTTTTCTATTTTGTATACAATTAATTTGTAAAACTTTGTCTACAGCCACATCATATGCATATAGTTTCAACGTCCATTCTTGCGGCTCGAAATTTTAAGACATGCCCCAACTTTCTAAGTCATTTTTCAGCGGATTGTGACGATTTGGATGTTTTCTGCGTGACTTACTTAAATTTCAGAACGCTAAATAATGTCCTGCACTTTTTTAAACATCTGAATAATTGTTATGTAATAACACCAAGAGGAAGAAACGTTTCAGTATGCCAAATTTTTTCCACTAGTTTTTAATATGTTTATCTGATAATTATATTGTCTCTGAATGTGCTTTTACATTTTCCTGCACACACCCACACATTAATTGATTTATTTGTCATTCTGTATTTGATCTTTTATGTTAAAGACAGAAAATTGCTTTAAGACAACTGTTTTATATCAATATGTTATCTGTGATACATAATAGCAATAACTATTGCTATTACAAAGAAGAGAGAAAATTGCAATTTTCTGTCTTAAAAAAATCAAATTCAGTCTGAAAAAGTTTAAAAAATCTATAGACAGAAAAGTGAATAATAATTTTAATTGATTTATTTGTTAGTTTCCTCTGTCTCCCCTTTGTTTTCCCTTTTCCTTCCCTCTTCGCGGCATCCGGAAGCACTCCGTCGCTCGGAGTCTCGTCGGCGAGGGCCCCGGCGCGCGGTGTTTGGCTTCCAACAGCAGCAGCTCTGCGCGAAGCGGCGCGGCGCCGCGGCCCCCCGTGGCCCGAGAGCGGCGCCCGGCCGCCGGCTGCCCGGGGGGCGGGGGGGGGGTGGAGCGGACGCGGATGGGGCAGGGGGCGAGAGAGGCGAGAGTGGGGAGAAACCGGCAGTTGTGGAGTGAGTCGGAGTGGGGAGGGGTGGTGCAGCAAGTGCCTGGGGAGAGCGGGCGAGGTTGGAGGAGGTCGAGACGGGGTGAGATGAGGTGAAATGGTTGGGTGAGAGTGACTGAAGCGGGTTGGAGCGAGTTGAAGCAGGTTGGGGCGAGTTACAGACAGTTGGGGTGGATTGGGGAAGGAGGAAGAGCGTTTGAGTGGGTTGGGACGGATTGAAAATGATTAGGGTGAGTTGGAGTGTGTTGAGATTGGTTGGGGAGGGTTGGGGCAGGTGAGACGGGTTGGAGAGGGTTGGAGCAGGTTGAGGCTGAGGGCTGAGTGGGTTCGAGGGGGTTGAGATTGTTTGGGGAGGGTTGGAGCTGGTGAGGTGGGTTTTAGCGGCTTGGGGTGCGTTGGAGTGGGTTGGGGTGGGATGAGGTGGGATGGGGTGGATTGGGGTGGGTTGGAGGGGAGATGAGGTACGTTTGGGCTGGGGTGATTTGGGGAGAGTTGGGGCGGGTTGGGCTGGTTTGGGGAGGTTTGGGGTAAGTTGTGGCAGGTTGGGGCGGATTGGAGAGGATTGTGGAGAATTCTTGCGGGTTGGAGCGTGTTTGAATCGGTGGTGACGAGTTGGGGCGTATAGGGGAGGGTTGCGGAGGTTTGGAGCGGAACGAAGGCGGTGGGTGGATTGGGACGGATGATGTTGACGCGGAGGATAGCGCTAGGCGAGGCACTGCGAGATGGCGAGGAGCCAAGCCGAGCTCTCCACTGGGTAGGGAGGGGTGAGCGATGCAAGAATGGGCGAGGCCGGGCGAGCTTTTCGGGGTGCGGGGCATCGCGTCGACGAGCTCCTGGGCACCAGGGAAATCCAACACAGATTGCCAACATGCGCCGCTTGCATGCAACTCTCCAAACATCAAGAACAGAAATGCGGGAGCGCACAAAATTACGAAATGTAACATTCTGTGAGCCCGTATATTCTGACGCCGATTATTCCTGCACGTTTTCAACAATACAATATCCAACTGATTTGGGATTTCTCAAAACCCATGACAAAAAATATGTAGAGTATAATTTCACCAAAACTCATCTTCATGCACAGTATCATTCGTATCACTCACTCATTCCACTCCACGATTCAATTGACTCACTAGTGTCACACGTCAAATACCAGCTGATTTTAATTAACAGATCGTTGAGACGGTTGAATCATTTGGACCTGTGGGTGATTGAGGCGATGGAAGGTTGAACAGATGCGCGACTGAAGTGGTGGTCAAACGGCTTTGGCCATTAGTCGCGTAAGCATAGTGCATGTTTGTGTAGGGGAAGAGGAGAAGGAGAACAAGAAGAAGCAGTGATCTTTCCCAACTGGATGGCGAGATTACGCCGCCGACCTACACGTCGGCTTAAGGGGTTTTCCTCAACCAGGTATCTCCCACCAGCGGACCAACTCCCCAGTCGGGAAAAGGTCTTAGCTCCCGACTGGTTTCCCGTCATTTGTGTTAGTGTAATGCTTGTAAGTGTAAGTGTGGAGAGTGCGGTTGAGCAACCAATTGAGCAGACCGTTGAGAGGGCGGTTCAGTACACAATTGAGCCGGCACTTGAGCTAACGCTCATACGAGCGAACAAGATAATACAACGGTACACGAGCACGCGAGGGAATCGAGCGCACGGGGGAGTCGAGCGGACGGGGGAGTTAAGCGGGTGGGGGAGCAGAGTGCGAGCAGGCAGGCGGGTGAAGCAGCCTGGACGAGAAGCGCAACGTAAGCCGCCAACGTAAGAAGGCAGTGTTGCTGGCGCTTCTTTCCGGCTTACGTGAGTTCTTGCCTCTCGAAGTCGCTCTCCGGTGCTTTTCGTTACGTTTGCGTCGCTAAAAGCTACGTTTTGTCTCTATAATTCAATCCTTTAAAAAGTATTCAAGTGAGAGTTTAAAGGTGAAGTGCATAAAGGAGATTCATAGGTCAATCTAGAGAATACAATAAAGTGAGATGCTTTGAAACTGCTGGAAGTTAGAAGATGAATCTTCTAAAACATCAGTTTACATTAAATGAAGAGGAGATTCAATGGAAATGCAATAAAATTAGAATTCACATATCGCATATTCATAAATATAGTGAAATTTTATACAAAATTTGTTATATATTGAAATGTTTCGTGGATGCGTTGTAACCCTTTCAGTCATTCCCTGTAAGTACTTTATATTTTTCTGGCCTCTCTGCCAGAAGATGTGCAGAGACATTAATGTACAACTGTTGTAAAAAGAAAATTATTCTATTATAGAATTTGTTTAGTCTCTAAATGACTGAAAATAAAAACTTTTGCGGTTTACTCGTTTCAAATATATTAGTAAGAGTTTTTATTGTTTCTTAAATAAGCCAATTTGCGTACAATTTTACCACGTTTTCTCAATTTACAAGAGACAATGTATTCCTACAGCACTAATAATTGTTTACTAATGTTAATTGTGCGAGATATGTTTCACTTTCTGTGCTGTTAAGTAATACTAATATATTGTAGTAAAACATAACTTTTTCATGCTTTCCAATTATTGTTTAATAGTACTTTCTTCAAAAAATAAATTTACAAAAATGGAAGTTGATATATTTGAGGTCGATACACTCCAACAACGTTTAACGGATCTGCGTGAATGTTGGCTGATCTAAGTGTTTTTTTCATGTAAAAGGTTTTTATGCTGTACACTTTGTTGTAACTCTTCACTACATGGACCGGGAGAGATGGCTTGCTGCATCAACTGACTGATGTCACTGCAGTGCCTCTGTCTAGAAGGTTCTGGTGTTCGAGTCCTGACGGTGGCAGGATTTTTTACACTAGCCAGATAACCAGGTCGAGACGTGTCGCTGTCTGGAGGAGAATTTTATCGGTCAGCTGCTGTGACCAGTAGTTTTCCGTGGTTTCTCCGATCAATACCAGGCGAATGCCGGAGCAGTACCCTACCAAATGGGCCATGGACAAAGTGCGATCTTTCCTTCTCATTGCTCGTCCTATTCTCACCCTTTAGACACACTTGCACTTACAAGCATTACACTAATACACATGCCAGGAGACCGATCGGAATCTTACAGCTAGTCCCCGCTGAATCGATGCCCAGCTGGTGGGAGATACCTGGTTGGGGACCCGCTAGCCTACGCTAGGTCGGCGCCGAATCTCGCCATCTCGCAGGGCAAGATCTCCGCCACCTTCCGAGCCAAATACATGCACTACACTTACGTGACAGATGACCTTAGCAGTCGACTCGCCCTGAATCACTAGTAATCAATAAATCCACTAGATGTCACTGGAGCTCATCGACGTCTAACACTTTTTCAATCAATCGCCATGAAAATGTGTGTATATAAGTATTCGAATACGGACAATGGTTTCAATTATGCATTCTTAGCTACTCATTGATAACCCCAAATAATGAATAATTGAATCATTGATAAAATGATAGTCATTGATTTCTCGCTACCCTTTTTGCATTAACTCGTCAATACGGTTATTTCACAGGGGACGCGAATGTTATTTCAGAGAGATATTTGTTAAAATCTTACCTCGAACAAAAATTAAACCCTTGCCAGAAGAGTGATTGTAAATGTCTCTGTTTGAAGTAATCAATGTCTCCCGACACAGGAAGGTATGGGCTACGCAGGAGGGGGAGATTTAGCACGGTTCATTGTATTTTTCTTAATCGAAGCACCTGATAAAAATACTTTATCAATTTTGAGATATCCTAACATCTGGCAGTCCCTACACGTTGCCGTATGTCCTTGTTTTTCATATGGTCAAGTATATTTTTCTTGCACCCGAGTAGAAACACCGAAAATGCTGTTCTTATATGCACCAAATCGGAAATTGAAATTTTTTTTGGAAACTGGCGTTTCACTGGATGCAAGTATCTGAGAGGACAACGTCTGCCGGATTCTGCTGCTATACTATAAAAGTCATTTCAATGTATAAGATATCAAGATTCCCTTTTATGAACATTCTATGTTTTGCACTTCTTACGTTCCATCTGAAGCAAGTTAATACTCCAAGAGGCCATATCTACAAGTATCGGTCTCTGTTTCCACCATTTCCAATCCACAACAACACCTGCGTGTCTTTCTTAGAGCCAGGTTGCGTGCGCCAGCGTTTTGAGAAGATTCTTGTGGGCAGAACGGAGTCGTGAACTAAAAGCACATCGAGAGAAAGAGAGAGAGAAAGAAAGGGAGAAATCACTGCGTGAAAAGTGCGGATGAAGATCTGCTCTCGAGCAGAGGTGCACAAAAGACGGCGATCCCTCGTGCAGATGGATGCTCCTCCTGTGGAAGAGGCGCCTCGCGTGATAACGTGTCCGGGGGAGGAGAGGGGGAGGCGAAGCGCATGCGCAGCTCACAGCGGCGCGGCGGTTCCAGAAGAAGCTGTGGAGGGTTATTCCTTAGATAGATGCTTTAAAATGTAATTCTGGTTTCAATACAATGGACTCTAGCGACCTCGACAGGGTTATTCGAGAATTGAGATTTTCATTCAACAAGAAAATCCAACAACGTAATAATAATAATAATAATAATAATAATAATAGCAATAATAGCAATAATAATAATAATAATCATAATAATAATAATAATAATAACAACCAACCAGTCTCGTGGGTCAAACGGTTGGGGCAATCATCATCTGTGCCGAGGAGGCTGTAGGTTCGAGTCCTACGGCAATTGACATGGTACAATTATTACTTATCTTGGGACTGAATCATAATTTAATGATAAGGGAGCGGAAACTTATAGTTAATTGTGACGACTTGTATTGCAGACGTTAAGAGTTCAAAAGTGCCATATTAATGTGCAACGTAACTTGCAATTTGTATTCAAAGTAAAATAGAGGAAAATAATGTTAGAAAATATTCGTAGATGGATATTATTTTTACGGATTGGGCTGAAGATAAGTCGCGCGTAGGTGTTTCATACGAAGCACAGGCAGGAAAAGTCGCGCTCGCGAATTGATTTAGTTAAATCTATTGAGATACATGAAATTATCGAAAAATTTAGAACACTCCGGGAACACTTCTTCCCTTGTTAGAATATACCAAGACAGGAGGGACACCAACGAGGACGTCCCACGGGCGACATCAAACTCGAATACATCCGAGAAGACATCTGAGAAGTCATCATAGTAAGCCTAAGAACTTGACTTTAATTACTCCATTAATGAGCTCAATATAATTTTGTAACAATGTCATTATAAATGTTAAACTCTTATTACTGAGAAAAGAAAAGACTGATAATTTATAGTAGTTATCATCAATTCAATAACAGGTTACAACCAACGGAAACCAGATTACAACACAGAACTTTCAGGAATCGCAATTCTGTACAGAATTGCTCGTCCACGTATAAAGAGGTAACGTATTATATATGTCGAAACCCACGAGCACACGTTAAAGTGAAAATACAATAGTCATGGTTAAATATTGGGAAAGCTAAGTAGCATAGCAGGGCACAACAAAATTGAATTAATTGTAACTAATAAAAGCGATATTACAGGGGCAACGATGATAATTAATTATAAAAATAGAAGGTATTTCACAAATAGATTGTCTAGTGTAGCGCATAGAATATTAAACAATTGAGATTAAATCAAGTTTTTCACAAAATAACTTGCCCAACGTGGGGCAACGAAAATAAAAGATTATATTTGGAGTCTTTCACATTGCATTCCTTACATCTCAAAGCCTTTCGTTTCATGAGAGGCTAGTGAATCCGTCTTGGAACAATTAGGGAGAAATGTCGAGGGATCACGCAAGAAGATGGAACATGCGGAAGTTTCTGAATCGTTAGATAGCTGATATTCAAAGACGAATTCAAAAGGCTCTCATTTTTAATATCATTTAAACAAATATTATTCTCAGGAAGAGTACCTGGGAATCTAAGCATGGCAAAAATATCGTTTATCTTTGCAATACTACTAATGATTCTCCAAGTTCTGACAATCTCATGAATCTGACGTTTAATTCTCATCTTTTTGGTGACTACTGGGACTCATGCTTTTTGTAAAATGAAGCTCATTATAAACCCCGAAAGATGTAATTACAACTGCGGAAATCTAGACAGCTTAAAGAATGAATTTTAATTAGTGGCCAGTAGAAGAAAACGTTTGTCTACAGGACATCACATTAAAATGCTAAAACAATATTTCCTTTTTATCTCAAATGGTCGATTATTTCTCCAATAAGTCCTTGGATTGCTATTCGTTAATTCACAATACTCTCGGAATCTTTTGCACTAAATACATTAATTCTTTGATATGAACAGTATACCTGATTGTTCCTATAGAATGGAATTTGTATCTAGTTCATTTTTTTATACTGAAACGTCTATGAAAATGAATTAAAAGGGCAGTGAATATAATTAAATTACGCAATGCAACATATTGACATCAAAATAATGAAAGTTCATTAGTCCCGCAAGTGCAGTGCGTGATTTTCATCGAGAGAAGTGGCGGTGATATTCCCCCGCTGAATGGCAAGATCCGGCGCCGACCTCGGCGCCTTGCGGGATTTTCCCCAACCTGGTTTCTCCCACCAGCGGGGCACCGTCCCGACCGGGACAAGCTCCCGACTGGTCTCCCGACATGTGTGGTAATGTCGTGCAACTCAATATAAGTAAGGGATGAGGTTCAGACAAGGTAGAGGAAGGAAAGATCCGAGAGAAGGTGGCCCGTTTGTTAGGATACTGCTCCAGCGATTGCCTGGTATTGGTCGGAGAAACTACGAAAAACTATGAGTAGCCGGCCGCTAGAATTCTCCTCCGCGCGGCGGCTGAGCTAGACCTAGCTTTGTATTAATGGTATCAAAAATCCTACCACCATCGAGACTCGAATTTTCGAATCTCCCGATCAGAGGCAATACATCAACGTCCATTGATGCCGTGAGCCACCATAAACGGTAAAAGTATTAAAAGTAGTTACTCTTGTGCACAAGTAGATGTGTGACAAAAACAATCTTGGAATTATGTAAAACAAATGAGACTAGAAATTCTTAGGTTTTATTATAGATCTCAAGTAATATTAACAAATAGGTATTACAACAGATTTTAATAACTTATTGCGTTTCTATTTAAAGTATATTTTAAAAAAGTTACTGGATCATAGTTTCAATAAAAAACATTGCAACGTAGTCAAGTAATATTAGAAAATAATGAAATGCCTGACTTCCTCAAACGTCTCCTAATCTTGCATTTTCGTATACATATGTGTAAGTACATCTGTGTAAACAAAAGTTGCAATCATCTTGTGTGTTACAAAAGTTGACATGCAAAATATTTAATTTTACTAGAGCGTTTTTAGATATTAAAGGTAAAAAGCGCGGAAATCCTTTTAATGAATCGTACACTAATGTACAAGGCTGTTTTATTCAAACAAAAAAATATTACACAATCTTTTTTGTATGTTTATCTCTGTTCGAGATACAGCGCGGAGAAAGGGTTACAATGCACAAGGTTTCACAGTAATGATGAAAAACTGCGCATCATGACGCATATTTTATTTTAATAAACAGATTATTTGAAACGTAAACTATAATATTGATTTGCAAATTGAAAATAGATTCATAAGATACATCTTTTACTATCTGAGGATATTCCAGTAAAATTTTAAGTTGTTTGCATCCTCATAGTGTTAATGTCGAAATGAAGGTGTAAACAAGTATTCAGTTAGTAGAATTTTTTCCTCAAATATTTATTTGACTTAAAATATTAAGTAATATTTTTTTTATAATTATTGACAAAATAATATCTGAGAATATATATTCTTCTGTTCAGCGTTCAATAAAACACATAATATTAAACAAGAGATTACATAAAAATTAATATTAATTATTTGACTCGTTGAGGTGTAAATACTGGTATCTGACATTTAGATAAAATCAAAAATATTGATTTAGGAAGCAGAAGCAGAATCTCTGTTAATATTCAGTGTGATTGCAAAACAGTTTGCTATTGATGGCAAACATTTTTGTTGTCATTTATTACGTTGTTTGGCATTGATTCCCTCTCACGTTATGACTTTCGACTCACATTTCATGAAAAGTCACGTATCACATTGTATTTTCCGACGAAACGTGAAATATCAGTTACCATTATTTACACATAAATATCTCCTTTATTAAATTAGTATTGACCTGTTATTAAATTGTAGTTCAAAATGATATTAGGGCTAATTAGAGGAAATTACGTGTCAACATTTTGTTTCGAATTATTAAATCATATGTGTGCGGGAGAACTCTCAAACTGCACGTCGGAGATGAAAGCCGCTCAAAGGAGCTGCCGCGGCCCCAGCCCCGCCCCCTTTCTGTTCCGCTGGCTGGGCGGCGTGCGGCGAAGTTCCTGCGCGCCCTGTGGCGGCGGGCCAGGGGGTGGGGCGGGGAAGCGGCGCGGCGCGGAGTTAAGCGTCTGGGGGCGGAGGCAGAGAAGCCGGGATTGCGCTCACCGGAGCCGCAAGCAACAGCAGGTGGCGAGAAGAGAAAGGGAGGGGTGGGAAGGGGTTGGGAGGGGAGAGCAGAGGGTAGGAGAAGGGAGGCGAGGGCGTCGACGAGGGCATCTGGGCGCCGCGCCCCGCGGGAGAGGGCAAGGACCAGCACGGCGCAACGACAAGGGTAGGGGTGGAGTCGCGGGAGAGAGAGATAGAGAGCGGAGGTGGAGTCACGGGCGCAAGCGTGGCCGCGGAAAGGGCGAGGATAAGGATGAGGGCGATGGCGATGGCGATGGCAAGGGCGAGGGCGAGGGCGAAGGCAATGGCGAGGGCGAGGGCGAGGGTGAGGGCGAGGGCGAGGGTGAGGATGAGTGTTGGGGTAAATGCGTGTGTGTGTGCGAGTGAGTGAGTGAGAGAGAGGGAGAGAGCAGAAATGGAGTCACGGGCGCGGGCATGGGTGTGGACGAGAACGTGAACGGAAACGCGAGCACAGATGCAAGCGTGGCCGCGGAAAAAGGCGAGAACGAGGACGAGGACCAGGAGGTGGAGCCACAGGCGATGGCGAGGCACAGACGAGAGCGTGAATGGGAATGCCGCGTGGGTGCAAGCATGGGGAAAGGCGAGAGCGAGGCTGAGGACGGGTGAGGGCGGCAAACGCTAGGAAGTAGTCGAGGGAAAACGCAAGGACAAGGACGCTCATGAAGAGCGTCTTGGGAGCGATGACCGGGCAAGGGCGCTGGCGATAGCGGGAGTGAGGGCGGGAACGAGTTCCTCCTGGCAACGAGGAGAGAAAGAGCAAGGAGAAAGAAGCCAAGAGACAGGGCGGTAACTTTAGCATGTGAAGAGTAGGGTAAGTGCGATGGTCAATACGCCGACAAGGCTAGTCAAGGCGAGAGTGCAAAAAGTAAGCAAGTGTACGAATGAAAAAAAGATGCGAAGGCGAGTACAGGGGAAGTGAGAGAGCGAGGACGAGGCTGCAGGTGAGGTGAAGGAGAAGGAAAGGTAAAGCTGAGAGCGAAGTCGAGGGTGAAGGCGAGGGCAAGGGCGAGAATAGAACAAAAGGGAAGACAAGGCAAAGGCGAAGGCATGGCAAAGGAGAGCGAAGGACAACAAAGGACGGGGAAGAAAAAGGCAAGACGAAGGCAGGGCAAACACAGGGGGCAGCAGAATAAAAGTTAATGAAGGGAAAAGGCGAAGGAAGAGAGAAAGTGAAGACGGGCAAAAGTGAATGCAGGGCGAAGATATGGTGAAGACAAGGTGAAGGCAGTGTGAAGGCGAAGGCATGGTAAAGGAGGGTAAAGGAGATGGCAAAAACAAAGGCAGGGCCAAGGTGCAGGAGGACAAAACTGAAGACAGGGAAAAGGCGAAGCTAGACAGAAGGTGAAGTCGGGCAAAAGTGAATGCAGGGCGAAGGCAGGGCGAAGGCAGGGCGAAGGCAGGGCGAAGGCAGGGCGAAGGCAGGGCGAAGGCAGGGCGAAGGCAGGGCGAAGGCAGGGCGAAGGCAGGGCGAAGGCAGGGCGAAGGCAGGGCGAAGGCAGGGCGAAGGCAGGGCGAAGGCAGGGCGAAGGCAGGGCGAAGGCAGGGCGAAGGCAGGGCGAAGGCAGGGCGAAGGCAGGGCGAAGGCAGGGCGAAGGCAGGGCGAAGGCAGGGCGAAGGCAGGGCGAAGGCAGGGCGAAGGCAGGGCGAAGGCAGGGCGAAGGTAGGGCGAAGGCAGGGCGAAGGCAGGGCGAAGGCAGGGCGAAGGCAGGGCGAAGGCAGGGCGAAGGCAGGACGAAGACAGGAGGAAGATACTATGACAGGAGGAAGAACACGGTGACGATAACAGCAGGGCGAAGGAGAAGGGCAAGGCGAATGAGAAACGAAGGCCTGATGAAGGGGCTGGAGAGAAAGAGCGCGGGCGTGCAGACTGTGAGGGGAGGGCAAAGAGAGGCACCTGGGCCAGGCTGCTCGGGGCGCCGGCGCTCCGGTTTCCGGGCTCCGGGCTCCAAGCGCTGCGCTGCTGGTGCGCGCTGGCTCGGGCGCCTTCTCGCTCGCCGCCTACCGCCGCGCCGCGCCGCGCGTCAGTCAATACTCGCGCTTCCGGCTCGCGACCATCTAATCCTCCCCCCCCCTTCATTCGCACAACGCTCTGCTCTCATTCGCCACACCTAACAGAATAACGCGATAATTACTGGCACGAAAATAATAATGATAATAGTAATTTCACCATTATGGTAACGTTTAGGAGCCGGATTTTGATGAACTAAAACATTATCAAAGTGATCAATGAAATTCTCTTAAAATGTTTTAAAAATACCCTACAAGCAAAGAAAAATGACATTAAAAATTGATGTAAAAATGGGCCATTTTCTTTTGTCATAATATTCAATTATTGTTGGAACTAAAAGGTTTTGTTCGAAAGTGAAAAGAAAAAATGAAATCCGCCTCCTAGTAATTACGATAACAATTATCATAATGATCACTATTCTGTAACACCGAATAAATTCGATATGCAATATTCAGGTATGTAATTTTGTGCTTAAAAACGTGTTCTGCTTAGAAGATGATCAAATTTCTCTTATGGCATTTTGCTGATTAACGGTTCGTTACCTAACAAAAGTTTTTCTATTTATTCGGTTAATCCGTAATATTCATAAGTTTCCCTTGTGGTGAGAGACATTTTTAAGCACGCAGATTGCTAGTTAAAAAATCTATTTTGAATAAGGTATGCAAACATTTTCTACAGGCTTCTGTGACTGAAGAGAAAATGGAAGAAGAAGTAATTATTAGTAATATTAAGAGGAACCCGCTGACATATTTATATCCAAATGACTAACTCTAAATTATTTGAAGTA
The DNA here is from genome assembly GCA_031308135.1 of Acheta domesticus. Classification (NCBI taxonomy): domain Eukaryota; kingdom Metazoa; phylum Arthropoda; class Insecta; order Orthoptera; family Gryllidae; genus Acheta; species Acheta domesticus. The sequence continues at coordinate 60,068,355 of JAHLJT010009419.1, read as the reverse complement.
CAATTTTATGATACTTGTTTACAATGTAATAGATGTATATTTAATATTGCAATTTATTTTCACTGATATAATTACTATTGCGCGTTAATCATGTTGTAAATTTTGTTTAGAGTAAATATATTGTAAATACATTTATCATAACAAAAGTATTCTGAAATAAATTGACATTTTTATGTCCATACCAGCGGAGTATTAAAAGAAAGGTAACGAGTGTAATGAATGTTAATGTATTTGAAGAATATTTTGGGCAGAATTTGGAAATTCGCAAGAGACATGACAATTAATATAACATATGTGTATCATGCAACTAATACAAATTGATTTTATGCCTATGGAAGAGAGCTGTGTCATGAATTCACTAGCGATGTAAGGAATATGTGAAAAATGCATCAATTCTAAAGAACTACTTCGTCAGCAAACTGAAAATCTTCGCGTTTTTTGAAGGACAGTCGATATGTGGAATGTAACGCTTTTCGTCACTAATACAGAGTTTAAAAAACTGCTTGTGTTTATTTAACATTTGTGCACAGCAATAAAATTAATTCACCTAACATCCCACCTGTAGAGTCTCATCCTAATACAGGTAATATTTTAAACGATTTTCTAATTCTAATAAGAATAAGAAGCTCGAAAGATTTATTAAAGAGAAATGACTTTTAAAAAAATTGAAATTTGTTGTAAGTTAGATGGCACTATTGTACACACGCGTTAACACCCAGCTCCAATAGAAGACGAGTAGTGGAGTGAAAGTGACAGTGGGTGGGAGGGAGATCTGCCAGAATAATCTTTTCCTCTCCTAGCTCAATGCAATCTCTTGTTCAAGCCACCTCTAAGAGTAAATTACAGCTTACAAATAGTTTCTCTCAGAGCTCTCTCACTAGCGCTTGCCATGAGCAGTTCATATACGAGTTCTTCCGTTTCTCTGAAGATGATGTATTCTAATACATAGTGAAACATAGAATCTAGTGCACAGTTAATGTATCACTTACATCTCTCTTACAAGGTAACTCCACATCTATAATGTAATTTTGATAATTGTACGAATAACTATGATTTCCATACTTCCATGTGAATTATAATTATGTATATAAATATCTTTCAAGGAAAAACTTCATTTATTGTGAAGTTACTTTTTTGACAAATACTAAAGTTATAATAGAACGTAATGGTCACGAAATGATGAATGAAAATAAACCAGAAGCCCAAAACTACACAGTTCCCTTAATTACACGACAGCATCCGCAGCAGCTCTTGTCACATCGGAAACGTCTGTCTTTAAAGGTTTCGCTTCAGTCCATCACTCCTTAGATGTTCACTTCATTAACTTCCCTAAGATCGCGCCACTTTCCGAACTTCTGACTCAAAAGAATACCATTTCGTCAACAGAACCAATATGAAAGATTTACCTAAATTAAGGTCAAATGCACAATTTGCTCCACTTTCCGTTAACAAAGAACAAGTAACATGGAAACCTCACTGCCTTAAATTTCTTAGTTATCATGCTTTCAAGGAAACATTTTTAATGCCCCTCTCAAATTGTTCTGCATTTTAAGTATGTTGTAAAGAATGACGGAGTAAGTGTCATTTTTTTCTTTTCTGAAGACAAATGTTTTAAATTGTTGAATTCATCCATCAAAAGTCGGGGCGGAAAGAAATTTTACTCCTTGCAACTGAATATAAAAACTGTGGCGCTATTTGATACTTAGTACTTGTGTGGTCCAGTATTACAACTCCATATGACATAACTTTGCATACGAACACAATTGCATATGCAATATGAGCAAGTGCATTGTCTCTGATACTACGTAAATACACAGTGTAATTCAATGTTTCTCAGTTTGTTATAATCCTCATGTAATGATAAAAGTCGTGTTAGTGTGTAGCATTGTTTGAGATACTAATTGCAAAATGTAATTTAAAGGCACGGCTGCCTGTATTTCATATGTAACTTTATTATAAAAGAATACCAATTAGACTAGTACAAAAGACTTCGGCTCAACTGTGACAGGCAAATAATTGAATATTCTGTAAAAGAGTTCTGAAAATAATGCTTAACTCATCGAATGTTTCGCATTATTTCCCTCAAAATAAAAATGTTGAAAAAAAAGTTGTAAACTTATTCCAATGCCTACAATATGCTCCTAGTCAGCCATAATAATAAATGCCGCTTGGCTATTGAAAAGTACCAAAGCTATTAAAAATAAGACCATAATAATAAGGTGCTTTAATTTACAAACCTAATAGTCATCAAACCTAATAAATTGTCATTAAAATAAAAAATATCAATTCTAATATTTGGGTGTAATACCTACATTCCTAACAGCTATTCACTTAAAGTTCTTAAACGCAGAGTTATTGTTAGGCTCTTGCCAAAACCATATGTGGTACTAGGTGACTTCAATTGCCATAATCTCATATGGGAAGCAAAGAAAATTGAACCCAGAAGTTATTATTGAAACATTTGTGAACGAGTATGATTCTAAAATACTTAAAAATGGCCATCCCACAGCCCGCATTTCAATATACATTTGGTAACAGTCTTGTTTGTACAGTCCATAATTTGCTCGAAAATCGTTCATTTTAAGTGGAAAATTAATACCGATGAAAAATATATTACAAGATAATTGAATAATTCCAGTTAAATAAAACGTCACTTTGTACACCAAAACGAAATGGCCTTGAATTTGAAGTTCACTAGCACATTTAATTGCTTGGAAACCTTCCTAGCACTTAGTTCCCGAGCGATTAAATGTTCTGGTGAATTTCAAATTCAAGGCCAGGTGTGTAAAGTTACATTTTACTTAACTGGAATTATTCAATTGTCTTGTAATATCTTTTCATTAGTACTAATTTTCCACTTAAAATCAATGTTTTTCGAGCAAATTTTGGAGTATACAAACAAGACTGTTACCACCTGTAAGTAACGGAAGCTTCTACAAAATTGGTCTAATGATACGTTCTAATTCTTCTGCACACAAATATGAATGAATGGTTTATGTCAATGTCTATGACAGTATAGTTTCCCAACATTGACAAATCTATGTGTAACACTAGGTGAAATGATAAACTAACAATATTCACCAAGATGGAATTTCAAAAAGACTGACTAGGAACAGTATCAACGAATAATTACTGAGTAACGCAAGTATTAAGAGGATTAAAAGAGCAACGATTATATTGTTAACAGCTTCCCAATACTGCTAACACCAAACACGTCGTTTTAATTATATATAACGTCAAAAAATGTACTCAGCTGGAATAAAGAATGTAAGGAAGTCCACAAGAAATCAAAACGTGCTTCGAATAGATTCAAAAAACCACAAATGGAAGAAAATAAAACTCAATTTAAGAAGACGAGAGTACGCTACTTAAAAACTATGGAAGAGAGTCGGGAGAAGTTGTGGATGATTTACTTATCTCCTCTAACCTCTATAACGGATATCAATGGATCATGAAAAGTAACTGCAGAAGAAATAATATTATATTCATTAAAAAAGTGAGCAGCGCCTATACATAGGATTCACATGAAATAACCAATACCTTAGTGCATACATTCACAGCAAACATATCTTAATACTATTCTAAATAATTCAAGACAAAACAAAATCGAAAAGAGAGAATAGTTTATGATAACAATTGCATCTGAAGAACTTCTCCTAAATGGTCCCATCTCTACAAAGTATCTACAGCAAAAATTGATATCTTTGAAAAATCTCTGGGTCAGATAACATGCCTAACATTCTTCTTAAAAATCTTCCATCTGAAGGAACTAACACATTACGTCAGATATATAGCCCATTTGGACCAAACACGTCTATCCAAAACAATGGAGAATAGCTATCGTAATGACAGGACCGAAACCTTGAAAAGACAACACGAAGTCTTTCAGTAACTACAGAATGAAACTCCCTAACATGCAACATGTATAAAATCAAATCCGAGAGAAGGTAATAAACCTGTGTCTAATGTGATACTTGAACATTAAAATAATCGGGAACGCACGATTCGGGTTTCACAGCGGGTTTTCTGCTATATCCCATCTGATTAGTGTGGACAACCAGAGGCATTTGATTTTATTTATTTTCATCAATAAACGGTATAAACTATATGTCAAGTATGGGAGAGATCTTCGTGGTTTCAGCCGAGATCTTGTGGTAATTCATATAGATTCATAACAGATATATGATGGAGGTAATCAGACTACAACGAATAAGAAAATAGTGTATGTAACACATTTTACACTAATACACATAACCATGGTGAAAGTTCCCTGAAACTTGTTTGGTTATGTTTATTAGTCTATAATGTGTTAACTACACTATTTTCTTATTCGTTGTAATCTGATTACCTCCATCATACGTCTATAGTACGGGAGAAAAGTATTAATCTGCGCACGTCTTGAGTAGCAAACGCCTTCCTCTATATATAGTTGAATGAAGAATAAAAGTACCGACAAAGCGAGTTTAGCAACATTTGAAGACAAATTTTCGTTCCCGAGTTATAGAAATCTTTCTTGCATTGGTAAAAAAACTACAGATTTTATTTTAAATTACAGATATTACTTATGTATTGATTACAAAATAACAACCTACACCCTAGGTTATACTATCAATATAACTTTATAAAAGAGAGCTTTACGGCAACAACAACTGTTAGCAGTAAGTGTAGGTATAGAAAAATCATATGATGTGGTTTGGGTACATTATATCTCGGTGTGTTATACCTATTGTAGGATGGTTCATGTCATAATTTGGAAAACAGTTTGATTTAAACCAGGGGAAACAACCAAGTTTTCACCCCACGTGAAGCAGTCCTTAGTCTTAGTCCTTAGTCCTTAATGGGATCTATATAGGCTAGAATAAATAAATATCTCGATGAAATTTGAAAGACAGGAATCGGGAAAACATGTTTGAATTTATTAAGAACTTTCTTCAGAATCGCAGCATCAGAACAAGAGTCATCGGTAAATTGTCAGAAGAAACAGGAACTGGATACGACGTCCCTCAGGTTCAGCCTCACACTATCTCTCCCAGCTATAAATTAAGCTGATAAAATATATAAACCTTCAACAGACGTTTTACGATCATATAATCATCCTATGTAAATGGTGAACATTATTTCCATCAAAGACGTGATTCCAAATGTTCTAAACAACATACATGACTGTCAAGACTGACATGCAAGAAACTGGCTTCACGTTCTCCGTCCAAAAAATGGAATGAGTCATCTTTTTAAAACATCAAAACATAAAATGCCTAACATCAAAAACACATTAACTATGTAACAAACGAACGCAAGAAAGGAATGAACAGATTGCTCTGAAAAACTAGAGAACGGTTGTGCTTCCGCGAACCTACAGAGATTTTCGCACAAAATTTGATAACTGAAGCATATTGTACAACACTATATTCATCGACGTACGTGAATAGCCCCTACTTGTGCAGACGTCCTCCATTTCATCGACTTGCTTCAGATTCTCCACTTGATTGAGTTGATACACACATTTCGCTTGATCTTGAATTTATTTAGATCCTCCAATGATCTCGACTTTCTTGAGATCCATTTATTCTCGATTGTCTTGAAATACTCCGCTTGATCTTGACTTCGAAATATGGTATTTTGATCCTCCATTTTATCGACTTGGTCGAGAACCTCGTGTTGATGATCTTCTATTTGACCTGCGATCATTTCCCCTAATGTGTACGCACATCCTTTGCTTAATCGACTTGCTTGAGATCCCTCTTTTGATCGACTTTCTTAATATCCTCCATTTTATCAATTTTACCTCAACTGAGTGGTAGTTATTGCGGGGAGGTTAATAGATCCAATACGCAGACCGAAAGGGGGTGGAAGAATACCGAAAAGAATCTCCAACATAATACAAACAAAAGTAAACTAACTACTTGTAGGACAATAAAGCATGAACCATTTTTCAGCACCACTAGTTACAATTATTTTCAATTTTGTTCACAAAAATTATTTTATTTTTGTAATATAATTAAGAAGTATCTTTGCAAATGTTATATCAATTAGACTTTTTTGAGATGAGTCTCAAGGAAATGTTTGGAATAAAACGTTTGTCAGAACAAAAAAATTCCGAGTGTCAGCTCCATTTTTGACTCACTTGCTTTATCATGAACAAAGAACCAACACTTGCAGGTGTGCTTGGATTTACCAAGTCAAGTGTTCCACTGTAGGAGTTGGCAAATTGCCCTAATGGGAATTATTCACAGCATTGTTCTACTCAGAAAGCTTTTTGCGCAAAGGAAGGAGGGATATACGATAAGAAGTCTGCAACTGATTGATATGAATTGTTTTTAAGCGGCTTGCACTTAAATTACCAATTACAGCCACAAAAAGTATTTTTAAGCCGAGATCAATTCATACACTGCAACAAGAAAATTATTTAGAAAAATACTGTGACAATTCTTGCTATTATCAATCTAACTTTAAATCATATCTACTATCAGTGTTGGGGAAGAATTGAGTAAAAGTAGTTCAATGACTTGCAACGATTACTTTGTTAGTAACTTTATCATGTAATTGTTACTTTTTTCAGAATACACTTTTTACTCGTAATTTACTCTTTGATATAAAATAGTAATCGTTACTCTGTAGTAATCATCGCATGCAATCATAAATATATCTTTTTAAATATGCCTAGGTAGTTCTTTTCGCTCGCAAACTACCTCGCTCGTAGTAAAAAATCGGTGGGTAACTTCATTTAATTCCCAAACTAAACGAATGGAGAAGCTCCCATTTATGGTATAGGAAAATTTCCGTGGCTCCATCAGAGCGCGCCGAGTGAAAATTAGTTTGAAACAGTTCGTTCATGAACGACAGCACTACCTCTATTTGTAAATGTATTTGTAACTTTAGTAATTACATGCTAAACATGTAATTAGTAATATTGTAATCGAGTACAATATTGGGCAAATAACTGTAATTGAGTCCAATTTCTGCTTTACATACTTTTTCCATCACTGCTTATGATTAAGTACTTACTGTAACTCCACTCCCGGCTCCCGGCTTCAAGAAGTTTCAGGCCCGTTCCAACCTATAGAACGAAAGACATTTTGGATTCAATGAAAATTCTCTACTTCTTTTGTACAGGACTAGCATATTACCCGGCGTTGCCTGGGCTTTCTTTACATCCAATTCTTACGAAAGAGGGAAATATCCATTTTATGTAAACCACAGTGTTTAAGATTATTATTTTTAAAGTAGTTGGTTCAAACTTTAATAATATTTTACAATTTTATTTCATTTTATTTTACGGAACATTGATATTAAATTAAAAATTCCAAACTATTAGGTACCAGTTCTGCCATACTGTTACTAGCCCCTAGCTGAATATATTAGGAACGCATCTGTTCTTCGCGACACGCGAACAATAACGATCGTGGTGCATCTACCAGCACATTATTTAAATTATTTATTTTTCGCATTTGTCGTGTATTAATATTTACCAAACTTTGAAAAAACACTAAAACAATCCTGAAGTAAAACCTGTAAAAATTTCGTATCTATTCATACTCTAATGTTTGTGGTATCAATATCTATTACATGTTATTGAATTCACTTTTATTAATATACATTATTCAATGTTCCCTTCGGACCTCTGAAAATCAGGTAAATAACGATAAGATAATTTATGTTTTCTACATCACGATCTGATAATTTGTCAGTGTTTATTCTCTTCTTGGCAATCGTAAGCTAATCCCCTCCAGCGAAGTATAAGCATGGCCACGGGCTCTTCAGTTCGCCGGTAGGGATTCCCCCCCTATCTTCAGGGGATGATGATTTGGGCTATCTGCGCCGCGTAGCCATGATGTCCCTCATGGGGACACATATTAACCTTTACACTAGACACTGACAAACGTGCGGACTCCTCGGTCTGTGGTCAGCAGTCTCACAAGGCCATCCGCGACTACACATATACCTGAAAGACAAGGGACTCATATGCTCCCGGCTGTACTCGAACCAGCGCCCCTTCCAACCGAGGCGCTGAGTCGGCACTCGTACTTGCCCCCTCGGCCATCCAGGTCAGTTCGATGGTACGGATAAATCGCTCTAAAGCAATGACCCAACGGCGAAAGTGACGCTTCGCTTCATGTCCCCGCGACTCGCACTGTTTTAAGGTTCCGTTTGTCTGATCGTGCGCTTGGCGTCTTGATTGGCTACCTCATGCATACATCATCGTGCGCCAACTGGATTTTAGCACGCTAATACTCAAATCGTTAGGCAGCGATTCATAAGACTTCGAATCTAATGCTAGTATAATATTTCTTTAAAATATTTCAAAACGACGGGTTTTTCAAATTTCTTTTAGCAAATATTTAATTATATAACAGAAGCCCTATCAATAAAATCAGCCAATGAATTGAAGAATAGTGGCTCTCAGATCAGCCATGAACGTTTCGTAAAAATTGTGAATTGATGTATCAGCCATTTCGGATCTGATGGATACTCTGGTTTCGTATGGGCAATATTCGGGAAGAAGTACAGAGATTGGAAGGACATCAAGAAACAGCTGTGAAAGGATATAAACGGAGAAATCGACCTGATGTGGGGTCAATGTGAGTATAAAAGTTTTGCAGAAAGACCAATGAAAAGTTGTGAGCTTCTCTTGAAAGAAGCTCCCGGACACACAAGTTTCACCTCTGTTATTGGAAACAAGGAGTTCTAAAGGTCAAGACTACTTAATTCCCCAAGAAAATTGTTATTCTACAGGTATTTTGAAAAACTGTTTGAGTTCTAACTTAAAACCTACCTAAAATAAAAGCTAAGAAAATAAATGAAAAAATCTCTGAATATATTAAATATTACAGTCACCCAATGAAGACACGGTAACAAAAAGACTGAGAACAAAACGACCTTCAAAATAAAGAAATACACAATATGAATGATCAAATAAGGATACATTAAAAATGCAATAGCCAAAATAAGTGTATGTGAAGTAGTTTTTAATATTAATCGCTTCGAAAACGGTGATTTAAATTTCAAGGAAAAGTTTATTTCATTATATTGAAGTTTGGAAAGTATAGTACAGATTAAATGTAACCAATATTTTCACCAATTATAAAAATACCTGATTGTCGTACTATTTGAACTGAACTCAAAACGGTTCTAAACTTCCAAAATTTCATCATGCAAACTGGAAGGACTGACAATCAAGACACTGCAAACGAAGGCAGTGTTTCTTTACATCAACTTTCCTGTTTACAAAACAGTCTAAAGCATGTATATTTTACCTACTGTACACAAAATATATGAGTATATATGTTTTTCAAAATTGTTAATGCAATAAACGCTCTGTAAACAGTATTTGTAGCAACAACTATCGGCAAGCCAAATATGATTGATGTGTTTGATGCAGAAAGTATGTATTGTTACACATAAAATTAATACATAATTTTAGATTGTTAACGATTCTACCATATTGGACTTTTTAAGGGGTAGGTCTCGTATCTGTATCTTAAATATATCTAATATATCTTCTCATACATATTTCGGCAGTGACTTACGCTACACGTGGAGTTCATATGGTTGTTTATACGCAATTTTTAATGAGAAGTTTGCAATGTTGATTTGTCAGAATTATCTTCAATTGTAGATGGAGTAAGATTTAACGGAAACTGTCATTAAATTCGTTTGATGAGTATCGTTAAACCCTTAGCACGAATTTTACAGTGAAACTTCCTTGCTATGCTATATAATATTGCTACTAATTCAGACTTGAAAAGCATGCCACGTACATGAAAAATAAGTACCTTAAATTCCTTCATTTGTCTGAAGAGTCTTTAATATTTCCAAATTTAATGATCCTATCTCGTTTTCTTGCTCTCATATTTCTCTCATTCTTGTTTCCCCATAACCTAACATGTAATCAATATTTACCTTCTGAGTTTTATTTTTATTCACTTGGTACCCTTTCCGTTGCGTACTATTTCCTCATTCATATTCCTCTCGTTCATTATTGCTAATCTTCACGCACCTTCAACGAAAATTCTTTTTATTTCTCAATTTTCTACTTTGATATTTTATTTTCCTCTTTTCTGCGCTTCTTGTGATCTAGAAACTTTGTTTCTTTCTCCGCGAGTAAGAAATGGTCTCCTGAGTGCTCAGAAATTTCAGTAAAAGCAATTGGGCACTGTCTTCTGGTCCCACATCTTTTCTTTACTGTTTTGTTTTAGTCAGACCCAAAATTGAATTCTAACTATGCTCCGGAAGCGCTGCCTTATCTTTCTCAGTTTTAAATATAATTTCATTTTAAATAATACTCGTATGCAATTTTTATCAGCATTAATAACATTTCCTAAAGTGACAGAATTGGAAAGCAATAACATTCCTTACAGATACTCAGAAATTAAATTCTAAAAAATTCTAAATACGTTCATTTAACAACAGAATATACATGAAATATTGAGAGATCCGAGTTTAAGCTGGAACATTACTTCATAAATATTCATAACAGCTTTTTCGCGGATTATACATAATATTGTGCGAAGTTTTGTTACCTTTCACTCTATGTTGATGAATGGGGGTGACAGTGACATAGTGATGGTGAGTGATGGTGAGAAATGAATAATAACAACAATGGCTCGGGTGAGATACAAGGTGGTATGTGAAACTGCAACCATAATTATGACTCATGTTTCAAGAAAACAGAACTTTTAATCAGAAAATAAGGTTTTATTTCCAAACTGATCATCTGATTTCTCCTGATCCCTTCCAAACGAATGTCACGGATAACGAACTTTGTAACAAACTTTCATTTGTATTTTAAAGTTACCGTTGTGTTTATTGCCTTCATTAGCTCGCGCCCCGCGTCAGCAATGAGAGTTCAGAATGCCATTTGAAACGAGCGAGCAGCGAGCAGATTAACACCGCCTACATAAGTAGGCTTTGCACAGTCAAACGCTTCATTTCAACGGAGCTGTCTTTTCGACAACTGTTGTAGAGCGTTAGCATGATACGAGAGGCGACAATACAATTAGGAAACTCTCGATTGATTGATTCCGGGAGCGTCAACTGGTAAGGCCATTAGTCCCGTAAGTGTAGCGCTTGCTTTTTCCTCGGGAGGTGGCGGTGATCTTCTCCTGCTACATGGTGCGATCCGACGCCGATATACCTGCCGGCTAGCTGGCTTTTCCCCAACCAGGTATCTAACTCCAGCGGGGTTCCGGCCCAGTCGAGACAAGCTCTTAGCTCATTCTTGGTCTCCCGGCATGTGTGATAGTGTAATGCATGTTAGTGTGTGTGTGTGTGTGTGTAAGGGGAGAGGAGAGGACAAGGAAGAGGTAGGAAAGATCGCGCGCGGTCCGTGGTCCGTCTGTTAGGCTACTGCTCCGGCATTCGCTTGATATTGATCGGAGAAACCACAGAAAACTACCGTTCAGAGCAGCCAGCCGCTAGATTTCTCCTTCAGACGGCGTCTGAATTCGACCTAGCTGACACGCTAGCGTCGTAAATCCTGCTACCGTCGGGACTCGAACCTGGGACCTCTCGGTTAGAGGATCTGCAATGATATCAGCTGATGCCCTGAGCCATCTTTCTCGGTACGTTTTCGAGGAAATACGGGAAATTATAACATGTGTAAGACCATGAAGTGCTAAAGAATTCAAATAAAAGCACTTACTTTTTCATCATTAAAATTATTGTCACCAGAAAATAAATAGCTTTGACAGATTACCATCGTAATTGACTTATTTTGCCTCCTAGTGCCTCCTTTAGTTACAATATGCTTATCTTAATTATTTACATCTCTTATTAAAATACCTTTTTAAATAATGTTTTGATGTCACTGAAGGTATCAAAGTATATAATATGGTGCCAGATGAGAAGACCAATATTTCCCGAAGAAGGGTTGAAAATTTAAAATTTAAAAATTAACTTTTAAACTAATGATGCGAAAACAGCAGGTACTTTCTCGACCATACTTTTACAAAAAATGACACGAAAAGTACTCAAATTTTCGAAAAATTGTAAATGATCTTATTTCAAAATATGTCTTTAAGGAACAGATTTCTGTATGGATAAAATTCTCTATCTTTATATTTGAAGTTGTAGAAAGACGCCGAAAAAAGTTTACGTTTTTGCAATTTTTGAAAAATTCAGAGTATTCAACGAAAATGAGACCTCCACCATTCTCTTAAACGTCCTTTACACTATCCAACAACAAAATTTAATCAAATACGATGGAGCAATTTTTTTTTTTAAATTTTGAAAAGTACTCCCAAATTTTGTAAAGTACTCCCAAAATGAAAATATCTATTTCTGATTCAAGGGCCTGCGGTATCAGTCAAATCGATAGGGAAAATCAATTTTGGAGAAAATCGGGTGAACGGGTTAGCAGCTAACCTGTTCACCGTTTGTCAAAGACGGACGGAGAGAGAGACCTTTGGTCGTCATTTTCTGCTTAAAAATTCACCGTTTTTACGCGCAGCATTATATAGCTTTCTCTCCACGCCGTAGCGAGAAAGTAAAAAGGAGGCGCTTGGTTAGGAGTTAATTCCTCAAGGGTAGTACCTTGCAGGTCACCACAGCGGATTTCAACAATAATGTTTTAGCAGGGGTTCGTTAGATATATTACCTCTTAGATCCATTAAAAAGTGATATTACTAAATTATTTACTTGGTTTTATTCTTCTCTCAAGTATTCCATTGGAAAAAAAGATATTAAGTAAAATTTTAAAATAGAGAGTGTTTACAACGTCATCTTTCGGACTTCCTACAAGACGAATAGTACGAACACAGGATAATATGAATTAATTATCAATTAAAATAATCAACTTACATTGTTAACCCAATTGCTAAAAAATATAAAATGGTAACAAACTTAATATCAGCTCCTTAACAGTGCCATTCACTGCACCCCACAGAAAACACTCGAACATAGACCAGACCAGTAGGCCAAAAAATGTTCTTTCCAACCCAACAGTACCTCGGATTCTTACTTGTGAAATGTTTACTTGTTGATTGTTAACTTGTCAAAATTGTTATTTGTTAATTCTTACTTGTTAAGAATTACTTGTTAAATTGTGATGAAAATTTAAACTAGAACATTCATGAGACAAGTCCATTCTGTCCTTCTGAAAGTACAATTTAATGCCGATGTGAGGGAGACGGAAACATGCATAACAAAGGAGGCTACCCTCGCACTGTCGGTATAACTACACGGAATAATTTGTTACTACACATGTTACATGTCATTTTGCAAGTCAAATCGCTTGTCATATCCGCTTTATCGTCGAAACGCTTATTTGATGACCAAAAAATAGTCTCTGGAAGAATCGGCAGCTAGTTTGGGAGGAACACAAATTCAAGCTGCGACCAAACCGTCACAAAGGGGAAGTATATTTTCTTCAACTAGTATATTTCAGGTATTTCTGCGCGCTGAAACCAATGAATTTGCTCCAACTATTCTGCCCCTACGTTTTACACATGATTTGTGTAACACATGTTTTACACATGGCTCGTGGACCTCATCTGCTGAAAACCTACGGTTACATCACACAAAGGAGAAATCTGTAGAAAAAGTACAATAGACAATACAATATATGTACTTACTAGAAGGGAACTTGAAAACCTCAAAATAGTGTTTCCTGTCGTTTAGTAGTTATTCTCCAAGACTAATGAAATGACAGAGGTTTACAAACTTTGGAACAATACAATCATTATTCCTTGTGAATATTGTTTAACATTTTTCCGGAAATGTAATTGAAATTGTTTATATTTTACGCATGTAGTAGAATATTATTAATGAAATGTTTTATATGAGCAAATGTACAAATATAACAATGTCCATTTGCACAAAAAGGTGAAATTAAGGTAATCCTCTTTTTAAATCATGCCTGGAATAACGCATGTATGAAGTAAAGTAGAATACAGTGAGAGCGTAGGCTTAAGTAAGTAATAAAGTAGAATACAGTTTACATGCAATTATAATTAAAAAGAAAAGCAAATGAATAACATATGTGAATAATATACAGGAAATACGCATAATGGATATCGCAGAAAAAAATTGTAGGAAGATAATAGTAGCAAGCATAAGTAGTAGATGAAAACATTTAGTCATCGTAGATAATTCACATCTAAAATTGTATTAAAGTGTTAAACTAAAGGTTTTACACGGTATTTAAAGAAGTATTGGAGCAAAATATAGCATACTGACATCTAATTAACATTATAGCAACTAATAATTGATTAATATTTTCCAGAGCTGTTTTAAAATCAGAAATTACTAGTTACAAAACCATGAAGGATAGAAAATGACTGTGTAGTATGTGACTGAAATGTATGTAGTATGAGTATGTTGCAATGGATTATAGCAGGTAATTGTACTATTCACATTTTTAATGCATTGCATATCATTACAAATCACTTATTATTTTATAGAGGAGCGTATGTGTCAATTAGATTACATTTATATACACTCACTAATTCATTCAAGTCCGCCCGTTCGTTTCACTGTGAACTACGCTAGATAATAAATCGTAGGAAGCATTTTCATCGAGTTTGACATGGCGATCGATCTGACTGATGTCATGGCTCCTTAAATTGGAAACGTATATTTTGATTTTGGGTGTACTTACATGAAGCCCTAATAGCATTTTAAAAAACTTCTCAAAAAGAGGACCCTTTTTTTCTTTGAATTTTTCCCCATTAGAGAAAATCTCGTTATTAAAAACGACGCAAGTCTGATTTTCGTTGAATTCTCTAAATTTTCGAAAATTGAAAAAGAAAAAAAAATATGGAGCCTTCTTACTATTGAAGGTAGACATTGTTTTGATAATAAAATATTTTCTTCAAAAACAGATCTTTAAATAAAATTCTGTTCTATTATTTCCAAACATGAGTAGTTTTCTTGTAATTTTGGGTAAAATAAAGACATTTTTATCAAAGGAATAATCTCAAAGCAAACACAATTCATAAGGAAATTGATGAATTTTGCACTCAAAACGTATGCAAACCTCTCAGGTAGTAAACAAGTAACTCTTTCATGCATCAGATCAGGCCATTCCAAATTTTCTCACAGCCATATACAGAAGAAAAATCCTAACCAGTTATGTGCCTCTTGCAATTTCCCGCTGAACATTGTCACCAGGAATGTCCCCAGTACAGTTCCGTCAGACCTCAATATTTTGATACAGAAAGTTTTAATTCTATTCTCACTTCTGATAAATACCAAAGTAATGTAATAAAATGTATTGGGTGTTTGTAACGGGTGTTTTGGACGATACTTGACCATATTAGAATAATATAATCTCTTACTCCTTTTTCAGTAACAACAATTATCGTTGATGTATTTTTAATATTAATGTACAGTGTGTGTTTGTATTCATAATCATAGAACCACAACATTGTAAAACCGTAATATTGTATTTGTTGTGTACATACTGTTTTTATTAGGTTATTATTGCTTATAACATTGTAGATGTTGAAGCGACTGAAAATTAATTTAAGAATTTTTTTTAAACCGGCTCTAATTGTTTACTGTATTTTTTCTCGTACAGTGCATACCGCGCTTAAAAACAGACGGCCCTAACCTGATTTTCTTCGAACACTCTTTAACTTTGAATAATATAAAAAGTTACAAATCATGCGAGAAATTATGTGCTGTAGAAACACCACTAGTTATTTTCTCGCATAGTACTTACGTGGTATACAGAAAGTAATGTAATGCTGCAGCAAAAAAGGGGATTTTTTGAGAAAACAGACCTGACACAGATAAATAGATACTTTTTGCTCTTTTTCGAAGTAAATAGCTTCCTGTAATATATACTCTGTAGTCAGAATCTACGCTTTGTGGATCCTTGATACAAAAATCCTGGTTTACGGCAAATCGTGTGTTTGTCTGACTGTCTGTTAGTCTGTCCGTCCGTGTACAACGCCAGCGGCTAGTTTAGCCGATTTTCTCGAAAATTGATGTTCCCCGATCGATCTCGCTGATGTCATCGCCCCTTGAATTTGAAGCGGATATTTTGATTTTTGAGGGTAATTTACATAAATTCCTGAGATTTTCAAGATTTTCTAAAAAATTGCCTCTTTTTTCATCTTTTCTTCCTTTGTTAAAATCTATGAATATTCGAAAATTGCAAATGTTACAAATAATGAGAGAAAGTATGCACTGTTTTAGCACCACTACCATCACCATCGCCCCTTAGAACTGTTTTGGCACTAATGCGGCTCATCGAAGAAATGCCATTTCACATAAGTTGTAATACTAACTCTCACATCCACGGAATAATAAAAACTAGTATTACTTCATGATATTTTATGCAATATTGTACCATACGTATTTGATAGAAAAATACCAAGAAAAGATATCATTTACGTAATTATAATTATATATTTTTATTTCACTTATATATTTCAAATTTGTTACATAAAGAATGCAATCCTTGTTGCGTTGCTTCCAACAATGAAGTGTGCTTAGTGAAGAGTCTTAACAGCTTCTCAAGTCTTCAATTACTCAAGTGATTTTAGATGCGAGTTCGCGAAAGTTCCATTTCTTGGACCCTCCGATCTTTTGCCTCGTGAAAGTCAGCCATCGAAGGAATGGGAGTCCGCGGAGGAATGTATTGCCTTTGCCATAAGAGGGCCCGAACGACCGCCTGTCGCAACTTTTTTCAACATCCCTTGGGCCATGAGATACGGCGGCTGCAAAGAAAGCTGTTCAGCGCGGTTGAATTACGACCACACTGGCTTCTGGGGGGTTCGGATATATACCATTCCACATTGACTGCCTCTTTACTGGTCAGCGTAACACGACCTATGCGGTTCTCCTGTAAATATACGCACCTCTCCAAGCGCGAAGAGTGGTATTGGGCAAAATCCGGAGAGAAAAGAAAGGACACACTACCCAACCTTTACCCGACGTGATTCCCCTGATAGCAGTTCGGTGGTTTCTATCTAAACGTTCGGTGAACAAAACTTCTGCACGAGGCGACTTGCGTCTCCGGTTGCGGACTATTGAAAACGTAAAAATATTAAAAACGTGAACATTTGTACATCTCGAATGCTTTTAATTATCTCGCTTTACTTCGTACTTACGTAGTAAAAAAAAGCAGTGTTACTATGCTGCAGAAATCCGTGATTTTCCGAAAAAAACTATTATTCTATGGTCTTGGCACAGAAAAATCCGCAAATATCTATAAATATTGATCCTATATAACGTACATTACTTCCTCCTAACTCCTGTGTAGTCTATATAAGAGAGATTATGAAACCAGGATTTTCGTCCATTTGTGCGTTTGTGGTCAACGCTAATACCTAAACCATTCAGACGATTTTCTCCAAAATTGATATTCCCCATCTGTCAAGACAAAATCAAGTGTCTGCAATTTGATACGAATTTTTGGGGATACTTTACATGAAGCCTCAACATTTTCAAAATATTCTCAAATATGGCTTTACATTTTTATTAAACTTTTTCTTCGTAAATAGTAAAGAACTCTTAAAAGGGGTACAGGTTTCGCTCATTGAAATGTATGAATTTCCGAAAATTTCAAATGTTTAACATTCAACGACTTCAACAACCACAATATTCAAGATGAAGATTTTTTAAAATAAAATCTGTTCTTCAATGAGATCTTACATTAATGTTATGTACAATATTTTGAGACGAAGAGAGTCGAAAGCAGTTCCATTGTGGCAGCCGACCGAGACACATCGTGCTCCGATCGCGTCCAGTGAAACGCAGTTTCTATCATATTGTCTTTCAGTCAGTGAATTAAGTGGTATTTACTTAGTGGCAATATTCTTGTTCCACGAGTTGTGAGTGCCTGTAATCAAGTGTATGGTCAGCCGGTGCAGCGGCTACCCTGCGCAAGGATGGAGCCCTCGGACATCGGGGCTCCCTTAACCTCAATCCCGCAACCTCAGGTATCTACTCAACCAAATATGAAAACCTACGCAAATGTTATGTCAACTGAAGTGTTTCCCACCAAGGACCAGGCCATAATCATTGACTCACAAGAAGGCCTCACCATTAAAGATTACGTAAACAGTTTATCCGATATTATTGACCCAAGTGAAATAAGGTTCATATCCAGAATAGCAAACAACAGAGTGTGCATCTTTCTAAGCTCCCAAACTATAGCTGATAACCTCACGAACAACCACAAAATCATAAAAATCAAAAACCATGAATTGAAATTGAGACCACTCTTAACAAAGGCCAAAAGAATAATTATTTCAAACGTCTGTCCCATCATCCCACACTCAGTAATAGAGAATGTATTCACCACCAACAATATCAAACTGGCATCCAAAATTTCATTTGTTAAAGCTGGTATTCCTGGACAGGGGTTCTCTCACATTATGAGTTTCCGCAGACAAGTGTATGTTTCCCCTGAAGATATAGATCGACTAACTGAATCAACTACTGTGTATTATGATGGCGCAACATACAGGATATTTTTCACAACAGATGAAATGTCATGCTTTAATTGTCACCAAACAGGACACTTAGCTGGACAATGCCCTACACCTAATACTTCTAATCAACAAAAGACTACCAATCTAAGAAGTACTCCCATGGAATCTGAACACATTAGGGAGAAATCTTGTGACTTGCCAGATCCAACAAACAATGGAACAAACACTGAAGTAGCAGATATACAAAGTAACCATGATCTCACTACAAGAATGCCCACAACTGATTTTCCACCACCTCCTAAATCTCTACTCTCTACTAATGAAGCTAAAAACAATGAAGAAATTACAACTAATGACAACATAGTCTCCCTTAATACCAATAAAAGATGCCTCCAGACTGACTCTTCCTCACCCCCCATGTCTGTAAGCAACACAACTGAAGCAAATAATATTGAAAAACTCTCAAAACAACCAAAAAAGAAAAAAAAGAAGAAAGAGAAAAATATGGAAGAGCTGATAACCCCTATCAAACACATCATTGAAGACTCTCAAAATAACTTCCCCCTTACTTACATACAATTTAAATCCTTTCTAGAGAACTCTTTCAGTGCTAATGATCCTATACTTGCAGCCAGTAACTACTCACAAGACATATCATCCATCACCAAAATGATGCATAGTTTATATCCGCATCTCACCAACAAAACCATAAAAGGTAGATTCACCAGGATTATCAGGAAAATCAACTCAGTACTTCATACTGCAGATGAATCAAGTACTGAAACAGACTCCAGTATAGAAATCAACACCAGTCAATGAAAATTCTTCAATGGAATGTAAATGGCTTTTACCCCAGACTAGAAAGTATACAGTACCTATGTAACTTAACACACCCTGATATCCTGTGTATCCAAGAGACCAACTTCAAAGACTCCAAGCATGGTAATATCAAAGGGTATAATTGCTCCTTCAAAAACAGATGTAACACCAATCATGCCAGTGGTGGTGTAGCTATATACATTAAAGACCATATTCCATACCAAGAAGTGATTATTCAATCAAACATTGAAGTTAGTGCTATAAGGATCCTGTCACCTGTGCAAATTAATATATGTAATATCTACTTACCAAATAGCTACAAGTTTGCTGAACAAGAAGTAACTGATATTATTAACAAGATGCAAAAGCCATTTCTCATTATGGGAGACTTCAACAGCCACAATCGAATTTGGGGCTCTAATAAAACTGACAGTAGAGGAATTATGCTTGAGGAAATTTTTGATAAACTAGATACAATTGTTCTTAATACTGGAGAA
The DNA here is from genome assembly GCA_031308135.1 of Acheta domesticus. NCBI lineage: Eukaryota > Metazoa > Arthropoda > Insecta > Orthoptera > Gryllidae > Acheta > Acheta domesticus. The sequence continues at coordinate 60,048,656 of JAHLJT010009419.1, read as the reverse complement.
CCTACTCACATCAATACCAGTAACAACAGTTACAGTGCCATCGATATCTCCATCTCCTCCACCCAATATTCCTATAAATGTTCATGGAACATCTTAGATTACCCATATGATAGTGACCATTTCCCCATTTTTATAAACATAAACAATACTCCCAATACTCATAACCAAGATCAAGCAATCCCTAGACGGAATTACAACAAAGCAAACTGGAACCTTTATAATAATTTGATCAAAAAATACCTACCTAAAATTAACGACATTCTAGAAACAGAAAATATCGATACTATTATCAATTCATTTAACGATGTCATAACTAAAGCTGCAAACGGATCAACTGAAACAATCAATTTAGCAAAGAAACCCAAACTAGTGCATTGGTGGAATGAGAAATGTAAATTGGCACTCAAAAATTCCAAACATGCCTTCAACAAATATAAAAAACATAATACAGAAGAAAATAAAATACAATACAAAAAGATGAGAGCTGTTACAAGAAGAACCATAAAAGAGAGTAAAGCAAACACCTGGCGCAATTATGTCTCAAGTCTATCAATACACAATAATATAAATGAGTCATGGGCAAAAATAAAAGCTATCGAAGGAACAAAGAAAGGTAAACAAATACATTTTTTACTGTCAAATAACCAAATCATTACAGACCATAATGAAATAGCAAATTCAATTGCATGCAGCTTTGCCAAAAACTCTAGTTCAAAAAACTATACAGAAGCCTTCTTACAGCACAAAAAAGAGCAAGAGAACCTTACAGAACCTACAAATAATCAAGACTTGGCTACTTATTACCATATTAATGACCCTATTGGAATTCAAGAACTTAATTCTGCTATCAACAGGACTAGGAACTCCTCACCTGGACCAGACAATATTCCATATATTCTTTTAAAAAATCTACCCCTGGAAGGAAAAGAAACTCTATTAAGAATATATAACATAATATGGAATAAAAATGTATTTCCTGAATTATGGAGATCAGCTATTGTTATACCTATACCAAAGCCTGGGAAAGACCCCACTAAAACTGAAAATTACAGACCCATTTCCTTAACATGCAATATGTGCAAAATCCTGGAAAAAATAATTAACAAAAGACTCAGATGGTTTCTAGACTTTAAAAACATCATATCCAACAATCAATTTGGTTTTAGAGCTGGACACTCAACTATCTCTCACCTAGTAAGTATTGATAATTACATCCAAGAAGCCCTTGCTAACAAACAACATGTTTTAGCAGTGAGTCTAGACATCGAAAAAGCCTATGACATGGTGTGGATCCATATAATCATGACAAAATTACAGGAATATGGACTTAAAGGCAACATATTTCAATTCATCAAGAATTTCACCAAAGAAAGAACCTTTAATGTGAGAGTTAATGGTAGCCTATCATCAGTACAACACTTGGAGAATGGACTACCACAAGGTGCTGTACTAAGTGTTACTCTATTCCTGTTGGCCATCAATGATGCAGGCTCTGAAATCAATCATCCGGTAATCATAAGGAAATATGCTGATGACATTACCATTCTCTGCAGAGGATCATCTATTACAACCAGTCAAGAAATTATACAATCTGCCCTAAACAATCTACTTGAATGGTCTCTCAAATCAGGCTTTAAATTTTCAGCTTCCAAAACCCAATGTATAGTATTCTCCAGACAAAATATGGAGAGTCAGCCTACATTAAAAATGGACCTACATAATCTAAAATTTTATCAAAACATTAAAATATTAGGCATGCATTTTGACTCAAAAATGAACTGGAAAAGGCATATACAAATTTTATCTGAGGAATGTAAGAAAAGACTAAACATACTCAAGTGCATATCCCATAATAACTGGGGAGCAGATAAACATCTCCAGCTGATGACCTACAAAGCAATAATTCGATCCAAAATCGACTATGGATCCATATTATATGATTCAGCTAGAAAAAAAGACCTACAAAAACTTGATGTTATACACAACAAAGCTCTACGAATAAGCACTGGTTGCTTTCAAACCAGCCCCATTGGTAGCATCCTAATAGAAGCCAAAGAACCAACCCTAGCTCACCGTAGACAAATGCTAACTCTCAAATATGCCATCAAATCAGCAGAATCAAAAAACCCTATAATCTACCACGATATATACCCAAAACTTCAAAATTACTACAAAGAACAAAAATGCTTTTCACCAGTATATACCAAAGTCAAAAACCTTCTGAGACAGTTAAACCTTCAGGAACATATACTAATGGAAAAAAGAAATAATAGTATACCACCATGGACAATTCCTGAAATAGTAACAGATATAACACTAGACACTATTCAAATAAACAAAATGGCTAAAAACTATAGGAAAATAAAACTTAATGAAATAGAAAATAAATACCAAGACTCCTATAAAATCTATACTAAAGTTACCAATAAGAGAGATGGAAAATATGCAACTACAATTACCAAAGATGTTAAAATTATAAACAGACTGCATTCCTACTCTAGTACTACTACAGCTGAAATATGCTCTATAATGACAGCCTTCAAAATGTCACAGAAACTCAGAAATAACAAGTTTGTCATATTCTCCACTTCTCTTGAAGCAATAAACAACATTCTCAATAACTACCCTGGCCTACCAATGATAAACATTATTCATGAAATATATCATGACATTATACAATCTAAAAGAAGTCTTATAATTGCCTGGATACCAGATTACAAAACAACCCCTGAACATAATACAATGAGTCTTGAAGAAGAAAATGTAAGCCCTGAAACAGGAAGTATTTTAACAATATCACACACTTGCAAGGATTTATGGAGCCACATCAAGAAAGCAATGGATGAAAAATGGAGCAACCTCTGGAAAAATATGAAATCCAGCCCTCTACACAAACACGTTAACAATTTTTACTCCCTGAAAACCTCCAAAAAATTTTCAAGAAAAGATCAGGTGACAATAACAAGAATAAGAACCGGTCATTGCAAGTTCAGTCATCAACACTTGCTAACTGGAAATCCCCCACCTACCTGCCAGAACTGTGATACCATCCTTAACTTTGAACACATTTTAACTCAATGTCCTATGTTTCAGTACAGCAGACACACATGCCTAGAAGATGAGCAAAACCCTGAACTGATGCTATCATCCATCGACTACCAAAATAAAATATTAAAATTCTGTAAAGACAGCAACATTCTTAAAGAAATCTAATTGTAATAGGTGTATTGGTATGGATACTAGAAACTAATTCTGTAACATCAAAATACCTGTAATGTCTGTCTCTACATATTCACATATATTGTAATATTTGTAAATTTTCATATCTATTGTAAAGTTGCCATGTTAATATTGTAAAGTAGTACTTAAAGTAGTCGCTAATGACCTCAGTAGTCGATGCGACTTTAATAATAAATTAAAAAAAAAAAAAAAAAAAAAAATATTTTGAGAATACCAGTATTTCGCGTAGTTTTGGATCAAATAAAGATAATTTTTAAATAATTATTTTCTCAAAAAAGAGTCTAAATTATTTTTTAATTTTTTTTTGGATAGTGTAAATGACGCTCAAAAATGGGTATTTTCGGCGAATTTTTATATTTTCGAAAACTACAAGGAAAAATTACCATTGAAAAACTATAATATTTATGAGAGAGATTTATTTTCTTTAATGAAATCTGATCTTTACAAGTAGATCTTGAAACAATCTATGTATATTAAAAAATAAGGTATTTTGTCAAGGCTTCGTTTCGAGCATCTACTCAACCGATTGCATTCATTTTTCCTTCGAATGAAAGAATGTGATCCATAAATGTACTATCAGATATTGTTTGCTTTCATTCACTAGCATTTACGGTGAAAATTAATTAAATAAATAATTATTTAAAAGTATGCTTATCAGTAGTCAATTGTTTTCTTCCAAAAGCTGTTTTAATTATCGATAGATCTAAGAACATCGATGTATGTAAGTCCTCGCCGCTTGATGCCATGTATATTGTTTACAATTCGCCATGGTTCTGTTTCGGGAGTAATAATTGCATTTTGGTACTGACTGTGTTTGCATGTATTTGTTATTGTGATGTATTTTGTATAGAACGTGCCGACAATGGGTGTTGTTTGTTCGGTTTTACTGAAGTAGTGGTGTCGTGCAGAGGTTATGTCACGTTCCGAAGTGTCCATGCAGACGTGGCGGTGAAGGACAATATACAATTAGCTGATGTTGAGGTAACAAAATGTATTGGTCCAATTCAAGGATCTCTACACTAACCCATATATGGTACAAGTTGAATTATAAATACAGAATGAAATTAGCCTTTTGGGAAAAATTAAAAAGAAAACGATTTGGCAAGAAAGCGACACAAAGGATATTGATAAAACCAGTCAACTCGTGCAAATCTTAAGCACATGCGACTCGGTGAAGCCACCACAGACATACGACGCACAGAGAGCGCAGCTGATTCTGACATCACAATATCACTCGCCTTGCGAAATGAAAACTCTCGTTGGAACAGCCTTCCCTTTTGAATATCAGCGCTGGCATTATCTGGCGAATGACGTTCTGGAAATAACCACGAAAACTATGACTTTATTCGCTTAATTCTTCTTTGAACTTAAATACACATCATTCACAAAACGTTATAACTTAAAGTTAGTATGCTATTTATTCTGTTGATCTTGACCTCGTATTATAAATAAAGTGTGGATAATCGTGAGGATAGATCAATGAAAGTCGGTTATTATTACAATGCCATCGTTCCGGCCATTTATTTGGCCTGCTTCAGGGTAATAAATATACAATAACAATACAAGATAAATATACAGATAGTGCAATTGGTAAACACGATTTGTCATTATATAAGAGAACAGGCTTGTTGAAACAGTATTCTGCTAACAAAAAACACGGCAAGGAGAACAGTAACAACTATTTACCTGTAATCGCAAGAGTGTTGAGTGACATGGTACGAATTTATATCATTTTGCAGTTTAGTTGCTTCCACAAACGGGATGCGTGGTGTCGGTGTCTAGGTTCATTATTGCCAACTGTATAGTTCTGAGATTCCTTTTTACAAATTTACTTTTTTATTTTAATTTTATGATAATTATTAATAATAATAATATATATAGTGTCATTGTCATAATTATTTTTAATCTAAATCTAAATCTAAGAGTCTAGTCAATCGAGATAGTTGATGACTTGTATTAACCCATTAATGCCCAGCGTATGATATATCATACGCCAATTTCTGGTCAACTCAATTTTGCTTCTTTTGCAATGCTTTGTGAATTTTAGTTCTTTAGTAAACGTAGACATCCTAAACAAAACATATAAGCGAGTTTTTTCATTCTTGAATGCCAGATGTTGGTTTAGCCGTGATCGCTAAGTCACAGTACATTCCTGGCGCTCTAGTAGTATAATTATACTTATGTTGCTAAATTTAGCAACATAACAATTGAATAGCACTAAAAGTTGCAAAAACATGCTACCAGAGGTCTGCAAAGGCTCCTGTGCGCGCACGAACGCGACACCTCCAAAAATATTACTCAGATTAAAACAAAAAAATCAACCGGTTATGACAATATCTCCAACAAAGCACGTAAAGAATTAAGCAAAAAATCAGTAGCCGCACTAACTGAACTATTTAATGCGGCTCTAAGACTACAATATTTTCCTCAAAGTTGGAAAACAGCTATAATTTTACCCCTCTGCAAACCAGGAAAAGATGTAAGAAACCCGTCAAATTACAGACCAATTAGCCTTCTTCCATCTATCGCTAAACTTTTCAAAAAATTACTGCTAAGTAGACTTATTAAATTTTTTTAAAATAGCAACACATTACCTGACTTTTAATTTGCCAGAAAGAGTATTGACGGACCTGAGGATGGTCCATCCTAAAACGTTATGTAATCGTATGTAAACGCCCTTGAAAGGTAGAAATGCCGAACAAGAATAAATAAAATTTAAAAAAACGCGACAACAATGTGCGAGCGCTATGCGAACAAAATCATTCTGGGCAGTAAGGGGTTAAGCTGCTGTTGTAGTTATTGCCAACCTCCGATGATATTATCACAACAACTGTTGTGATACTTATTTCACAACAGTTGTAGATTTGTGACAGTTGTGATGTAGATTTTAAAAGTATGTTTTCAATATAATGGTTATTTAAACAGCGGAACAATTTTGAAGGATTCGAAAATGCAACCAAAATATTTTAAAGTCATAATAATGGTCATATTCTCGAATTTTTAGGTCATAAAATTTATGCAAACAATGCTTGCATTTTTCTAAAGTTTTTAGGTCACAAACATCCAGGTCCAAATAATGAGCGCGCTTTTTTTCTTTCTTTCTTTCGTTCTGTAGAATCACGGCATCAGATCACTCTTCTATCAAGCCACAAATTACAAATATATACACAACACATAAATCAGCTCAAAACCCTTGGCAATTCGTGCTGGCACTTGCATTATCTTCAATGCTACATGGAATGGAGTTGCTTCTGGCATTAACTTGCAGCGTTGCGGCACTACAACTTGACATTCTGGCACTCCGAAGCCATTGACAATGGATCACAGATCGTTTACCATGCAAAATCGCGCTTTTGGCAAACCTGAGACTTACATGTATATTCTTTCTAAAGCAACTCTTCAATTAGTTTCTGCCTCATTCTACACTGTTTCAAAGTGTGACGCAACCTCTGTGTGACATGGACTGTCATAATACACGCAAGAATCGAACCAACGACCTTGACTTAGTGGGGCTACAGCAACCGACTGGGCAACTTGGTGAAATGTACATTTCACAACTAAGTTTATTTTCTTTGATATACTGAAATCTCCCTAAACTAAAATTTCATGTAGACTCTTTCCCTTTTCCCTTCCTATTGCTCGACAGGCCAATCCATTGAGTTTATTCCCAAAACTCAACATTAAAATTCAATAGCATGTAAAACAAGATATATTAATTGAATGGCCCAGAGTAATTTAACCCCAATTTGTCAAGGAATGCGCAAATTCAAAAATGTCAGCATGTAAAATTGAAATTCCTCTAAAGACTTCAGGTTTAACGATAATTTTGTTTTTATTCTCCTAAAAAATAGCGACGAACATTTTCCAACCGTAAATATCAGCTAAAATATCTACAACGATTCCTCCGACTTGCATTTTCATATAAATACGAGAGAAAACCTGAATACGGCGAGTCGTCATTCAAAAACACGCGATTCCTCAGAAAAAGTTCACAGGAGTACCATGTTTTTTTTCACATCTCGTTTGTCGAGAGTTAATAAAGTGGAGCCTGGAACGCGAACCGAGAATAAAAGAACGCTGCGCTGCCCAGGGAGATGATAGCTACGTAGCCCGCGAACCGACCCGCCTGCCGAAGCAGCTTCTGTGCCGTGCTGTAAAATTCCTGAGCAGCGAGCCTGGCCAATTTTGTGTCGCCCCTTCAACGCCATCGTTTAATGTTTCGCCAGACAAGCAAAACTGAGAAGAAATCCTTTTCGATCGAAAACGGTATAATGGTAATATTATTGTTCATATGAGTATATAACTACTTTGGACAGCTCAAAGGAAAGCGAGGCCCATCGAAACTTTTTCTCGTTTTTATGTTATTAATCAATAACAATTCATATTTTTTAAATACGGACATTGATCAAAGACTTAAAACTGAATATTAAATTGCACTGAGAAATACGTCTCCGGCATTAATATTGGAGGTGTAGGTCAGATTCGAAAATAAATTTAAACTTTTGCCATTTTCAAAATTCCAGATATTTTAATAAAAATTTGAACTGTACTGTTTTTATAAATCATCTTTTTTTTCTATTCCAGCGGAACATTGAAAGAAAGAAAATTGTAGCCATTTTCCAGAAAATTTTGAAAATGTCACAAACACTGCATTAAGTACCCCATCCTAAACTGATGATCTCCGGAGCAGCACAACTAGATCTCACTTCTGATGTACGGGAACTCACGAAATTTCAGATAAAAAGTTTTTAAGCTAACAGACTTATCCGTCCATCTATTCAGACATTCGGAAATCTATGTGCATCTCCTCGCCACCTGTACCAATCTTAACCATCTTTGAACCAGTAAGACCTTCATTCTGTCGCGTGGTCAATGTTACAGTTCAAAAGACCTTAAATGTTTTTCAAATTTTATGATCGAAAATTTGAGACAGTATTGTTAATGTGGTTTCAATAAAAACAAACTGAAACTTTTCATCCTCTTGGTGTTATTACAAACTGCAGATTTTTAACCTATAAAAACAAACGAAACTAAGTAGGCAAAATATGCACTTAAACTTTTAAAATAGGCATTTGCACAAACATTGCTAATATATGTATTTAAGTAGGCCTCAGAAAACATTATTCTGAGCTAAGAATACAGTAAGAGAAGGATTGCACCACAGGTATGTCATTAATCGCAATTACATTATGGCTTATACTATATTACTAGCGAAGCCCGGCAGACGTTGTTCTGCCCTTTATCTCCCTCTTCCTCTTTCCTTCTCCCTTTCTCTCTCCGTCTCTCTCTTTCTTCATCTCACGCTTTCTCCCCCTCTATCTCCCTGTTCGTCTCTCACTCAGTCTCTCCGTCTCTTTCTGTCCCTCTCAGTCTGCCTAAACCTGTGTGTGTGTATGTATACACTCATCATCATAAAAAAAAGCTGCTCTCAGAGTGATTAGGCAGATTGAGATCATTGTTGGCAGGCAGGTAGAGGGTACCACGCATACAAAATGATTACATTTTCACATTTGTAGGACCAATATTTACTGCGCTACACGGTCACAGATTGTACATGTTAGTTTGGCGTGAGGTCGCCATGTTGGCAAACACAGGCGTCCAGACGTCGTGGCATGGAGTTGTACAGGTCTCTAATGGAGTCCTGTGCTAATCCATGCCATGCAGTCTGCACCTGAGCGCGCGGTTCTTGCAGATTGGTGGGTAGGGGTGGGGTCCTGTTCGCATCATCTGTAGCACACCCAACATTCTCGATTGGGGAGAGGCCTGGCAATGCGGTCGGCCGTGGCAGAGTATCTGCGGCTGCAATGCATGCTCGGGAGATGGCTGCGTTTTCCTGTTGAAATAGGGCATGGGCGTGGGCGTTCACGAACGGCAGGGCCACCGGTTGGAGGATCTCCTCAACGTACCGTTCGGCTGTCACGGTGCCCCTGAGGAACATTAACAGTGAACGGGCATCATAGGATATCGCTCCACACCATCACACCAGGCTGGCGAGGCGTGTGATGGGATACTACAAACGCTCGTCCTGGCGCTCCTCACTCCGCCTTCAGACACGGACCCAGTGGTCGACGCCATTAAAATAGAAGCGGGACTCCTCGCTGATGATGACCCACTACAAGTCTGCATGGTTCCAGGTCCGTCGTTCACGACACCAGGCGAGTCTGTAGCGACGTTGCTGGGGTGTGAGGGGCAGGCGTCGTAACGGCCAGCTTGCGGCGAACCCTGCGTTGTGCAACCGCCTGCCAGTGCTATTGCCACTTATAGGATGTGACAGTGCAGCCTGCACAGCCCACTGAATCACCACTGAAGCACCTATCCTTGCCGTTGGATCTGGTCGCCATTGGCGGATCATCCGTCGGTCCTCCCTCCTCGCAGTGCGTGGCGGACGTCCAGATGCTGCATGTCGTGTGTGCATGCCTTCCTCAATCTATTGCCGCCAACAGGGGTGATGGTGGTGTCCGTATAACCGGTGTGGCGCGCAATACGACGACAGGACCAACCAGCCTCCCGCAGATCCACGGTGCGGACCCTCTCGAAAGCTTCTATCTGGACAACCAGCTGTCGAACGCGTCGCCTAGGCATAGTGTACGTACAGGTGACGCTCTGGGGACGTTACCCGCAGTCGCAATGGCCGGCGCGGCCGTTTGAGATCCACTTTTCTCGGCCGGTGGGCGCGACTTCACGCCCTGACCCCCGACCCCCCAGTGCGCGGGCGACCGTGAAAACGAAATCATTGGCTTAGCGAATGGTGTGCAAAATACCCACCTAGTTTGCAGCGGATCAGTAGGATCCTTCGTGGTGCAGCTTTTTTATGACGATGAGTCCGCTCTGTCCCTCTCATTCACATTTAGTTGCAAATTCTGCACCTCTCTGAGCAGGCGAGGTAATACAGAAAAGTGCCGGACCGGCAAAAATGTAATAGAATTTCCAAGAATATCTTATCCTGTAGGTTATAGTGTGAGAAACGTTTCTTTGAGGCCTTTGATCTCCAAATTTTGTTTTCAGTGCCCTAGAACGCTTGGTTTAGGACTTATTTAACGATATAAATTCAAAAATTCTCCAAGGGTGTCGGGTTGCATTTGACATAAATATTTTGTTGTTTGTTCTACAGCGCCATTTAGCTCCATTTACCGGTATTTTAATAGTTGTTCTGCTATTTGGGGCGGAGACGGATCCAACCAAACAGAGATAATAAAAGAGAGATTATAGAAATGAATTTTATCAAATATTGTTCCACAGTCTCCAAAATAAAAATTGAAAGAATAAATTCTCCAAAATAAAAATTCTCTGATAGAATTTTCTTAATGTGCAACAAACTCCTCTAGACTTACGAAAATAAAAAAGCGAAATTAAATATGCACACGCTGGTACACTCTTCTCAGAAATCCTAACTCGTTAAACGACTCTCCAGTTCATGCTAAACTAACAGAACTCTACTAATTTCCACTGAGATGACACGATTCGAAATATCCGCACCTTGCTGGTAAACATAACACAGGATTATCCATACTTGTTCAACTAGTTGCCATATTCTAAGCAATATTTTAACATTTGAAAATTAAATACATAAAACAGAAGCTACAAGGCAGGGTGCGTACTCAATGAGTGGAATTGATGCATCCGAGGCCTTCTTAGTAAATTCGAATATTTTTCACGAAATGCAAGATTTGGATGCTTCCATTTTTGACTCACTGTAAATAAATAAAAAAAAGCAATTCAATACATCACTAACATATATACAAGGAAGTTAAAGAATTTAAAGAACTCCAGAAGTCGAAATGACGCCGCTAGGCATCCAAGGTTAAGTCGTTTAGTTGATTGAGTTGCAATCGAAGTGTCAAAAGCATATCAAAGCTTGTCCATTAGAAATATCCGAGAGATTAATGTGATATTCCACAGGTAAGTTAGTTAATAATTTATAATTAATACCATCAATGCCAGGAGCAGAGGTTTTATTTCTTGTTTTCATAGCTCTATTATATTCCACATAGTTGAAGGAATTTTCTAGAAAGGGTGTATTGACAAACAGGCAGATTACTGGGATTTGTGGGAACCCAAGGTAGACATATTTTTGATAATGCACTTGCCACCTTTTTTCTTGCTGTAGATTTTCATGAACATTATTAGTTAATTTTAACCCATTTAATTTTGAAAACTTTTGCTTTATTCCATGTATATGTTAGATTGGAACTGACATTTATTGATAGTGCAAAATTCCTTAAAATTTCAATTTTTTCAGTTTAAATAGTTGTTTTGCACAAGTTACATTCCTTTTATATTCAATAAAATCTTTCATTTCTTTGTTAATTTTCCATTTTCTGTGTGCTGCCTTTCTTAACCTTTTCATTCTATCCCACTCTTCATCCTACCAGGGCACAAGATTTAGATTATATTTATCTGTTATTTTTTAACCAGAGGACTATTGCCTTGAACTGCTTTTGTCACAATGTCAACAAAGATATTATATTTACCAGTACCAGGGGAATTAACATATTTTGGCTTTAAATTGATAATAATTTTCTCGATGTTTTCTCAATTTCTCCCAGTCTGTTTTCTTTCTATGAATTTTAAATGTTTTCTTGTGATAGTACTTTTATTCCACACACCCATTTATTAATACTGGGAAGTGGTCTGATCCACAGGTTTTATTTCCTACTTTTACTTGAATTTGGTGAACATTAGTTGTAGAAAAAACTAAATCAATGTTAGATTTAGCACATAGACGTAAGGTTGTTTTGCCTTAATCAAAGCTGAGGACCGGATCATTGTCGAGAACCAACAAATGCGGAAGCGTAACGAGATGGATTTGTTACATATTACTAATATTCTAACATAGTGGTTATTAATTAACCAGTTTGTTCGTGTTTAACGTGCCGTCAATGTGTAATGAATCGAAATCTAGAAGAGTGAGCTATTACGTATGTAAGATTCAGCGAATGAGGGTCGCAAAAAACACTCTGAATCTACAATTTTCCTGTTTAAACATTCTCTCTTAACATAATGGGCTCTTAACACTTATCCTGACCCTATTTACAAATTAACTTCTAACGCCACAAAATAGAACAAAAGCGAAACAGAACTCACAAAACTGAATGCAATCTGTTCTGCAGTACAAATGTTCGTGTTGAAATTACTATCAGAGACGTCTTTTAATTTCAAGTGATTCTGAGAAGTTTTTTTACAGCAAAGATAAAATTAAATTAAAGTTTCAGCAATAACACAATATTACATAGAATCAACAAACAAACAAAATTATAATAACCATAGGAAGAACTTAATTCTGAGGTGCAAGAATTTGAGTTGTGGCGTGAACAAACCAAAACAAATTGTAAAATTATTATTTTCAAGTTATTTTAGAAGCAATAATTCAATATATACCTTCTATATTTTAAGCCATAGTTTTAAATAAATTATTTGAAGGCCTTGAGGCAGTAACAAGATAAGACACCAGCCACAGCAAGGCTCACACTGTTCGCAAATTATAACATTCGATTTGGGACGAAGTGTGTCTCATCTTATTGCCTCAAACCATGCATAAAAATGAAAAAGGCTTTAAAAAAGCCATAATTAAACAAAATCGAGATATTAACTTTTAGAATAGCAAGTGACTTGCGCAGTTTTGTGTCTTAAAATGCCACTGCCCCAATCCCTTAATTTGAATTTGTTGAGCGCGTTTTCCTTTTCCTAACACAATTTTCGGTAACGAAGTATTTTGACATGAAATACATGACGGATAACTTGTTACGCCGACTCAAGAATGTTTATTTTAATGGCAGTGCTCAAAGGTCGGACCCTTGTCAACAACTTAAACACAACTCGCCAAGTGTCAACTGTACCTTGTAAGCATTTGTGGCAACGAGCTAGAATATACTAGCTAGAATGTACTAGTATATTCTAGCTCGTTGATTTGTGGTTATGTACGACACCATTTCTCTGGTAGGTTCATGTTGTCATTTTTCGATTGTGGTAAGAGTAAGCCGATCCCTTTACGGGAAACCCGATAACGAATCAGAACCAAACATTGATTTACAAAGTAATATCATACAATTAATAGAATGGACACTCAGTCACTTGACATTGCGTCGTATTCAAGGCCAAGTACATTTTATTTTAGTTGGAATGTAGCTGTCGTGGGCCGTTTTGTGAGGCCATTTTGTAAGTCTAGGCGTGTTTCAATTAATTTATCAGAAGCAGTCAACGTTTAGTGATGTTATAGTTAGAGATGTGAAGACAAGAGTTTTAATGTTTGAAGATTGCGTTTCTTTAAATGCAAAGGTTAAAGAGAGTATAAAAGGGAATGTTTGGCAATCATTTGACACATATGTCCCTTTACAAAAAAATAAGGTTTGTACCTATGTGATCCGTTTCCATTTTAAGTTACGGTTGATATCAGATTTCCCTACATAATTCACAGCAATATGCATGTACAGATTTTGGTAAAGATAAAACATTGCCATTACATTTTCAAAAACGTGTTTAACTCTACTTTTACAGTGAATAGTGACTGTATTGTTTCGAAGTTTGTAAACCTTCCTCATTTCATTAGATTTAAGAAATAAACATTGAACGACATGAAACAATATTTTGAGGTTTTCGTATCTTCGTATAATGCATCTCTTGTACTTTTTTGTAACTTTTATACAGTTCTTTCGTTTGATGTAATATATCGGGATTTAGCTAATTAAATATTAAAAGAACTGATTTAATGATCTGAAATTATTTACAATATTCGAAACAACGTTTAGAGCTTCTTTCGTTTGATGTAATATATCGTGATTTAGCTAATTAAATATTAAAAGAACTGATTTAATGATCTGAAATTATTACAATATTCGAAACAACGTTTAGAGCTTCCGGTACAACTTTACGGGATTCACAAGGAAATTTTCATGTAGTTAATATTTATCATGGGAAAAATAGAGGAGTGAAGGTTTCCTATTTGTATTTCAGTTTCTTATAATCGAATTTGCTAGCGATATGATTTGCATATCTTTAGAAGCATATCTGTGTTAATTATTAATGTGTACACGATCTAATGAATAGTAAAACAATCATGAATTAGAACTACCTGAATGTAGTTTGTTCCATGTGACATTCATACTTGCGGCACAGTATAACCAGTACGTTCACTTGCTCCAAAATCTAGTTTTGCGATCGGTAGACTCTCGGCCATGTTCTAGGTTGTCAGCCAATAGAATTTCAGCAGATACATTCGGATATCTTACACCGTGTGATATGAGAACTGAGTGCATGTGTTTAATTTGTTTCAGAGGAGGTGGAATTTGAATAAAATGAATTGAACTAGTGAATAAAATAAATGTAAGAAAATCATTCTAAATGAAGCAATTGTGTATTTCGCTCGCTGGGTGTTATAGCAAGAACATGGCGGACGTCACGTGATCGAAAAAACTTTTTCAATGGGTTTTGCCGAGAGTGAACATACTGGTTATACTGTGCTTGCGGTACCGTGTTGGATGATTTCATATTGTGTAAGTGGAATATTTAAAAAAATATAAAATAATGCTTTATTTTTGTAATTTATTTTGTTGTAATTATTTTTTACTAGCATACCCGTGCGAGAACTCTCGCAAGTTAAATCCTACCCTTTCCCTATCCATTTGTCTATCCGTTCCATAAAGGAGAGGAACTACTAATGTACTTACAGAATATCAAACAAAACAACAATGCAATTGATGTTTGAAACAAATTTTCAATTAAAGTGTATTCAACATTATAGAGAGATGTTCTTGGAACAATTCATACTTCTTTAAAAACAAAATTTGAAGAAAGTTTTCAATCTTCCTTGAGAGTTAGCTTTTCGCTTTGCTTGATAGTCAAATAATAGAAAAGGTTTTTACTCTTGATAAAGCCAAGTAAAGTAATGCGAAAATACCGGATCGGGCAAGAACAGACCTACTCATTGCAATATTATTTAACTTTCCTTGATTTGTTATGAAGAACCGAGTAGGTTTTGGAGACTCAGGGTGCCAGCTTGCTGGGGTGAGAAAATTGAAAAATTGTTTACTAAAAAGTATTGAATTATTTTCTGCGTCCTTACGTACCTCAAGAAAAACAATTCCAAGCCAAAAAATAATCAAACTAATGTTTTCACCTTTGAGTACTAAATACCTTTTGTTAGCATTAGAAACAATTTAGTAGACATTAGTAAGCCCACTTCGGTACATGGGAATGTTGCTCAAACTATGTTTGCATTTGTAATATCTTAACGAACCGACACCTTGAGTATAATATCAGACGGTGTTTTGTTTACAATATGAGTTCGCAGTTGAGCGTTGGTGTACATACTTCCAGATACCGCCAACATTTAAATCGTGTGTTTGGACTGCGGTCGTTGGCAGTTGTCGGGTGACTTGCACTATTCTTTCTATAATTTTAAATTTAGTTGTTTTTTAATTGATTCGCGTAGTATTGTAGGCTAGCGCGTTTTGATTTTTGTTTTCCATTTATTTCAAGCTATTTTACTTTAGCTACTTTAAAAAGTTTGTTCTTTGTGTTGTGCCATAGCACAAGTTTTCCCCCACTACCTCTGCGTACCCGTGCGAGAACTCTCGCATGTTAGACCATCCTTCTATTTTCATTCTAAGAGGGAAAGTAGTTAACGAAACGTCTTTATTTGTTTAAAATCTATAAAGATAACTTGCAATGTACTAACACAATTACAAATAAAAATAAAAAAACAATGCAATTAATGTGTAAAAGAAATTTTCAATAAATATTTATTCAATATCCTGGAGAATTTGCTTGGAACAATTCCCAACATTTACTTAAAGACATTTGAAGTAATTATTCAATATTCTTTGTCAGTTAGGTTTTAGTTTTTCGTGATAGTCACAAAAATATTAGCTTTTTACTTTTGAGAAAACTACGTGTCTGAACCCCTTTGACTTGAAAATTTCATCGAATGATAACGAAAATATTGGTACAGGTAAAACACAAACACATTCTTCACTCTTCACTGAACACCCACATCTCTCCACAATTAAGTACACAGCACTTCCATGAAAATTAAGTACACAGACCATGAAAAAACGTTAATTGAATAGTTTCACTACACGGATAAGAAACAATCTTCATAGGTATAGGTATCAAGAAACTATAATAGTACTTCTAGTTGTTGCTGGAGAGCAAATCTTGAATTAATGATTATGCAAATAAACCTCGTCAGACTGCACAAAGTACGGAGTTAACAGGAAGCGTAAATAAAGCTTGTCGAATCTAAGCCTTCTAAGCGTGTCGCTACAAAAAGTGCTACCGGCAGGAAGGGCTGAAATATTGTGGTGGCCTTGATAGTATTGAAGCGTGGAACCGAAAAGTTAATTGAATGGATCGAAAAAATGTCTCATCTTGTAGACTATGGTGTAAACAACGTTTCTTTGAGGCCTTTGGCCTCAAAATTTTACTTTTTAAGGCTCTAAAATGCTTTGTTTATGAGTTATTTGTCGATATAGGTTTGCATGCAATGCGGATTGCATTTTAGATGAATTTTTCTATGCGTGTTTTTAAAGAAATCATCCATATTTTTAAAGTCAAAATGGAATTCGTCAAGTCTCCATGAAATTCTCTTTCTTTAGAGCCCTCATTTATAAAGATTGGTTGCGTGTGAGAGCCGGAACCCAAAGGTATACTACTGAAATAATACAGGAGACGATTATTGTTACCATCTAGCCAGAAGCAAATGATGACAAGTAACAATTACAATTATTATTATCGATAGGTAAAAGAGAAGTTATCTTCCACAATAAAGAGCTTTTTACCTCTCCACATGGATTCCCACAACGTTTCTGGTGTAACAACCGCGTTTTATTATCATTATCATTATTATTATCATTATCATTATTATTATCATTATTATTATTATTAATAATAAAATGAGAGATCGCATATTCTTAATAGATATTTTACTACTTCAATTGACAACAACTAGAAAGGTGTATTGCATGAAAACATAAAATGGTATAATAATTTTGGTTTTACCTCTCTTTTCCTGAAAAAAGTAATATTATTGTCAATTACAATAGACTATTCTGTACCTGCAGTAAAATTGTGATAACATTTTCAGAACAAGTTATTTTATACATTCCTAATTTGGCGAAAAATCAGAACAAAGTACTACCATACGTTGATAGAAAAACACTGTGGAAATACGAGAGAAATGAGAGCCGATAATTGGATATGTTACATCCGCCCTCCCCTTTTTAGAAAGTTAATTTTATATACTGGAGGAAAAGAGATACATAATTTGCATCAGAACATTTGCAACGAACTTTAGATAGATGTCAGCACGACAGCTAATTACAGTTACATGATTAAGATAAGTATTTTAAACTTTTTGATTGAGCTCGAATTAGTGGAATTGTATTTAGCGAACAGAATTGTAAACAGCGAAAAATCGTCGCATGTTCGTTCCCATGAACAATACTTTTTGATTATACAACAAGAGCTCCGGATTTTTGATAGAATTTTCCATTAGAAAATTCAAATTTTCCTTATTTTACCTTATAAAATAACTATATAAAACGTATGTTACGGGCTATAATATTTTACAGGAATGTATTATTGAACTGGAATAATTTCTGATAGTTGCAAATGTTTCGGCTATCTAGACGTCATGTGTCAGGATAAATACAATTCATTTCAGGATTTACTTGTTTCAAATGCATTTTTCATTATCAAGCTCAGGCAGTGTATTTACTCAAATTTAGAGCATACAAAGCGAATTCCAAACTGTGAATCGTGACACAATGGAAAAGTATTATAAAAATATAAATTTGCGTTTTTTACTATCTACCAAATGCAAGAGGATACGAAAAAAACGTTTATGTCAACTGAACTGTCACGGGCGCATTAGCAATCAGTAGATTTGAGTCATTCATCAATATGTTCATATCTTTATTGAAACCGTCGTTGAAAGGGGTTTAGATGTAGTTTCGGGCTCCGAAAATGTAGAAGTTTCAAAAAGATATATTTCTCTTTGTGTGCTTTAGCGCTTTTTAAAATTGCCTTTGGAGGTAAAATGACCATCTGCTCATACCATTTATTGAAGTTAAGCGTCATTCTAACGTAGGAATGCTTTATTTAGACGAATCGTAATGAAAAATTCATAGTTCGAATAATATATCTGCCAGACTTTACAATTTTCAAATTATCACGACAATAATATTTTTTGCAAATGAACTTGAAGCACTTACCGAAATAATGTTTTCAATCCTACAACAGCAACTATGCAACTAACAATACACCTACGTATCCTATTTATTTACCTCTGCCAGATCATCGTAGAATCATTCTAGTTTTGTTCTCATAGTTTTCAACATATTCTCTTCAAATATCTTGATGCTCTTTACAGGTTTGATTTCGTCTCATATAATACGAATTGTTGGGCTTGTTTCTCGTGCCTTTTGTTGGCTTCACTACAATCGAAGCCTTTGCTTCACACCCATACCCGCATCATAAATCTTTGGCAACATTAACATAATCATCTGGTGCACTTAGTCTGACTGATGGCTCAAGTAGACACCCTCCCTCGCCATTGCTCTCCATATGCTCCAGAACATCCCTCCCTTCTCCCCACCCCAGAGACCCCGCCCCACTGTATTTGCTCTCTGCCTTGCCTGCCCCACCCCCATCTCTCCGCCGTTCCATCCCACCCCTCCCTATCCGAAACGCCGCCGTTACTCACTCTCTCCCCGCCCACGCCCGTCTGCATCCGCTCCGCTCCTATTGCATCCTCATCACACCCCCGCATCCCGTTCTTGTCCCGTCGCGACCCGTTCTGCTTCGTCCCACCCCGTCCCCACCGGTCCCGCTCCGTCCCACCCCGTCCCACCCCGTCCCACCCCGTCCCACCCCGTCCCACCCCGTCTCGCGCAGTCCCGCCCAGTCCCGCCCAGTCCCGCTCCGTCCCGCTCCGTCCCCCTCCGTCCCGCTCCGTACCCCCCCGTCCCGCTCCGTACCCCTCCGTCCCGCTCCGTCCCACTCCGTCCCACTCCGTCCCACTCCGTCCCACTCCGGCCCGCTCCGGCCCGCCCCATGGCCCCCGTACTGCTCCGTTCCATTCCGTCCCACTCCACCTCGTTGCGCCACTCCGCTCCGTCCCGCCCCGCCCTGGCAGGTCCTGACCCGCCTCGGCGTCATGTTCCGTCCCAACTTGTTCCGCCCCATCCCTCCCCGTCCCGTCCCATCTCTGCACACCTATCCCAACCTTGCCCCCTATTCATTCAATTCACATTTTCTTTCCGATCTCGCTCTGCCCCCGCCTCACCTTCATTTGCGTTTTATTTTCCTCTCCGTCACCTCCCCTCTCCAGTCTCAGCTTGGTCCATCACTCCACTCATCCGACCACCCCCTCCCACCCGCACCATCTCTCCTAGTTTCAAGTCTCGCCCTGTCGTCGCCCCGCTTCTGCCCTGTCGGCGTCCCGTCCCGGGTTCGATCCCCATGGGGAGCTCCTGGCGCAGCGCCCAGCGCCCCGGGCTGCTCGACCTCCACCCCGCACGCCCTCTCCGCGTTTATTTACTTACTTTCTGAAGTATCCCGCTTTGCCCTGACATTTCTTTATTGCTATCATTTATTAGTCGAAAAAGGGAATTCATTATATGCTTAACTAGTGGCCTGCAGAAGACAAATGCAGCTGAGAAAAGCGCACAAAATGGTTTTCCGAAAGGTAGCACTTACACTGCTCAAGAATAGCAAATGAAATTCTCAATTTTTAAATATTTTAACAAAAAACGGACTTTACGAATACATTTACGACAAAGTATTATAACATCAAAACTTCGAAAATAAGGTCTTAAGACAATTTTAAGCATATTTTATCTAAAAAAAATTCTTGGATATCCCGAAATTAGATTTCATGAAAAACATTCAGGAATTTCTTCTTTAACTTCCATATTCCCAAAAAATACAAAGTAATGTATGTGTTTCAAATCGTTAATGCATGATCAAATAATTAAGTGCAAGTGATTAACGTAATGTTTCTACGAAAAATTAACTGATGGACTGATTGATTAGCATTACGTTCTAGGTTATACAAAAAGTTTTATTACTTTGGAACAAGAACATGAATGCTCCAGACTATACCGGTTATTTACAAAAGAAATTAATACTTGTTCAGAAAAAAATTAATACAGAAATTACAAAAAGCATTCAATTTACACAATTCGACTGCTTTTTTTATTTCTTATCCAATTTTTTAGAACAAATTTATGTATTTGTAAACAATAGACAATTTACATGTTGCTGGAGTGTTTACACGTTTCTGAAATACAAATTTTTGCATAGGAAGTATTTTTTCAAACCAACTTTTGAGTGATTATTGCGCTCTAGCCTGTTGGAATATCCAAGGAGTTTATTAGACAAAATGTGCTTAAAATTTTCTTAAGAGCTTTTTTCGAAGTTTCGACGTTTCCACCCTGGACATTCTGTATACGAATATTCATAAATTCATTCGTTCTTTCCGCACCAAGAGTATCAAAGAAAGTGCTGTTCAATCCCGCAACACGCGAATAGCAAATATATACTAAATATATACTAAATGGCTAGCGGCCTCTTTCTCAGAGCTTTGCTACTGCATGATCTCAGCTGTATAGTAAGCAATTACCAAGTGTGAGAATATGTGTAACACCACAATCATATACTTACATTTTTCAGTCAAAATATTTTGGACGAGGTGAGTAAATGATCGGGTCCGAAACCAAAGTCCTAGAAGGAGCCAACTTTTTTGTACACTTACCCCTTAAAAAATCAATTTCTTTATTTTAATGAAGCGAGTACAAAAGTTTTTTTCTGCTGACATACTGAATGCTATTCAACTCATTTTGTATACGACATGAAAACTTCGTAGCACCATGATCGTTTCTGTGATGTTTCACTGGCCTATCGCGCGTTGTGTTAATGTATTGAACCGTGTTCTGCGTATTACGTCTGCGAATTTTTACCAAACTAGCCCGTCAAAATGTGTTGGCCGGACCAGTCAAAAAATCTCCAATTTTACGGACAGCATATAAATGGCTGCTTTGAGCGGTGAGTGTCCAACAATCCTTTTAAAAACTATTCAAATACTTGTGTGGCAATGCTGTAAATCGCGCCAAAGTTTTAAAATGGAAAAACTGTACTGATATCTGACTTATTTCTACTTTGTAATTGAAAATGGAAAGTAGGTGAATTGAGTGTTAAGACCTTTTGATGCACGGAATATCAATAATTGAAAATTCTTTGTCAATGAAAATAGAAATTAAGGAAATATTTCAGAATATTTGGTTTTAAAACATCTTTCAATCTCGTTCCATACTTTAAAATCCTTATTAATTTGCGCAAGTTTTTCGACGTATTTTTGCTGCATTTGTTTGTTACATTTGATCGACTCGGGAATAGCAATTAAATCATTTCTAATTTTTAGATATTTCTACACCTGACTGTTTACTTCGTGTTATTTGGAGTGCCAGTCGCTGTGATCATTAGTCCAGTAAATGTAGTAAATGTTATATCTAAGGAGGTGGCGATGTTCCCTACAGCTGGAAAGTGAGATCCTACGCCGACCTACACGTCAGCTTGCGAGGATTGCCCTCTTTATTTATTTTATTTGGTCGAAAACAGTAAAAACTGTATAGGACGTATGGGGGAAGAGATTATCTGCGCACATTTTCTAGAGGCCCAGAATAAAGGAAATAAAAGCGCGTAATTGGCAACATATGAAAATCTAGATATTTTATTCTCGCGTTATAGAAAACATAGTTGTAACGGTAAATGAAATGCAGGTGCGATTTTTCTGCATTGCTAACAAAATAGTAACTCACCCTCAGCTCTACTCCTACCACTACAGCAAAAGGAGTGCTCAACAAAACGTGCGCATAGTGAAGCTACATTTACGTCCAGAATGAAAACAAGGTGTCGTCTCTGCACTTGCTCAATGGATCAGGAAAACTGGACAAAAAGCCGATCGAGATGGGGCATCTCCTCTCTGGGCATCTCCGCCCCAGAGGTCACAAGTTCTAAGCTTCCGACTGGTCTCCCTGGCATGTGGAAGTGAAGTGCACGTAAGGATGAGGATTGAAACATTACGCGCGGTCCGAGGACCGTTTATTAAGGTACTGTTCCGGCAGACGCCGGGTGTTGATAGAAGAAATCGTGGAGAACTACTGATCAGAGCAGCAGGCAGTTAGAATTCTCTTCCACACAGTGGCTTAATTCCATTCAGCTATCTTGTGTCGAAAATTTGCCTTCAGAATTTAAACCTAGGACTTCCCGGTCAAAGGCACTGAAGTAGGAAGTTTGCAAGGAACAAGCAACCCTGAGGTATTTCTGCCGGTTATTTTTATGCCATTATGAAGTTATGAGTACCAAAAGTATTGAACACGTTCGTTATCAGTCATTACCACCAATAATGAGAGTAAAATAGATTACAACTATTACCACTGTTCAACTTTAAATACTTATTTTAAGTTAGGTTACATTTGCATGTTGCAGTCATTAACGTCTGTTTTTTTAACTGTTTTGTCTGTGTGGACCGTGGCCGAAGTCCATTGACCTCAGGGTCCGTCAAGCCTCTTGAGATTCTACTTTATGACAACACATTAAAAAAACGATTTTATTGTGGGAGGAAAAGCTATTTAACGCGCAGAATGAAGCAAACGTATTCTATTAAAAAATTTCTCATTGCATTAAGGGGAACGCCAGACCGAGATGCCTCAGACACTGAACTATTTTACAAGGTTTCAGGTATTAAATATTTACAATGTAAAATTGTCAGATTTACAGATAAAGACATTTTTATTCAGTAATTACTATTAGGTTTTTATTTTTAATAGTCATCTTTGACTCTCTTTGTGACAATGTAGTCTACATTACTCTTTTTACGTGTAGACTACGTCGATAATGAAATCTGTGTAGACTACTTTTCCACATTAAATAATCCAAAAAAGTTTATAATAAGTAGTAATTGTAGAAGCATGTTGAAATGTAATATTAAAAATTTTATTTCAATTCAGTAAGTCAAACAAAATATACCACTCCTGATGAAGAAATAACATCCTTCGAAACTATGTTAAGAAACCTGTAGGAACTTGTTTCAACTTGCATACTAGACCACTCAGCATCCAACTCTTCCCTCCAAATGCAATGTTACCAACTCGGTGCGCAGAAATATTGTGCAGATCTCTGATTATCTCGCCAACCTCTTCGCTCTCCGCAAGAGAGGCGGACCCGATTTCACAAGGGAGGAAGGCAATTACATTTATGACTGTCACCCACCCAATACATATTTTTGAAGCAATGTTAACTTGAAATTTAAAAAATGTTTATTTATAATGGTAGAACTCCTTTGAAAGTGATCCAATCAATATGTATTTTTGCTTTGGATAAGTTGAATAAAACTGAACTGAAACGAGATACTCAATTTACTTATATTTAAGTATTAAAAATAAATGTTAGCTTTGGGGGCGGTGCATGGGTCTCGTAGATTCGCCCTGTTTCACAAAGAAAGTATTTTTCGTTGTCTACATAGATTACCTTTGTCTATGCAGTGTTCGTGGTCTACGTGTTTACGTGTAGACGTAGACTACAGTTCTTTGCGCGTAGACGTACATCACCACTTGTGCAACAACAATTTTGAAGTGGAAGCCATTTCCAGACATTTGTACTTCTCTATTGACTACATTGTTTTCTTGTAAAAAAAAAGGGTTGTACCATGTTATCAATGCACGTCTCATAGTTTGCAGTTGATAATAACATCCGATAATTTGAGCTTAAAACGTACGTCACTTGATATAATTATAAATAAAATTAATAATATTGGTTTTATTAATAAATAATATTTCATGAAAGCATGCGTTACATTGATTAATTCAGCGCTACAAAAAAAACACGACCGTAGATGATGTACAAAAATGGTAATACTGGAAATTATGTCAAATAGCCCAAGGTGATCTTAAAAAATACAGTTTGCCTGAAAAGACATCGAGAAACGAGATACGAAGCCTGAGGCACCTAGGTTCTCCGAGACCATACCAGGTCCTAGTGCCTTTAATAATATGAAAGAAAAACAAAACAGATCTTTGTAGCGGCATATAAAATATAACTTTGAAAAAGCTGGTAATTCGTATTAATGTTAATGGATTTTGTAAACACAAGAGATAAATTTAGTATTCTTAACACGCGTATATAAGTAAACAACCATAGAATATAAGGTAAAGTATTTGTACTGGCATCTAAATTAGATCGTACACGTTTTTCTATTGGAACGAATATTTGAATCACAGAAGTTGACTAATTTTTGGGGATTCTCTTTTGGGATTGTTAGACAGTTTTCAGCGAATAAAAATCATTTTAATGAGCATGATTACAGTGTTTTTAGTCTTACTATTTTTTTTACTATATATCGTAAGTCATTGTGGCAGAATACTTAAATGCCACTACGCTACTCGTTACAAATATGCTTCAGTAGCTTCTGAAATCTCATTGTAAGACTAGAGTTGCCATTATTGTAATTGTACATTTTTATCTTTTTCTTATATTTTGCACGAGTTCTGGAAATTGGACCCCATAAGGTTGCTTTGATGGAACCCTTTCCATTTTAGGAACCTGGTAAGTATTATTTACAATTTTCTTCCGCGTCCACAGAAAACTAGAATGTACTTTACAAATAAATTGTGATATTTGGCACCATTTGGTGTTCTTGCAGTTGAAGACAACAAGCGAACCAAGTTCTGTACAGAAATATTGGACAAAATGATAATGAACAATTTTCTCCTGATTATTCTAGTTATAACGTAAGAAACAATGGAACTAAAATCATTAACAAAACTATTGGCATGTTTCCCTAAAGCGTCCAAAATATCATCTCTTGGTCGAAGTATAAAGGACATTTTTTACCAACAGCCCCTCCAGATAGTATCTAGGACAGTCGAAACGGTATGGCAAGAGACTTCAAGAGAATAACAATAAAATGTAAGTTTCTCTTTACAAAGTCACAAAGAACTTTGCGATGGTGTTCAATCTAGCGGGTTCTCTACGAAATGTGGAAAGGCAAAGGAAACAGATGCCGATTATATATTCACAACGTGGATATATAAAAGAAAACCAGCATGAAGTTTTTTTCTGTATAAGCCCCAGAGATATATTCGAATGTTACCAATCATCATGTTGGATATTCATTTTGTTCTAACAGCCTACTAGAAGGATTTTATTAAAAAAACAGTACTTAATGATTCATATATTTAGTGTTATATTTCATTAATTTAGAAATTCAGTTCAAAATACTGAATTGTTGAATCTAGATTTAATATTGATCAATAGAAAGAGTTGTGAAAAACAATAAATAAAGAAGTGGACTGTCGCCTATACTTTCCCTAGAAACTGAAATTTCTTTCAACAAATTCAACATTATTTTATCTTTTTCGTCTGGACATATTGCATTAATATAATTTTCAATAAGCAGGCACGTTTCGCCTGTTTTTTTTTATTGTCATTCGTCCATTTCTTTTCAGACCTAATTTAATGGTCCAAATGAATCCAAATTAGGCAACTGTTTTCACAATTTGAACCAATTGTACAGTTTAGATTCTTTTCTATTCCTCTTTATCGGAAAAATGTAATTAAAATATTTTATATTTTATAATTAAAGTACGTAGATTGTTGAATTGTTGATTGTTGTACTGATTATTGTAATTGCATCTCTTTTGAAATCCTGAAAAAAATTAAATGTCGCTTCAAATTAAGCAACTATTCCTTCTTAACAATTTATATCAACGGTTTTAAAAACAAAATAATGAAGATAATTATGCACAAACGAGTTTGAAATGTGTTTAAAAATAATGCAGGTAGCATTATTCATGTTTTATTTTTTGTGCAGACGTTTTTCTTTTGTATACCTGTGTACACGAAAATGTTCTTACGTTTCGCCAACACGACATAAGTTGTTATTTCTGTACATTGTTATTTTCAGTTAAAGAAATGTAGTTAAAAATTGTCTACAATTTTAAAATTTTTAAGAAACAATTATAGCATTTGTTAGCATTGCCTTTAGAATATTTTAAAAATAAATGCAAGCGTTGGTTTTCGATACAAAACTCTCCTATTAAAACCTTCATTCTGACAAAACAGGCATTTTACACTGGAAAGCAAAAGAGATTTACGTGATGTAAAGTGCGATTTTTCGCCAAACATATATTGGTGCTGCAAGCAATATTTTGCAACTCTGGAGCAAGAAAAAATGTACACATAATGTACCCCTTTTTTACATCAAAAAGAAATAGTACAGTCAGAAAGAAAAAACATTGTTTTGAACACTGTAACCAAGAAAAGGAATATTTTATATGTATTATCAGCAAATAAAATAAAATTAAAATTTTACATGGCACTAAAAATAATATTTCAGTTTACGAAAACTCAATACAAAATATTAGCTTTACGGAATAAGTTATACAAGGCTTTGTATGGTGATGGAAATGTGCTGTGTTGTGTTTGTTCACGTAGGTGTGTTTGTCCACGCAGGTGTGTTTGCCTCAGATATTGGCTGAAGGCATTGTATACACAAAAAGAGGAGGGGTATGGGATAACTATGAACGTTTTAGGCTTCGGAGGTGGATAAATTGAAAAGGAAACAACGATTTAAATGTCTATTATTTGTGTGCAATACTCCTTTGCGACGAAGAAGAATGAAAAGAAGAAGGTAAGATTCCCATTCTTTGAATACTTGTGAAAAAACTATAGGAATAAATTAGAACTATAAGAATGATAAATTAGGATTACAGACATTAAACATCTTGCGTAAGTAAAATTTCAATTACTGTAAAGAAGATTTTGAACAATCGTTCAATTTCTTATACAAGAAGATTGAAAATACCGGAACTGCAGTTACACATTATGGCTAAATATGCCTGTCTTACAGTGTTTGGTACAGTTTTGTGTCTTTGTCAGTCATGGAGTGTGTACTGTAGCACAGACTCTGACTACTACGTTAGGAAGTTCCTGTTATGCATCATTTATTTCAAGATGTGAAATGCAGAAAAAAGAACTTGGATATCTTGACCGACGAGAGAATGCGATCTTCGCCTGCAAAATAGCACATTAGGTCTTATATGGTAACATACCCTCGTTCACGAATCGACTCTCAAAGACGCGAGACCGGAAAACGAAAGCGAAGAACGGCAGACGGAAACTCGCGGGTACGAGGACCTACTTGAAGTTCCGTAATTTGAATATGCCGGAAAAAATTTGGGTTTAATTTCCTAACAATGGACTCTGTTAATTTTTTGCATTAGGGCAAAGTTTGATTCAGTAAAGAGAAGGATATTTATTTTTTAAGAGCACAATATTGAAGACAAAGCGAGAAAGTTGAGAGTAACGCGATGAGCATTAGTTTAGGAGTGAAGAATTGGCGTTATTCGATTAACAAGTTAAATAAAGGGTTATATTCAAGGTATTTTATAAGCATTTGGACGTCTGAGAGCAATAGTGTTCTAACCTCCAAAAAATGAAAAATGAGTTATTCACACCATTTGTTACCTAAGAAGGGGAACTATTTTTGTACATTGTTATTTGACTATTTATCCTCTATTAATAAGTCCTACTAAATTAAGAATGATGTCTATATTTTTTTCTTCACAACCCTTTTAACCCTACCCATGTTACTTTAACTTGATTTTTCTCCATTTTCTCAAAATGTGGCTTAGAGCACTATTGCGCTGACCCCTTTAATTGCTCGCCTATTGCAAAGATACATTTTAAATAAATTTATTATTTAATGCCACATTCTCTATCGTGGCAACGGTTTGTCAACAAAGTATAACGATATAACAAACATTTTTCAAATATTTTTATTTTTCTAAAATAATGATTTTCTAAATTCATTTGTTCGTTGTTTTTTTTTTTGTTTTGTTTTTTTAAATTCTGGGCCTCAAGAAAATGTGCGCAGATAAATCTCTTTCCCCACACGTCATATACAGTTTTTACTGTTTTTTGACAAATAAATAAATGAATAAACCCGACTAGAATCCCTAGATACAGTATCTAGGGACTCTATAACCCGACTAAACGAAGTGCTGGACTGAAGAGAGACCGGCGCATCAGAGAACTAACAACGGCGATAGTTGCGTCGCGCGTTAGCGCCTTAACGGTGTAGTCTGGAGCATTCACGTTCTTATTGTAAAGTAATACAATTTTTGTGTACAACTTAGAAACTAATGCTAATCAATCAGCCCTTCAGTTAATTTTCCGTAGAAATATTACGTTAATCACTTGCACTTAATTATTTGTTCACTCATTAACGATTTGAAACACATACATTACTTTGTATTTTATCGGAATAAGGACGGTAAAAAAGAAATTCCTGAATGTTTTTATTAAATCGAATAATGTCATGTACTCATGTTACAGAATTTGTTGTGTAGCATGTCTGGAATATGTGATTGCTTTTAGGAACTCAAACTACTTCCATTCTTCATATAGTTATCAATATTTATTAATATAATTATCGACATTTCCCCGTGATTTTAAATGAACTGTCAAAGGCTGTCATTGTAAGAGGGTTATATACAGTGGGCCTTGGTCTAGATCAGTGCTTCAGTTTTCAGTTGCACTAAGTATTCTTATAACTCTGTCTCTTTTTCTCCGATGCAAAACAAAGTGCGGCGTGTCCCTTATCGCCAGTCCTACACTTCCCTTGGTCGGGTTATACAAAATGGTTGGATATTACGCATTGTGAGCCTCAAGGTCTCGCAGCGGAAGCCGGAGGGCGGAGTCTCCTCACCTTCTTCCACGCGCGTTGCGAAGCGTCAACCGAGACCTAAAAGCATTCGGAGAATGAGGCATTTCGTTCGCAGGTTCAAGATGAAGCGACTTTCTGCGTATTTAGGCGGTAGCAAGGAAGTAAAGAGACAGCAGGACCCCAGTGGACAAGATTGGCTCAAGATATGGCAAAATGGAAGTCATACATAAAAACAAATTTTATTATATCTGTCAAAGGATTCATTATATTTGCCTGTTTCGACGCCCGAGATAATACCTTCTTCCTCCGCTAGTTGGTGAAAGGAGTGTAGCGAAATTTGCGTGGTCAGACGGAAAAGCAGGCCTCATGGCCTGAGTCTCGCCACGTAAAATAAGGCATCAATTCAATTCAATTCAATTCAATTCATTAAATTTGCAAATTAACATCCTGAGTTTTTTTGTTTGTTTGTAAAAAAGGCCTTCCCTTTCAGTGAAATGAGAATTTCTGAGTTTTCCCTCAGGAAATAAATGCTCAAGACCATACAAATTTACAATAGTGTTGTGGAAATTTCAAGTGTAAACACATGTACAATAGTAAGGACAGATACTTCAACTACAAGGCAAACCCTTCTATAATTTACCAATAGTATTAGGAGACTCATTTCTCACTTAATGGCTAAAAATAAAAATAATAAACGTATTTCTTACACGTGAAGCACGATAAGATATTTTTCAGTTTACAGTTGTTTTTATAAATATATTAGTGCCAAATTGCCTCCTAAATGAAGGTTTTCCCTTTTTCAGATACTTTTTTCCGTTTTATTTACATGAGATATTTTAATGAGTTTTTGATTCGATGGTGCGATCTGTTTGTACGATAAGATTAAATGCATTTACTTAGCTGAAGAATTGTTAAAAGGTCTTCCATCTCAGTGAGATGAGAATTTTTGCGTTTTCCCTCAGGAAATAAATGCTCAAGAATATTAAAGAAAATATATTAAAAAGTGGTATAAATCTGGAGTGTTTTCTTCAGCAGCGTTTCCCATTTAATAAAGAATTTTAAACATTCGAGTTAATCGTTCCCAAAAATCTACTTTAAACTTGTGAGACAGTCTTGTATACGAACGTTTTATTTCGGCATATTCTATGCCAAAGTCTCATGAACTCTTAGAGAAGATCAGCAATGATCCTTCAATTTTTACAAGTATATTTCAATAACGCTAATTCTGAGCGTATTACTCTTGAATATTGGTCATTTTTGTTTGACCCTTTGAAAAAGGACAGAGACAACAGACTACAATGCTGCCAAATTTCTAAAATGTTGCATCTCTAAAAAACATGTTGAGTAAATATGGTTCAACTTGCTTCTTGGCATAATTCAATTTACTGTCTAGACATCTCATTACCGGTTTTCGTAGATGTAGAAAGTTTTCTGGATAGTGAATGACCTCTGACGAGTCACTGCAGTTGACGTTCGGAGTAATGTATAATTCCGAGATTATTACCATGGAATACCAAATACTTTTCATTCTTCGCAACAAAGAGTACAGGGTGAATGTGTCATGTTGCCGCCAACATTTCTGAAATATGTCTTTCAAAAATTGTCCAGGAATGCGTTGTAAGTCATCTCCAGCCCTGGAATTCATTCCCCAGCCCTGGCGTCTCGGGACCAGTTTCCCGTGATGTGGAAAGTTCCCTGGATGGTGAACGACCGTCGAACGTCAAATGCAGTGACGCGTGATAAAGTAGATATCGAAAGGCCCAGAAGCGATTGGGACGAGAAATCCTCGCGTAGAAGAGCCCCAAAGAGGGAACGGGGCACAAAGCTCCGGCGTCGGAGGTTCTGCACGATCCTTTCACGGATTTATTGCCCCCCACATTTCAAAGCAAAGGACGTGAGCAATTACGAAGAACATACGACAACAATTGACACGATTACACATACCATAATAAAGAATCAAATAACTCGCTATAAGTTCGTTTCACGTTAACATCACTAAAACTGCAGCAGGCAGTGTACAGCAATAATTAGTAGTTGAAATGGCTCCATTTTGTCACTAACGAAGGCAATAAACGATCGAGTCATTAACTGCATGAGCGGCCGTGCATCATCATTGGAAATCCTTTATAACACAGCAATAACAATAGCAATGCAGTTAGCAATTCAGACGCGTCGCGCTAATAAGTGTAATTAATTACTGCCTGAGAATAAAATGTACAAGTGTCTGTAGTACAGAAAAATAAGAGATCCAGTTAAACAAAAAATTAGACGCCGTCGCTAAGCAGCTATTTGGTATTCTCAACGTGTCCTATGCAGCCTGAGAAAGGCCCGTTGTTCACAGCCGCTGTGAAAGAATCGCTTGGGGCGCAGAGAGCAGCTTTCATCACCCACTTGCGCCCAGCTGACTCACGCCAGGCCGACGCGCTCTTTTCCAGGGCTGCATCTCGCGTTACGGCGTGAGGACGGCTCTCCGCGAGCGTGGTCCGGACGGGGCGGAGGCAGGGACAGGGGCGGGGATGGGGGTGGAGGTGGGAGAGGATGGGGATGGGGGTGGAGGTGGGAGAGAGGATGGGGTAGGGTGGGGGCAAGGGGCGGGGATCGCGTGGGCGGAGGGCATGGCCTTGACCCGGGGGTGCGAGGTGGGGCGGGCGGGGCGGGGCGGGGCCGGGCGGGAGGCGCGGGCGTGCAAGGGACCACGCCCCCTTTGCGCACTTACGTGTCCGCGGGCGCCGGACGAGCCGTGCTGCTGCAGCAGCCGGGCGGCCGGTGGCGAGGTCGGTGCGGGCCGGCGAGCGAGCGAGCGGCGGCGGAGCGGCGGCGCCGACGGTGCTGCCCCCTGGACGGCGCGGCGCGGACTGGGGGCTCGCGGCGGCGGCGGCGGCGGCGGCGGCGGTGGCGGCGGCGGCGCCGCAGCGCTCGGCGCGCCCCGCCACGCCTTCCCGGATCCCCCGCGCTCGTGCTCCCGCGCCCGCCCACCGTCCGCACCGCACACACAGCGCGGCGGGCGGCTTGGCAGCGGCGGCGTCCCTCCATCTTATGCCCCACCTCGTCCACGCCCCTCCTGCTCCTCGCCTTCTGACCCGTCCTTCCATCCGTCTCGCCACCCGTCTCACCACCCCTCCCCCACCCGTCTCGCCACCCGTCTCGCCACCCGTCTCGCCACCCGTCTCGCCACCCGTCTCGCCACCCG
This sequence comes from Acheta domesticus, assembly GCA_031308135.1. Taxonomy (NCBI): domain Eukaryota; kingdom Metazoa; phylum Arthropoda; class Insecta; order Orthoptera; family Gryllidae; genus Acheta; species Acheta domesticus. The sequence goes on along the minus strand of JAHLJT010009419.1, from coordinate 60,016,503 downwards.
TCTCGCCACCCGTCTCGCCACCCGCCTCGCCACCCGCCTCGCCACCTGCCTCGCCACCCGTCTGGCCCCCCCGTCTCGCCACCGTCTCGCACCCCTCCCCCACCCGTCTCGCCACCCGTCTCGCCAACCGTCTCACTGCCCTTCTCACCACTCTTCTCATCACACCCTCTCGCCTCTCGTCCCACCCTTCTTCATGCCCTCCGCCACACACCCTCCGTCTTGCTCCCCGTTTCGCCTCCCGCCTTGCCACACATCAGGCCCCTCATCACGCCCCCCTCCTTAACATCGTCTCAGATCCACTCTCGGATTTATTCCCGGACCCACTCTCTTCCCCACTCGTCTCCATTGTCGTCTCCCCTCTCCCCCACGCGCACTCGTCTCTCTTGCATGTCGCTTACCTTGCTCCTCGCTTTGTTTGCCTCGCCCGCTTTCTCTCCGCTATGTCCTCTCTGCTCTCCTCTCGTCCCCCTCTCAACCTTGTCTCCATCCTGGGCCAGCCTGGTCTCCTCCCTAGGAACTAATTTATACATCAAGTGTCCTTAAGGATGAACGATTTATGAGAGCCCTACTATTGTAATATTGAACTACCTCAAAGAAAAGTGGATATGGAAGAAACTAACTTTGCAGTTTAAGAGGATGCGAAAAGAAACACACTGTGCAGTTTGTGAAGTAACGTTAAAATTTTTCAGGTTTATCAATTGAGATAAAATTTTGTGAAATAAACTATTGGAGACTTCCATTCACCTGGAGCCGTAATTATACAGCTGAATGTGCATAGATTACCCTTACCTCTTTCCCCACCATGTTCTCATCTCGCCCGCTCCCCGCCTCATCCGTGATCCGTCCCAGGCTCACATCGATGCCCTACCACGCCCCCGCTTCATTCCAGCCTCGCCCACGTTTCTCTCCAACCCTAGCACTCGACTCTTACTTTCCCAAGCTTGTGCACTTGGGTTGTGACCACCCGGTCTCCCACCCTTCCCATCTTCTCCCCTCGTTCCCGTCTCATTCCTACCCTACTCCGTCCACGCCCCCCTTCCCGACTCACGTCCCGCTGCTCCGTCTGGCCCTAATCACCAACCTAACGCAGCAAACTACCCTAAATAGCGCCCCCACCCTCGCTTTCGCCGTCAGCTTCTAACTTCGCACTCATCACACCCATATCATAATACCGAGACCCTTAGTTTCCAACTCACTCAAACGCGAACAGGTGTGGGTAGTGGGAGTATCTGGAGGGTGGAACGTGGAGTAGTTGGAGTGTGGTAGTGAGAGTAGTTGGAGGGTGCATCGTTCATTGGGATGAGCGATGCAAAATAGACGACTGTCGCCGGGAACCGTGCAGAGGAAACTGGGCGAAGAACGGTGGTCGACGGCAACGGACGAAGTCAGTCGGCAAAGGACAAAAGAAGGAGCGACGAGAGACGGACAATGGGCGTCGGTCGGTTGGGCGGGGAGCGACGGGCAACGGCTAAAAGAGATCGCCGGCATATTACAGCCAGTGAGTGGTGAGGGGCAGAATTAGGGGTTAGGAGACGGACGCGGGAAAACGAGGACTGGCAACAGGCGGCGGCGGACTGCAAGCGGCGTTTAAAGGAAGATGGAGGGGGAGGTGGGGAAAGGGCAGCAACAGATGGGCAATGGGCGACGGGTGGCCGCGCAGAGGGCAACGGACACTGAGAAAAGAAGTCACGAGGTGTGACTAGGTTATGATTCATTGATTATTTTGTTTCGTCTCGCCACCCGCCTCGCCACTCGTCTCGCCACCCGTCTCGCCACCCGTCTCGCCACCCGTCTCGCCACCCGTCTCGCCACCCGTCTCGCGCACCCGTCTCTCTCGCATGTCGCTCGCCTTGCTCCTCGCTTTGAGGACTGGTAATAGGCGGCGGCGGACTGCAAGCGGCGTTTAAAGAAATATGGAGGGGGAGGTGGGGAATGGGCAGCAACAGATGGGCAATGGGCGACGGGTGGCTGCACAGAGGGCAGCGGACAGTGAGAAAAAGAAGTCAAGAGGTGTGACTAGGTTATGATTCATTGATTTTTTTTTGCGGGCGCGCCAACTGCTATAGGCATTAGTGCCATAGATGTAATGCATGCTATAATTCAGGAGGTTGCGGAATTCATTATGTGCTAGAACATGAGAACCGCTGTGGATCTGCATGTTAGCTTAGAAGTATTTCCCTCTTCCTGGTTCCTCTGATAGCGGGACATCACCCCAAACGGGACAAGTTTTAAGCTCCCGCCTGGTCTCCCGCCAAGTGTGTGACAGGGAAGAGGAGAAGATAAGAACAAAGAATAAAATGTTATGTGTGGTCTGTCACCCATTTCTTATGATTCTGCTCTGACATTTACCTAATATTGATCAGAGGAGTTACGGGGCAAAAGAATCAGAGCAGTCGGCCGCTAGAATTATCCTTCGACAATGACTGAAGGATTCGAACATACTCCTTAGGTAGAGTCAAAATTCCTCGACAATCTGAACTCGTACCCCAGGGCCTCTCAGTCAGCCACCCTGCAGTGGCAACAACGGTTGCCCTGAGCCTTCTGACCTGATTCGTAACTGGGGCGTTGAGCATTAAGGATGGAGCAGGCGGGAGACGGGAAGGTGACGTGCTGCAACTAAACAAACAGCAAGGCGACAGATGGCCGCGCAGCAGGCGGACAAGTGAACGGGTGGCAGGCAGACGGACGGCAGGCGGACGGGCGGCAGGCGGACGGGCGGCAGGCGGACGGGCGGCAGGCGGACGGGCGGCAGGCGGACGGGCGGCAGGCGGACGGGCGGCAGGCGGACGGGCGGCAGGCGGACGGGCGGCAGGCGGACGGGCGGCAGGCGGACGGGCGGCAGGCGGACGGGCGGCAAGGCGGACGGGCGGCAGGCGGACGGGCGGCAGACGGACGGGCGGCAGGCGGACGGGCGGCAGGCGGACGGGCGGCAGGCGGACGGGCGGCAGGCGGACGGGCGGCAGGCGACGGGCGGCAGGCGGACGTGCGGCAGGCGGACGGGCGGCAGGCGGACGGATTGGCCAGGCGAATCGGCGGCAAATGGTCGGACGACAGGCGGTCCGGCGGCAGGTTGGCAATAGGCAGGCAGACGAGCGGCAGACGGTCGGGCGGGGGGATGGGTGGTAGGCGGACGGGCCGCAGATGGACAGGCGGCAGGCAGACGAACGGCAAGCGGACGGGCAGGGGACAATTGGCAGGTGGACCGGCGGACGGGCGGACGGGCGGACGGGCGGCAGGTGGCCAAGCGATAGGGGAGGGGTGGCAGTTGTGGCCAAGAAGCAAGCAGACGGGTGGACAAGCAGCAGACAGGCGTGTGGCCGCAGGCAGGCCGGCCGGCGGCAAGTGGATGGGTGGGTGGGTGGATGGATGGGCGGGCGGGCGGGCGTTGAGAGCGAGGTGGCAGGCAACCGTCTGCTGAGCGCCCGGTAGCGTTGCTGCGGCTGCGTCCGCTCGCGCCAAATTGCGCACTCGAATTCATCAGAGCCTTTGTGCCCGCGCGCGGCGCCGCGATTAACCGCCCCTTCCGGCTTCCTGGGCTGCATAGCAGAGGCCACCGCGGCGCGGGGGAGCGGAGCGCCGTCGACGCCCGTGTTGCCAGATTCGCCACTCGCGGTGCATGCACCAGCAAGCGGCTCGCGGATCTGCCTTGCGACGGTTGTAAATCTGTCGACACCCATTGTTCTTACAAAGGAGGTAGCGGAGAAACTGATTTACTACGATATTATTATTATTATTATTATTATTATTAATTACTATTACTATTATTACTAATATTATTTCTGGATTGGTGTCTGCGAAGCTCGCGAATATTTTTATGAAAGAAAATGGAAGATTAAATCAGAGAAATTTTTATTGGATATGTCGTAGAATTTAGCAATTAAATAATCACACAGCCATCTCAATAGGATAAAATACATTTTTTTAGTTTATTTATGCTGTACACTTCAATACTCGGTAGCGATAGCATAGTTGTCCCTATACAGTTTCGTATTCGAAATCGAAGTCCTAGTTTCGAGTATCAACGGTGGCTGATTTTCGATAGCAGACAAATAGCTGTGTGACGAATGACCATCGCGTGAGTGAGACTTGTAGAGGCCGGCGTCTCTGATCAGCCTTTTTTGAACCGCCGATCCATCAGTCGAATGCTGGAGCAGAATCTTAAACGGGTCAAGGACCGTTCGCAATTCTTCCTTCCCTTTCCTGACCTTATTTCCATTCCTAGGATCCCACCAGATTTCAAAAGGCCGTGGCAGTATTGCGAGTATGCAAATGTCGCGCCAGAGCCCCAACTGGGCTGCAGTACCACAATGGAGCGAGAGCGAGAGAGGGCGAGAGAGAGAGAGAGAGAGAGAGAGAGGACAAACCGACAGAGACAAAGAGAGAGTATGAGAAGTGAATGGCAGGCGGAGGAGAGGATAAGAGAATATGCGTGTGTGTATATGTGTGTGTGAGTGAGAGAAATATGTAAGTGTCGAAAGAGCTCAGCCTGTTCACATGAATGTAGGTCTGTGATAAATATTAGTTTTGAAAGAGCGTTAAAAATCTTGATAACTATCGGACTGCAATATGAATAAGCTCTAAACCGATGGCATTTGTCAGATACGAATAACAAATTGATCACTCAATGCATTGAATGAAGTGAAACTGTCAAAAGGTGTATATGGCTTCATGATAAATTATAAATTATGTTCATTTGTGTACATATACATTTAAACTAGTCTCTTTTGTAATCTATGTTTTACAATATTAAAGTACTTTTTATTTTCTGTATATAATAATTGAAGAAATAAAATACTCAACATCTCTAAAATAAACTCATTAATGTAGGTGTGTTTAAGTTCCTTTAATTTATACATGCGTTAGACATTCTTTTAGCTTTCTTATCAGCTCAGAGATATGCTTTTGAAGTACTTAATAGCATTTCTGTCCTTATACAAAACAAATGCGTTGTGTACACAATTTAATTGAATGTATAAGTATTCTAAACAATGCAATAATATCTAAATACGTAATAAGTGTAAATATCTATTGTACACAAAAACAAATGCGTGCAACAGGAGTGCACAAAACAGCGTGCAACAGACAAAACAGGAGAACAGAAAAACAGTTTGTACGTGTTTGTAATATGTAATGAAGAATTTCATACATCATACACTTTTCCACGTAATTCAAGTAAAATTTCAGTCTTATGTTTGGTTGCTCTAGATTTACTGATCAATTCTGCATCAAATGCTACGAAATATCAGCTACCACTTTTTTCTTTTTCTTGCGTATCTCACTCGTGTAAAAAACATTTTACATTAAAAGTGACATGTTTTGATCAGATTCAGGTTCTTGGACTGTTGCCACATAATACGATTCTTGTGTACGGGTTCCGTAACATTCGGATTCTGACTGTGGTTTATGATTGGGTGTGCAGTGACTGGGTAACCAATGTGTCAGCTTAATGATTCGCGATAGTACACAGCTCCAGCTCGAAATTGCTACATTGGCACAAAACTGGTAGTGACGGTTGTGAGAACTTCCTCTGGGTTCGTTACATATCAGTACAGAGGAAGGGGAATAGCAAAAGGTTGACATACACCCAAACGCTTGTTTTATTAAACTAGTACTTGTCTGTATATGATCAGAGAAATATGAAAGCTAAATGACAAATACAAGGCAAGAATACAGAAAAACTGAAAAAATCGTAAGAATGACGGGCATTGTCCCACAAATTGTTTACATTACTTGTATTCATAAATCAAGTTGGAGTGGCTGTCTGTGATTTCAAAATAATTGCCTTTCTATTACCTCATACGCTTACTAAGATATGAAAACCAATTAAATTGGTTAGACGATTTTCGTCTCTCTGTTGGTTAAGGATAATCTCTGGAACTGCTAAACCAATTTTTATGGGGTTGCCACTGAAAAGTAGAGAATTTTGGTTGGCAAAACCTAGGCTACTATTTTCAAATTATTATTTTCTATCTATGCAATGTAGTTTGTTTGCAATATTTATTTGTTTCTGGCTGACAGTCTACAGTTTTATTTCGATCTTAATGAAATGCTGAACACAAGGCCATCAACATATTTGAAAAGTTATTATGTACATGAGATACCTTGAACTATCACATATTTTTCCCCAACCCTTAAAGCAAAATGCAAGTGTGGACTATAAGTTTTTCAAAAATATCTAAAAAACAGTGAGTAAATCTACCAAAGGTAATTAAAGGTTTCTGAAATCCCATAAACGTCCTTACTAATTGCATTTTAATTTATTCCAATAGCGCCATTGAAGTCTCAGTAATCGAATATCAAAATTGTTATTAAATGTTTGCCTGGAGGATGTAACCATGCATATGTTTACAGTTGTACTTAGCAACACATTGCCGAGGGAGGATTTTACCATATTTGCAGATTTTATTCCTCGTGACCAAATGATTTGCTTTTTGTAAGAAAATACGATTCATACCCCCAAAAAAGTAATATAAGAAGTTTTATAGTGCATATTTTTTTATATATTGGTAGTAGGTGGCAATTGGCATATATAAGTAATTCATGCATACTGATTCATATTTTGACATTATTGACCCTCTCAAGACTGTCGCTTTACCACCAGAGCATATTCTTACTTGTTGGGGAACTTCGATTGAAACTGCCCTGTTCTACTGCGACTATTTTCAGGACATGAAGAAAGTAGTGGATACGCTGGGCAAAGGAGAATCTGCAAGTATACCCGCTGCTATAAAATGTCCTCACTATAGGACAAAGACGACAAAGTCTTATAGGACAGACACTTCCCTCAAATATTTTGAGGGCCTAGTGCAACACACCAAAACAAATACTCAGTCACTAACATGAATAAACACAAAAGCCGATTTGGCTACTGACCACACGGTCCGACACGAACTCACACCAGCCACTTTCAAATAGCAGTAAAACGCGAAATGCGTGCGAACTGCAAACACACTAAAGCACACTAACTCTCGGCTAAGCCAAAAAAAGGTCTCCAGCGTAAGAAGCATTTAATTTTGAAAATTTGCCGTTAACAATCACCAGGTTGGAAGAAAGGGTATTGCCACTTTCGGTAGCTTTGAACTGTATGATTAATTTACAAAATAGGTTTTACCAGGAGACATTGGACAAACTGTAGGAACAAATAAAAAGTAGAAGCCAGAAATCCCTGTGTTAAATTTGTCCATGATGTAAGTGAAGTACTAACTGGAATATCTGACAAAGAACTTCAGGGTTATTCTCATGTTGAAGTGACTTCATTTAAATACTGCCCCTTAAGTTCTTGTGAAGTGGAACATACATTTTCTAGTAACAAAAACATTCTAACAGACAAAAGAAAATCCATGTCAGTAGAAAATACTGCAAAACAATTGGCTGTATGTTGTCACAACAATGCTTGTAAGTAAATGTACTGTAACTGAATAAAAATCATTTAAATATGCATATTTGAAGTAATTGATTGATAATACTTCCTCACTTCTTGTGCATATTGTCAATTTTTTGGTGCATATTCTCAGATTTCTGGTCCATATTGTCAGACTTTTTGTGCATATTTCACTGATTTTAGGTGCATCAATGCATATTTTGACGATTTCAAGTGCATATAAATCCGCCCTCTAATCATAACAAACACGGTAGGAAGAGTGTGTAGGGTAAGTAGAGACAGTGGGGAGCTGGGCGTGAGGAACGTGGCAAGATGAGATGGGCGGAACGGGGAAGGGACGGTGCAGACTAGGCCACGGATACACCATACAGATTTCATTACTTTTCCTGTCTGACAGATGATTGTGATTAATAAATACGAATAATAAATGCGAGATATATAAATACGTATCCGGATAGGCAGGGTAGTACAGCTAGTTACGGGAACACAATAATATATTTCGCTTTAAAAAGCAAATAAATAAGAAATGTTATGGATTCCTTTTGTACAAATGTTTCATTATAATAATAAATGTTATAATTGTCAAATTCGAGAGTAAGTATAGTTTGTAAAAGTATAACAACAGTTTTGTAGCTGGAAATATTCTGTTTATTTTCTGAAAAAAAAATTGTATTCTTAATACAGAGGGAAATTATTATACGAGCACATGAGACGAGTACTTCAAGTTGAATGCTCATTTGTGTTAATGTTCTGTTGATCCGTCGGACAATGATATTTGATAAACCCCTAATAATCAACTACATCGTGTAATACCGTAAGAACTAGAACATGGAAAACTTTCTCGTATTCATTGAAACGGTTATGTAAAAAATCATATCCCACATTACGTACTTCTAATATTTCAGTTGTCATGCGTGTAAATCTCACTTCTTATATTTTCTGCAGCACAAAGTACAGTATATTATCTATAATCTCCTAAAACCACTCCAAACATAAACGTATCTTTCTGTTAAATACATGACTAATGATAATGCTTAGCAACGCTCATATTTAAATGAAATGCATTCAATAGGCTGCCTTGCAATAACACAATTTTCGAACGTTTTTGCCTTTAAACATTTCACCTTATCATTAATGAATCATTAATGAATATATTTCTCAACTAAAAAATAGATACTCAAAAATATGAATAGATACACAGATAGATAAGTACATACATGTATAATAGATAGATAAATAGGTTTGTATAGACAAATTTATAATTGTTATTTTGTATTTATTAATGTTATATTAAATTTATTAAACTAATGCTCGGTAACTAAAATAACTAAATCTACAGAAAATGTTCTACAATATTACTTATAGAGGGCTTTGTAATTAATATAACAATTTAGTTATCTTTCTTGCAATAAATCGCAGTTATTGTGTTTTAAATAAAAGTTGGAAATGTTCTTTGTGCTTCATATAAAGAACTCCTTAAAATTGAAATATTCATTTCAAATTCACAGAGCTTAAATTTGAACCTGATTTATTACAGAATATTCCTATTTCAGAATATTCTGTGTGCAGTTATTCGTTAGTGTTGATTGTAGACGGACGAAAGGACTGAAAGACATCGGACAAACATACATATGGACAGACATACAGACGGACAGAGAGACTTCCTGACGGATAGACTGACATACGAACGGATAAACAGACATACGTTCGAATGGAGAGACATAAGCAAACAGACAGACCGACAAGCAGAAAGAAAAACGAACTTTTTCGGGTAAATGATTAATGATTCCGGGCGCATCAACTGGTAAGGTCATTGGTCCTAAAAGTGTAGTGCAAGTTGTTATCGCGGGGAGGTGGCGGTGATCTTCCCCTGCTGGATGGCGAGATCCGGCGCCAACCTACGTCGCCTTGCGGGCTACTTTCCCAGCCAGGTATCTTCCACTAGCATCCCTGCACTTATCCCGCTGCAGCCGGGACATGATCTAAGGGACCGATTGTTCTCCCGGCATGCGTGGTAGTGTATTGCATTTATATGCACGTGTGTGTAGGTAAGGGGTGAGGAGAAGACAAGGAAGAGGAAGGAAAGATCACGTTCAGTCCGTGCCCCGTTTGTTACGGGAATGCTCCGGCATTCGCCTGGTGTTAAACGGAGAAACCATAGCAAACCACCGATCAGTTCAGCCGGCGCGGCGGCGAGAAATCATCAGGCAGCTTCTAAATTCTGCCTATCTATGTAGCTAGAGTCGAAAATCCTGCCATCGTCGGAAACCGAACTTAGGACCCCCCGGTCAGAGGTACTAAACTGCACCACCGAGGTTCACACGATAACAGACCACAGCAAAATAAGACACAAGACTCTGGGAAATTTTTGATTTATTGGTGTAAAGAGCATTTTGAAACGCCTAGCTGCAATCTTGGGCCATACTTTAATGTTTTATGCAATTTCTCATTTTCTACCGAAGACGCCAAGATGGCACATCGCCAATAAATCGAAATTTAGTGAGATTATACCGTCTCTTTTACGTCATTTTTAAACTGCAGATTCCGAGAGAACGAAATCCAGACGACTTGCCCCATTCTTTGCCGCTCTGGTAAAGCAATGCTCTGGAAAACTCCCAACGTTGCGTACACGCAACATACTGTCCAGCTTCAATCAAGAATCTAAAAATTTTTAGTAAACCGATTTTGCTATATTTGAAGACTTATTATCAATATTTAACTAAAATTTATTAAATGAATTATTTCACTGTTTGGGAAGAAATGGGTTAGTACGCACATTTCCAACAATTTGTAAACACTATTGTATTTTGTGAGTTAATGTTCTTCAAATGACTTCTAATGAAGTTTTTCGATAACTCAAAAAATTTCTGTGAATAAAAGCTTTAAAATTCCCATTTACAGTCGCGCCTAAACGCCGTTTTCTTAAAAACGGTTCCAAATTTTTCAAAGAAAATTGACATTTAAGACGAGGTTTTATTGTTCTTTAATATTCTTAAATAATATTTCTGTTTCTACAATTAGGAAATCGAAAAATTAAGAAAATGTCAAAAAAATGTACTTTAGGTGGCGATATATGGCAGCCGGCAAGAGAATGTGGGAAGTCCAAATAGCTAGCCGAGATCAAAGGAAATAGAAAACTAATACGGGAAAGTCAGTGCACCACTAATTTCTCAATAATATAATACGCTTTTCTCACACGTCCAACATGTAATCTGTTCTCGAAAATGTTAATTTTCGTGAAATGACATTACTTTGACATAATCCATGCCTCATAATGTTATTACCAAGCTGCGGATTTTTGCCTATTTTGGTATTTTTATCCTTCAATTAAAAATGCAATATTTTTGGTTACTTATTCATTTTAAGGCATTAGTAGTATTATATTTTAATACACCTAATGCTTCAAAATAAATAAATAATCTAGAACATTACGTTTTACATACGCAAATAGGCAAAAATCCGCAGCATAGTTAGTACAATTTACCGGGAATTATAAATATCGACAGTTATATAATTAAATCCCGCCGTTTACGAAATTGACAGGGTGTGAAATTATAAAATAATAATTATTATGTGTCAAAAAAGATTTATTTAGAGAAGAAAATAAAAGAAAAGTCAAACGTCACATCCAATCACAAAATAGATTAGAAAACTTTAGGTAACAAAACACAAGAAAATAATTGAAGAGCAAAATGAACAAGAAATGATATTTGATTTTGTCGCACATTCGGCAAATGTTTTATAAAATGAAACTCAGCGACTTAGAATATTGAGCCAAAGAGAAGGCGAGCTGATGGTCAATTTTTATATTATTTTTGGGAAGGTGAGGGAAAAAAGACATATATTTTAGGGTGCCAGAAACTAGTGCAGATCCCTAGAGGCAGAGAGAGAATAGGAACGATATTCAATTTTTGTGTGATCAATCTAAACACTCATTTGTACTTAGAACTTTTACTCACTCAATATTTAGTAGACTTACATGGATGGAAAATTTTGAATTTCATTACACTAAATTTAAATATTTGCCAGTTTGATTACGTTTTTGAAAAACATATCACTAAAACTTGACAAAATTCATAACATTAATTTATCAAATCACAATACATAAATTTAAAGATTTTTTTTGAAATCTGATGAATTTATTTTGCTTGTAAAAACGTAGAACTTACTGTCCATGTTTGTTGGAAACCAAATGACAACGTATCATTTTCATTTCGTATAAAAAAGGTAAGCAATGTCGTCGCGCCCCTACTGCACGTATATCCTTTCATTTTAGGAAATACGTTGAGAAGAACGCGCTTTTCTTTGTGTCCATTTGATCTATCGTTCATTGCTAATAAAGTTATTAAATATTTAGTCACGTCTTAAGTACATGTCAAAATTGCGTAATCTTAGACAAATAAAAAGATTTCTGTCTCCATCGTCTACTTATTTCACAAGAAAGAACTAACATTTCATATATTGAAATGGCATTTTAATGCCCATATAAAATTATTGCTATTGAAATGCACAAAAAGAATGTTATTAATAAGGTGCTGTTAATGTCATTATTAATGTGTATTGGAACACTGTGTTTTATAAGTGCTTGAATTCAGATGCAGATTCTGATGAATAACTGATGATTGAATTCAGATGATGATTCTGATGTTTAACACGTATGTTAGAATCAATCCATAGATTGCTATTGATTATTGTACTTACTTTCAATCGTAAATAATTACAATTATAATGTATGAATTATAATATTTTACTGTAAAATTTTAATTCATTTGACATTAATGTTACTTAATATAAATTAAATATTTGTATTTTTTAGTTACGAAAGTATTTTTCAGAGAATGAAATGGCTGGTCAACGTGAACATAATTCTTCGGTAAAGTGTGGTATTATGCTTCCTCCTTTTCTTTAATCTTTCTCATACTGCAATTCAAAAGATAAAACTTTAAAAATTACATTTATTTGTTACAATTCTTAAATTCAATTAACTTGTGAAAGAGAAATAAGATCAATTGGAACATTAAGGAATTATTTATATTATTTTGTCGTTTCAGTCATTAAAAACATTTTCATTTAACATTCAAATTAAATGATAGAATGAGCTATTAGAAGGGAAGAAAACTGCAGCTGGCTTTAGTACAATCTTCATTACAAACTAATTTGTTTTACGTTTGGTTTTGTAAGTGCTGGCTGGCCAATGTTATCACCACATCGCAGGATGTTCACTTTTTGTCACGAAGCAATCGTCAAACGTGTCTATTCAAAATGCGCCCTATTAGTTTGTCAATAAATGGTGCAAAACGAAGTTTAGCCTCGAAAGGCAGTGGTGGTTGCCAGTATCGATTAAAGCAATTTGACTCCAGTTTACGATAATTTCAGTAAATTGACACGCGTGAGGGCGGTGAGAAGGACAGTGAGTGACCGCGGCAGAGAAAGGAACGGGTGATGGTGCGGGGCAGGTCTGATCAAAAAAGATAGGAAGGATCGGGAAGAGTAGAATTGATTGGAGGAGAATAGTGATCGAATGAGAGCAAATGCATTTACAATGTAATAAGAAAATATTTCGTTTTAATTTATCATCACCCGAATTAATTTTGTAGCACGTTGTGGGCTGTCTGGTAGCCCCTTTGCTACTTTTATGTTACGTTGCTAAATGAAACTGCTAGAGCACCCCAAAGCGCCAAAATGTTCACATGAATGATTTTTCAAAGTATTAAAACCGTGGAGGCAATAAAGGTTGCCGATGGACATTCAAGCAATTTGACCCGGTGTACTGTTAATTCAGGGAATTGAACCCATAAGGGGTTGTGGCGAGTGACGGCGAGAAAGTAACTTAGCAAAGGCAGCAGCGAGGGGGAGGAATTATAACGTACGGCAGGATTGATCGGAAGAGGTAGAATAAAACGGAGGGGTAAGGAATAGTATTTAGGCACAACCGAAATTACAACATACTGAGGACATTTTCCGTATTAAAGATATCCGCCGTCTCCTTGAACGAACCTGTACTCGCACGCAATGTATCTGATCACATGCCGAATGAAATATTACATTTCTATCCAGAATTATTTCTTAAATCTGTAACTCTGGAAAACATTATGACTGAAAATGCTCATAACTTAAATTTCTGATGTAACTCTATTGGAAAAAATTAAATAATAAATTTTTACGTGCGTCAAGAGCACTATAGGGAGGTTCCCTTTAAGTCGAAGAGCAAAATGAGAGTTTCGATGACGCAGTTCAATACGAATGATTCTTTGTAGATCAATTCTTTTAAGGAAATCAAAAAGAATATTTTAATTGTTTATAATTAATGTTACAAAAATATTGAAACAGAAATATTATTAAAATGTTGCGCATGAGCGGTATTTTATAGTACAACGAAGAATAATGAATGGTTGACGTTTATTTTGTAACTAGCAGTTTTTAGGAATGCAGGGTAATGCTGAAAAAATAGTTTCCAGTCCACTGATCTTTGTGTAGTACATACACTCATCGTCATAAAAAAAGCTGCACCCAGAAGAACAAGGCGGATTGCGACCATTGTTGGCAGGCAGGTAGAGAGTACAACGCATACGAAATGATTACACTTTCATATTTGTAGGACCAATATTTACTGCGCTACACGGTCACAGACTGTACACGTTAGTTTGGCGTGAGGTCGCCATATTGGCAAACACAGGCTTCCAGACGTCGTGGCATGGAGTTGTACAGGTCTCTAATGGAGTCCTGTAATGGTTCATGACATGCAGGCTGCCTGGCAATGCGGCTGTTCATGGCAGAGTATCCACGGCTGCAACACATGCTCGGGGGATGGCTGCGGTATGCGGACGCGCGTTTTCCTGTTGAAACACGGCATGGGCGTGGGCGTGGGCGTTCACGAACGGCAGAGCCACCGATTAAAGGATCTCCTGAACGTACCGTGCGGCTGTCACGGTGCCTCTGAGGAACATTAACGGTGAACGGACTCTATAGAATATCGCGCCCCATACCATCACACCAGGCTGGCGGGACGTGTAATGGAATACCACAAACCGCTCGTCGTAGCGCTCCCCGCTCCGCCTCTAGACACGAACCCAGTGGTCGACGCCATTAAGACAGATGCGGGACTCGACGCTGATGATGCCGACTGCAAGTCTGCATGGCCCCAGGTCCTTCGTTCCCGACACCTGGCGAGTCTGTAGCGACGTTGCTGGTGTGTGAGGGGTAGGCGTCTTAACGGTCGGCATACGGCGAGCCCTGCACTGTGCAACCGCCTGCCAATGGTATTGGCACTTACAGGATGTGGTAGAGCAGGTTGCACAGTCCGCTGAATCACCGCTGAAGCATCAGTCGTTGCCATTGGATCTGGTCGCCCGTGCCGGACCATCCGTCGGTCCTCCCTCCTCGTGGTGCGTGACGGACGTCCAGATCCTTCATGTCGTGTGTGCGTGGCTTCCTCAATCCATTGCCGCCAACGGTGGTGTCCGTACGACCGGTGTGGCGCGCATTACGGCGAGAGGCCGAACCAGCCTCCCGCAGACCCACGATGTTGTCCCTCTCGAAAGCTTCTGTCTGGACACCCGGCTGTCGAACGCGTCGCCTGGGCAGAGTGTACGTGCAGGTGACACTCTGGCGACGTTACCCGATGTCCAGCGGCCGTTTGAAGCCCTCCTATCTAGACCGGTGGGCGCGACGTCACGCCCTTACCCCCGACCACCCAGTGCGTGGCCGACCGTGAAAACAACCGTGAAACTATCATTGGCTTAGCTAATGGTGTGCAAAATACCCACCGAGTTTGCAGCAGATCAGTAGGGTCCTTCGGGCTGCAGTTTTTTTATGACGATTAGTGTATACTCGCATTCCAGCCCTGAGGAAGACCACGACAAGATGGTCGAAACGTCGGCAACACAGCCTTCGACGCGGCGTCTCCCGGACAGCCAAGATCATCCAATTGTGAAGACAGCTCATCTCAACGTCATTATCAATGCATCACAGGACTTGGCTGGCAATGTACGTCATTGACACTTCCTCCTGCTTGAGGAAATTTTATTACGAGTAGAATAAAATCCTAAGTTCGTATCCGATGGATTTTTTTCATTTAATTTTCCTCCATCATGGATTTCATCACTGATATCAGAATGCAAAGATGTTCTTAGCTTCTCTTGTATTTCTTTTGTGATAATCATCTTTCATTACAGAGTGGTAACTTCTCATCGGCTGCAATGGGAGGAGGGGGTAACCTGGAGACTGCAGACTGCTCTTTCAACACAAGAGTACCAATACCAAGGGGACTATATCAAAGCATTTTCTACTTATATCTATAATCATTACATATGGACAGAAATTAATTCTAGTTCTTACGGTTGCCAGACACAAATTTAACATTATGTGTAAAACTTCGATGACAAGCTTCAGCTATTCACGAGAACACAGACTTCTAGTTGTATACATGTGCGAACTTTTTGTATTAAAAGTTGCAACGTAGTTGGTTTTAATGTCCTGTGGCAGATGTAGTGCTTCGTTTATTTTGAAATTTTACATTATTTTGTAATTACCAATTACCCGCCATTTCACTTACTTTGTTGTACCCTCCGTTGTATTCTTAATTCTCCTCGTCTGACGATTATCTGGTGTGTCAGTTTTGTCAAATGATCTATATTATTATTTCTGATATCTCCTCTTTCTATGAGCTTAAAAATCTCACAATATTCAATGAAATATGAATAAATTTTGTTCAAGTTTCTAACATCTTAAGAGGCAACACGAATTATGATACTTCAGGTGTAAAGCATACAACGGCATTCTTCCTGATCATTCTTTTACATTTCCTGGGTCATCTCAATCAAACGGTACGAATGATCAAAGACATACAGATTCTAAAAATCATAGAAAAATTAAATTTACTATTTGATATTCAGTGCGGTTTAACTGTATGGCTCAAAGTCTCTATTTCTTAATTTATAGTCAATTAATTAGCAATATACCAGGCCTATTTGATGAGATGTACACTTCAGGGCCTGGCCGCTCGAAGTTAGGTTTCTGAATTAATCTTTTTTTCTACTGTCAAGACAACTATTTCCAACGCGAAAAATGTTCGCAAGGGAGCACAGATCAATTTTATTAATTGACATATTTCAGATTATAAAATCATTCCTACAGGACAAAGTTCATATCTACTACTTCAGCACGAACAATTTTATTCTTGTAAAAATCAGTTTTAATGTTATACCCTTAAACATAATACGTAATCTTTCTTCATTTAAGTTAATATATAGAAGTAAATGTTCCGTCACGGTAACTGTCTTCCTGAAAAAATCAATAATTTTGTGTTTTTGTTTTGTTTTTCCTTGTACATTTTCTTTCTTCTTCTTTCATAAAACTGAAATTGTTAGAGACACATCAACTATTCTAGTTCATTACCAGGGAACAAATCATGTGTTATGTGGTCCAAAATAATATCTTTTATAGTTTATGATTTATGGTGTTTGACATATACGAAAGTACGGAAATTCCCAATTCGAGAAAATGCATCTGAAGTTCAGTCACTAAAGACTCGTCAGTTGACACTCACTTTTATAAAATCTCAAAAACTAAGAAACGTACAAAGAAATAGTTTGAAGCATTTAAAAGACAAAGAAACAGAGCATACGACTGAAAAAAATAAAAAATGAAATTTCAAGATTTTTCATTATTTTGAGGTAGACAGCTACGTTAAACAACTGTTTCGTGTTCCGTAGACCGCCTTAAACAACTTGTTCGAAAGAAATAGTAATTTTTTTCATCCCATTTTACATTTTTACTTTCCCGTATACGTACGTATATACGTATACAATGCGTAATACAGTACGTATATAATTCTGCGCGAAAAAATGGTCAATTTTCGTCAGAAAAAAATTCGTTGCCGGGCCGTGATATCAAAAAACTGGATAAAACTAATTGCTAAATTAAATGAAAAAATCTCCTAACACGTGTAGCCAGAAATCCTTTTTTGTTGGTACTTGATACCGAAAAATTAATTGAAGAGAAAACGTCCGCCTGTCTGTCCGTCCGTCAGTGAACACTGCTAGCGCCTAAACCATACGTAGGATTTCTTCCAAAAATGGATATTCCTCAGTCGATCTGGTTCGAGTCGAAGCTTTGAGATTTTGAAAAAGATTCTATAAAATTTGGGGGTACTTTACATGAAGCTCCCCGGGCATTTTCAAATTTTTCCCAAAAACGGCTCCAAATTTTTTCTTTAAATTTTCATGTAAGAATAGAGTAAAATACACTTATTAAGGTGGCATAAGTTTGATTTTCACGGTTAAAACTGAATCTTTAAAAATTGCAAAAGTTTGAATTTTATTCGGCGTCTTACTTCAACTACAAAAATACAGATAGAGATTTTTCCTTTGAATAAAATTTGTTCATAGTGAGTTTTTTCTTTAAGATCATGTAGATTTTTTTGAAAATCTTAGTACTTTTCGCGCAATATTGCGCGTAATTTGTGCATTTTTTTAAAAAAACAAGATTTTCTCAAAAACGGCTCCAAATTTTTTCTTTAAACTTTTGGTATGGATAGTGCTAAACGTACCCTATGAGATGGCATAAACTCCATATTGCACTATTCTTTTGTTTTTTCAAAAATTGCAAAAATGTAATTTTTTTGACTTGTCTCTCACGTCGTTATTATTTATATTAGCCTTGACGTGTTGACATTATTATATTAAGGAGTAAATGAGCTTTAAATAATTTCAAGTAAAGTTTCTCGAAAACTCAACCGTTTTCTGTGAAAAGTAGCTACAATTTCCGCATTTTCACAAACGCTCAAACTCCATTCTCTATAAATGGCTCCAAATCTTTTCTTCAAACTTTTGGAACGTGTAGTGCTAATTTCATTCTTTAATATGACGTAAAGTTCAATTTGTGATATATTATTTGTTTTTGCAAAATATTACATAAATGTAATTTTTTTTAGAGATCCCTACATCTTAAATATGCACATTACCAACAATTTGTAAACACTATTATATTTGTAAGTCAAAGTGCTAAAAACTACATCAAATAAAGTGTTTCGAAAACTCAAACATTTTTTGTAAAAAAGTGCTTGAAATTTTTAGTAGCGCTTAAACGTCGTTTTCTTAAAGATGGCTCCAAATTTTTAAAAGAAAATTGCCCTTTAGGACAAGGTAGTGTTCTTTAATATTATAAAATTAATATTTTCGTTCCACCATTAGGAAACAGAAAAAATAAGAAAATGTAAAACATTTTAGTTTGGGCGGCGATAGATGGCAGCTGGAAGAGAATGTGTCAAGTCCGAATAGCTAGCCGAGACCAAAGGAAGTAGAAAGCTAATACGGAAAAATCTGTGCTGTTCTGTAGCACCACTAGTTTAATTGTTTCCCGCTCTATATCGATTAAAAGGAGTGAAACTCTTCAATATGCATTAATATGAATAACATCGTATTTGAAAATATAGAAAATCCAACATCACGACGATTTTAATTAAATTTCGTAGGACTCAGAAGGCAAACACAAACATTATGATACGTCTAACATGCATCTCAAGAATTTCTCGAATTCCGACCACATAAGTACACAATATACACGTACACACAATAGCCAACTTATCACCGAACTCCCAACTACTCCTAGTTTTACTGCCACCAATAAACCGTTTCACGAGTGAGTCATTTTCAACTTATTTCAAATTCTCAAAACGTGAATCCAAGACTCTCACCCACAAATCATAAATGCAGAAGACAAAGTTGTTGGGATCGGATAAAAAACTTTTAAGTCCCCTTTTTTGTCATTTGCGATAGATGCTGAACAAACGCTATGTCAGTCCCGTTCTCCGCTTGTAGTTTGCACGAGCAGCCTAATCTCCAATGTAGCGTTCATCCGACCGATTGATTATTTTTTGAATCCAGACGGGTGTCAACGTTGACACTGCTAAGAATGTTATTCCCGTTAATGCAGAGCGTGCTATATACCAAAAGGTATACATGTTCTCTTCTTCCCCCTGAGATTGTTAGTGATTCCGGGCGAGTCATACGCTAAGGTTGTGGAAGTGAACTGCTAAGACTAAATATGTGGAAGTGAACTGCATTTAAGTGTGTGTGTGTGTGTGTGTGTGTGTGTGTGTGTGTGTGTGTGTGTGTGTAGAGGGTGAGGAAGAGTGAGGAAGGGAAACAAGTGAGATTTGTTTGTTAGTGTACTGCTCCAGCATTATCGTGGTGTTGATGAAAAAAATGGAAAACAATCGATTACAGCAGACTGGATCTAGAATTCTCATCCAGACAGAGGATGGATTATACCTGTGTAGTTAGTGTCAAACGACGGACCTCAAACCGTAGAACTTCCCGGTCAGAGTCACTGCAGTGATATCCGAAGCTCTCAGCCGGTAAGTAAAACCAGTCTGACCGAGATAAAATTTTCAAAATAATATTCAAGGATCTTTATGTGCTGGAAGAGTGACACAGTTCAGCGATGATTTTCGCGCCTCAAGATGTCGCTGCAGTGTCCCTGACCGGGAGGTCCTAGGTTGGAGTTTCGACGGTGACAGGATTTTCGAGATTAGCTTATCAACTTGATCGAATTCAGTCGTTCTCTGTTGGAGAATTCTATCAGCTTGCTGTTCTGTAGTTTTCCGTAGTTTCTCCGATCAACACCAGGTGAATGCCGAAGCAGTATCCTAAAAAAAGCGTGATCTTTCCTTTCTCTTCCTTAGTCCATCTTCACTTCTTATTTACACACACACACGCACACACATACTTTTGTGCACTACATTACCACACATAATAGGAGACCGGTCAGAAGGTTAGAGCTCGTCCCGGCTGCTTGATTTGAACTTGCACTAGACTTTTGCATGGGACTTATTTTAGAGTTCTATGAATGGACCTTGAGGCGGCGCACGAAACGCAAGCGGAAAATCTTTCTGGGACAGTAGTCATTGGTGATCATTCCAAATTACAATTACAACCTGATTTGATTGCAACTACTCATCTTGTTTTAGATGTTTTATTCCCTCATCTGCTGTACTTTCACAAGCATTCAGAATCAATTCTATAATTACTTATTTTTATGGTGCCAAAGTTATTGTAAGGTTAGGAAGTACTATTGTATGTTTTGTAAGTTAATATTGATGATAATGTTCTCTAAGTTGCATTACTTAGTGACAATGATTAATTTAATATTGATTTTGAGAACAAAGAAATTATGTTAATGTTTCGTAATTGAAGTAACTTGTTAATTCAGAAAATTCATCTGATAACCATCACACTTTTCTTCTCTTTTGTCTTTCATGGTTAAAAAACGGGCTGCAACGTATCTCTCATTTATTTCACACCTCACGGTTGAAAATTCAGCTCCAAACTCTTTTTTACATTAACCAACTCTCATAAACCTCAGAAAAATTCTCACAAGTGCCCTACCACTACCCCTATCACCACTCTTTTGGAATGCACCAGCTTTCCACAGCTGCCTGTCTGTCTCTTCAAAGTGTTTGTGTCTCAGAGATGTGTCCGCTTTGCGTTTCGTGCGCCGCCTCATTGTCCAATCAGAGAGCTCTAAAATAACTCCCATGCACAAGTCTAGTGCACATTCAAAACATGCGTCCCGGCTGCGGCGGTGCCGCTCTTATGGTAGATACCTGGTTGGGGAAAACCCCGATAGTCGACAGGTATACCGGCACCGGATCTCACCAGCAAGCGAGGTAAGATTACCGCCACCTTCCGATGGAAAACATGCACAACACTTATGGGACTAATTAACTTATCCGTTGGCGTGCTCGGAATAACTAATCAATATATCGATCAATCAATCAATCAATCAACCTAGCACGTCAAAAATCCGGCGATCACGCTTGCCTTTGCGCATTAGAGTTCATTAAAGCGACGAACTAAACACTAATCTAGCGGTACAGGAGGTAAAATCTAAATTCGTTTATTTTGTCTATGTTGACGTAAAATCTTTTACGACTACAAAAACATTCGTATTACAACAAAACACGAAAACAAATTGAAACTGTGACTATTGAGCCATAATTCCAAAGCACGGACTCACTATAAATGTATGGTATATGCGTTAAGCAGGCCGTTGTAGATGATAGAACGTGAAATGAGGATCTCCGTGAACTCCCTAGTTTACTTGAAGGTAATTATTTGACGACGTTGCAGCTTATTCGACGAGTTCTGCATTCGGGTAAACCTGTTAAGGGTTGGAATGTACTATTAATTTCATGAACAAATTACTCAAAAGAAGTAAATAAATAAATAAATATGTCTGTCCATCCCAATGATGTAAAATCCCAAAATATTGACACTTTGTGGCAATTTAATGTTTGTATGAACTGTAATGGTATAATAGAATAATTATATAAATGTATATTCTTATGTGAATTGTTAATTGATACTCGTGGTCGCTTATGACCGTGTTGTTTAAAAGTGACCTTAAATAAATAAACATTTAAACAAATACTCGATTTTGAGTAGGTATTTTGCAATAAAAACTTTGGTTCAAATTGAGTATAATTTCAAGATTTCATGTATTTAAAGGTCATAAACTGCACAAAATAAAAATTCAAAATTTCGAAAATGTTACCCTATTATCAAATATTCCAGAAATATAACTGCCAAAGAAATATATTGGAAGGCATTCCCCACTATAGTTAACAATTGTAACGTTCATTTACAGTATAATAAACACTAATTTCAAAACCCACCCAATTTAATGCAATTATCAAATTTAGTACGCAAATAATTCGAACAATTGATGATACATACGCTTTGCATTCTTCGCAACGACGTTTACTCCATGCCGCAGTTTCTGTTAAAAACAACAGTTTCAGAGAGAAATTTATTTCTGCACTTGTCTCTGTAATACACGCATTCGAGCTCTCGCTTATTATAGTATCTGCTAAAGCAGTGGATAACAGTAATGCGTGAGCTTCATTATGAGAGATACTGCAAAAACCGACACTGCCAAATTGGGTGTCGCAGTGGCAACGCTGGACTCTCAGTTGGATGTAAATACAAATCTGCATATTCGCCTCTGCTGTAGTTTCAAAGCATTGTCGCGGCAAATGGTTATAGGATGACCAAATTTAATAGATCGGTACTGACCTGCACAGGAAGTTTCAATATTGACTGCGTAGCCAGTGAGCAATTTATTTCTAATCGAATAACACACAAACACTGATACCCTTAATCGCTTCAGGAATAATATTATGGTGCTCACGGTACAACAAAACATATACATCTTTACGATGAATTTCAACAAAACTTCTGTTTCATATTGACCAAAAGTAACCTTTATTTTTACTGACACGTTATTGCTTGGTATTTCCTTCCATAAGGAGCTCGATCTACACCGCCAAAACGGGGAGGGGGGAATGAGGAAATAAATGAGGAAAATATGAAAACAGTTGAATGATGTTACATGATCTCTTATACAGGGAATTATGAATGGGAGTAATATACGAAAAGATTTATTTTATTTTATTTTATTTTATTTTTACATTTGTTGCGTCATTTAACCACCGTGCCATTTCTAGGAGTAATCCTCCATTACATATCATTATGTCACGTCTCGTTGTCAAGAGGACCGCCAGGTAGCATCTCCGCGCACGCGCCTCTCTCTTCCGCGCCCCTGCGTCACTACCCAGCGGCCAGAATTGGGAAGGAATAAGGATTGAGGTAGGGCGTAGGACACTTCACAGGGGTTGGATTACCCCGGTGAAGTGGTGAAACTGGTTTTGTTGGAACAAATTTCACATGAGATCGAAGGAAATCGAACCCGGACCTCCTTGGTGAAAGGCATGCGACTTCGCTCTGAGCCACCAGATGACCATATACTGACCAGATATACCGAGTAACCAGATACCAGATGACCAGATATATCGAGCAAGGTTAACATCTAGTAAATTAGTAAATCATTTAATATCGCGCCAAAGGCCGCCGGGATTTTTGTCACCGCTCGATCATTATACCTCGGGTGGGTGTCATCAAAATGGAATATCTCACAGTATTTCGCGTCGTTCTCAGTTGTGCCGCTAGAAATGATCGTCAGTTCGATAGTCGCGATCATTCGACTCCTAGCGGCTCAACTGAGAACGACGCGAAATACCATGAGATATTCCGTTTTGATGACACACCCCCACGCGCCAAGAAAGAAAAACCGAAGTATAGATCCCTGATAACGCCGTTGGTGCGAAAATATCTTTTTCATCTTTTCAAATATTGCTATTGATGTATTGTATGAGAGAGGAATTTTTGTCCGACAAAGCGGGATCACTGCAGGTTGTACTGGGCTTCCCCCGTGTTCTCTGATTCTCATTCAATTCAATTGATGCCTATTTTCCGTGGCGAGGCTTAGGCCATGAGCCCTGTTCTTCCGCCTGACCACCACCTAAATTCCGTTACGCACCTTTCACCGTCTGTAGAGTACCAGGGCGATGAAACGCATTTTGAGTTTTGCGCAGAAGGTTCATTTAGACTTGAGGATCTTTTACATGCAGTAAATCTACATGGTTCAGCCGGCTTTATTTCCCCTCCGAACGAAGGTGTGTGAGATCGAAAATCCACGGCTTTGATTACGTTTTGAACCAAAGTTGCGCGAACGTGGGTACAATAGTCCGATACGCTGTTTCACTATCGTACCCTCATTCCACCATTGCTCAGTCACCATCAATTTTGTAACGTCATTATCACCAATCCATCTACATCATTTTGGACATTAAAGGTATGGCTGTAAGGCATCGTAATAAAGATATATCGTAAAATGGCGCGAGATATCAAAGACGAAATCTAGGAAAACGGGAAAGAATAGACTTCTACACTCGTTCACACACTCTATGAGAGATATTCATTATCCACCCTCGTAGAGTTTTGAGAGACAGCAATTTTAATATTTGGCAAACACATGCAAATCAATGAAGGGCCAACGTAAAAGGTCAGACCCTATCCTGCCGTATGGCTAGAAAATTAAAATCTATAATACTTAATAATTTAGGGATGTTCAGTAAGAATCGTGATATGGACGACTACAAGAATTTGTAATATTGGTTTCACTTATCTCTCATCGTCCCCTCTTCATATTTAGTGTCCGGAGAGGAAACAACGAAAATTCGAAAATGAGCTCTTACGACAATTTTAAGCATCTTTCACTAACCGTCACCAGCCGTCGATTTTTCGAATGGCTGACTCGCAATAAGCACTCAAAAGTTGGTTTGAAAAATACTTTCTATAGAAAAATTAGGATTTTATAAAATACTCCAGAAATATGTAAATTGTTTATTATTTACAAAAGAATTTTTTCCACAAAGAAAAACTAATTAACAGAAGTAATAAGCACCCAATTTACACAATTCAGTTGCTTATTTATTACAATACTTTCACATTTCGAAGACCAAAATATGTTGCTGCTCGCCCATAGACAGTACGTGCGTGGCGTGCGGTTATAATAGGGAGTTTTAGCTCCAGGCGTAAGGAGAGATCATTAAAATCTATTGATCACAAGACTAACGACTTTTTACGGTTTAATGAACAAATTCAAAAGAGTTTTAGCAATTGAGACATTGCATTATGCATTATAACAACAGAAGCATTTCAAGCGTTAACAAAGAAGTTGTATACTATATCGAAGAGTAGGCTGGTGGTGAGACATTTAAACCACACTCTGAGTCAAGAGTATACAAAATCTACATTGTGCACGGAGTTTTAGATTTTGTGGCCCACGATGAGCAGGAAGTCTGGAATTTTGAATCGGCTTTTCTTGATAATGTAGGAAATATCTTAAAGAAGCGTTCCTTATGATCGTAAGTCATGACCTAACCCGAAGATATGATTTCAACTTCTTTTTCGCGAATTTCTTTTCCGTTATCTCTCCAGAACTTCCCGTTAATTCTTGCCAGCGTTGTGGAGTTGGTAAGGAATAATTGTAACTGCCTCACATACGAGAATCGGTTTATCCGAGTTGGAAACCGAAATGTAAAAACGCAAACGTTTTTAGGCGGCCATTTTTCAATTTGCAAGATGACCGGAGAGACTCCTACAGACATGCGCTATTTATGAAGATAGAGTTTAGGTCTAAGGTAAGTCGTTATGACTTCAATGTCCGTCACGTAACCGTTAGTGCCCGTACCTTACGCGCGGCGCTAAAGCTCCCTAATATCAGCAAACTCACGCAGTTAAACAGTCGCGACATGAGTTTTACAGGCCTCGAATGGAGTAGTGATAGTTCATTTCATGCGTCTTTCACTAGAGCGCCCCCTTCTCCAAGATTAGTGGATAGGGGATCTTTTGGTTGCGTACTTTGAACTATAGTGTGATTTTTATAAATCTGCCCCTCAAGCTCCTACGGCCACGATGGAATATCACATAGCATTTCGCGTCTTCCTCGCTGCACATCGCAAATACTGCTTAACATAGTGCGATCATGCGATATATAGCGGCACAATTGAGAAAGACGCGAAATACATACTCCATCGTGAAGACGGGCCTTGAGGAGCAAAGTTACAAACGTCGCACTATAAGCTGTGGACGAGAGATGGAATATCACACTGTTAATGCTACTTCACTTACCCTGGCACTTCACCTCCAGGTGAGGTCGTCGTCAGCAAGGTACAAGGATGACTCGTCACTAATGTTAAGAAGACCGTGTCCCGAAGTCTCGTGTCTAATGAATCGCAATGACCACTGCCGTGGCGCACAATACTTCGACAGGACCATTCAGTCTCCCGCAGCCCCAAATTGATTCATTGATTGGTGATTCTGGGCATGTTCTGGATGATTCCGGGCGCACGGAAAGGTCATGGGTCCCGTAAGTGTAGTGCAAGCTTTATAGCGGTTGGTGGCAGTGATCTTCCCCCGCTGGATAGAGAGAAACGGTGAGAACCTACGTGTCGGCTTGCGGAGTTTTCCTCAAGTATCTCCCATTAGTGGGACACCGCCCCAGTCGGGACAAGCGGTAAGTTCCCGTCCGGTCTCCCAGCATGTGTGGTAGTGTCGTGCATCCAAATATGAGTGAAGTTAAGTAAGGAGTGAGGATAGGACAAGAATGCGGAAGGGAAGATCGCGCGCGGTCTGTGGCCCGGTTGTTACGGGACTGCTCCGGCTTTCGTCTAGTATTGATCGGATTAACCATGGAAAACTATCAATCAGAGCAGTCGGCCGCTAGAATTCTCTTTCAATCAACGACTGAATACAACCTACCTGTCTAGCTAGTGTCGAAAATCGTGTCATCGTCGGGGCTCGAGCCTAGGGCCTCCCAGTCAGGGGAACCGATGTGATATCAGTTGATATCCGGAGCTAACTCTTCCGGTTCGTAGCCCCATGATGCTGCCCTTCACGAACACAAGTAACTGGTCAATCTGAGGACGAACGCATCGTGTAGGCGCAGTGTGTGGTGATGCAGTCGACAAGCTACCAAATGTAGCAATGACCAACACTGCCGTTTGGAATCCTTTTATCTCAGCCAGTGAGTCCCACGTCACGCCACACCCCCAGCTCTCTATTCCGCGGCCGACCACCAGAAAAAAATCATTGGTTTAGCTGTTGAGTCGCCGTAACCGCCACGTTTGAAATGGATTGTTCATGGCCTCAAAAGGGCACGTTTTTTTCGTTGTGTGTCTTTTGCCCGTATTTTAATAGAATACATTGTAACCTGATGGTTTCCATATAGAATTACTCACAAAGCAAATCTAAAAGTGATTCAAAAGACGGCATTCAACGTATGAGAATGGGAAAATTCCTAAGAGACACCACCCCTTTGAAACATAAAAAATCAAAGAGAGACTATGCGCTCTGTACCTAAAAACGTGGGTGAACCGGCTTGGCATAAAATTCAGAATAGACCAGAGAAGATAACGTAATTCCGGAGAGTCCACATTCACAATATTTGGTCAAAAAGCAAAGGGCAGAGATGAAAATATTTTCATTTGTTAGTAGAACTATAACATATTGGAAAAGTTTTCCTGCAGCATTTTTTAAAACTTTCTCACAATCTCCGTAGTTTTAGGCACAAGTTAGAATTAGTTTAGTAACAAAAAATTGAATAACTTTAGAAAGATGCATACTATTTTAATAATTCAAATACTGTTGTTCAGTTCACGGAGAGTCTGTAATGTCCGTTTAAGTGGCGTAGTAAAATATAATGAATGGTGCATTATGTATCGTCATGCGCTGCAGTAATGCCGTGTAAATTTATTATTATTATTATTATTATTATTATTATTATTATTATCAATATTAATATTATTCCTCTAATTCATGACTAAAAATGGTACAGTCGGTTAAATATAAAATCTACTCTAGTTTTCAACTAGCATCTTAAAGAGCAGATCTAGAGTCTGTCAGTGCGTCTTCAATACTTTGCGCAAAATGTGGACTGTTCCAAATAAAGCAATTTCTTGCACTTCTCAGTCTTTTGAATTACCTGGGAGTTTTGCCAAATTCTTACACAAATTGTGCGGAACAAATCCCAAAGCTCCGATAACTATCGGGACGATCTGTGCTTTTACGCCCCACATTCGGCTGATCTCGATTTCCAAACTCTTGTATTTAAGACGTTTCTCTGCCTCCTCGGTAACGACATTTTGATCGCAAGGTACAGCAACATCGACAAGTAAACACGATTTTTTCTCCAAATCCCGGATAACAATATCCGGTTTGTTTGCCACTATCGTGCGATTGGTTCGGATTTGTTAGTCATACAATATTGTACACAATCCAGCAGACGTTACCGGCTTTGGTGAGTGTTCGTACCACTTGGGGCATGTGTTTGGAACTTGGAGGGCGGTACAGATCTGCCAGTGGAGCTAGTTACACGCCCTGTCGTGTCTTTTCAAGTATTCGATCTTTGCTAGAATTGGAGTCCAATCTCAAAGTTCTAAACTTTATTTCATGCATGTTCACTTATAACTTTGGCAATTTCAACTACGCTGTTCAAACCTTTCAGCACGCAGCAAATTAGAAAATTACATTTAATTTTCTCATTTTCTTTTTCTCCTTTGTATCCCTGATTGGTCCCTTGGCAAAGTTTGCACCTCATACTTGCAGACATGCTTCTAAAAGACAGTTTATAATTCATTTTTCTTTTTGTAGCATTCTACCAGGTTAATCTACCACCAGTACATTGTTGTATTAAGTTCGCGAGGTTAAATTCCATTTCTATTTTGCTTATTTGAATAACATATAAATGCTCAACAGTATATTTATTCTATCCACCAACACCCAAATGTAGGGTTCTACGTACACAATTTAACTTTTCAATTACAACTTGGTCGTTACAAATCAGCGTGCGTTGTCCTACGGAAGCGGGGCTATTGTGGAAATATGGAATTGTGTTTGGCCGCTGACGTTCCGCTATTTCGCTCCGGATCAGATGTTCCACTGTCGTTTGTTCCCGCAAGGTCATCAGTTCTGATAGGCGACAGATGCCTTCCCACCGTAGTCGCGCACATGGTGCACGGTCAGCGTAAGGTAAACATATGATTTGTATTTGTCCACAGCTGAATGTTTGTTCATTTCGCTTCACTATCACACCGCAGGAAGCCGAGTAGAGGTTTCTAACATGGGAACGGCATGGCCGTGCTGCAGCGTATTGGGATGCGGCGTAGCGTATTGGGTAGGGAAACGTCAACGTTTCAGTCATCCGATGTCAACTTCCTACCAGAAATGCTTTCATTATGGTGTGATTAAATAACTATAAGCATAACAAAAATTTGTGTATCATTTATAACATAATTGCATGCATTTCTGCGATTGAATCGTAAAGTTTGAGCAATTCGAGTATGACAGAAATTTGTAGTTTTTTGCTAATTATTACATACAGTTTAAGAATATGCTTCCAAGAGATTTTTCGGATAAGACGATTTCATAAGCAATAAAATATTAAAAAAAACAAAGGAATTGCTATAAAATTTGATGCTATTGGAACAACACCTGACGGTACAATTCCGCAGTTGGCTGCTACCAATTATGTTTCGCATTTTCAGTGAGTTTCAAAATGGAATTTGAATTTGCAAATTACTGCCACATCCAGTACGCTTGCCTGGAATGAGTTTGTTTCGCGGTTCTCTTAACTTTGGGTGGCGGCTCGGGGCAAAATATAGAATAATATTACCTAATTCTAGCATGAAAGTTTCTTTAAATTTTTCTCTTGCCTTGCGATTCTTTTAAATAAACTAAAATTGGCGCGTAAGGTATTTTTATTTAAAAACATTTTCAACATATCACACAATTGAAACGCAATAAATTGTTGACTCTTCACAAGATGCGAACTCTTCTGGCAGCACAGCGGACCTAATCTTCGATGCAAAAGCTGTTGGATTCCGAGAACGCTGTGTGCCTAAACGACTATAACAAATATTAGAAGAACTAAACTGGATTCCTCCTCGGGCCGTGGCGACAAACGCAAATAGCTTAAAATTTCACCAGGTGGTCCCTCCAGGGTGGCCCCATAGAACCGTTTCACAATTTCCTCAAGAACCGCGAATATCAGAGAACCTATTATTGCTAATGAAGGCAATTACTGACAATGAAAAAAAAAATCGAATATAGTGTTCAATTAAATTGTATTCTATAATTCATTATCATGAAGGCTTAATAATGGAGTTTGATATCGTCCCGTCATTTATGACTGTTTTTTAACATTACAAGTAGTTTAGGATTTTGCGCTATTTCACATTTCGAGGTGACAGACGTAGCAGCGTACACTATTGTTAGTACATAAATCTTACATACCACTTTAATGGAGAAAAATGAGAACTAAAGATGTGGAAATCGTGGCAATGTGTCATTGACATCAAAGGTACATCACGAATGTTGTTCACCAAATTATATGTAATGATTTCGCATCATTCACTGACATTTCGTGCTTTTACCACTAAAAATACCGGTTACGAGAGAGACAGACAATAAGAAACAGATATTTTAGCTCCTAAGAGAGTATACCAGTTTTAATAAATGACGGCGATTTCGCGTGTAGGCATTTTTGTGGATTACGGGAATACGCAAATACAACTGACATTAACGCCCAGAGGTAAAATTTTTAATGAAGATTTTAAGCCACGTACGAACGAAATGAGATCAGTGGTTATCGTGTTTTCAATAAAAACAGGTAATGAATACGTGACAAAAATGTACAGCAGACAAGTGAATGACACGTCCGATGTACGTAAACAGCAGTTTGTGATTTTTAAAGTTTTTAGATAAACGCGATGTGGAATTCAAATTAGAAATTCAGAATTCATTCAGTAGCAATTTTAAGAAATTTTGGAATATAAGTTTGGAGGACGCCGGGAAGGCGAATTAGAAATTATATAATTAATTAAGAACATGACGTGTATATTAGACAAGTGAATGATCCATCTGATGTAAATACGCAAATACCAGGTCACGAATTTTGAAGTTTTCGACGAAACGGGACGTGGAACACCGGTTCAAAATTCACAATTCGAACAATGAAAATTTTAGGAAATTTTGGGGTACGATAGATAGTTTGGGTGACACTGAGAAGGCAAAATAGAAAATTTTGTAATTTACGAAGACCAAGACAAACGAGAGCGTGATGGTGTTTTGTCTAGCCAGAAATGATAAAAGGCTTGGGCAACAATGCCATCAGGCAGAATGTGTTGTGTTGTGGCGAGGAACGGATCGTTCGTGGACTCCGCCGTGTTAGAATTTGCATTGTTGCAAGAAGAAGTATTTATTTTTGAAGTGTGTGATGTAGGGAAAGTTAGCCATGTTGTATGTTGAACAGATTATGATACACATTCTCACGCAACAGGGAAGGAACTCGATGCGTTTAGGCGATTGATTTTAAAAGTGGTGGTGATCGACTAGAATATGCGATTTCCGGCCAGCCGATGGAAGTATTTGCTACCGCGGACTAGAGTTCGACGCTTCTAAAGGGAAGTGGATTATAAACAATTGTTTTGAAGAAAATTTCCCTGTGCAAGGTAATATTGAGCTAACATGAAAGATGTGTCTAGTTTGAAAATAATTTTTGGATTTGATTTGAAAATAGTTTAATAAATAATAGCGTTGGCAATTAGTATTATGTAGAAGGATGTTATAATTAAGAATTAATAAAAAGAGAACACTGTTTTGATTCCTATATGTTTGTGTAATTGGCAATTGCAGACAAGCCACAGAGTAGGCAACCATAATAAACCATAACCAGAGAGTTCAATTGTTACCAATCGTGGATCATTTCAAAAAACTTCATATCTAAAAACCAATTAATAGGAAGCAGTAAAGGCAAAACATGTTTCTGGACGAGGTTTACATTTCAAAGCTGAAACGTGCATCGCTTTTGAAAACAGGTGATCAAAGTAGAGGTTTGCTTTGTTCTCCCACTCCGTGAAAGATGGTAGGAACTTTATGAGGTATGTAGAATGCGGATGATAAGGAATTGGGATGACATATGATGGTAGTGATATGTTGAAGCCAATCACACCAAAAAACAATGGCAATTCTTGACTTACGACAAACCCAAAAAGCAGGGTTCATATATATCAACTCTATACTAAATGCAGAATAGAAGCCACAGGGATGCGTATAATTGCTTGCATACCTTCTGAACAAAAAGTGGTATTTTTTTCTACAAATTTGCTGAATTTTGAATTACATGATTTTTATTTCTGTAGGAAAATAATATTTTTGCTTTTAGTTGCTACGTATAGTTAAGTAATTGCAATTTTGACTTCGCCAACTTTTTGTTTTCCACCAAGTTCCATCTGAGCTTCATACAACCATTCCTAAGAGGTTTGGAAGCGTCGGACCTACCGACAACGAAAGCGATTCAATTCAAACGCTGATCGCGGAGTCATTACAGTTGTACTACTGCACAAACGATCGTAGCTATTAAGCGAACTCCCCACTTAGCTGCCGAATTTTCCGGATAATTTAAACGCGCACAGGCCAGCGTTTCAAATTTGCTCTTTTAAGATATTGCCAATTTCAAATACTATTGTGATAGTTCAGTTGAATGGCAATGTTTCAGGTATTAGAAAAACATAGTGTGTGGCCACTGTATTAAAATGGCTTGAATTTCTTATTTCCCTCATTTGATATATACAATAGTATTTTAAGTAACATGTATTTGAAATTTAACCTAATATTTTATTTTCCACATAAGAAACACTAATGTCGTGTAACAGTTGCATATTTTTTTAAATTAATTTCATAACTATCTTCCTTAGAAGGTGAAAAAACACAACATTTCTACATTACGATATCCCCTCATATGTATGCTTTTCCAAGTGCATTCCGTATTTCCTATTAGATATTAACACAAACCAGGAACCAATGGTTTTGCGTTTACAAGCAAGTTGATCCAATTTCCGCTTTGAATTCCGGACGTAACCCAATGCTATGTGTGGTTACATTTCTTTCTGCGATTCATCGTGCCAAATTTCAAACAATGCGCCAAAGAGTTCGGTTCAATTATTTTATTTCGAA
The DNA here is from genome assembly GCA_031308135.1 of Acheta domesticus. Taxonomy (NCBI): domain Eukaryota; kingdom Metazoa; phylum Arthropoda; class Insecta; order Orthoptera; family Gryllidae; genus Acheta; species Acheta domesticus. The sequence continues at coordinate 59,983,704 of JAHLJT010009419.1, read as the reverse complement.
ACTTTTGCTGTCCTGGTGTACATCGCTATAATGAAAAAATTTCCACACACACTCGTATTCACAGGATGCACGCACCGTTAGAGACAGAAAGAGACTTCTTTACAGAACGACAACTTTACAGAAAGAACTCATTAAATGTACAATTTTAATCAACAAACTTCACATGAAATAAAAATAAATTCTCCAAGCATCATAAACAATGCATTCAAACCCGTCCTTAATTGACTCACCTTATGTTATTTCAATAACTCGCCAAATTCATAAAATTAAGTTGTAGCTAGTGTCACACGAAGACAGAAAATTGGGATTCCCTTCGGACGCCACGCCGCGCTATGCGCCTTGACCCCCATCCATAGCCACAGAAGAAGTCTGGTATGTTGAAGCATAGGGTCAAAAATTAAATGCAGTAAAACCAGCAGAAAAAGAGTAAATGTAGTCACAGAGCCAAAAGCGTGACATGGTGCTCTCGAACAGTAAAAAATGTGATTCTTACTAATTAAATTAATTAAAAGTTTCTCACATTCAGTTTTATCTTATTTATGAAACTAGTTATGCCTTAATTAGTAATTATTTTTAACGCAATATTGAATAAAAACATTAAAGCTAAAGGGAACAGGTGTCATACTCCTATGCTAACGAGTTAACTAAATTGTATTTTCGACTTTTTTCGTGAATAACCGAAGAACTCTAATTTAAAGAGAAAAAACTTAATTGTACATTTAAAAACATACTCAATGTAAGAGCTGTAAAAACACTGTAGTTGTGTGTAAGTTTCGTTTGAATATTATTAAAATCTGACTTACAGCATCAGTTGAAAGTTGTTTTATACTCTCTTGTAAAATAAAGTTTTCATTGCTTATCAGCTTATTTACCGGGATCAAAGTTTTATTAATTCCGATATTAATTTGGAAATTTGTTCGAAGGTCTGGGATTCTTTTCTGAAGATATTTGGATATCACGGACCCGAGGGTGAATCGCAGTCTCGGATTGCAAAGGCGAGAAAGAACGCCGGGAAGCAGAGCCCCCGCTGAGGCTCCGGCAGGGCGGAGCGCCCGCCGCGGCATCTCTCCGCCGCCCGCCGCAACTCGGCCCCCACCCCCGCAACGGGGACACGAGGGAGCGCCACCTCCCACCGCCGACGCCGCGACGGCCCTGCCCCGCGCCGGGTCACAACCGCAGATAAATTAGGGAGGCCGTACAAAAAAAATATTTTGAAGGTAATCATTTCCGAAGGTTCTGTAGATAAAAAATAAGATTGGCATTCATCATAAGCCTTGGTGAGAGTGAAATAATGCGCCTATAGCAAATCATGTCAAAAAATTCATTTTTAGGTCGTGGATTTATCGACAATTTCCAAAGCACTCGTGGTATTGTCGATAAATCCGTGACTCACGAAGGGAGGAAGGGATTATCTGAGAATTTCCAAAGCACGAGTGGTATTTAATATTTCACAAATGAAGTTATGTCCAACAGAGTTTCGAAATGCGCCAAATATTGAAAATATCTGAAAGCCATGTTAAAATCAATGACGTCACGTTATAGTAAACACGCAGTTTATTGGACATCGACAACGATCGATGTATACCGCCTCCTAAGATAGATGAGTCACAGTGATGATAATAATAATAATAATAATAATAATAATAATAATAATAATAATAATAATAATGAGAAAAATGGTAAGTGAATGCATTCGTCTGGCACTACGAGTATATGAAGAAGGCTCGGGGTCAAAATATGCTTTAATGAGAAGTGCAGCGGTCGGCGTTTCCGGTGGTTAGCATCTAGTTTGGTTTTAAAAGTCCGTTAATTAAAATAACTCCCAACCAGCCGCTAAAAGCATCACTGCTGCAGCCCGCGGCAATTGTACGGGTCTCTTATTTCGAATAAAGCCTCAACCTTTTCTGCGAAGTTGGAACACACTCGCACACTCCCCCCCTCACTGTCTATCTCTCTCATCCTCTCTCTGTCACACACTCTCTTTTTTTTTTCTCTCTCTCGCTCACAAACAATGTTTATGTGTTGTTACCAAGATTAAATTTGAACTCTCACCTAAAGTCAGTTACGTGTTTTCTCTCTTCAATATTTTCATTTTACGTGATAATATTTGATGACTAAAAGATACCAATAGTTAGAAAGAATAGAACAATTATTTTGATGAACTCATGTTTCCTTACCTACTGTTTGTGCCTATAGATTCCAATCCCAGCCGAACTCTTTCCAGAATATGAAATATACTCTTAAAATATCTAAAGCGTACGTGTTGAAAATATGCATTCAGCCAAAATAACAATTATAATGAATAAAATTAGCTTCATTGAATAGCAGTTTTCAGACCTTAAGACTGGTATTCCGCTTCACCATTTAACTTGCACGTAAAACGAGTATTAACATGGATCATAAACATAAACTAACATTAATGTAGATGCAGTGTCATACTACGAATAACGATAAATGGGAGGAGGAGCCATTTTATTCTGTAAATTCAATAGGGAAAGACATTTTCTTCTGTAAATTCAGCAGGGGACCATCTGGACACACACCTAAATAGTACCGAAGGCGGCGGGGGGGGGTCAACGACTGACCCCAGCACAGTTTTCGAATATCTTTGTTTAGGTAAGGAGTTACTTTTCATCATTTAGCATCTTTATTATTAAAACCTTTTTAATTCTTAGTGATAGTTTTGTCTTTTCTTTGATAGTTTCCGACACTTAAAAAATTAATAAAATAAATGGATTAAGAAATAGTCATGAGTCCCAGACGGCACCTGAAATAATAAAACTTGGCAAAAAGCTCTTATTGATCGTGACTGTTCAATAAATCTATTTATAAAATTGTATTTTGTAACCCCGGATAATTTCTATTTTGATACCAATTCAGAAGAGAGAAAACAAGACATGCCTCAAAAGCTCTCTATCTATTAGTCTTACACCAGTTTGTGTAAAATAGTTGAGTAACTAATTGTAATGAAAAGTGAGAACACGAATGTTGGTTATTTCCCAGTCAGAATAGTTTCAGAAACGGGTACTGATTTGTAATGAGTACTTGTACGATAGGCCAATGACTTCTTTCCTTCAGGTCTTCGTTCTTTCAGGACAGGGTTCATAAGACATCGATTTGGGGAATAAGTTGACATTATAATAAAGCATCTCTTGGAAGCGTTCTAAGTCGTTTGCTGAATTTTTACTTTTACACTAAAGGTTATTACACCTGTACTAACAGCCTTGAATTTCTCCCCCAGAAGAGAGCATTGGGCTAATTTCTTTTCCTTTTATTAAATTAGATTATAGTAATGGTTATCTTCCTTTTAATTATTTTTTACTTGTATTTATCCTCTTTTTCCCTTCCCTTTTCTTTCTCTTACAACTTCTCTTTCTCTTCCTCCGTTCTTCATTTCCGTTTCCTCAACCTTTGAAATAAGTTCCGAACATTTGTTGGCTTGTGACACAAAAAATGAAAGGATTCAATACGGGCACGGCCTGAGCGTGCTTGAGAAGTCATCTTCGAGGCACGAAAACGAACCCTCGGTTTTGAAGTGTAATGGCACTTGCCTTACATTATTTTTTATATTTGTCAAAAACTGCAATAAATTTGTCCGCGATTATTGATCCAATATTAGATTCTTTGCCTCAAGGAACTATTTGGCAAAGTGCTCAATATTTATTTAATTTCAAACAAAGTGAACGAATAAACTAAAAATAAAACATTTAAACATGGAAGGTAAAATAAAAAATATTAAAAGTGATGCTCACGAGATGATATATCGTCTCATTAAATTCACGTTATAAACCTACACAGTAATACTGATAACATGACATTTTGCATTTGCATTCGTTGACTGTTTTAGAATAACATTGTAAAAATTATTGAAATAAGGGCGAGAAATTTTCTTGATTTCACTTCAATCGTATGCAGTAGCGCATAAACGAGACCGGCAATGAAAATATCGTCAAGCATGTCATCAGAATTCGTTGATATGGTTCCTATATAATGGGACCATAAAGTGACATTTTATGAACGATTTATAGCGTCGTAACACATCCTTTACGATGCTGGTATTCAGAGAACTATTTAACCGTTATTTCTATAGCGATCTGAACAAGTCTATTTCTTTCGTCCGAATTCCGGTCCCTGAGTGTGACGTAGCTGGCTGGGATGACGTCATCAACTATGGAGATGAAATCCGGGACGCATTCCACTCTGATCTGGAGTTTTCTTGGTTTCCCCCGATCATATTCATGCTGTATTTCCCAGCAGCGGGGCACTTCCCCAGCCGGGACAAGCTCTAAGCTTCCGACTGATCTCCGGCATATGTGGTAGTGCAGTGCGTATGTGTGTAAGTAAGGGGTGATGATTGGACAAGAAAGTCGAAGCAAAGATCACGCGTGGTTCCTGACCAGCTTGTTAGGGTACTGCTCCGGCATTCGCCTGATGTTGATCGAAGAAACCACTGAAAACTACCGATCAGAGCAGCCGACTGCTAGAATTCTTCAGATGGCGGATGGATTCGACCTTAATAATTTTTATCATTTACAACGTTAAACTAGTTGCTTCAACAGCAAATACTTTCTTGCACAATTTGTAACGGCTATCAACAATATAAAAATCCATGAACCTGCAAATGTGTTTCCAACCAGCAAAAAAAATTATTTCCGCGATGGAAATCGAATTGAGATCCATAGAATTAACACGCCAGATACATTACCCCTACATCACCAGCCACTTACCTACACTAATCCTTCCTAACAGTTCTAAAAGTTCAGCATTTGGGTAATTCTACGTGAAATTGGCCTAAAATAGCATGACCCCTTCCGATTGGTCAACACTTTTTTTCACTTCTTCAATGTGACGTTAAAAAGATAGAAGCATCATATTTAGTGCATAGGTTTTACCATTGACCTTATTTTTATTTATACCGATAATTAGTAAAATTTCTGGGCATTTTGAATGAACAAAATTTTTACAAAATGTACTTTTAAGTCTCGCACCAGTTTCTCCGGACGTAGTGGCCACGACCTACAGTAAGCTATTCGTAGTTACCTTGCCCGCGACCTTGACATTCCTGTTTTAAGCCGTCCACCCTTTCAGGTGAATTTCGTTTACGTCTGTCATGCATTAAAATCCGCATTCAGAATGCATATTACCGTTAAACACATGGGTAAGCTTAAGCAAAGCCTCGATATATATCGATAATATAGTTTAATTACTTTTGTATTAATTTTCGTATACCTGACGTGTTTATTATATGCTTTGAACCTTAACTGTGATGGAAATGTATAGATTAACACTAATTTTTAATTTACAAACATTAATACATTTAGATAAATGTAACATTTACAGACTTTATGATTAGCAATATTGTTACATCAACTAATAATCAATAAATTGTTCTAGAAATATATATTCTCACGCTTTTTGAAAAATATGTACCCTATTTAAAAAATGATTATTTGAAACAAGCGGTGCTATAACAGCACATACTTTCCCGTATTATTAGAAGCAGCTATGTAGAATTGAAATATTGCATTTTCTGCCCTACTGGCATCTTAGCTACTATTTGAAAACATCCAATTCAACCAAGAAGCGATCAACCACGGTGTAAGATACATAGGTGTGTCAACTAGCCGCCTTTGGGACAAATTTTCTGAAGTCAGTTGCCCGCTTATCCGTACGGTTCGCACGATCGGTTTGGACCGTGTAAGATTTACATCTTAAGACCACATCTGAAACTGTGGCTCTTACACATTACACGACCAATCACGACCCTGTCCAAATGAGACCCAAAGATCGCAGCACTTATATGCCAGAACTGTGAGAACTAGCCTCACATCAGCTTCAGTTTTAGACTGGGAGTGAACACACCTACACACCTACCTGTATGTATCTTACACACTGCGAACAATTCACTATTTCCGTCGCAGTGTTGACAAAACTATGTGAATTCCACAACTGCATAAAAATGTAATACAAAAGTTTTGTAAACTTGTATTGAAAAAATAAATCTGGTACCATACAGCTCTATTAAGTCACAACAATAACAAATAATTCACAGAAATTCGCGAGAGCGGAACGGAATTCAATTGTTGCGTTCCTGCATTGTCAACACTCCCTTAAAGAGTTAGCAATTTTTATTTCCAATATTTGAAAAGAAATAATTTCTTTAAAGATTAAAGTGTAAATGTATAACTACAGGTCGAATGTAAAAACGAACAAAGAAATAATATACAAAATTGCAAATTCTAATTTACGATGCATCCGGCTGTCTAAAGCGCAGTAAATTTGCAGTGGGCTATTATGTTTGTCACGAAATTATAGAAAAACTACTGGTATCTTCAACAAATTAAGCATGACCTTTTGAAGATGTAGTTTTGATAAATATTGAGAAAACCAGCTGCCATCTATTGCCGCCCAAAGTACATTTTTTGGCATTTTCTTAATTTTTCGGTTTCCTAATGATAGAACGGAAATTTAATTTTAGAATATTACAGAACACAAAAACCTCATCCTAAATGGCAATTTTCTTTTAAAAATTTGTAGCCGCTTTTATGAAAATGGCGTTTAAGCGCTATTAAAAATGTAAAATTTGAAGCTCTTTTTTAGAGAAAACTTTTGAGAAACTTCATTTGAAGTCATTTAAATCACTTACATTCATAAATATAATGTTTACAAATTGCTGGTAATCTGCATAATAAAAATTTGAGAAACCTTTCAAAAAAATTACATTTGTGTAATGTTTGAAAACACAAAAAAATATCAAAATGAACTTTACGTCGTATTAAAGAGTGCAATTAGCGCTAACCGCTCTAAAAGTTTGAAGAAAAAAATTGAAACTATTTATGAGAAAATGGCGTTTGAGCGTTTCTGAAAATACGGAATTTTGAGCTAGACCTATTTGACACTTGATGTAAAGCACCTCCAAAAATCAAAATCTAGCCTTGACTACACACAGACGTTTGGGCGTCAATCAATTTTTTGGTATCAAGGAAGTACCAAACGTAGATTCTAACTACGCAACGAGTTAGAGGAAGTAATTTACTCCACATAAGAGCAGGATTTATCACCCTTTTGATACCAGGGTCACACTATGCGAGTTTTTCTGTCAAAAAAATCGCCTATTTCTGCCGCTCTTAATTAATACAACACAATCAATCAATACACCACAATACTTTCTCTTTACTACATAAGTACGCAGTAAGGCTAGAAAGTAAAAATACATTATGGGAAATAAATAAATATTCGATTGTGTGATTTCCGCACGTTGTACAGTAGTGATCGAATATGATCTGCCCTCTACACGATATCAAAATACTGGCGCAAGAGAAATCCCTTTTCTTAGATATAAGCGATTTTTTGTTTCATCCAGTTTCAACACCGAAAGCAAAAGGATGCAAAACGCGCCAGTGGAATGAGGACGTTTCATCGTTCGCTGTCGGGGAAAGCAGCCACTGGCGTCGTGTCTCCTGTCAAGCACAGGCAGGTGTTGTTCACGAGTCGCGATATCAAGCGCACGCATCGTATTTTTACTCCCTGTCGTCGGAACAGGTGAACTCGTTTTGATATACAATCTTCGCATGTCCGAAACATATTCAGACTTTTTAGTCGGGGTAAAGCACAGGAAACAGTTGGCGTTTCTTCTGCAAACACCGTTTACTTATCTATAGATCTGGGAGTGTATTTCGGCATAAGAATTCAAAGTCCATAAATGACACGTAGACGACGAGGTTCTATGTCCGGATTGCGAAGGGCGATAGGTTTTCGACATCACTTGTACGACTCTAGCAGTTGGATTGTTCATTACTGAATCAAGTTATAATTAATACGCAGTAGATCCATTGAATCTCGTGTCCTTATTTTTTTTAAAGTGAAATTATTTTTGATTTTTAAAAGGAACTATCTACCTTTTGAGGTGCAACGAGAAATGATAACGTGAAGAGAATTACAAGAATATATAATTTTTTTTACGTTCGACGGAGTTATTTAGTATAAAGATTAAATAAATTCTCCAATGTTGTTTGTGAGCGACGTTAAGCATACAGAAAATCTAGACACAAATCTAAAGGTCGCTGACTCCAATCGCTGCAAAAATTAGACAATTTGAATACTGCGTCTAGTTTGGCAATACGTATTAAGCTCCTCGGACCGAGGACGCGGCGTTAACGACGACGACAACGACAATGGTGACGACAACAACGACAAAAACAAATGATCACTGTATACGTCTTTCTGTGGTCCTTGATTGGAAAAAACACTACAGAGTTTTGTTTGAAAATATATGAAGCTCTTGGAATATTACTTGCCATGAATCGCTATTTTTGAAGAAAAACATTTCAATATTGCGTATAAAGAAAGAATATTTTGGAACATTGAAGTTCTACAATTATGAACATGTTGCACACTTATTTACGAAGGTCTAAAGTTTACTATAAATGATCAATATGTCCTCCATTGGCGGTACGGACAATTTCACAGCGGTACTCTAATTCTTCCCGAATCCGAGCGAGCATGTCCGTTGTCACTGACACTACATCACTGGTGATCAGATCTTCCTGTTCATCCAGATGTTTTGATAGTCCTTAATAAACCCCCACAAAAAAGTCACAGGGTGTTAAATCTGGTGATCGTGGTGGCCAACTGAAAAACTTTCTGCTCCTGGCTCGCTATTTTGGTACCAACTGAACAAAAGGCATTCCAGAGGCTAAAGTACTGCACGTGCAATCAAGTGGCAATGGATTGAAACTTAAGTACGTTTTCTTTCCGTCAGACACCGCCACGCTGTTCTGATATTAGTTTTGAATGCATACTTGTTTGAAATACGTTTTGAATCACCCCGTATATTTTGAATTTGAACCACAGGTTGTTTCGGATCCACGGCAAAACATATTTTCACACAACTCACAATAAAATGTATATGATGTCCTTTCCTTTTTTCTTGATGGTTGACTATGAAGTAAAATATCTGGAGATATTTCTTGTTTATTTTCTGTTCAAATAGTTCTGTTCAAAGTGGTCACATGTTTTCTATTATTTCCACATCAGCAATAATTATCACTAGAGTTACTTTGATCTTTATTGTCAGCAGGCATCTACATTCACCTTTAAGTGTTTTTCAGAATCTCGCTGAACTTCATGAAAAAGCAAACTGTAGCATGTAGCACAGCCCCGTGCTATTTTTGTTTTCTAAAGAGAAAATACTTTTCAAACGTCGAGGGTTGGAGACAGCTCTTTAATTTAGTTAGGGTACGTTGTCCTAATTTAGTTGGCGACGTCAGCAGCTGTTTATATCTTCCGATATGGCTGGGGTGGAAATTAATTGAGAGGCGGCATATGCCAGCTCCATTAGGTAAGCTATTGCACAGGTGACATTGATGGTGGGTAATGGAACATGAATAAGCTCCTGCTGGAGGGGTCGTTCTGGAGAGAATCAGATAATGTCCAAGGGCTCCTCCTTAAGCATGAGCCTAACGACCATAGGAACATCAGCTGAGATGTCTCAGGGCGGCACTGCTATGCCTGTGACCGGGAGGTCCTCGAGTTTGAGACCTATCTCTATAGGGGTGAATCCAGCCGGTCATTTTGGAGGGGGCCATCATAGATTTTTGTTAAATACTGAACTTTTGATAATACATTGTATATTATTTTTGTAGTGATTATTTGACACTATGCCTTCTTTTTTAATTTACTTAACAATATTTACTATACAAAATACATTTTAAATTTACTTTCCAATACTACGCAATATTTTTTTAAATAATTACATAATTATAACAAATTAATATTTAAATCCATTTTGCCAAATAAAGGAAGATAACAAATGAAAACTCTAGGTCTTCTGGGAGGGGCCATGGGGCCCATGCTGCCCCCCTCCTGGATCCTCCACTGCATCTCTGACTCATTTTCGATACGAGTTATTGAATACAGACGTGTCTCAAACCAGAAAAAAACAAAGCATTATATTCTGCGTGCTCCAAACAATTCCCTTTGGTGGAACACGTTTTAGTGAACTTCATTGCAAATATATAGGCAATTATTTCTTGGCACCATTCTGAATTTTAATTTTAACCGACTGTTCGTGGGGCCTGTATTCCTACATTGAACAACTTCTAACGTCGCTTTGCTACGATATGGGACAATGTTGTAGGTCGTAGTCATCACTTCAAACGCTTTTTCAAAGGTAATAAGGAAATAAACATTCACAACTGTTTACTCACTGGTGTCTCGCAAGTGACCGTTTTGATGTAAGCTCAGATGCATTAACGTAGCTAGTTGGGGGAAAAATATGAAAAGTGAGGTGTTAATCCGTTTGCAACGTATTTCAATGCATCTGCATTTATTTTTAGAATCCAATCACATTCTAAAGAGATTTGGACACAATATCTGCCGGAAAATGTGCAATAAATGCATTAAATTAAAGAGTTTCAATAGGATACCCCGCGCAGCCGACCTGATAGTGCTGTGGCTGTGGTGTTGTGCCCGAGATGGCTGTGTTTTTTACTTTCCTGAATACGTACGTATACACGGAGCAATATACGTAGTATAGGGAAAGTTATGTAACGCTGTGCGAAAAAATGGGGAATTTTTGGCAGAAAAATATTCGTTGCCGGGCCCTGATAACGAAAAGTAGATAAATCCAGTTGCTAAATTAAGAAAAAAATCCCCTAACACGTGGTGTAGGCAGAATCCTTGTTTTGTAAGTCCTTGATAACGAAAAACCAATTGAAAGCAAAACGTCCGTCCGTCCGTCCGTCTGTTTTACAGATGAGTAAAATTTTACAGATTTTTATTTTCAATTAGAATTACACATTTTTAGTTTTCGTGATATTTGTGGCATTCAAAATACCACGTACTAACCCTAAAAAATAAAATAGAGAATCAAGTAAATTCGAAGCAAAATAAAACTAGTGATTCTACATTTGCGTGTACTTTCTCGCTTTGTTTCTAACTTTTGGAATTTTCAAACATTCAACAATAAAATCAACAGCACAACAAAATGCCCCATTTTCAAGCATTATCTATACATTTTGATTCCTGATATTGAATTCCGGAGCCGAGCGAGTGCGAGACCTCTAGCAGCGTCAGAAATGAAATGCAGAAACATAACGAGACGAGTAAGCAGCTGATCAATCGGATCAGCAGTGGCCGTCGACCGCCCAATCCCAATGAAGGAAAACTAATGTTCAAAATTAGGAAAGGAAAAAGAAATAACAGGGACAAATTTAAGTACTCAGGTGTCCATGCTCAAAATCGTATTGGACACTCCCCGGAAACTATTCCTCCAGATTTACTAAAACAACATTGATTATAATTGAGCAACTATTTCTACAAATATCAATAAAATTAAGAAATTGTTTAGAGAACTGAACATATGTCGTAGCGTGGCCATTAGAGGGTAAGGACCTCTGTTCTTTGCTGAGTGACTGCAGGTAGCCACAAGTGTGAAGTGGAAGGGTTCTGTCGACACGGCCGGCAAGGAGTGTGCTCGTCTACAGAGTACGATGAGTTACTGATTTTTTTCTGTCCTCTTTGTTTTTGTAATTGTCATTTCGCGCTCTTGTTTCTGAGCGTTCATTTTGCATGCGATTTATGCCATCTCAAGCAAATGATATTGGCTGTCTGGGTGATGCCACGTCGAAGGCTGTGATGCCGACGTTTCGATCATTTTGTCGCGGTCTTCCTCAGGGCTGCCTTCACCGGAGTGGTCGGCCGCTCGGGTTTGTGTATAGGTGGGGACCGAGTATGATTGGCTGAACCAGCCGGCCAAACGGAAGGAAGACCACGACAAGATGGCGGAAACGTCGGCAAATCAGCCTTTGACACGGCGTCACCAGGACAACTAAGACCATTTTCATGACTCTTGTCGCAGAAGCCCACGACTTCACTATGCTATGAGTATCTCAAATTCTACATGTAACGCATTATTGTTTTAGTTCGAGTATCCTATGTTACCAACTCCTTTCTTTCTTTCTTTCTTTCTTTCTTTCTTTCTTTCTTTGATACACGCGAGAAATGATGACACGCGAGAAATCTGATTCTTCCTCCGCCTGCTCCTTTTTTCACAAGTCTTGAGATGAAGATGAGGGAATAGTTACAGGCGCTGATCATTCATAAGATCCGGGATGAAATAAACACGTCGTTACAAACGCTGTTATCAATTTTCTTCGAGAGAATAAAATCATTGAATGATGAAGTTAAAACTACAGATGACATCCCAATGCGGTTGGCTCAAGCAATTAGAGTTGAGTTAAATAACTGTGACATAAGAATTAAGAAATAATCAAAACACAACAATAAAAGTTTTAATATTTATTAAAACACCTCAACACTTTTCTCATTTAAGAGAAAACACACGGGAACACTTTTTCTATTTAAGTGGGCTACCATCGTTGATCACTCTTAAACATAACAGCTAGGCAATGTACTGGATACAGCTAGGAGGTCGCCATCATATGAACAAGGTTAGGTCTTGTGTTTAAGGGTGATCAACGTTGCTTGGGTAAACCACTGAAGATGGGAAAAATATTCCCGAAAGTTAATTTTGGGGTGTTTTAAATATAATTCTTTTACTGTTATGGTTTGATTATTTCTTAATTCATATTATACATCCCACAAGTTATCAGCTATCACCACTGAAATCTGACATTGATAGGAATCATCGTGTAGGTAGGAAAATGCAGGGTAAAGAAAGTCATATTATTCTAAAGTTTACTTTGTAAACAAAACGTGCAATGGTGTTTGGCGCGAAGAAATTTTTGGCGGGTAAAACTCTTATTAGGAATAAGGATAAATTCCACCAGAAGGAGGGTAGGACTACTACATTGTGGTATGGCCAAATTTTGTTTTAAAGATGTGTGGATATTTAGTTATACTACAAAACGGCTCAGACTCTCTTGTAAGTTTCCTAATTAGTATAATCTGGGATAGCTTCTTTTTCTCCACCCTCTTTACAGCTGTCTGTCGCCTAAATCGACGCCTAAAATACATTTCTTTCATCTTTTCTCAGTTTTTCACTCCCACAAGAGTTGAATTGGTGTCGGTACCGGTGGAGGCGGAGGCAGAGAATGGGAAAGAGGAGACGGAGGCTGTTCGGGAAGGCGGCGCCGGTGGAGGTGGAAACGGAGACGAAGATGGAAGTGAAGGCAGAGGTGAAGACAAAAGGCGGAAGCGGTAGGGAAATGGAGGTGGAGGCAAAGGTGGAGATGAAGGCGAAGGCGGAAGCGGAGGAGGAGAATGCGGAGCCAGAGGCGAAGGCGGAAGCGAAGACGAAGGTGGAGGGAACGGTGGAGACGAAGACGGAGGCGGAGGTGGAAGTGGAGACGAAGGTAGAGGTGGAGGGGGAAGCGAAGACGAAGGCATATAGAGGCGATAGCGGAGATATAGAAGGCAGAATATAGAGGCGATAGCGGAGGCGGTGAAGACGAAGGCGGTGCCGCGAGCGGGGAGATGGGCGATGGCGGAGGCGGTCGCTGCCGCCGCTGTCCTTTTCGTGAAAAGAACCCAGAAAGGACGATCGATGTGATCTCGCAACGTCACAATCTAAAACAAGTTGAAAAATTCCCCTTCGCGTTCCGCGAATGAGGCTGCGAAGATAACCCAGACCGTCAAGTTTTTGCCACAGATTGCGTAGCCTTGACTAATGTGCTTTCTCCTTCTCTCTCGGAATAAAATGTTTCGAGACTTCTGCGAGTCAGTGTTAAAAATACATGTATATTTGAAATGTAGACAAATGCTCGACATGTGCGAATAAATGAAATTTGAGTAATTTTAAAGACAGACTGATAGTAACATTTGTACTACGTACTTTCGGAAAAGCATCCTAGCGGTATGGGCATTAGCACAATTGCTTCCAAACCTCAAATGTGTCTGTATATGTGTGTTTGAGGAGGAAGCTCAAATGCGACTGAAGGCGCTGGATTTTCAAAAACGCGCAGCGTACCATGTCACGACACTTAAAGTAAAGGAACCGTGGCGAAATTCCAGTTAACGTTTAAAATCCTTGCCACATGCCGCCCTAATCCCCATTTTCTCTCTGTCATGAATTCGATAATTCAAATTGGAGAAGTATGGTTCTAAGAACGTGTTGTTTCTTGGTACTGACTGAATATTTTAGCGGACAGATGCTCTGATCGGTAGTTATCTGTGATTTCTCCAATCAATATCAGGCGAATACCGGAGCAGTATCCTAACAAACGGGCTATTTTTCCTTCCGCGCGCGATCTTTCCTTCCTCATCCTTGTCCTATCCTCACTCCCTTACAGACATGTCGTGAGACTACTCGGCAGCATAGAGCTTGTACCAGCTAGGGCGTTGTCCCGCTGGTAGGGGATAACTGGTTGGGGGAAACGCCGTCAGCAGACAGTAGGTGCCGAATCTTACCATATACCGAGGGAAGATCATATCTCCCGAGGAAAACTTTGCACTACACTTACGGGACTACTGACCTTGGCAGTTGACACGCCCGGAATCACTAATCAATCAGTCGGTATAAAGAAATAGTTGGCACTAGTTAGATTTGAGCGCCCATAAACAGAGTAGTTCAAAATGAATGGTTGAAACTTCTAGAACATTCAGAAGGATAAGAGATGGCCCCTTTTTGCCAGTGATCATCTGGTAGTAAATCCCATTTAATTAAGTTAGGCACGTGATATGAGTCATCGGCTCTCTCGTGCCTCTGTCACGTACACGAAAACGGTCTAAGTTCAGAACGGATGCGTAGAATTATAGCTATAACACATAAGACACCAGACAGCTAGTGGCACAACTTCTAGGAAAGTAGACAGCATCTTTTGATGAAACGTGAAGTATAAGGGTCATTGAAATTGGATGACATATAACTATATATTATCTTATAAATACAGTTCCTCTGTAGAATACCCACCATATTTATCGTGTCTCACATCGTGTCACTTTTCAGCATATATATCATTTTCCTACAATGGTCCTAAAACTCTAAGCTCTGAGTAAGGAAAGGGCTAAAAAAACTGCCGCGGGAAATTATTCCAATCTAACACAAATTATCCTCTTTACAAAGGAGAATTTGCCCACACTTCTTTTAATTCTTAGTAAAATTTTATGCCTGTAATCTAGTCTGCTTCTTTATTCTTACCGGATTTCACGCTATTCGGGGGATCTTATGTATTATTAATACAATTGCGAACGCGGGTTAATGTTCCTCTGAAATGTGTATTTTGCTTTTCTGTTCTGTTCCTTATTCAATTACCAATCTAGCCAACAAAGTGTACGCGATTTATTTGTATAACATTTTTGAGATGCCCAATGATTAAGTGCATAAATATCCAACCCGACCTCGAAAAACAATGCTTTGACATGTTAACGTACAACAGTCGCGATGGATCTAATGGTGATGTGAAACGGATTTGACATTTAAGATGGAGTGCTGAGAAACGTCGTTTCCTGTGAGGTTGACGGATACGTTGTCACCCAAGCGTGCATGAAAGGATCGAAAGGCAGAAAGTTTTTGAGGAACAAACGGGGCCGCCCTGTAAAACTCCGCGAAACTAATATGGAGGAGGTACTCGAAGAAGGAACCACTTTGACAGGTCGGGAAACAAATGAGCATCGTGCAGGGCGATGGCAATGCAAGAGATAGTGATGAAGCCATTGACAAATGAGCTAACTAGAAACGAACGCACCGACAAAATGAGTGCATGGACATGCACTTATGTTGCTAGCAATGGCCAAGTAGTAGCTGTCAAAGCAATCCCTTCTTAAGTAACCTCTCTATGCACCATATGCGGCGGCGTACTATGCTTTTTCAATACCAAAGAAACTGGCTTCCAAAAGTTCTCTCGAAACAAAAGGGCAAGAGTTCTGTGATGCTATGGTGACAAAGTGGTCTAGAGTTGACTGATGTTTCCTGAAACTGCATTGGACTGGGGCTCGTAAGCGGTTCGATTCTAGATATTTGGGAACCTAGAAAAATGGATGGGTAGTCCTTTTATAATCTATATAATGATATTGATTTATGACATTCTGTAATAATTCTAATCTGACAAGTTCGAAAGGAATCTTACATGGTCCAATCAATAGGTATCTGACCCAAGAAAAATTCCGGAAGATTTTTTATCCACGGTTGAGTATGTTTTTTGAGATGCTCAATTCGAATTTTATGGTTGCCACTTCGGAAAAGGCGGGTCCACTGAGAAAATTGGAAAAACAAAATATTTCACAATTTTTAATGATAATTTCTTATTTCTACCTATTTAGTCTGCCTTGTATATCAATTGTATATTTTGAAGGGATTAGGGTCCAAAGAAACATATTTATAGACAGACAAATGTCTCATGAAATAAATTATTATTCCAAGATTTGTCTGTCTATAAATATTTATTTCTGGACCTTTCATCCATCATAATATTTAATAATATTATTGTCGTGGAATACAAAAATACAGTTATCAAAAAAGATATCCGTACCTATATTTTTACTGTTTTGCAAACTAACTACGTACGATACAAAAAGTACTGTAATGCTGTGGCAACAAGTCAGGGATATTTTACGGGCAAATGCGCATTGTGTTTAATTTGAATTTAAAATGGATATATTCATTTCAGGAGTTTTAAAAGGGTTCCAAATTTTTTGTTTAATTTTTTCCTCAGATAGAGCAAAGTACGCTTATAGAAATGGAGCAGATTTTCTGTTCTCTGAAATGATCCACTCAGTTTGAAGCGTTCCACTCTACTATCCGGATCTCTCCCTCATGATTTTCAGCTTTTCTTACACTTTAAGAAGTTCCTGTCCGGTCTGCATTAGGTCTATCACAGAGACCCAGAGGAGTACGTGGCTGTCAAACACTGGAAGCTATCCCAGACGCAGACTTCTACGACACCAAGGTAAAAAATGTGTCCACGCTGGGACAAATGTCTCAGTTCTCATGAACACGTGGAGAAATAGTGTATCAAGTGCTCTATTTTCTGCAATGAAATTGTGCATTTTTGTTGACGTCCTAGGAAAAGTACTTTCTGGATGGTTCTCATTCCACGTCCCATATGACAAAAGGAATTGTCCATATACTCTTTCTATTACTTTATTTCACGAAATTAGGTGCTGATAATTTATATTGAACTGTGCAATAGCGCTGTACTCATACTTTTCGGCTGTCCATATTTATGCTTATGATTTATTTTCCTTTTCTCTGCGGAAGGCGTATACCTTTTCGTAACGACAACTTACCTGCAACAAATACTACTTGTAAATATCTCGTACGTTTCACGCGAAAAAATAAGCAGAAAGATTAATCCACGTATACAATTTTGATAACTGTATTAACATACTGAAATGGACTTCAAACTGTATTCCCAGGCACAAGAGCTGACGCAGGCTAATTCGGCTGACGGGTATATTCCTGGGGAAACTCTGCAAGGTCGATCCTTCCCTCTCCATCTACATTCGGTCGAACTGCCCTTTCCTAAATGAGAATTGCAAATTCAGAGGGCAGAAGGGCAGAAGTGGACGAATCTGCAAGGCGCGTCGGGAGCGCGACTACTTGGTCTCTGTGTTTGGCTGAGAGCGGATGGAAGGCGGGGGCGGGCGAGAGGCAGGTGCTTGAATGCGGTTGAGACTTGGTTCTGGTTTTACAAGGGGGCTGATATGTGGGTAGTAATGCATTGGTATGCAGCGCGTGCCCCTTACTTGATTGGAGCTTGACGATTTAAAAGATTTTACGAGATGAGATCTGGAGTATGTAACATTATAGTTTGTGAGTTTAAACAGTAGTATAGAAACTTTTGTGAGTTTTTAATTAAACCACGCGCCAATCTTCTTGCAGGGAGAGAAGATGAGCTAAGTGTCTAAGTTCAAATACGTTTTGAATACCAGTAAGAAGGATATGAAACAGGAACTGTGAAAGTATCATTCTTCTGATGGACCACTGACTGAAGCTTGTTAAGTCATTCGTCACTCATTCAGAGATGATGCTTTAAATAGAGCAACCTCACTCACCATGATCAGATAAAGGGGCTTGGACGGCTTATTCGAATCTCTACAGAAGCAGCAGATTATTGGAATTTTCATGAGATTAACCTTCAAAAAGTCTTATCTTCTTTTCAAAAGAGAGCAGGACTGGTTTCTGAATCATTTGAGCAATTACAAGTTGTTCACTGGCCCCAAATAAGGAGCCATGAGAGGACACTCCATTGAGGATGTCAGTGTTACCATGGGGATATAGCACGGGGATTACCATAGATTCTTCCCCGCCACACACCGGCAGTGGGACTCCATAACCCCTGCCACTCATGGTGTTGCCAGAGTCCTAGTTCAACCCGATTGTCTCGGAAGTGTATTAGCTCCCGACTGCTGAAGTGTGAAATTGTGATGCAGTGTTGTTGACGTAATTAAATGAAGTAATACAAGATGTTATCTCCGTCAACCTATTTATTCAGAGAGAGCCGGCTTTCGACGGCTTTGCCGTCATTATCAGTCTCGGTGTGTGTGGCGAAGGTCGGGAGACTGCGCAGTCTCCCGAAATAAGCTGCCGGAGATGATATCTTTTATTACTCCCGACTGCTGTCCAGAAGAGGCCGTGGCAAAATGAAGTGTGCATCGGAACACGCAGTACACATCCATCTTCCTGTAGTCTCTAGAACTCGCCGGATGAAGTTGGGAGAAGTCGACACAAGATTCTGTCGATGCTGTGATGGTTAGCATATTGGGTTGTTATACCCAAGTTCGCGGGTTGATACCCAATCGAAGCCGTGGATTTTTAAAGGCGAAAAATTCCTTCGTACGCCTTCCTTCGGAGGTTACGTAGGGTCGGCTGTCCGATGTATATTACTGCATGTAAAAGATTCTCAAGACTAAACGAAGCCTCTGGGCTACATTCAAATTGCCTGTTTCATCATTTTCTTTTTCCGCTAGTTAATGAAAGGAGAGTAGCGAAATTTGCGTGGTCAGACGGAAGAGCAAGCCTCATTACCTGAGTTTCGGTAGGCAATATAAGGCATCATTGAATTGAATTGAACATTCCAGTGTGGTGGTGACATGTGAGCAAGCTTACAGAGTGATACAATAAAGCAGTTGTTTACGTGCTAAATGCATATCGTTATTCATATAAATGTTTGTTGTATCCGAAAAGAAAAATGAAATACCGAAATGTTATGTCGTTTAATATGCTAGGTACTTTTGACCTGGAGAATTACTGAGTTACCTCTATGTTGGAAGGCATTACTGAGTTATATGTCGCGTCAGCTAATGACATTTGCTTCTCTTAACGCGTTTTTTCTTCTTCTTCTTACTTTTATTTTAGGCCAGAGCCTGTTTCTTTACAAAGGATACTTAATTAAAATTTTAAAAAACCTGATACATTACATTTATGTAGTTATATTTATAAATTGGCACTATATTCATGCTGTCTTGTTTCACAAAATGTCTTTCCACCTAGTTCTTGGACGTCCTACTCTTCTCCGTCCCTCTGGTCTTCTATCTCTAGTCACTTGCACTAGTCTGTCTTCTTCCATTCTGTCTATATGGTCATTCCATTTCTTTCTTCTTTCTCGAACCCAGTCTGAGATTATATCTATTTGGCAAGTTTGTCTTATATTAATATTAGGTTCTTTATCCCTTAGCGTTTTATTTGTAATTTTTCTCAACACCCGCATTTCCGACACTTCCATCATTTGGCATATTTTTTTTGAGTCTGCTCTAGTTTCAGCTGCATATGACAATACTGGTCTAATTACTGCTTTATATATTCTAACTTTAGTGTCTTTTCTCAGATATTGATTTTGCCATATCGAGTGGTTGAGACAGCCTGCTATTCTATTTGCTTTTATGCTTTGTTCCTTAGCCTCTTTTATATATCTGATATCACTTGTTATTGTTACGCCTAGATATTGTATTTCCATCACTTGCTCTATTAGGTATTCGTTTATAGCTAGTTTGCATCTCAATGGCTCTTTCGAGATTTTTATGCACTTAGTTTTTTGTGTGGATATCCTCATGTTGAATGACTGGCATGTCTTGTAGAATTGAAACAGAAGGCGTTGTAAATCATCTTCATTTTCGGCAATTAAGACTGTATCGTCTGCATAACAGATTGAGTTTATGTTATAAGAGCCGAAGTAATATCCTTTTTTGTTCGAAAGATTGTTTAGGATGTGTTTCATTTCCAGGTTGAAGAGTATTGGACTGAGGGAGTCTCCTTGTCTTATTCCTTGACCTGTTGTTATGGCTTGGGATATTTGTTTGTTATGTTTTACTTTCATTCTGGTGTTTATATACATATATATATATATATATATATATATATATATATATATATATATATATACACAGGGTGAGTCACGTAACTTTAGCACCTCCTGTAACTTTTGAACGGTTGAAGATATTGCAATGCAGTTTTCACGGAAGTGAATGAGGGAATGGGGCTAATTGATATGTGTATTGATTTCTCTTTTATCACTTGTACTGGACGAGATATTTGAGGTAACTTTGTTTTTTCAAATGGGACTATACATATTTTTCAGACTATCATGACAAGCGTAAAAAGACAAATCTAAAAATATAAATATTGTCATGTTAGATAAGCATTTTTTTGAGTAATTGTGATTTTTTTGCGACTAGTGTTTAACGGATATTTTCATTGTAACTGTCAACCCCACAAGGTCACGCAGCGCTCCCCCAGCAAACGCGGGGTCGGGAAAGGGAAGGGATTTTAGTACTTGAGGACACGAAAAATATTCGCAAAACTTATTGTGCTTTGCTTCAAGATCCCATTAATACGTATTTTATGAAACCCCATTAAATGGAGTTGAAGTTATAAACAATTTTATTACGATACAAACTTATGACAAATCCTTATTTTCCATCTTTTAATTCCTTCAATCAAAGAAAGTCGAAAATCTGAAAATGCGGAAGGATGGAAAGCACAGTTCAGGAAAAAAACTGCAATGGTTTTGTGAATATTTGGAATATGTTTCGTATCTTCAAATCTCCCTTCCTTTTCCCGGGCGCGCGTTGCTGGTGGAGCGCTGCGTGACTTTGTGTGGTGTACTATTCAAAAAGTCCGTTAAACCCCAGTCGCAAAAATCAAAATTAATCAAAAAAATGCTTATCTAACATATGACAATATGTACATCATTGGATTCGTCTTTTTACGCTCGTCATGGTGGACTGAAAAAATATGTATAGTTCCACTTGAAAAAACAAAGTTACCTAAAAAATCTCTTAAAATACAAGTGATAAAATAGAAATTAATGCACGTATCTATTAGCCCCTTCCCCTCATGCACTTCCGTGAAAACTGCATTGCAATATCTTCAACCGTTCAAAAGTAACAGGAGGTGCTAAAGTTACGTGACTCACCCTGTATATATATATATATATATATATATATATATATATATATATATATATATATATATATATATATTTGCTATGAGTTTAATAAGGTTGCAGGGGATATTTTCTTTCTTTAATAATCTTACTATATCTACAAGGCATACGCTGTCAAATGCTTTCTGTATGTCTACGAAACACATATATGCAAGTTTGTCGAATTCCAGAGATTTCTCAACAATTTGTCGTATAATGAAGATCCCATCATTACATGATCTTCCTCTTCTGAATCCTCGCTGTTCTTCTTTCCATTCTATTAAGTTTTCTATTACTTGTGTGATAGTTTTTGTTGTTAGTTTAAGCGCTGTGTTCAGAAGGTTAATTCCTCTTCCGCGTTTTTTCATGTACAAGCGTATTCAAGTACAAATGGGAAATGCCGACATTCGACATTAGACACTACAGATATACGTCACGTCGAGACTGTCACAGTTTCTTATAAATAAACAGCATATAAAAATAAATAATTTGAACTCAACTTCAGTTTCTGTTTAAATGCTTCGCCTCTAGAACTTCCCTTCATAGATTTCGGATCATTTTTTATTCTAAGAATCACCTTTTACTCACTCACATTTTCTTCTTCTTTCACCTCCCTGATATGTAGATTCAACTGCAAGGAGGTCTTTGAACTCCTTCCATAGGGAAAGTTTTTGGCCGCCAGGGAGTACATTTTCCAAACTATCGAACGCCGGAAGCGCTACTGTTCGCTTTTGCACTTACACGAACAAAAGCGAGAAAACAAGCGCACGCTCTCCGCCTCGTCTTCGAGCGAGATATTCTCCTGGGCATTTAAAGCGCCCTGCCGCCTTGTTGGCGCACATGCAGCAGTAACGTGTTGAACAACACGGGCAGAAATAAAAGAAAAGTTCCCGAGGACTCTCCAAAGTACCAAAACACATTCCTCATACTCTATTTCAAAAGAGGCGAGAGGAATTCGATACAGCTCGCCCCGCGATGCTGCAGAATCCTCTCTTTTGAGAACGCTCCGTGACGAGCCTTTGAGAAGGCGGAGGCACCGGCACATTCACCGACACATTCTCAGTACAGGAATACAAGCACTTTTCTCAAATTTCTTGGCAACATGAAAGAAATTGCGACCTACCAGTAACATACGGACATTGATGGTACCAAACAAAACGATAAGTTTCACGTAACAAAAAACTTTGCAACCATTCGCAAAATTAATATCCAACAGAATTCAGTAATGAGCTTACAACTGTGCGCGCACTGCGCGGAAAAGTTTCAACGAAGTTTTGGTGGCGTTAAAAAGCCAGCAAGCCACTTAAATAAGATGGCTGTTTGGATAACAAAAAAAGAAGGGTTGGGACTTAAAAGGACACACGTTGTATGCGCCAGTGACGTGAAGTGAAACATTTCACAACACCATTTTAACTATTTTTATTATGGATGTAACCTTGAATCGTTTCATACGAATAGTGCTGATTGCACTCCATTAAATGAATAAATGCAATTTTGATGTATTCTTTTGAATTTTGAAAAACTACACAACTATATTTTTCTTAAATATCTCTCATGTCATTCATGTTTACCTTACGGGAAATTTTATACATTTTTTACAATTTTATACTATGCATATTCAATCAAAATCCAAGTGCTTCAAATTATTTCTGATTTTCTCGAAAAGTTAAAATTTTTCTAGTAAAATGAGCTCAAAGTTGCGTGTTTTGAGGAACGCTGAAATTGCATTTTCTCAGAAACAAACTACATACTTTTCAATGAAAATTTGTCTATAGGACCATGTTTTACTCTTGTGTAATACTCGTAAAGTCGTATTTAAATTTTACTACGATTAGAGGACCGAATAATTTAGAAATTTTAATAAAAAATTATTTTAGGCTGTGGCAGGTAACAGCTTGTAAGAGGGTGGGGCAATACCAATAAGCTAGCGTAGAATAAAGAGAGTAGAAAACTAACTAGTACGAGATGGTTTGTGGCATACTATAGCACCATTAGTTTATTAATCAGATTTTCCTACAGAATCCTGCAATCAATATTTTACTGCTGAAACATTCTCGTCTAATACGCGGATTCTTACATTTAGTACTGCCTCATAGTCACGTGTACAAACTTGATGTTATGTGGGGAATGCAAAAGACCATTAGCTGCAAGTGGCATGGTTCATGGGATGCAGGCTGCAAGCTACACATTAGCAATATAATAAATACACTTAATTACACATACTAACATAATAATACACACAATGAAACAGTATACACAATAAAAATCACAAAAATATAATATACACCAGTCTATTTACGGAGAAGTACGGACAAACATGCAATGGGGAAACACAGAGATATAGACTACAGCGCACTCAAACAATACAGGGAAAAACACACTCTTTGCAGAGAAAAAGTAAAGCACAAACATGTAAAGAAAAAGAAACACTCAATACAACACAGATGTACTACTATTTACACAGTCAAGGCACAGATATATAATGGGGAAATGCACAATTGCAAATACATCCATACATTAAACTTTTTACAGAAACAAAGTACGAACTTAAAGCGATGAAACACTTAGCATCGGCAAACAAATGCTGCAGAAGCAATCAAGAGACCTTTACTTCACACTCGCACATTTGACACTGCACTCAAACCGTTGTTGTCTTTGTTTTTCATTGTTACAATTAGCACAACTTAAGTTCCACGATATTGCAAAGCTTTCTGTTGCAAGTCTAAATGTCTCCATTTCAGCCATGTGAATTCATATGATGCTGATGACGTTGGTACAATCTTAAATATTAATAAACAAGCGTTGTTCAGATATCTAAGGTTTTACAATCGCGTAGCCTTTATTACCAGAGTTTGCAGCGTCTGGGGGAGAAAAAATTATGTTTATTAATATCAGTCATAAACTTAGTTATCGTACTTTTACAATCTACTTATGAAAGAGAGCCCGCTTCTAGCTACAACGCAAGTAGCGAATGATTCTTGTTTCCAAATGAATGAAAATACATTCCCCTTCTGAAAAATTGTGTTTCGTGGAGATACGTCACTTGGGAAATAAGCTCTTCATTTGGGTAGCAAATCTTCTCTAGACCGTGGAGACAAGAATAATAAATGCTTATTCCTTGACGTAAGTATTATTTTTTCTGGATGAGTGGTTTATAACCACACTTTTGCATTAGAGATTAAACAGTTTAGATATATGTACAAGAACTATTGCTGCAATCAAATGATGTAGCATCAAGTATTGAATGTGAGGGAAAGAATAAACTTCTTTTAGGAGGAGGACGAGATAATTTAAACTTTCGAGATTTAGCCTTTGCTTTATGTTCTTATTTATTCTAATAATTTTATCCGAATATATTTTTATACCATCACGTTTCACCGCTTGTTATTTCATCAGCTTCAGAAAACAAAATTTGAAAGTAGGGTATGTAGAAACGGCTGTGCTTGCCCTTCGAAAAGCAATGGAGAAGCATGGAAGCTCCCAGGCCAAAAGCAGGCTCTCTGAAAACCTTCGCCCCCTCCCCCGCACTAATGCAGTTAGGCGCCGTCGGTTCTCGTCTCTCCAGAGGGAAACTGGAACCCGAGCTCCGAGGCGCCGACAAACGGTGCTGGCGCGGCGCGGGGGCGGTGCGGGGGTAGCGCGAGGGTGGCGGTGGGCGAAGGGGAGGACAGGGTTTCGGCCAAGAGGTGGGAACAGGACAGAGGTAGGAGGAGCGCAGGCGCGGGGAAGGGTAAGGTAGGATGGGTGAGGTACAGGAACAGTGTGTGGCGGAGGAAAGGAGAGTCCGAGCGGAGTTGGAGGAAGGAGAGTAGGGGAAGGATGACGGAGGAGTGGAGACATGAGTTTGGGGTGAGAAAGAGCTTTCGGGGGGGAGGGACATGGGGTCGGGATGGCGAGGCGTGGGTGAAGGCGTGTTGGAGATGGCGCAAAGGCTGGGCGGGAATGGGGCGAGGTGGGGGTGTCACGCGACGCGGAGAAGGCGGGGAAGGGGCAGACTGGGGCGGTGGTGAAACGGTCACGGAGAGGAAGGGACGGGTGACGGGGCGGTGGAGATACGAGATAGAGGAGTGGGTGTTTCAGGGGGGAGTGAGCTTGGCAGGGCAAGGCAGGGCGGAGGCGTGATGGGAGCGTGTGGAGCAAAGACGGGGAGGGGGAGGGGGAGGGAAACGGGTAGACGAGGGCGGTGGCGAAAACGAGGGACGGCGGCGGTCACGAGAAATGGCGGGGGCGGCGGGTGGCTGAGGTGGCGACGGGCGACGGCGGATGTGAGAGAAGTGCGGGCGTTGAATGATAACGCCGAAGAGGGGCAATGCGGGGATGGCGTGGAAAAGGGGGTGGGGCTTGCGGTGGCAGGGAGCGGAGTCGGGGGCAGGAAGGCTCAGAGGAGCTGCAGGAAGGGTTGGTGACGGCGCTGGAGGAGGCGGGGGCGGCGTGGAAAGAGGAGTCGGGTAGAGGCAGGGGCTGCACCCAGCGGCACTTTGCGAAACTAAAATAACAACACTGCTAAAACTCTTAAAGGAAACAAAGCCACAAGAGAGGCATGGAATTTTCAAGATCACCGTTGTCTCAGGTCATAATCTTCTTCGATGATATCCAATTTCATAATCAAAGAGAAGCGAGATGGAGCGTAGTGGCCAGCGCGTTAACTTTCCACTACAGTCTGGATTCATATTTCGGTCACTCTAAGAGAAATTTGTGGAGGATAAAGTAGAGACGTGGGAAGACTTTCCGAGGTTCAATCGTTTCCAAAGCCTCCTATACCATTACATTCTTACGTATAAACAAATGCAAAAATTCATTTATTCGCCTATTATTTTGCAGTACAATTTACCATAATTTTTCCTATTAAACGCACAACAGATTTATCGGGACACACTAACCAATTTTCTAATAAACTGCATGTATTTATTGACAAGAAACACTATCAAAAAAGTTTAAAAAATTAATTGTATATTAAAATTAATGCTTTTTATGTCAGTATTTTTAATAACGTTTCAGGAAAGAACACATATAATAGATGGTCCTCACAATTCCCCAAGTAAATACAATAAATGGCAAAAATAGTATTGAAATTTTTTATTAACATTTGTTTTTAAATATTTGCAAGAAAAGTATGTTTTTAACATCTTAAATGGGTCACAAAATTATTAAAATGGTAAAGTGCTGTTTACAATTAATGTAAGTTATAAGTAAAATAACGGAAAATTACATTATAAATAAAAATAAACCTTAAAATGAATTGCTGGCATTATTTTAGAACACTTCATATACTATTAAATGCTCAACAGAGATAGATTCGAAGCTGATTTGAGAACACAAATCCTCTCCTCTCAGCCCATGTAAGATTTCGATCCGTATTTCCTTTCCACTATCTGTTTGCAATAACTGCAAGTGAACTGTCAAATAAAAATGTAGTTGTTTACACCTGCCTTCCTTTTAAGCAGTATCTGAATCTGATTCAGGATTAAAATATACACTTATTCGTACTAACAAAGTACCCACATTAACATACTGAAAAAATCAATAATTTTGGTATGACATTCGGCTCTACGCAGAAGACGACTTAAATATTCGAAGAGTTTTGACGTCATGTTTTTATAAATTTTAATGGCATTAAAGAGGAGTTCTAACAAATTTATTAATTTAGTTATCTCCAGTATCAAAAAGTTTTTTTTTCATAAAATGAGGTAAGCTACGAAATTAAATATGAACTGTCCAAAGGTATTGAGATATATCTAAATGCCAAATTATGAACATTGAAAGGTGAATAGTTTAAAATCAAATTGGATTACAATTTTTTCTTCTGAATTTTCTTATTCTTTTAGTAGTGTTACCCATATTCATTCCGTACTTTGCATCCTGAAGTATTCATACATTCACGTCCCAAAGTAATTTCCTAAACGAAATGAGAAATTCAGGTTAAGTCATCAATCATTTTCTACCCTTCTGCGAGGGCTGCATGAGGTGGTACTAAAGGGGAAGGACTTGCAGAGTAGTCAACAATCACTCCACATGAGCATGGCAAATTGCCAGGCACTCGCTCGCTCCTCCCCTGATCAAATCAATGCTTCCGGGTCGCGCTGATGCGAGTACGTGGCGAGCGTGCAAACTACATGAGAATAATATTGAATATTGACTTAATTTTAATATTATATATATAATTAATTTAATATATTTTGAATATTGACTTATGTATACTTCATATATTTACTTTTCCTTTGTGATTTGAATAGTTTTTCGCAAGTTTCAATGAAAGAGGGGCGTTAAAAATACATGAAAAATATGTTCTCATTCGCATTCGTTCTATACTTTATGTTCTATGATGTGTACGCATAAACGGAATAACATCCGTAGAATAAGACAAAGAGAATAATCTCTTGGACTGACAGGCTAAGACATGGTTCCCTTTTTCCTTTTATGTCAAGGTGTATGTAAATTGAGGAAGTGGATCCCTACACCGAGAACAATGGTACAAGGACCGTGATGAGCAAATGGATACTAAAGGTCAATAAGTAAAGGTACAGGGCCGAGATAGACCAACGAGGAAATCGGGAAGCGGGAAGGGTTTCTGCATGTCCTGAGAGCAGCGCAGGGACAGCGAGAGGCGGTGGTAGGAATTTTAGCTGACAGCAGCTGGGAAGACGGTGTGTGTGGGGGGGAGAATAGAGTTAGTTCCGATTCAAAACTACCTAACCTACCTAACTAGGAAACTACCTAATATGAGAAAGTCTGTGCCATTGAGTAGCATCACTAGTTCCTTTCTCGTACACGTACGTATTTATTTAATTTATTACTTTATACTGGGTAAAAATACGTTACGGTGAGGGTACTTAATATCTAAGTTATCTTGGACTTACAACTATTCCTATCTTTACGCTTAATTCTAACATGCAATTTATACTTGATACATTATAAATCACTCAGTGATATTATGAATAACTGTCACTATTTGCGTGGTCTTTGTAGTCTGGGAACTGGTTCTTGTGGGAGGATGCAATCGCGGGACTATTTGTTAGCATTGACTACTACGTGTCACAATACGGAGTAATGGGAGCAATGTAAGGAACAATGTAAGTAGTATAGATAACGTTATGTAATGCTACGAAGAATCGATTTCGATATTCAAAAGAAAATACGGCTTTATTGTCACCCGATACCGAAAAGGTGTTTCTCAAAATATAGGACCCTCTGTTGGTCCGTCCGTCGGTGGACAACACTAGCTCATACATTATTCGCAAAATATTTGGCAAAATAAATATTTTCCAACCGAGCTGGCTCAAGTCAGAGCTTTGAGATTATGAAAACATTCTTGAAATTGTGGAAGTATTTTATAATTTGTAAATTTATTGGTACAACATTCACGTCGTTAATATATACATTACGAAGGATTTTTATCCACTGTTGAATTTGACCTTGAATTTCAAGTGCTTTACATAATTTCTTATGATTTTCTCCAAAACTACTTCTGTAAAAGAAAAAGTTTTCTGTGCAAACAATTAGTGCAAATTGCCATTTTTCAGGAACACTCAAACGACATTTTCTGAAAATATGCTCCAATTTTTCAATGAAAATTTGTGTATAGAACTAGTTTTACTCCTCTAAATTATTCCTAGCCATGTTTTCACTCTATTATTAGGAGACATAAGAACTGGTAAATGCGAAAAACTCTTATGTGCGGATAGGTAGCAGCTGAGAAGGGAGTGGAACAAAAACCGAAATGCTAAATAAAGATAGGATAGGTCTGGTTTCACAGAGTATTTGTCAGTCCCTCGTCGCCGTCGACCTTGTAGACTGGCCGGAAGTCTTCTAAATAGAGTCTAGTGGACTACATGCACCCTGCTCGTTTCAAACTTAAAACACAACCTCCAGCAGGCACATGACACGACAGTTCTCATGCACTCCGCGAGGCTCACTGTGATGTCAGCTGCAGCTGGCCGCCCAGACGTCAGCAAACCCCACCCTTCCCCATCCACTCGCACAACTTCCCTGTTGACAGCGGAGGTGGCGGCGACGCGTCGGCCACAGACTACTGAGAGGGAAATTCGTATTATATGTCATAAGGCGCTGTGACACCACAGAGGGTCTATTAAGGCGGGAAATTGAAACGCTGAGTTTGTGCACGAATGATTGGTTTCCGGGCGCGTCAACTGGGTAGGTCCCGTAAGTGATCTGCGTAGGTCCCGTATTATTCCCGTAAGTGAAGTGCATGTTTTGATCGCGGGAGGTGGCTATGATCTTCCCCGCTGGACGGCGAGATCCGGCACCGACCTTCTCGATGGCTAGCGGGGTATTCTCAACCAGGTATCTCCCACCAACGAGTCACCGCCCGTTAGCTCCTTACTTAATTATGGATCAATAATAACTAATTAGTTATATACTTAATAACATGCACATTTGCGCGAAAAAGTTTTCGCGCGATTTTGAGCAAAATATGGGCAATATTAAACCAAGATTTCTCAAAAGCAGCTTTTTTTTTCTTTAAACTTTTGTGGAGATGATGCTTATTGCAGTGAATAACAGTAATTCCGATTTATTCTTTAGATTTTTCGAAAATTACACAAATGTAATTATTGCATTTGTATAATTATGGGATTTATTTAATGTTCATTATTGAATTTGTGAGTAGAATAGTTTGATATGATTTCTCATCAAGTTTCTCGAAATATCAAACGTTTTTCGTGAATATAATCTGAAAATTGCGCATCTTCAGAAACGCTCGAACGACATTCTCAAAAACACTTTAGATTTTTCCATGAAAATTTGTATATAGTGCCAGGTTTTGCTCGTGTATAATATTTTTAAATAGAGGTTTCAATTCTATTATAAGGGACGGACGATTTGGGGAAATGGGAGAGAATGTCTTTTAGATCAGAGCAAAGAGATTAAGAAACTGACGAGGACGCAAAAGTCCTAGACATTTTGTAGTGCTATTACTTTCTGAAATCTGCTCTTCGAAATTAAATTTTTAAACACATTATGTCATTTTTTGCAAAATGTGAGTTATTTTCAGGTTATTTTGCTTGAGATAAAAGCAATTTTAAAAACATGATTTTCTCAAAAACTGCTGTAAATATTCTTACTATTTTTTTGTCTTAAGTGGAAAGTATAAGTATATACTTATAATTAATTAATTAATTAATTTACCCTTTGCACTTTAGTGCTGCAGGATTGTCCTGCTTAGGGTTAGAGGAGGTTAGAACTCCTCTTTCAGCCATTTTTTTCCGGTTTATCCCCACTTACAAGGCCCTCTGTACAGCAGAATGTAACGGGTATTCGTAGATGTTCGTTCTAGTGGTTGGAAGTGGGGTGAAGATGGCGTGGCAAGCGTCATGCTTCAACCGGACACCTTTTTACCCAATATTTACTGTTAATAAAGCCAGTAAATATTGGTACTCATTTGGAAAGAAGGCTGAGTGAACCCTGAATAGGACATCATCGGATAAAAATCCCCAGCCATGCTGGGATTTGAACCCGGGTCCCTCAGGTTAGCAAGCGCTAACCACTACGCTGCCACGACCCATTATATATATATATATATATATATATATATATATATTATATATATATATATAATTAACTTATATAAGTGGTTATATAAGTGGTTCAGGTACGATTTTCGCTGAAATATCTGAATCCTGGAAAATTGCAAAAGTTTCCAATAATGCGAGAAATTATGTACTCTCATCTATTGTGTACTTATTATGGAGTCATTATGTACTCGTGTCTCGTAGCACCATTAGTTTTAAATCTGAGTAGTTATTGAGTAATAACCCTAATAGGAGGAAAAGTTTCGGTATCTCGTGCATGTATGTATGTACTTGTCATTTTGGGCCCATAGTCCAACTTTGCCGGCCAGCTGTGTCCCTCTTTACTGGACCTAGTTAAATGCCCATGCTTAGGGTAAGAGTGGCATGTAGCGAACATGATTTCTCTTCGCCGTACCTAGCATGACCTGCCTGCCTGATCTTTCCTTTGTCACACAGCTACAGAAACCGGGACAATTTTAAAGGAAAGCTACAACTCTATTTTTGTCTCGACCGGGCATCGAACCCGGGACCACACCACGGGAAGGTAGTAGGTTACCAATGAGCCATCCTTTAGGCTATGTCACGCATTCCCGCTCTTTTAGACAAAAAATTATGTTGACAACCGAAACAACGTGTACTATAAGAAACGCAGAAATTTTTAAAATTTCCTCTACAAACTTCCATCCCAGCATCCGATAATTCACCGACCTCTGGCGTTAAACTTGAGGCGAGGCCGCAACGCGAGCTCCTGTTCCACGAAGCAATTTTCGAGCGCAATAAAGTCGGTTTCGCTTTTAAACGTGTTTTGAAGAGCGCCCCCGCTTTTTCTTGGCTCGTCGCCGGGCAGAGCGGGGCAAGGCGGGGCCGGGCCGGGCCGGGCCGGGACGCGCCGGGCCGCCGGAGGTGAGCGCCGCCAGAGATGAGGGGTGAGCGTCCCTTGAAGGGGATGTGATGACGCAGCGACGGCGGAGGCGGGTGAGTGGCTCGCTTGCGCTCACCCGATGGAACGGGAAATTGCTTTTGCATCTGCCGCACACTTAGTGGCTCTCACGAGTGCTTCGTACAAAATTTACATCATTACCTGTTCTAATTTGTATACCTCAGCAGAAGTTGGGGTAGTAAAGTGTTACTCAAATGCAGGAATGGCGCTTGATTCTATTTTAATGACTGGCTGTTAACTAATTGTAATACAAGAAAATAATGATATAATAATACTAAAATAAATCCTGTAGCGTTCTACTCGTTATCAATATGCTAAATCAAAAGTGTAACAAAAGGTCAATTGGATTGTCAACTGCCAGAATGATAATTTTAGAGGTCACCAATTCGGGTCTGTTGGTTCCACTGTCTCATCCCATCAACTGAAGTCCCTAAGCAGAACATAAAAACCAAGAGCCATGTACCGTTCGTTTCTTTTTCCCTCGTGGTGTACCCGGTTCCATCGTTAGGGCCAGATAATCCGCTGTAGTAGAAATAATTTGTCAGCAGGAGTAAATAAATAAATAATAAGCATGTTGAATGTATTTGTGATATGTTAGATATAAAGTACAATAACTTTATTGAAACATTTTTCACTTCGGTACCGCGTTTAGCGTTACTGAATCGTTTTTAAATGTTTAATTCATTTCCTTTATATTAAATAAACTACTTATTCTAGTCAATACTCAACTAATAAATATAGTTATATTATCTTAAAGATATTTGCGGGGGTCGACGAATCGTTTACTGTAGCCTCGAATTGTTCTGAAAATTTATTCTACCCGAAAATCAGTCTTTTTAATAAAACATTTACAATATTTACTGAAACATTCAAGCAATGTCTTCAAATATGTGAATGTCACTTACTTTTAATTAAGAAAGGAGTTCACTTGTGTCTCTCTTAATGATGAAATATTTTCGCCAAAAATGCAACATTTAATGTTATACTCTATAGTATTACTTTAACAAATTTAAATTACACAAGCGTACCCGTGCGAGAATTCTCGCATGTTAAATCCCACACTTTCCCTATCCATTTGTCTATCCGTTCCATAAAAAAGAGGAACTACTAATGTACTTACAGAATATCAAACAAAACAACAATGCAATAGATGTTTGAAACAAATTTTCAATAAAAGTTTATTCAACATTATTGAGAGGTGTTCTTGGAACAATTCATACTTCTTTAAAAACAACATTTGAAGAAATGTTTCAATCTTCCTTGAGAGTTAGCTTTTCGCTTTCCTTGATAGTCAAATAATAGAAAAGGATTTTACTCTTGAGAAAGTCAAGTAAAGTAGTGAGAAAATACCGGATCAGGCAAGAACAGATCTACTCATTGCAATATTATTTAACTTTCCTTGATTTGTTATGAAGAACCGAGTGGGTTTTGGAGAGTTAGGGTGCCAGCTTGCTGGGGTGAGAAAATTCAAAAATTATTTGTTTACTAAAAAGTATTGAATTATTTTCTGCGTCCTTACATACCTCAAGAAAAACAATTCCGAGCCAAAAAAAAACTAAAGTTTTCACCTTTGTGTACTAAATACCATTTGTTAGCATTAGAAACAATTTAGTAGGCATTAGTAAGCCCACTTCGGTACATGGGAATGTTGCTCAAACTATGTTTGCATTTTTAATATCTTAACGAACCGTTACCTTGAGTTTAATATCAAACGGTTTTTTATTTACAATATGAGTTTGCAGTTGAGCGTTGGTGTACATACTTCCAGATATCGCCGACATTTAAATAGTGCGTTTGGACTGCGATCATGGGCAGTTGTCGAGAGACTTGCCCTATTCTTTCCATAATTTTAAATTTAGTTGTTGTTTAATTGATTCACGTAGTATTGTAGGCTAGCGCGTTATGATTTTTGTTTTCCATTTATTTCAAGCTATTTTACTTTAGCTACTTTAAAAAGTTTGTTCTTTGTGTTGTGCCATAGCACAAGTTTTCCCCCACTACCTCTGCGTATATATACCCGTGCGAGAACTCTCGCATGTTAGACCCCACACTCATCCCTAACCTTCTATTTTCATTCTAAGAGGGATCGAAGTTAACGAAACGTGTTTATTTGTATCTATACTACTTACTACTATCTATACTTTTATACTTTTATTTGTATCTATAAAGGTAACTTGCAATGTACTAACACAATTACAAATAAAAATAAAAATAAAAAACAATGCAATTAATATGTAAAAGAAATTTTCAATAAATATTTATTCAATATCATGAAGAATTTGCTTGGAAAAATTCCCAACACTTTTTGAAGTAATTATTCAATATTCTCTGTCAATTAGGTTTTAGTTTTTCATGATAGTCACAAAAATATTAGCTTTTTACTTTTGAGAAAGCAACGTGTCTGAACCTGTTACTTGAAAATTTCATCGAATGATAACGAAAATATTGGTACGGGTAAAACACAAACATAGTCTTCACTCTTCACTAAGTACACAGCACGTATAAACCATGAAAAAACGTTAATTGAATAGTTTCACTACACGCATCAGAAACAATCTTCATAGGTATAGGTATCAAGCAACTATAATAGTACTTCTAAGTGTTGCTGGAGAGCAAATCTTGAATTAATGATTATGCAAATAAACCTCGTCAGATTGCACAAACTACGGTGTTAACAGAAAGCGTACGGTGTTAAAGCGTACAGTGTTAACAGAAAGCGTAAATAAAGATTGTCGAATCTAAGCCTTTTAAGCGTGTCGCCACAAAAATTGCTACCAGCAGGAAGGACTGAAATATTGAGGTGGCCTTGATAGTATTGAAGCGTGGAACCGAAAAGTTAATTGAATGGATAGGAGAATGTCTCATCTTATAGATTATGGTATGAAAAACGTTTCTTTGAGGCCTGTGGCCTCAAAATGTTACTTTTTAAGGCTCTAAAAACGCTTTGTTTATGAGTTATTTGCCGATATATGTTGACATGTAATGCGGGTTGCATTTTACCTGAATATTTCTATGCGTTTTTTTAAAGAAATCATCCATATTTTTAAAGTCAAAGTGGAATTCGTCAAGTCTCCGTGAAATTCTCTTTCTTTGGAGCCCTCATTTATAAAGGTTGGTTGCGTGTGAGAGCCGGAACCCAAAGGTATATTACTGAAATAATACAGGAGACGATTTGATACCAACTTTATTTCCTTACTTCAATTTCTTTAGAACTCATTAAATGATTTTAGCATGCCTTTATTCGAAATTATTTAGTTCCAACTTAGCCAAGAAAAGATAGACTTCACGAGACTGAAATGTTCACCCTTTCTAAGCCACCCCGTTCCGCATATCCAGCCCCTTCTGTTAATTTTTAGGTGAACATTTCAGTCTCGTGAAGTCTATATTTTCTTGGCTATTCAAAAATGTTCAAAATGTTGCGAAAATTTTCAAGCAAACGCTCCAGTGGTTCGAAAATTTATAGATTCATTTTACGAATTAGGAAGCTTCAGATAAAATATTAAATTCGAAAAAGCTTCTTCCAAGATAGCTCCTTCCTGTTGTGCCCTGTTGTGCAAGAAGCTCCTTCCTGTTCTGCCTTTTATCCATCATTATTTTGTAAGCAACTTGAAGTTTGTAAGCAACTTGAAGTTTCAAGAACTTGAAGTTCTTGTTTTCTTCACTCTGCCTAATATGTGAAGCTGATTCTAATTAATATGACTAGAATTGTCGTAAACCTTTTGAAAAAAGAATACTAATCTTCCATCTTCGCATCAAAACATCTCCGGGAAGTTTTGAGAAACTAATTTTCAAGTAAACTGAACTACTTTTGCATACCGTAATCATTCTAAAGCTTGTCTTATTTATTTATACATTTATTTACAATGAGCTGTGTTTGCAAGTCAACTTGAGTAGAAAATCATCATCCACCATTTAACTCAGAAAGTGCATTCTTCATTTCCAACCACTAAATATGCATAGGCGAAATACATAGACGAGGAGTAAAACCGCGTCCCAAAGTAACCAATAATCAGTTTTATGAAAAGTGTACAACGTACAAAAGATGAATATTATCGTTCACAATAAGCCGAAAATATTGGTTTATTTCCTTCTTTGATCAATTTGTAAACTAATTGTTGGATTAAATGATAAATGTACGAAAGTTGCGTTTGAGTGCTTTTTGGGTGTCAGAGCGTGAATGTTCTTTGTTCTTCCATAAATTACTTGAAATATTTTCATTTAGGAAGAGTATATAGAGTATATAGTATTTGAACTTACATAAAATTTAATCTTTTATTCAAGCGTGCATTTGAGGTATCATTTTTTTTGCAAAATTAATTCACATTTAATTCACATTTTAAAACATTTCTTTTTCGCATAATGGAAAATTCGGGCTTTGGAGTTATACGATTAATTATATGAACAGTTTTTTTAATGTGCACATCTCGTTTCATTTTTCAATGGGCCACAATAATCAATAATTTCCACAAGAATTCATGTTGTATGCGACGAATTCCAGAGAGGTAATGATATTTCTATTTATACGCTTAAAAATTCAATTGCTGGAAGAGAGTTTAATTGTACTTTTTTCTGCCTAATACATAAAAAAAGCAGTAGCGGTACAGTGCACATTACACGTTTACACCCATTCCTGAATTCCAGTATTAACACGTATTATTATGAATTTGGACTGCGACAACGAGTAACCTACAACAAACAATAGGCAATTTTAGTACATAGTGGCGTACATGCTTTTATCCTATTACATTTCGCTCCATCCCGTCAATGGAGTAATCGGAATTCTGCCGAGAATGGATAGTAAAGTATAATGTTATTGCAAACTATACACCGCGTTTCATATGTGGTTGGTAATCAATAAATGCTGATTCGGCTCAAACATGTGCACTGATTCGGTTCTGATTAAATTGTCCACTTCTCTTTCACCTCATTCATTCCCCCTCTCCTGTGTCTCTCTTTCCCGCTCTCCAAATTCGTTGTTCTTTGGTATTTCCTGTCTCTTTTCATTGAGTTTCCCATTCTCCTGTCGTGTGACTCTGCAATCTCTCTTCCTCCACTGAAAACTCACAGAGCTGAGAGTTCTGGCTCTCTCTCAAAGCCCAGAGCACTTTGGGAGATTACACGCCGAAGGCATTACGAGTCCAGGCCGAGCGCCGCGTTGTTGTGTGACCAGTGTCAGTCCGACTGCTCATTTTTGCCACTCATGAACTACGCACATTAGACTGCAACAAGGCTTCCCTCGCAACGTTGTAAGATTATTAATGTCTACTTGAAGTTGTATTCGTGACTCGGCTAATAAATTGTGAAATGTGCTTGTGAGCTTGATTCTCTTTTTTCTAATTCATTTCCAGTGACCATTTCAGATAATTAGAGTGACTCTACAATACACATCAAAGAAATTTATAGAATGAACTTCTCTCTGAAAATAAAATCACTGCATTAAATGCCCAATACTAAAAAGTAGAACAAATTGCAACAATGCTACACCCCACAGCATTCAAAAGATTTCTCCACGTGTAGGGAGAAATGAAAGGGTTCGAAAGGTCCTAGGGTGGCAGGATTTTTCACACTAGCTACATAGCTACGCTGAATTCAACCGCTCTCTGGAGATGAATTCTAGCGGCCGGATGCTGCGATCGGATGTTTTCCATGGTTACTCCAATCGACACCACGCGAATGCCAGAGCAGTACCATAACAAACGGGCCACGGATCGCGAGCTATCTTTCCTTCTCCATCCGTGTCCTTTCCTCAGCCCTTACTTACACTTACACTCACAACAACTACACTATCACATGTCGGGGTCATAGATCTTGTCTCCGCTGGGGTGGTGCCCAGATGCCAGGAGATACCTTGTTAGGGAAATAACCTGCCAGGTGGCGGGTAGGTCGGCGCCGGATCTCGTCATCCGGTGCGGGAAGATCGACGCCACCTCCCGCAATAGAAATATCCACTGCACCTCCTGGAATAATGGCCATGTCAATTTTTGCACCCTAAATCATTAATCAATCAATCAAATCCGAGTCTATTTGAAGTTACACGTATTTATTCCCATTATTGTTTAAGCTTTTCATTCTTCGTTACACTTCTTCGTTCCCTGAATCCTTCAGTATTCGAGTATATAGTTCCTATTCCAGTTGTGCATAATAGACATTATTTGTACCTTTACGAAGGCATTGAAACAGTAGTTTTGAGAAAACAAACTTGTATTCCTAAGAGAGCTTCCAGTTCAACTCCTTAATGAAGCGGTTAAAGTAGGACACAAGAAGACTCATTTGCCCCTTTGTAATTAAACAAAAGATTTTATTTCATTGCTTTATCTGAGATGCTAAACGAACTGTTTCCTCAAATAAAAAATTCAAATTGACTCCACAAGTGTCATGCAAATATGGCACTACACCGTTTTTTGGCGACTGACCTCCTCACGTAGAGAACACAAAGAATAAAATGTTTGAGTGAACACAAGTTCATTTTCTCCCACCGTGCAAAATATTCAGCCTTTTCAAACAAACAAGGTCGGGTGTCACGGACTTTTACGGAGGCGGCATCCCTCAACTTTTGGAGAATAATAATCAGAGCGCTGTACAGAGGAGGGAGAACGTGTCCTTCCACAAAGTTCCTCCTCAATTTAATCTTCGCTCGGTTTAAAACAAGGCGTTAAACAATCCCTGGTCCGAAAGTCACGCAGAAGCGTCCTCCAGAGAGGTTCATCCCGCGGCCGCTGTGTCATGTAGGCGCCTCACGTCGCGCTGTCCTTTGCGGGACGCCTCCCCAAAACATCCCTTGTCCTTCTCACTCCCGCCTGCGAGGGAAAAGAGAACGGATTTTAAATCAATTCCTTCTCATTCGAAGTCAAGGTAGGCTTCCGAAAATTAAAAAAATGAATGAAAAAATGTTAATAAAAGTAATTCCCGGTAATTACATAGTACTTGGCATTATTATCATTTTGGAATTTTTTAAAATGTACTTACAATTTGAAAATAAAATATTTCATTATTATAACTTTTTATACTGGTGCCGTTTGCACTGTAAATAGTTTGAATTTAAACTAGAAGATGTTTAAAACAATTTTAAAATAGGTGAACTGTAAATATTAATAAAATAAATTTACAAATTATTTATCGTTTTCAACATATTTATGATACATAATTTTTTAACAGGAACATCTTCATGAAGGAAGTGAATTATTTCAAACCATTCCATCTGGGTCAAAATTGCTC
This sequence comes from Acheta domesticus, assembly GCA_031308135.1. NCBI lineage: Eukaryota > Metazoa > Arthropoda > Insecta > Orthoptera > Gryllidae > Acheta > Acheta domesticus. Next base: position 59,944,699 of record JAHLJT010009419.1, on the reverse strand, counting down.
GAGATGTTTTGCAGGTGAAACGTTTTTTCCTTATAGGGATGTACCTCTATTTAGCCAAATGTACTTACTTCTGTGGTGGCTTATGGATTGATTTATTTGTGATTCCGGCCGCATCAACTGGTAAGGTAATTAGTCCGTAGTGCAAGTTTTTTCCTTCAGGAAGTGGCGTTATTCTTCCCTCGCTGGATGGTGAGATCCTTTGCAGACCTCATGTCGGCTACTAGGGATTTCCCCAACCAGGTAATTCCCACCAGCGGGGCACCGCCCTAATCGGGACACGATCTATGCTCGTGACCGATCTCCCGGCAAGCGTGGTAGTGTAGTGCATGAAAGTGTGCATGTGTGTGTGTGTGTGTGTGTACGATGTGAGGACAGGGCAAGGAAGAGGAAGGAAAGATCGCGCGCAGTCCGTGGTCCTTTTGTTTGGGTACTGCTCCGATATTAGTATGGTGTTGATCGGATTAACCACGGTAAACTAGCAATCAGAGCAACCGGCCGCTAGAATTCTCCTCCTGACAGCGGCTGAATCCAACCTAGTTATCTAGCTAGTGTCAAAAATCCTGCCACCAATGAGACTCGAACCCTACGACCTCCCGGTCAGAAGCACTGCAATGACATCAGTGGCTGTCCTGAGCCACTTCTCCCGGTGTGGAAGCTTATCCATGCTTCGTAAGAGAAGGATATAATTCAATTGCACATACGACTTTAAAAGAAACGTAGTACAACAAATTGGATTACATTCGTCATCCGGCAATAGGACGAGAGAGGGCTTTGTTTCATCCGGGCGCCTGCCATCCCAAAGTGGAAGGATACACCTTGCACAGCCCCTGCTCCCGTTTTGGTCCTTAATGAAGTGTGACATGGCCCGTGTGTGGGCAAAGAGAGGCGCCAAGTTACGCGTTGATCTAGGTAAATGAAACGTTCCATTCCCGAACCTCAGAGATCCATTCTCTTCTAGCTGCAGGAGCGCTGTGATATATGAGTGGTTTTTACACGAAAGGAAGAAAGACTGAGACTTTTTCCTGCGAAATTGTCACAAAATTTAAAACTCAAAGTTACTTTTTTTATAGGTGTTAACTAAAAGTATATTTATTTTTCCTGAAACATCGAAGCAAATATTATAATTTACAACATGTAAAAGACGAAAATATTTAAGGATAATTTTCCTCCCTTCCCTCATTTCAGAAATCAAAACCGAACAGCACTATAGGCAATTCTAAGTTAACAAATATACAGTTAAAGCAAACATCGACGTCTCGTGTTTTATAATAATTCGGATGTTATTAAGTGCGTCAAATTTTCTGTCCTCTTCTCTGCAGTGTTGCGTAACTAAATTTCGATTAGTCAAAAGTACCGACTCGCGTCACAGTATACTTTGATGGTATTTCCATTCCCTTTATTTGCACCTTCTTTGTCGGGAAGAAAAGATATTTATTTCAATTATTTCTCACTCCAAATGGATGAAGGCTGTGGGGAAGTTCCTCTTGATAAGAATGGAGCAACATTCAATGGTTCAAGCATATTATATTAATATTACAAAAATATATGGTTGATCCTCGCACGTAGAAATAGAGAAATCAGGAACTCCTGGAAATCTTTAATGTTATTTTTTCAATTTCACATTCTCCGACGTGTTATGTATCTCTATCCTCGAATAACCGAATTACAGTCAAACGAGACATTGCCCTTTGAGACACGCTACCACAAAACTTCCTATCTCCCCATTTCTCACCCCACCTGATACAAGAAAAGAGAACGAAATTAAATCGATTCTGCATCACTCGTGATGCATTTCAAAATTTTGTCTTATCTCTCTTCCTGACAAAGATGTAGTGGTTCCATAGTAATGAGTTCATAAAGAAGCCTGAGAATTAGAACACGAATATCTCAAATTCCTTGATGCTGCGAATTTTAATAATTCATTTTGATTTTCCTCACTTACTATTAGGTAATTGAATCCTGTATTACGTGAAATAACTATCACTTTTTCTCACACATATGTGAAGGAGGAGGAGTTATTTTTTCATCTGATTTCCCTTCATATTCCTTTTAGGTATGAGTGTAAAAGAAACCCCCAAAAATTACAATACGAGGACAATGTAGAACTTATGAACTCAACTCGTGCCCTCGTATTTTAAATCCAGAAGTAAGAAGTAAATAATTCGAATAAGTGTTTTTGTTCCACGTTTTTTTTAGTAATTAGGAGATCGAAATCAGTTTGAGGATATTGACAATGACGTAGTTATTTCTCCATCCTGATAAAACAATATTTCATCGGTTTAATTTTCATCAATTCGAACAAATTAAACATTTTGTTTCAATTTCAGAGTGAAAAATTAATTATACAGATATATTTAAATTGTACTATTAATAATATTAATTATACGATTCAAACAAATACTCGTTTCCGTTTCTTAAAAAAATATTAATCTGGATTATGGAATTTTTTCGTAGGATATCTTATTTTCTTATCTCATGCAGATGGAGGTTCAATAGATATTTACTACATGCACTCTTTCCTAAAGAGACATATTTAAAATATATACGTGTTTCTTATTTCACTAATATGTTTACAAGACGGAGAGACACCTTATCAAAAACATTTCGTCATTCATGCCTTCAAACAAAAGTGTTCGTTACTCTTTCTCGTGATGAAGATTTCTGATTCGTTTGCTCTCATTTGAAAAACAAAACTGAGAGAAATGTTCTTCTCTTTCCCTGGCAGTTCCATGATTGACTGCATGTTCTTTTCGATCAAAATATGTTTATTTTATTTACGCAAATTACGAATTGAACGTAATGCATTGTTTTGTAAAATTATATGGTCATTAAGCTAAATTGATTTGCATTTTTAAATTCTCTGAAGTAAAGTTTTAAGGGGGCCATTGAGGATTTTTAATGTTCGCTTAACCGCTTTAATGTTTACACGGCTAAAAAAGCAAGTAAAAAACAAATATAAAACTCGGAGTGAATTTTGCCATTTCCATTTTTCACAAACGCAGATAAAGTTTACTGAGGATCGTTTTTTAGAACAAACTCGAAAACGCAGTACCAATGCGAAAGAAAGTTTTGTTACTTGTAACATGAAAAAGCAATCCAACTGAAAGATGCATTGCAAAAGACTGCAGTTGTAAGCGGAAATGAATGTGAAACCTATTTTAAAGCCAACTTTATCATGGAGGTATGCTATAAGACAGATTGATCTTGTTTTTTTCATTTTGAAAATGTGATCCTAATTTCGCGACACATCAATTTCATATTGCAGAGTTTTACTAACTTTGTCTTCAATATGTAACGTATTATTATATTTTTCAAATGTTTCTGTGTGATATTTAACAGTGCGACGGATGTACGAATATATTTAAGTGAATTCAGTAAGAGTTTAAAAAAACATAAGTTAATTTGGAAAAACTGGAAAGAATAATATTATTATTATTCTTTCTTTGTTATAAGGATTAGTAATAATGAAATGCAATGGTACGAATCAAAGTTGTTCTAATTATTATATTAAAAAATGTATGAAAATATTATTAATTTTAAAGATTTTAATATATTTCATTACTTCAATGTACACATATTACCATGTAGGTATTACAATAAAAAAGTATATAAAAATAATAATATAACGCGTACTCTATATTCATTATGCGTAAATAAAATAGAATTTCCTTGGCCGCAGAAACAGCCTATTTGAACTTGTGAACGCTTGTTAACAATAATGTGTCAAACTCGCGCCATGGAGGGATTACGTATTTCTACAATACATTAACCTCATAACATTCGAATTTTTATTTTCTTAGGTCACATTAATATTCAGAATGAGCCCTGTCTTTTTGCAAAAGTGAATGATTTTTTTACGAGACGGCTTCTGCGTGAATAAACAAGACTGAAAAGGAGGTTTTGTGTCTTAATAACCAGCAAATTAATTCCCTTTATAAAGAAAATTCCATTCCTTCTCTTTATAAAGAGAAGAGAAAATAATTACCGTGGAAATACCGTTGATGATCATTTAATATTTTAATTTAGCCCACTTCATGAATCAGATATTAATTTGACTTTTTTTTTCGTCGCGGGAAATCGTTTTCTGATTGTGACACTTCAAATAGAAAGGCAAAACGTACTTATGTTATTTTCAAAATTGATAATCTAAGAACAATATTTAGACATCAATTTAATGGCTTAAATTGAATGTACGAGCTGCATCTAGAAAAGTCCGCGACTAGTAGGAACTTCTAGAACAACTCGATTTACATTGAAACGTTGCAAAGGAAGACTCTAGGCGTTGACTTTTTGTCGATTCCACCCACGTTCTCTTGCTCATGCGGTGCCGCTTAGATTCCGTGCAGTAGCAGAGAAGTGCACGTCACGTCATTGGTTTTTGTGAGTTCTATTTGGACTTGTGCTCTAGATGTAAAAGGGATTTGAAGAGTAAAAAGAAATTGTTTTGAAGCTTAGGAGTTCCATAATGCAGCATATCTAGTAAAGTACCATAATAGTATACAGTTCTACATTCGAAGTAATTCGTTAATTCCTGTTTTAGATAATGCACAGTACACTATGAATAAAATGGGAAATAATAATATTTCTGCTAATGGTTATTAAAAATGCAGAAAAAACTGAAGGAAGTGTTAAAGTAACCGTACAAACAATTATTTACTCTGTAAATATATTATTTTTCCTATAAATGCCCTTGTAGAATTTTCTGTCTAATGTACGTGTCCGTTACGTGTCCTCAATTTTACACGGATGTCCATTTTTATACATTATTTGTACGCTATACATTAAGAATATTTTTTCATCATCATTGCGTACACAGCAGAGTCTCTAAGTTTCCAGACTAAGGTCGTAATAAATTAACAGTTAAAGCCGTATAAGTTTTTACTATTTATTTACTCAAAATAGACGATCCGCATTTAACGTTGCTCAGCTCTACTTTCCCCTTTCTTAATGACCTCAGAGAAGCCTTCAGTTTTAATTCCCTTGTGTTTGTGGGTCACACTCAACTGGAATCGAATCGAATCACAAACACTTTAGATTCATTTTAAGTTTTGTGAAGAGGAAATAGACCGAATGTTGCAAACCTAGTAAAGGCGAATTGTACAACATCAGCTTTCAGAGATGAATTGATGATTCATTGCAGCAAAATAAACCCGGCATTGTCGTGCAAGAGAAAAAAATCACGAGAGAAGTAATGATTTCAAATCAGTTAAAATTGCTTTGTCACAGAAAAATGAATCTTGGCGAAAAATTTAAATTATACCCAGTGTTCCCCATGTTTATTCCTATTCCGTGTATGATAGACACACAACATCAGGTTACATAAGTCATAAGCACTCGTCAATAGCAAGGGTTAGACTCATATCACTCAGTATGGCTCTCCGCAAGGATTCAAACCCTCTTATCTCAACAATCCTAGGGTGGAGTTAATGGGAGGAGTGCAAACAAATTGATCAAAGGAAGTTAGGCACCGCGTCTGTCTCGCAAATATCACCGTCAAGTACCACTAACTGCATTACAGGGCCTCGGCAAGCGGCGACAAATGGCTGCATACCTGCTGCCCACGTATTGACCCACCACACTTGAAGGCTTCGAATAACACTAAATAGCAGTGACTCGGCAGCATTCAAACCTTCTTCGTTTGAGGTACTTGACGTTCCGAAAGGTTTACAAGAAGCTCAAAGCGAGGAGCACGGTTAGATGGACTCCAGGGCAAAATTGCAACTCCAGGGATAAATTGCTCTCCACATTTACAAATTCATTTAACATCTTGTTCCTTAAAATGACACAGAGTTATACATTCAGAAACATTGAATGTTCGTTTCTGAAAAGATGATATTCTGTACAATTAATGGACTAAGGTTGTAAACAATACGTAAATATGCACTAAGAGATGAACGAGGAAGCACAGACGTGAAGCACACACGAAAAGACGACGAAAAGAAAGAAGAGACAAAAAAAGGAGAAATAACATTGATTCCTGCACGTACTCTTTGATGGACGGACCGACAGAACAGACCGACCAACACACACAGACGACCGGCAAAGAAAGACAGACCGACAGAAACAACGCACGTATCGATAGATGGGCGGCTGGAAGGCACAGATGGAAGGATCAACAGGCAGTCAAACCTTTAGACCAGGGGTTCCCTATAGTGTCGATATAGACGCTCTGGTGGTCAATGAGCAGTCTGCTGTTCTGATTGGTAGGTTTCCTTCGTTTCTCCGACAAAAGAGCCTAAACAAACGGACTGCGGAACGTGTGTAATTTTTTCTGCTCACACCTACTCTCTTCTCTCCGTACACACATACACATTTACATCCAATACACTACCACATCTCTCGAGAGGTAAGTCGGGAACTTAGAGCTTGTCCTGGCTGATGCAGAGCTTCTACTAGGGTGACACCGCAAGCCGACATGACGGGGCAGAATCTCACATTTCATTGAGGCAGATTGAACACAGATGTCTCCAGAGATATAACTTGCACTGCAGTTATGGAATGACCTAAGTAGGAGACGTGCCCGGAATCAGTAGTCACTTGCTCACCTAACACATGGACCAAAACACAGAGCGAACATACGTAACCGATACAAGTAACCAATACACGGAACTAATACAAGGAAACAATACATGGAACAGATTCATGGAAGTTACTCACGGAAGTGTCACGCACCGGCGGACGCTCCAGCTGTCAGACCAAACGAAGATGCAATATACGAACATAAAACAAAGCAACTCTTTCTGTTTTAGAAACCCCGTAAAGTGTGTATTTCTATAAAAGTCACGAAATATTTTTTTATTTCTCGATATTTCTTTCTTTCTTTCGAATTTCAATATTGCTCATTTGAGAAAGTAGAAATACATTAAATGACTAATGAGTATGTATAACCTGCTTGTTGATTGATTACTTCTTCCGAGCGAGTCAACTGCCAATGTCCCGTAAGTATAGTGTACGTTTTTATCTCGTCATATGGCTATGATCTTCCTTCACTGGATGACGAGATCTGACGCCGACCTACCCGTGGACTTGCGGGATCTCTTCTAACCAAACATTTCCCACCAGCGGGACACCGCCTTAACCGGGACAGCTCTAAGCTTCCGACTAGTCTTCCGACAAGTGTGATGTGTAGTGCAAGTGAGTGTAAGTGTAAGTAAAGGAGTGAATGTACGACAAGGAAGAGAAAGGAAAGATTCCGTGTTGTCCGTGGCCCGTTTGTTAGGTTACTGCTCAAGCATTCGCGTGGTGTTCATCGAAAAAAAACAACGGAAAAATACCTATTAGAGCAGTTGTCCGCTACAATTCTCCCCCGACATCAGCTGCATTTGACCTCGCTATTCGTGTCAAAAATCCTGCCTCCGTCGAGAGTCGAACACTAGGACTTCCCGGTCAGGGGCACTGCAGTGACATCAATTGACACCCTGAGCAACCTGAGTCGGATCCTTGGGTGTTATACTACTCGAAAAAGTGAAGATACGCAGACGCTTTAAAGCGAGGCGCTCCGCCTTTCGTCCTACACGTGAAGGCGCTAAGGCGCTAGAGAGATAGAGTGAGCTGGTCACGCAACGGCGGGGGCGGAGACGGTTCTCTCGCCGGCGGGGCCTCTGAAAGGCGACCCCACGCGTCGAAGCAACGGGGGGAGGGGGCGGGGAGAAAGCTCGCCGAGAGGAGGAGGAGCGGGTAGAATTACAAACGCATTTGGACCCGCGGAGGGCGAGAATGCCCGCATGCTGCATTTCGAAGTGAAGTTTCAGCAAAGGAACGGCACCAAACGAGATTGCTTTTTAGGGAGAGAGAATGAGTGAGTTGTAATCATAATAGAGGATTGTGAACTCACTTGGAAAATTATTTTTTGTTTGGACTTACGGAAAGATAATTCTATTGAAAAATCTTGAGTTTATCACATAATAACATATTATTAGAAAGCTCAAGATTATTAGATAATAACATATTATTATATAGCTCATGATTATCAGATAATAACATACTATTAGATAGCTCAAGATTATCAGATAATAACATATTATTAGATAGCTCAAGATTATTAGAGAATAACATATTATGAGATAACTCAAGATTATTAGATAGCTCAAGATTATTAGATAGTAACATACTATTAGATAACTCAAGATTATTTATTACATACATTATCTTGCGTTAATGTATTATTTAATTATCAATATTTCACCTTTTACGGAGCTCTAACACTGAACATTACATTTTATGAACGGGCCAAATAACAAGTTTTATAACACCGTAATATTTCTGTAAATAGAAACCAATATATTTGCATTTATGATCTATATGATATGGCTTATCAATTTTGTAGCGTGTTTTCTCAATTTTTTAAAATAAATTTTATCCATAGCTGAACTTATGTAATATGACAAATTAACAAAAAATACCAGGTTACAATGTAAATAATATTTTTTTGCTTTCTTGGTATTTTAATAATGTGCTAAAGTATAATCAACTAATTGTTTACATATTCAGTAAATGAGGGAGCCGTTTGAATGGGCAACAATTTTAGACAGCCTGCGACATCAATTGACTGTGGTAATGTCGGCGATGCCGGACATGTGGAGGAAAATTTTGGGGAGGCTGGGCTCCGGGAGTTACATAGAGCGTGGTTTAAAATTATTGATGTACACAAGAGTCGGCAGAATGGTTATTGCTAGGTCTCCGATTACATTAGAGAACATTTGAAGCCATTTTTGACAACATTTTGAAAATGTCCCAAGGACTTCATGAAAAGTATTCCCTAAAATTAATAAATGTTTTTCAAAATCTCAGAGATTTGACTCAAGCCAGATCGACAGATTCTTCAATCTGGACAAAATCCTTCTAATGGTTTAGGCACTAGTGTTGTTCACATACACCAGACGGACATACACCAGACGGAGAGACAGACTGACGTTTGGGGGGAAAAAAGCACTTTTTGTTATTAGGGGACCCCAAAACGTCTATTTCCGTTGAAATCTCTAAATCGATTTTCCACACCATTGCATATCTTTCCCTATACTAAGTATATTACTCCGTACATACATATGTATACGGGAAAGTAAAAATTAGTCAGACATTTCAGTATCGGTATGATCCGGCTCGTGAATTTGTTCTGAATGTGATAAATGGCTTGTGTTTTGAGCAGACATGAACATGTCAAGATTTGGAGACCTAAGACAATTTTTTGTTTTTATCTGATGTGAGACAAACACAAGAAAAAATGCTGTAAATAGACACGCACGTACCCGTATGGTCTTCCTGAAGAATTGTCGGAAAGCGTGCAAACCTTGGTGTAGTGTCACTATCGGAAAGCGAGCAACTTGTACATTTTTGTGGCATGTGCTCTTTTGTTTTATAGATGCCCAATTATCCGACAAAATATAAATCAAAACATTTAGGTTTGTGAATCGAGACACCATTCAATGGTGTTTAAGTGTATTATCAAAATCGTCATGACAATTTTGTGCCAGAGTATAAATTATGTTAATATTACTACATATGTATTATGGTTTTCCTTTCTACTTATTTTTGCAATGCCTTTTGTCTCTTCTTAACTCGAATGTGTATTGTCTTAGATTGGTCCTTCGAACCTACTGCTGTTTATTTATCTGACCTCGAAGACTTTTGAATCCGCGTGTGTTTTAAGTCATTGGTATCAGTTCGCTCAGATTCCAATTTGCATTAAAAGTGTAAAGACTGGTTTAAATGATATAAAAAGCGTTGCAAACGCGCAAAGCATCTGTGTATTCATGAGAACACAATAAATAGAAGTTTGGAAGACATCTTGCTACCAAGAGCGTATGATAAAAGGTTGATACCTCTCTTAGACCAGAAGTTGAGATGCGGTGCACAAAGAAGAGAAATTAACTATTATTATAATTGAATTCGTATAAAGTAGTTAAGTTTTAAAAGAAAGCTAGTTAAGCTTAAGAAGAGTTGAAATCAAGAAATTTTGATAAATAAGGTTATTTCATAAAATCAAGTAATTTTGCTTCATTCCAGAACGTAATTAACCTCTACGTGCTTAATTTGTTTAATTTTTGTTGGAAAGTTGGAAAACTTTAATTAACCTCTCAAAGATAAGGAAATAGTAGTGTGAATGAGACATTGTCATTGCCTATTAATTCTATCCTATTATGCCTATCTATTAATTTAATGTCTCAAGCATTCTTCTATCGCGCAGTAATCATCATATCATAATTACCACCATCTAGTTTAGTAGTCACTAGGTGGAGAAACTGCAGAGCATTTCAGAGCATCGTTCATAGACCTAGTGTCTGTTAGAACTGATGATGATCGCTAAGAAATCGAAAGTACTTTAGACATTAAATTTTTAAATCCCTGGACATACAAAACGTCTCAAGATGAGGCAACCACTTAATATTAGTTTATGATGTACTTGGTTTAAGTGTATCATTGTTTTATTGTATTTATTTTTAAGTTTTTTTATTTGTATTAAATTAATTTATGAAAAACACAGCGTTTTTTTCAGTCTTGGTATTTTCATTGGGATATTCGAGTAACTTCTCTGATGGTTTTAATGAGAATCCATCGTCCCAGACAAATTATCTGATAACATTTATAGTGTGTATTATATAATACGTACTATATAGTATACATTATGTATTACATGTGTAAGTACTGTATATGTAAAAGTCTAGACTGATAGAGAAAAGAGGAAAAAGAAATAAATCATAATTTAAAGGAAGAGATAAGTTGTTATTTCTATTAGCACGTAGAAATACTGATTCGAAATATGGATAGTATCTTAGTAACTTTAATTATGCTAGTAGACTACTAGAATCCTTTTGAATCGGTATCACCGTGGAATTACGGAAATAAGTAATCTGAAAATGGGGATTTCGCCCAGGAATTGAAGGAATTACTTCTCCTGGAAATTTGTGTCTGATGACTAATTTGCCTTTCACCCTAGATATTGAGTAAAATACATCAGTTAGCCTTCGATGATCTGTGTGTTTCACTTTGTGTGGGAATATTATTTACAAAGAGGATTTAATTTCTGGAACTTTAGTAAATAAAAACAGTTAATTACGGTTAGACATCGTATGGATTCAAAAAAACCGTTTCAATCACACCACAAAAACTGTTTTTAAAGCTTCCAGTTCCTGTTTCGGCTTCATACCTTGATAGTTATCCCTAGAGAAGTGGCACTGCCACCTTTATGCAAGTTTTATGGCCGTGGAAGTGTTCGTGGAACTCCGTTTGGTGCCTCTTCCCTGACACGTGTCTCTCCGTCGCCAACGCCACCAAGCGAGAAACGCAACCGCCGGGAGAAAAAGCGCTGGGAATCCGAGGCACAGGGGTGCGCTCTCGCGGCGGCTCCGCTAACCCCGCGCCGCTCGCCCTCAGCACGCACGCGTGTTTGCACGCGCTCTTCTTTCCTCCTCCCCCTCCCCCGGCCACTTCGTGGCCCCCGGGAGGAAGCGAGCTCTTGGCAACGGTGGTGCGTGTGTGGTTGCGTTGCTGCGGGAGGTGCTTCGAATCAGAGCACCGAATCAGAGTACGACGTATGGATGGCAACGTTACGTTGGATTTTTTATAAATTCCGAGTCCAATTGTTTCAATTAATTTTTGTTTGAATAGAGCAATGTTCGCTTAGTAGGATATTTTTTATGAAAACCCCTAGAACTTGGTAAATTTTAAAAATCGATTTAACCTATTCTTCACATTTCAAAATGGAGCTAAAACCTATCTCTTAGTGCAGTTTATTCCTCAATATGTGATCTTTAAATCATTTCATGTTCACATTTTTAAAAATATTTGTTGCTTTCCCATAATTTTCAGTTATGTTGTGCGATTTTTCTGAGAGATGGCTAAAGTGTTAACAGGATACTAAATGTCATATAATATTATGTAACAGTTTCCAATAATACGAGAAAATACGCTGTGTTGAAATACCACTAATTTGACTTGATTGCTGAGCTTCCACCATAAAATCGCTTTAACCTATTTTGCCGAATTAATATCCGTAGAGTTCTATGCATGTGCAGAAAAGTCGATGTACGTTTTGACGCAGTCAGAAGAATACTTTCCTTTTTATCAAAAAATCTCATATTATTCAATAATTTCATTGAACATTCTTCTTTCATGTACCAAACGTACCTGAAATCTGGCCAGTCCCAAGTGAGGTTAGTGTCCGATTGCTGTATTTACGATGATATGCAGAGGTCTATTAGGGCACTTGTGGAAGCTTCAAGTAGATTGATTATGACATTATTGAATGAGTGGAATAAATACTAATTGAAGAGGTATTTATTTCACTCTTTCGTCTTTCTTGCAGAGTTAAGAGTTTAATTTCTTGGTTTAATAGTGCTCAAACTGAATTGAAGCAATACATTCATTTCCTATTACTATCTGGTTGTAAATGAACCTTCCTCTTCATGATACCGGGGTAATATGCTTTGAATTTTAAAACAATTAGTTTTGTGGTCGTTAGATTAGTTGACACCTAGAACATTGTAGAAAATCATTTAAAAAATCGGAATACGTGAAACGACATCATTCTCTGACGATTCATTCAAGGTCGTCGGTTTCAACGCGTTCATCAAAGCCAATTCATCTTCGTCCACGCCGCATCCCCCTTGTGCCGTCAATCTGGTATTTTCCTTGCGACCGATCCCTTTTGTATTCTCGTTTGTTCCTGCACCGACCCCTCACAAGTTCGTCTCTCGACGCATTGTCGCTATCGGCAATGAATCTCAGCGGTTCTGAGCCGTTTCGCTCGCAGCAAGCTCGCCGCATCCAGCACTTATCTAAATTAAGTTCTGTTACTGAAAGAGCGCAAATTAATGCAATGGGTTGTTTGCGAACCGTGAAATGTCCCGTCACTGACCCAGAAGGCAAATAGTATTGTAACGTCCAATGCGTCCGCTTTGCTCAGCTAAATTTAAATACCGGTAACTCAAGGTGCACATTTGTATCGGTGTCTTTGTGGAAGGTTTTCCCCCCTTCAAAGCTAATTGCTTTCGTCGTAACAAAGAAAACTCTTTTTGTTTTGATGCGAAAGAGATCCGGTGTGAATACCAGAAATTCATAGGATTGGAGTGTATCGTGTAGACTTTGCAATGGCTTAAAGGCTTTTGAAATTGATAGAGTGAATGATGAAATGTGTTCAACTTTTGTAGAAATTGCTTCCTAAATAAATAAAAATGAAATTTTATTTCTTTTTATTCTTTAAGTTTCCCCTGCTTATAAAACTACATGATTTCTGCTTAATCATTTACATCCTCTTTTATTTCCATTTATTCACAAATTTCAGGAATAGTTGATATAGTTCCTATGCTCAAACTAAACTATAAATACGACCGACATTTTTATTTCACGCCCTCAACTCTCTTAAATATTTTCAAACATATACTAGACACATGTGAAGACTTTTCGAATTCGGAATCATAAGAATATGATGTCCTCCGCGGCTCACAACACACAATATACACATTCGAAATACAAGGGACAACACCCATAATCGAGATTAGACATCCTTATCTCTCGGGTCATAATTCAAAACCCCAAAGAAGGGGAAAAGGGTTTATATTTTGATAAAAATACTAAAAACGCAAATCTGAATATTGTTTATCGATGCAAATAAGTTTTCTATAGCTTGGGAGGGAAAACGTTTTCTTTTCAAATGTTTCTAACATTGCTTTGTTGGTATTTTATTCATCTATTTACGCCGAAAAATGGAGAAGGGATTCCAGAACTCAAGAGAACGTTCGCAGATTGTACTTCTCCCCCATATGTCCTCTTTGAGTAAATAAATCAAATCAAAATCAAGGGCTTGAGGTAGTCAAAAATTACGCCAACCCGCAATAAGCCTCCCGCTATTTGTACATACTATTTCAATTCTGATCGGTGATTGTATCATCTTGTTACTACCCTGAGCATAAAATAGGAAGAAGAGATAAATTGTAATATGATATGCCTCACTTCCGTCAAAATCAAGATATTAACATTTACGAATAGATAGAGACGTGCTGTGACTGGAGGAGTTTATCTTGTTACTGCCTCGAGTCCTTCACAGCCAATATTGAGTCGACACCTTTTACAAATACCTCAACCTGCCGCAGACCTCTTCATCCACTACAAATTCCATTTGGATCAGACGAGAATCGAACCATGGCCTCAGCGGAGGAGAGCGAGAAGTCTGACCCTTCACCCAGAACAGAACGACGATTTATTGGAAATTCAGGATGTCATTGGCATCATTTGTACGTAATATTAAACGGCTTCAAAAGCTCTTCTTTTCTTTGTTCTTTTAGACATAATAACGTAGTTTCTTTCTGTAATCTTAAGTTACAAAAGAGTAATAAAATTTTCATTAAGGAAGAAAAGGTTCTGTTATAAGTAAGATTATAAAAACAACAGACATTGTGTAATCAGTCATATTCATTAAAATTAATTGAAAGGAGCTGATCTCTTGAAATGATTAACTCTTGAGAAAAAGACGAGCAGTGAAACATTATCTATCAAACACTTGGTTTTTCAATACTCCAAAAGCTTTGAGCAACATGTAGAGTGAACATTCATTCGTTTTATACATCCAATTTGAAAAAAAACTGTATTCGTATAAAAACATGATTCAAGTTAAAAAAGTAATTAATTTACTATTAATTTGGTACGTTATAATATGAATGTTATGGTACCTTATAATGTGTAAAATATGTAATTTGTGGAAAGACAAAAGGAGCAGTAATTCATTAGTACCTGAATCGGGTAACAAGTCTAATAGGTTAATTAATAAACATTTGTATTAATTATGACAGCCATACACGTACAAAATTGTAGAAATCATAGCACCAAATGTTACCAAGTCGTATTTTAGGGAATAAAATGTTTCACCCTTACTGCAAAATCCATTTGCTATTCCTTAAGGCCATCTGTATATTTTTGGACATCACAAACACGTTACTTAGTGAAGTCCTTACCTAGTATCTTAATAAACAATGCATTTAGCATTTCTGTGATTGTAATTATTATAAATATTTGTACTTGTTAGTAGTGTATAAATTTGTGTTTGACATATAATTCTGATTGTGGCATGCATACGGAAATTTGTTTGAAATTTAATGCAACAATTGTAACTTACAAAAGTCCAGTGACTGTCATAAATTTATCTATTTTAGCATCATCGCAATATCTGATACTGCTGTAGCACGCTATGTGAATATAGCGTGAGGCAGAGGGCACCATTAATTATTTTTTCAGAAATTCGCATTCTCAAGTTCTCTAGAAAGAGTTTTTCATTATTATTCACTTTATTCTTTGTTCAAGTTCCAATTCCTTCATTTACGACATTCCAACCACTTAACAACTAAAACTTTCATCAGAGCCGAATCTCGTTCTCTGAACACTATAAAGAATAGAGTTACAACAATCATTGCAAAGGGAATGAAATGAACAACACTTTTTTCGATTAGGTGGATGTCCTACATCACGATGTAATACGTTTGGCAGCCTGCCACGTAAGAGAAAGCGAATTTGTTCGATAAATTTTACGGCCGTGGAATTCATATGCCCTCGCGAAATGAAGTTTAATTCGGTAGCAACATCGCGCCATTAATCGCTCACGCTCCCGAGAGAGAGAGAGAGAGAGAGAGAGAGAGACCTTATTTCTTTCTCCTTTCAGGAAGACCTGCATTGGCGGAACGGGGGAACGTTGGCTGACACATCGGACGGCGAGAGAGAAATCACCCAAGGAAGACGTATGCGATTAATAAAAGCATTTGGAAGAAGGGTGGCCGACGCCAGCACTCCGGCCCTTTCCGCTTCGCATCACCCGCCCCGCAGCCCTCTTCCCCGCCACGCACCGTTCGCTCTACCTGTGGACCAGGATTAGCGGATTCGATGGTGTACCGGACTGTCATACCCAAGTTCGCGGGTTCAAACCCGATCGAAGCCCTGGATTTTTAAGCTTCCTTCGAAAAAATCCTTCCTTCGGAGGGGAAGTAAAGCCGGCTGTCCCATGTTAGTAGATTAGCATGTAAAAGATCCTGCTAAATCGCCTGTTTCGCCCTAAATCGCCTATCGCCCTAAATCGCCAGAGATAATACCTTCTTTTTGCGCTAGTTGGTGAAAGGAGCGTAGTGAGCGCAGACGGAAGAGCGGGCCTGATGGCCCGAGTCTCGCCACGTAAAATAAGGCACTAACGCACAGGAGAGGGGCTCGGAGCTTCAACTGATGCCTCTGACCGGGAGGTCTTAGGTTCGAGTCCCGATGGTCGCAGGATTTCCGACACTAGCTACATAGCTAGAGCGAATTCAATCTGTCCGTAGGAGAATTTTAGCGACAGCGGCACATCTGATCGGAAGTTTTCCGTGGGTTCTCCAATCAATACCAGGCGAATTCCGCAGCACTACAGGCCACGGATCTCGCGAGATCTAGAACTCCTTGTCCTATTCTCACCCCTTACTTACACATTTAAATGCACTACACTACCACATATACCGGGAGTCCGATCGAGAGTTTAGAGCTTGATCCGGCTGTGGCTGTGCCACGCTGGTGGAATATACCTGGTTGGGGAAAACCGACGGTAGGTCGGCGCCAGATCTCGCTATCTAGCGGGGCAAGATCACTGCCACCTCCTGGGAAAAACATACACTACACTTACGGTATTAATCACCTTAGCAGTTGACACGCCCGGAATCAATAATAATCACTCAATCAGTGAGAACGGGAAAGATTGGCTGAAACATCGGACGGCGGCAGAGAAATCTCAAGGAAGACGTATGCGATTAATAAAAACACTCCGGGTTTTTCCGCTTCCCATCGCCCGCCTCGCTCCCTCTCGCCCTGCTCCGTTCTCTCTACCAGAGGTCACTCACCACCATGCCATACCACGTCACGCTATCATACCACGCGCCACCATGCCATACCACGTCACTCCTCGACTGATTAGTGATTCTGTGCACGTCAACTGCTAAAGTTATAATTCCCGTAGGTATAATGCTTGCTTTATCGCGGAAGTTGCCTTATATCTTTCCCCGATGGATGGTGGGATCCGGTAACGAGCTACCCCTCAGCTAGCGGGGTTTCTCCATCCAGGTATCTCCCATCAGCAGGGTATTCTCAGGCGGGACGATCTCCAAACTCCCGACCGGCGCCACGTCTTCACAGTCGAGTCTCCCCCGGCCACATCTCGACACACTACGCCCCGCCCAGCTGCGTTCCACTGCTTTCAACAGCGTTACACCGCGCCCCACATCAACCCGCTCCCCTCCCCGCACCTTCACCGAAACGCCCCACATCGCCACGTACACCTTCACCCCGCTTTTACACGCTCTGCCTTGGTCCGTACCACCTCGTCCATCACTGGACCGTTACCAACTGCCACACCCCACCATACTTCGTCCATCGTCGCTCTGCTGGCCATTGCCCCTCCCGACCAGTGCGGCCACGCCCACCACACCACCCACGCTCTGCCCCACCGTGGACCGTTATACTCCACCCAGCCCCGTTCCACACCATATCACATGTCGTGTCATCTTGTCCACACCACATCGCTTCACTGCGCCGCCTGTTGCCCCGCCTCGGCACACGTCAAACTACGCAACATTTTGCACATCGCCACGCCCCTCCAACCCCAGCCCACGCTGTCGCGTCCAGCCTCACGCCAACCCTATCAAACCATCTTCCTCCTCCACGCCCCCACACCCGTCCTGCATCGTCTTCTCTCCCCGCCCATGTCACGTACCGTCCGCTCTTATCCTGCGCCACTCGTATCCCTTCCAGCACCGCGCTCCTAATGAATCTCTGTTTCGCGCTGCCCTCGCTTTGGCGCGTTCCGCTTTATTACGTAACTTCGCTCTGCCCCGGCGCCTCGTCCAGCTACCTCCTGCTCCACCCCGCCCCGCCGCCTCCCCCTCTCAACCCCTTCCTCGTTCCCTCCCCGCCCCTCACCTCTCCTCTCCACCCCCACGCCCCGCCACCTCCACCCACTCAGCCCCTTCCTCGTTCCCTCCCTACCCTCCCCTCTCCTCTCCTCTCCGCCCCGCCGCCTCCCCCTCTCAGCCCCTTCCTCGTTCCCTCCCCGCCCCTCCCCTCTCCTCTCCGCCCCTGCCCACCCCGCCCCGCTCCGCTTGGCTCCTTTGCGATCCGCCCAACACTTCCTCACCGAAAGACGTAAAATCGCGTCCTTCCCGGCCACCTCCCCTTACTCCCCGTCAAGCGGAATCTATAGCCCAGTCCCATCTCCTCTCCTTCCTGCCATGCGAGCGAGTCTGCGTTTTGATACACAAAGAAAAGAAAGTGTATAAATCTCAGAACATGTGTGTAACGCTTATTAATAGCTTATGATTCGATTTTTTTACACAATGGATCATCAAAAAATCGCAAATTTATTTCAGCTTTCATGAATCACTTTGCTTACGTCTTTCCAAGTCAGTGAGGCTAAGAACTTCTTACTACATGATTAAAATAAAACATGCAGCTAACATAAAATTTCCAACGCCGTTCATACCAAAATACTAGTACGACAGGGCGTGATGCTAGAATATTGTTGTGACAGGGCGACGATGATACAACTTGTATTTCTGGTATAGCTAATACTAAAGTGCGTAACATAATGATAAATAATCTGTAATAGTAATAATACACAAAATGTGTCTTTATTAATAATGTTGGGCCTTCATATCAGTCCCCGTCTTTCCCAATCGTACTCTCTTCCTTCTTGAACCCCACTTCAACATACGTCCCATTTGTTACACCTTTGCCTGGCCTAACCGTTACCCTCCAACTGTAGCAACTACTTGCATCATTATATTTTTCCATTTAATTTTATTTTAAATGTATTCATCGTCAAATACAGTACTATCTTTTATTTCTCGTTTTGTATTATTGCTTTACACTTCGTCCCATGTCCACCCACCTGCCTCACCTCCCCCACTCCTTCCTCCACTTGTTACACCGCCTTTCACCCTACATTCCCTTGTCCCACACTCACCTTCATCTCCTCACATTACCCCGCTTCACTCTTTCCTAAGGCACCTTAACCACTCACGTCATTTCATCTCACTACTTTCTTCCCATTATTAAATCCCTGTCGTCTCACGTAATTCCGTGCCCCTTCATCACACGTTCGCTTTGATTGATTGTTAGTTGTCCTGGGCGCGTCAACTACGTCATCCCGGTCATTACTCCCGTGCATGTTTTCTCCTCCGGAGATGAAAGTGATTTTCTCCCGCTGGATGGCGAGATCCGACGCCGACCTACCGCCAACTAGCGGGGTTTCCTTTACCAGATATCTCCCAACAGCCGGACAGCGCATCAGCGGGGGCAAGCACTAAACCCCCGACAAGTCTCTCGGCATGCGTGTTAGTTTAGTTCATGTTAGTGTAAGAGTGTATGTGTGTGTGTGTGTGTGTGTAAGGGGTGAGGATAGGACAAGGAAGCAAAACGAAAGATCGCGCGCTGTCCGTTGCCCGTTTGTTAGGGAACTGCTCCAGTATTCGCCTGGTGTTGATCCGAGAAACCACGGAAAACTACCGATCAGAGCAGCCGGCCGCTAGAATTCTCCTCCATTCAGCGACTGAATTCGACCTAGCTGACAAGCTAGTGTTGAAAATCCTGCCGCCGCCGGGACTCGAACCTACAACCTTCCAGTCAGAGCCATCGTAGATGCACTGGGCCGCCTCTCCCGGTCATCCCACCGCCGTCGCACATCCTGTTAGCCGTCTACCTCACCTCTCCATGCGTCTGCACCACGGCGACCACACCGCTGCAGCCTTCGGAGCGCGCTCAAAACATCTCGGCAGAGGGAGACAAAAACCGCCCGCGGGCCGAGTTGCCAAGTCTGGCCGCCACTCCGCGCCGCCGTCGCCGCCGCCGGGCGCAATGATTTGCTGCGTCCTTGCGGCGCCGCGGCCAAGACGCAATGCGTCGGGGGAAGCCCGGAGCGGATCGAGGAGCGGTGAGGCGCGGAGAGACGAGACAAATCTGCGCGGAGCGGGGCGGAACGGACACGGGAGTGAGGCGGAGTGGAATCAGGACGGGCGGAGATGCAACAGAGTAAGGAAGTGTGGAGATGAGGTGGGAGGGCACTGATTTTTCGCAGTGATTGGTGAGGTGATGGTGATTGGTGAAGCAGAGTGAGACAATCGCCGCGGAGCTGGGTGGAACGGACCCGAAAGTGAGCGGTGGCAAGGCGTAGTGAGGGGTTGTGGTGGGGGGGATCAGGACGGGTATCGGTGCGTAATCAGTGTGGAAGAGTAGGGATGTGTGGGGTTGAGGTGCAGCTATTGCGGGTTGGGAGGAGGGGAGGGGCTATTTTTGAATCGGAGAGGAGTTGTGATGATGTGAGGAGGGGCGATGATGAAGCGTGGAGGAGTGGTGTTGAGGGCAGGAGGGGCGGTGTTGAGGCGAGATGTGGGAAAGAAGCAGGTCGGATGGGGACGAGACGGATTGGGGTTGGGACTCAGCGGGGTGAAGGTGGGGGAGGACTGAGGCAAGGCAGGTGAGGGGTCGGCGGTGGATGGTTGAGACGGGTGGGCTAGGAGGGAGCGAGGCTGGTTGAGGGGACCGTGGGCGGGCGGAGGAAGGCGGGGGATGCGGCTGGGCGGGATGAGGCTGGGAAGAAGGGAGGATGGGCGAGAGAACGGACGATCCAGTCGCCCCGTCACTCAAGGCCGTCTCATTCAGCCTCAATTTATTACTCTCCATTTAAAGTTGATACCCTCCGCTCGTGGTATCTTGTCTCGATCCTTTCATTAGTATTTCTTTCTTAAAGGAATGGAGAAGCGAAAAAACTTTTCGTGACATACTCGTACTCTCAGAATAACCACTCTTTGGTCACGATGTACAATATAGGTCAGTACTGGGTATGACTGGTGAAATGGAGAAAGAGTGGACTAATCACAAGTGGACTGTGGTCCAATGTTCACGATTAGTGGCCGTTTAAGATTAGTGGTGACAAACTGAAGTAGTAGTGATAATGTAGCGGGGTGGCCCCATTGTTTCCGATAATGGACTCACGCGTCCTAGTCACTCACTAGAACGCGAAGCTCTACGATCAACTCTCTGCTGTGTAAACATGAAATCTGACAAGAATTCCCCCCGCAATTGAATGGGGCGGGTAGTACTCACCACGTTAAAAAAATGTAAAGAATTACTTTCTCGTCAATTGTTCTTTAATGAACAACGATATTTAACTATTAAAATTTGTATCTCTTTAGTTTAAATGTAAATTAACACTAAAACGTTTAAGAAAACAGAAAAGTAGTTTGTTTACGTTTACTCCTTGGTGTGTAAGTTGGCGCCGAATCTCAGGTTTGAGCGGGAGATATGCACCGACAATTCTCGGGATAGATCATTATACTTACGGGAATAATAACCTCATTAGTAGACGAGCCTGCAATACACTCATTTACATTGAGTATAACCAGCGACCTCAACCCCATCTCTGCATGCGACACATTCATGATACTGTAATGGCATCTACACAATACTATACCAATACAGAGGGACATCGATTATTCGAACGTCAATCGTCCGAAATGTCAAATAGCCATCTCATATTTTCTCAGAATAATTATTTACTTAATTAGGTACCATATACTATTAGTATTCATTTTCATTTGTAATACTGAATATCGAGAATGATCCCCGATCTGATTGACAGTGATAAAATATTAACGAGATGAACGAGATGTTGCAATCATACCGATACTATAGTCTACTACTGATAATTTCATCAATCATAAACTTAAACAAATCCTACAATAGATGCTTAAGAATTCGTAATGTTTATTATGATCAGAAAAACGCATTTCACCACCTTTAATTACTGTACATTGTCAAACAACCGATCGTAAATGCTTAACGGCGATCACTCACTCGGAATATGCATTGTTAGAAAACTTCCCGCCTTTTAGTGCAACGGTAGCCTTCATAGACATTACGTTCAGTTGATCCTTATTATCGAATATCCGAACTCTACCCGGTCCCAATTAGTTCGGATAATCGACCTCCCATTGTATATGTCCAAAATATACCAACGCAAAACTTCTGTGGTACGACTGAAAAGAAATAAGTGATATAGTGTTTCTAGTTGCCGTTGACAAGCGACCTCTCACTGACCGAACTGAAAGTGGTTTCTCGTGAAAAGGAAGCGCGCCGGACACTCCGAGCAAACAGAACGCGCTGCGGTCGAAACGATGGCACGAGGAGGCGGGGTTGACAACGCAGAGGACAAATCGGCCCCGCTGCGTGGGAGCAGCGATGCGTGGGCGAAGACAAGACGCGATGTCATGCAGGACATCCCGGCGGGCGCCGCTGGAATCCCGAAGCACAGAAGTGGGCAATTCGAAAGGGCAGTGGGTTCAGATCAACAAAGAAACAACATCGTGTCTCAGCTACCGTAGCTCAGCAGAAACTTTTTACAGCTGGGTATCCCTCAAACCGCTTGTCGACTGAATGTTTTTCAACTACGAGCAGTTTTAAGCAAAACGTCAATAATTAGTTTGAGTCAGTCAACATAATTAGTAGGAGTCGTAATCATTACGGAGGGAGCATATATTCATTTGCACGATCGACTCATACTCTGAACATCAATGGAAGTGATTGTCAATTTACTTTTCAGAACCATAATTTTATTACGCAGCATTCATCTCCAGAGCTAATCGCGATAGTTGTTATCATGAAATCCGCTGTAGAATGTCTACTTTTTATTTTATCCCTACGGAGTAGAGAGAAAGTTATGTAATGCTGCACGAAGGCGAATTTGTGTCAGAAAAACTAATTACAGGGCCCTGGTAACGAAAATGTTAATACGGATAACGTTAATGTAAAATAAATTTACAAAAAAATCATCCATCATGTCGTGTAGCAAATATCCATGTTATGGGTGTCCTTGATACTGAAAAATATCTAATAACGGCAGAACGTGTGTATGTCCATCCGTTCGTCCGTCAGTCAGTCAGTCATTCATTCAGTTCGCCACTCAGTCAGTCTGTCAGTCAGTCAGCCCGCCAGTCAGTCAGTCAGTCAGTCCGCCAGTCCGTCAGTCCGCCAGTCAGTAAGGTCGTGAAGGCCAAAATTTTAGTACTTTTTCCGTAATTTTGCGTGAAAATACGAAGGAATAAGCACGTGCTGTTTTGGCACTACTAGTTAGATATAAAGTGTTAGAAAATCACAAGTCTGAAAAACGAGGGTGGGGGTGTAATAGGAGTTCTTGGCCCTTAAGGATACTTCACACAAGAACCAAGATTTACGATGAAATAAAACAGGACGTTTCAAGTATGCGTGGCATGTACTTGATAACAATGGCTAAAATGTTAACTGCTTTAGGAAAGTAAGGTCAGAAATATTTTAGATCTGTTCTGAGTATGGGACAATGTGAATTCATGGAGGTATGGCAATGTGTAAATCGCTCAAATTGCATCCCGATATCAGAGAACAGCTTTCAAGAAGAGAGGGAGAAAGGAAGGTAAACGTCACAACGATGAAAAGTACAAGGAAATAGAAAATAAAAGGGGAGAAGAAAAGAAAAAGGGGTAGAGAGAAGGTGCTGATAGTGAGACAAATGAAAAAGAATCCACAGTGAATATATTGCGAAAATGATTATTTGTTTGAATTACACATGTCAACCATGAAAAATACCATTGATAAAATCTACGTGCTCTTTACTATGTATTAAGCCCTTTTATCATCATTTTTGTGATGAGATGGTTTTAATACTGCGAATGTGAGAATTATCCCTGTCAAAGAATACAAAAAAAGTTTTTAACAGTTTCACAAAACTCTTGCAATGCTATGAAAACACAAAATCAAAGGTACACACTGACTAAGCAATGCTACCTGACTAATACAGTAAGAAAAATTAAATAAATGTAAACATTGCAGAATATATTGAAGGTTGCGAGGCACACATGCCTAGATTTTTTAAACCAGACTACTCTCATAGTACCACAGCACCTCCTATTTACACAGCTGTCAAGTAGAGGGTCTCAATGCAGATAGGAAAAAATGCCTTTCGCCGACGGGAATGCTTCACGCCCAAGTCCAGCGCACTCCCCCGTTCCGCCGTGGGCCAACTCCACCAGCATCCACTCCCGCCAACCACCCAGCTCTCACACCGCCCCGAGTATGACACCGGGCGGATCGCAGAGGGCGGTTAGCCGGCCAGCCGGAGGAGGGATGGACGGAGGCGGGGGGAGATACGGGCGGCGACGGCGGTGGTGGTGGTGGTAGAGGGGCCGGGAACGGCGGCGGCGGCGGCGGTGACGGTGGTGATGTCGACGTGACGTCATCGGTGTCGGCGGCGGAAGACAGCGCCCCAATGCGTAGAGGCGCGTGGGAACTATGATTAATTAATGTCTTAATTAATTATTTAATTAATTAATTATTTTTTTTTAGTGGGACGCGCGAACTTTGGAGTTGGCGCCCCCATAATACATTGGTGTAGCATGGAACTCCCATAATTTGGCGGGAGTACCACAAGAGTGCCCAGGTGGGCGGAAGTCGCAGGAACTTGTCCGCGCCGACCAAAATGTGCTAACAATCCCCCAAAATAAGGGCTTACCTAGTGAAAAATCATCATGAAAGCAAATGTGATATTTAGAGTCACGCCCTGATTCCAAATGTGTGCTTAGATTCTCTGTAACACATTTTCTGAAAAAGGGCGGTTTTCATTTGGTGACTGTCCAAATGCCCAAAGGCAATGCCGTTCCAGGAACAGCTGTTGCTGGGGATGAAATGAGAACTTGTTTTGACTAGAGTATCTCAAAGCAGATAAAAAAGAGATAGAAACAGAAGTTTATTGTGAACCTGGAAAACAGTGTTCTCAATGTTCCTCTCGTTGATTCCTACATGGTATTTTCCCCTTCTCTTCGTATAAAACGAGGAATAATTATTAGGTGAAGACTATGGGTAAGGCAAACTGTGAATCATTTCAGTGTCTCTGTGAAAAATTTACAAAAATCAGCGCAGCGAAAATTAAGAAAGTAATCTTCCCAAATCCGAGAAATTTTAAAAGACCGTGCGTTCATAAAAACGATGACTCCAGAAGAAGAATGTCTGAACTAGTTTTCAATTTTATGTCAACATTTCCTAGGGAAAAATTAAACCTTCAGATTTTGTTATTGGAAACAAGAGACTTTTGTGTACATTTCAAAAACTGGAATGTAGAATGTCACTTAAGTTGCACTTTCTACACTCCCATTTAGATATCTTCCCTGATAATCTCGGTGACGTGAGTTAGAAACAATGTGAGCGTTTCCACCAAGACATCAGAACAAAGGAGCTACGCTTCTGGAATGATTCCATAATGGTAGATTTCTGCTGGATGTTATCCAGAGAAGATTCTGAAGCAGTTCGCAAGAGATATGAATGTTAATCATATTTCTGAATAAACGTTACTAACACTGTTTATAAGGAAATGAAATACTGCAATTTTTAGTGTACAAAAAAGATTCGCTCTTATAGAAAAATGTGGTGCAAATCCTAATAAAAAACCGTAATCTGTGTTAAAAATTAATTTAGAAAAATATGCTTAAATTTCTGATGATTACAATAAGTTTCATTTTGTAGACCGATGTTATTGTAACAGAATGTTGTAATTATTTGATATGTGATTACTCTCACCCAATTATTTAACAAACAAAATATTTTTCCTGATTAGAATGCTTTGCAAAGCTTTCTCAAAGTTTCTACATTCCGCACTATTTATTATTTGGATATGTATGTGGAGAATAGTGTAGCTTTTATGGAGTTTGATCTGAATATTTTCTGACTCGTGTTTTGTATAAGTAGTGTCGCGATCAATAAAATGTAACATATTTACGATAATTAATGTTTTTACATCATTTTACGTTATTAACACTTAATTTCGAGAACTCTTCCAGAATGTTTGAAAAGGTCCCAACAAGAAAAAATGCAGTGGAAATTTCCTGAAAAGTTGCAGTGAACACAGATCAAATACATTATTGATCACCTCCATAATTTCCTTAAACCCTCCGTCCCCAACGCGTTTTAGTACTTAAAACCCAACAAAAATGTTTTTCACAATTTTCGTAGAATTTTGTGTTTAGTAGAAATTGTTATTTTCCCACCAGAAGGCCGAGATGTGTGAATGACACTTCGCTTGTCCCGAGTGGCCGACTGAAAGAGGAGAAATCATGAGTAACGAACGGATTCGTGTTGATTACCCGATTACAATATGCAGATTTCAAAGAAAAAAACCTAACATACGATGAGGGTCAGTCAAATGAAAAGGAGACAAACGGAAAAAGTAAGTAAGCTATTCATTATTTCAAAAGTAATCACTAAGTAACTATTTATAAATGTATCGCACTGTGAGACAAGATGGTCAATGCCTTCATAAACCATGTTTGAAGTTGCCTACGGAACCCAGGCGTGTACCCAGACGTGCACCTTTTCGTCCGAAGGCCATGAATATTTTCAGGGCTACCAAAACATAAAACTTGCATGGGGATAGAACAGGATTCTATGGAGTATATGTGAGATTGCCACCTAACATCTGCAGAGTAGTCGAAACAACCTTGGCAGCATGGGTAGGCATTATCTTGTAACAGAATGAAGTCGTCTGTGAACATCCTTTGGCGTTTGGACTTGATGACGCACTTTTTGCAAAGTTTCTGACCGGAAGACATTCTGTCAAGAATTTCACCTCCTGACGCTCCTTCTGTTAGCAAAAAAACACACTACTCGCTGTTCCTCATTCCTGGCCACCATAGTTATATCGGACGTGCCCAGACTCACTGACCTCACTTCAAGCGCGTCTAACAAACGGCAGAGCAGTGAATGTTCTCGCAGTTCCGATCTGATTCCCCATTAGAAGGCACTTCAATACACACACCTATCAGCTTTGCTAATATCTGCGCCTTGTTCATTACACAGCAGTGTCGTTTTCATTTCAGCGACTCTCATATTTCTTCTTCCATTTTGTAATATTTTTCATGTGGTTACGAGAAGGGGAGCATGCAATAACGCACCCATGCGTCCCGCGTGAACATGTGTGAGGATGGGGCTGTGGAAGCGGAGATAAAATGCAATGGCATGCAGGACACGACGCCCCCTTCCTCACTACCCAGCTACAAACCGCGCGCAGCAGGGTATCGAATGTCTACAGTGACAGTTTTCGATTTCTCTTCTACATGGTATAGGCCAACTCTATTCATTAGGCTCTGATGCGAAGGCCATTGCCCGGCAGCATAGAAGATAAATTCTCTTTAACATAATCTGGTAAGGCCTTGAGGTAAAGATGATTTAACTAAGGCTTTGAAATCCCTCCCAGACCAGAATTAGGACTGAAAACATCTCATTCACCGACTGAGATGGCTCAGTGCAAGCAACGCACTGGTTCTGCAGAGACTGTGGGCGTAAGGTAATAGGATTCGAGCCCCAAAGACGATTGATTTTCGACTACAAAGTTAGGTCGATTTCACCTGCTAGCTGGAGAATAATTTTAGCTGCTGGCCTTTCTGCTGATTGGTAATTTTCCAGATTTCTCCTACGTACACCTGGCGAATACCGTGTCACCATCCTGACGTACAGGCCAAGACCGCAAGCATCTTTTCTTGCACATTCTTGCCCCCTTCTTCTCCCTTTAGACAAACTCTTACTCTTGCATACATTACATTATTATTCACGTCGAGCTTAGAGCTTGTCCCGGGAAAGAGGGTGGCACGCTGAAGGATATTTCTGGACAGGCCCTGAAAAGAGCATGCACTTTACTTACAGGAATAACGATCTAATCCGTTGTCACGCCAAACACTAATCAATAAATAAATAAATCAAAAAATCAATTCCTTACGCGGAATTCGAACAGACTTGGCATAACGTTCGAGGGCGCAATTGCTCCGAGCCCCTGCGCCACCAGCGTGACGGTCTTTTGGTTTATCAATTGATTAGATTCCGGGGGCATCAACTGTTAAGGTTATTAGTCCCGTATGTGCAGTGCATGTTTTTCCCTCGAGAGATTGCAGTGATCTTCCCCCGCTGGATGCTGTCATCCGCTGAATGCTGAGACCTGGATGTTAGCTAGAGGGGTTTTCCCCAACCATCAGCGGGGCACCGCCCCCGCCGAGACAAGTTCTAAGCTCCCGACTGATCTCTCGACAAGTGTGGCGGTGTAGATCGTGTAATTGTGAGGGTAGGACAGAAAAGAAGGAAATAAACATCGCGTGCGATCCGTCACCCGTTTGATAGGGCATTTGCTTGGTATTGGTCAGAGAAACCTCGAAAAACTAATGATCAGAGCAGCCTTCGGCTAGACTTCTTCTCCAAAAAGTGACTGAACTCGATCTAGATATAGATATCTAAGTGCCAAAAATCTTGCCACTGTCGGGACTCGAAACTAGGACCTACTGATCAGACTCACTACAGTGACATCAGTTGATGCTCTGATCCCCCTCTCCCGATACCAGGCACGACGGCGTACGGGGGTGAGTCGGAGGGGAGAGAGCGGGAGAGCAATTGATAGGCCAGATGTTTGCCTAGGGATCTGAAGAGCCGAGGAAATGAGATTTGAGTCTGACGAAAACGGCAGTAAACATCCGGAGGCGCCCTTCTCCCCGCCCGCCTCTCCTGGGGTGGATTCGTCGCCGAGCGGGTGGGTGGGGCATTTCGCGAAAGCGACTTCGGTGCAACAGTGGTTCATACTCTCCATTCACTCGGCCAATTTTGTTCCTTTCTTACAAGAAAATATTATATGGAAGGGTTTCGAGGAAAATCACGACACGTTTCAGCTTCACAATAGTGACATCATTTAATCCATCACGTTCCGCAATTCGCAACGCAGCCTTGTACGACAAATTGCCTACACACAAAAGTAAGCAGGCGGGAACGTAAGAAAACAAAATGTTAATCCCTCCAGTGGAGAAGGGATAAAGCAACAATGAACACCACCACGGACATACTATTATTAATTTAAAACTTTGGGTAGTTTAAGTTGTGTCTAAAGACGACGGAGACAGGGTGGAAGTACGAATGCCTACATCCCACGAAAGAGTTAACATAAAACATATGAGGTAACTTAAGGAAGGGTCCTGTGATGTATGAAAAATTTTCGAGATGTTAGTTATATATTAAGAAGTTCCCGAAGTAGGACTGATTGTGCTGCGAGTAACAAGCTGAAATGAAGATAAGTATGGGATGTATAATCCAATTAAATTTTAGCCAATTACCAATTCAAAATGGCATTCATACACGTGTAACTCCTGCTAACGTTAGATACCATTATTACGCGAGTGCTACATTAAAATAGTTTTATTAAAATTATTTATTTCATATACCGACTTTAAATTCGTGTATTCAGCATTTTTATGTTCTTATTCAAAATCGCATAAGGCAAGTATATATTATTTACGTATTTTGTGATCTTTTAAATATAACATATGTAACGTTAGCATAGCATGCATCAACAAATTCATGTTGTGTGGTTTCTCATGTTGAAAATAATGAATAATTAGTGTACTTCTAAGTTATTTTAAACATTTTTTAAACAGTTACTTTGCTGAAAGGAAGAAATAATTGGGATTTATGATTGATAGTTTGACTCAAAAGCTGTTGTTTCGTAGGCTCAATATTAATGTTTTATACCCAGAGATTTATCTTGTTCGTGATCGTGACATATCTGCAAGAATCGTCATTATTTTGGCAAGGTTGTTTTTTTTTCAATCTCTTCGTCACATTGTTTTAAACAAAAAAAGTTAGTTGTACAAATTTTTAGAGGTACCACATAGCATTAACCAAAGACATTGAGCGCTGTACGTTTTTAAAGTATTACATGAATTTTTTCCCTAGATATCAAACTCAGTGTAATTTTTGCTTGATTAAAAAGCTTAATCAGCACAAATAAATAACTTTCAAAAAAGTAGTTTTTCATGACGATAATTCCAAATATCGAGAAGAACTTTATGTATTCCTTCATGAAACAAATAACTACATAAATTTTCATTTCCCTTACCACGCATTAATAGCAGATATTCATGTCAC
The DNA here is from genome assembly GCA_031308135.1 of Acheta domesticus. Classification (NCBI taxonomy): domain Eukaryota; kingdom Metazoa; phylum Arthropoda; class Insecta; order Orthoptera; family Gryllidae; genus Acheta; species Acheta domesticus. The sequence continues at coordinate 59,914,732 of JAHLJT010009419.1, read as the reverse complement.
TACCTTCATTTTCAAATTATAACTTCTCATTCATGTCACTCACCCTGATATTAAATTTATTTTATTAAATATTTATTTATTGAAATTCAATTTAGAGCACGTACATAATGTTTTCTTAATGTTTAGCACATACGCTCCACAAATTATGGTATTAAAAAACGTATCTGTGTGTACCTTAATAGAAATTATATTTAATTGGGGTGTTGGTTCCAGAGAACTGTCAATTTTTTTAATGAAAAACATGGTTATGGTTACAACAGAAACTTTATCTTTAATTAACAAAAATCATTAATTTCAGATATTCCAAGCACTGTCTGCATTATAAACACGAAGGTTGGAAAATTTTGGCCACTAAACGAAAGAAGTCATAGTCTTTAACACAAAATTGTTACACCTGAACAAAAATTCTGTAAATACGAACGTTTTGTTACAATTTATTAATTACCTTGAATAAAAGGTCCACTATTCCGTACCCGAGACATTATTTTTATAAGTTCATTTAGTGTAGTGTGCCCGAGAAGAAAATTATTATTTGTGTTTGATGTTTCGTTGTACGATTGTAATTCACTTTTATTATTATTTGTTTATCAATTTATAGACAGACTAAAATGTCTGGCATATTTTCAAGAAACCATTACAACCTTTCAGGCGTAAGAAAAATCGTGTGGTGCTCTCTCACCAATGAGCGAAAGGACAGGTCATAAAACACAGAAAGGAAACCCCTGCTGGAAGCTCCATATTTCATCTTTGCTCGATTAGCTGACGGTGTTTGCTGGCATGTCGACTATTTGCGGAGAGACATTCAATTCGTAGATCACGAAATAGTAAGAAGGAAGAGTGATGTATAGAGAGAAATTGAAGTAAAGTAAAGTAAGTAAAAATAAATCCTCCTTATTTTTCATTACCAAATGATATTTTAAGGGTACAATGTCAATAAAATAAACTATTCAAACTTGTAGTTTGTTACAAACCGAAAACGTGCTCACCACTCGTATTTGCGAGGCCAATACAAAGCCCAGTTGGTATTTTCTTCAATAAGGCACCGACTAATTGAATAGCAATTTTAAAACTTCAATCTTCATGGAATATATTACAGAATATAGGAAGTTTGGTGACACAGAGTTTTGCGAGTATGACGAAATTTGCTGTTCAGTATTATTTTGTCCTTATAATTAAGAAACACCTGATATTTCAGAACGCTTCCGCTCTTGAAACATCTTGAGCAAATATCTTTCCAGTACAAATATTTTTCCAGTAACATGGCCTCATTTGGTATCATCAAATACATTTGCGGATCCGAAGGCTGCATGTGCAAGTTACAAATATTTTCATCAATGTGTTATGGCGAGAATCGTTCCCTTAAACCATCACAATTCTAAACCATTAACCCTTTCATAACCATTTCTCTCTTCTCAGCATTTTCCCGCGAACATCCGTACAAACAGTATGCAAAGGAAAACCCCCATTACGACCATTAGCTTTGCAGAACGAAAAACGCGTACGCGTACCACTTCATACACTCATGGTAAAGAGTAGAGCACTCACCAAATCATCAATAGCTTAAAGGTCTATCGATCTTGCCACGTACATTGCAAAAAGTATAATCTGCACAGCAACCTACCAACAAAATAATCTCAGTAGAAAAATGTATTTTCTATTTTCGAACCTACGTTACTGCCCTGTGGGAGTTCGGAAATAATGTTACCCTTTTCCGATAAATGCGGCCCAGCTCGAACATTTTGCTTTCTATCGCAAAGAAACTCACTTATCTAAGCTATTACCCGCCTATTAAGATTAGCATCAATGGGTTTCATACCATGTCATGCGGAACTACATCAAACGCTTTAACAAAACCGATAACGTTTGCATCCACTCTTCCTTCTAAATCAGTTACTTAACACAAGACTTGACGTCAAATTAATTGGCCTATAATTTTGCCTAAGGTTCCATCAACTAAATTGGCATGACCAGAGATTTCCAATCTTCAGGTACGCTTTCATTGCTGATCGATATAATCAAAAGTCTGAACAAATGCGTTATTATTGTTTTCCCACCTAGCTTTAAAATATTGGTTGGAATACCACCGTAGGTGTATTGATCAGATTGCCACCACGAACGCGCAGAACGGGCTAACCTTAGAGTGGACTGATTTTTCGTCCCTTAATTCTTGACTATCGCAATTGGGCCATTGGCTTGCACGAGATAGCAGCTTGCTAGGCAGACGTAACAAATATCATCGAGGGGCAATCGTGCTGCAGGATGGATTGTGAGGCAAGTGTTAGCACATTTTGGTCGGCGCGGACAAGTTCCTGCGACTTCCGCCCACCTGGACACTCTTTGTGGTACTCCCGCTAAATTATGGGAGTTCCATGCTACACCAGTGTGTTATGGGGGCGCCAACTCCAAAGTTCGCGCGTCCCACTTAAAAAAATCAATCAACAATCAATCAATCAATCAATTAATGAATGAATTAAGACATTAATGGATCATTGTTTCCCCGCGCCTTGATGCATGTGGCGGTTCTTCCGCCGCCCGGCCAGGTTGCAATCAGCTACCCTCGCCGCCGACACCGATGACGTCACGTCGACATCACCACCGTCACCGCCGCTGCCACCACCATCACGCCGTCGCCGCCCGTATCTCCCCCCGCCTACGTCCGCCCCTCCGGCGGCTAGCCGGCTGGCCGCCCCCCCTGCGCCCTGCCCCGGGTCTGAGCCCGGGGCGGGGCCAGTGCCCTGGCGGTTAGAGGGCGAGTTCGCTGGTGGAGTGTGGGCCAAAGCGGAGGGAGCTATGGTGGACCTTGAGCGTGAAGCATCCACGGCGGTGAAAGGCATTTTCTTGCTATCTGCATTTGAGACCCTCTACTAGACAGCTGTGTAATTTGGAGGAGCTGTGGTGCTGCGAGGGTGGTCTGGGTTGGAAAATCCAGCCATGTGTGCCTCGAAACCTTTCAATACATTCTGCAATGTTACATTAATTTGGTTTTTCTTGCTGTGTTAGTCAGGTAGCATCGCTTGGTCAGTGTGTGCCTTTCATTGTGTGTTTTCACAACATTGCAAGAGTTTTGTGAAATTGTTAAAGTTTTTTTTGTATTCTTTGACAGCAAGGGAATCAGACATGGTCCTGGAGAGCCGCTCCTGAAATAATGCACCAGCCTCAGCCAAAAGGGTGTCACCAGCGGAAAGAGGAATAAAAAATGTCAATGACCATTTATGCAGTTCTCAAACTCTAATAGGGATGAGGAGTGCCTGAAACTGGTCTTAAAACACTAAGCAACATAGGGAGGCCTCTTACATTTGGAATCCGAGCGGAAACTGTCTCATCGGTACCTTCATCGACAGGTTTGCGAGGTCACGCGCAGACGACCGCATCAATTCTCTGCGGGGGGAGGGGGGAGCTTGCAATTTCAGTCGATGCCCATTGGTCGTTTTCGACGCAGAATATATCTTGCCTTGCAGTGCTTCCAATCCCCCGACCATAAAATCGAATGTTACTGCAGGAAACACTGAGTTAAAGACTAGTGTACCAAGATAAAGTGATAAATCAACTTACATGCTCAATTCACACTTTATAGTACAGATTTTCTCTGAACTTAATATTTGACTTTGAAGGAATAGCGGTGATTATGAAATCAACTAGAACAGATACACATTTCATTATAATGATACATTATTCACTCACGTGTAAAGTTAGAACTTGAAGTCATTAAACAGAAGAGAATAATTCTCTCTTTTGAAAACAGTAGAAGTTTTTGTTACAACTGGCTTACAAAGTGCCTTGAATTCTAAAGAATCCACTGAATGTCATAAAAGTTTATGAATTTAAATAATTTACGTCCATATAGTTACAAGTTTCCTTTGTAACTAAATGGTGATATAATTAAACCAATTACTTCGTTACCTTCATTAACAAGAGGCCTACGTAGAAAATAGAAAATAAATTGATTCGCACAGATCCTATGTAGTAGTCATAGAAGTTTCATGTGCACCTCTGATGAAACTAATAATTTATAAACTTTTTCCAAGTTACATCTTCAAGTAATGTTTGATATCGCAAAATATTCCAAACGATAAAGCATATGTGCCTCTACAATATGTCATTCAAGAAGCAAAAGAAAGAAAGATCATAAACTGCCCAATAGTAATGAGCTGTTGAATCTGGTGGAGTGAAAAGGAAATAGGCTACTAATGGCTTCTCTATACTTGATCTCGGGATTTAAGATAAGATAAGATGTATTTAACTGCAATTGAATACAATTCGGTGGCAGTCATTTAGAAAGTCAATTAATATCAAGTTAATATTATTGATAATAATAATTATAATTTTAATATTGCACGCAACAGCCCTACTCGGCGGTTCACGACACCGCCTATCTTTTCACTTCACTGTCTGACTTTTCAACATCCTTCGACGCCATTCACAACATTTCACTGAACTGCAGGACACAAGTTGTTTAAGTTTTAACATATTATGAATCTGATATCGGTAGTAAACAAAATTTTAACTTATTTCTAAGACTACGAACATTACGAGAAACAGTTTTAAAAATGTTTGTCAGCAAACTGTTCCAAACTCTTAAAGCACTATTGAAATAAAAATTTCCCTACATCTGTATAATACCTTTTTGTACAACCAAAGAACGTCGTTTTTTTGGTCTATTCTGTATTTCCTGCCAAGCGGATGGCCTAAATGATATTTATATATGACGCAAAGCCTCACTTTTCTTCTTGTTTCGATATATTCTCCCGTGTGTATGCCAATTCTTTCGCGTTTCCCGCACCGTTTACGAATTAACAAAGCTTTCACGATCTTATTCTCATGTCCCGTTACTCATCTCTATTGCTCTTACTGCTACAGGTGTAATCATGTGGACGAATGGAGAAGTTTCTCTCCCTCGAATTCTGACAATTCCTCGCCATATATGAGAGGGAATCATATATCATCTTCAACGAACTGGTAATAACTTCTCACGTGGTCTGAAGTTGATATAAATTGAGCGAATTCAGCACCTCCTGTAACTTTTGAACGGTTAAAGTTATTGTAATGAAGTTTTCACGTAAGTGCATGAGGGAATGGAGCTAATTTATACGTGTATTTGTTTCTATTTTATCACATGTATTTTACAAGATATTTGAGGAAATTCTTCAGTATTATTAAATGCTTAATTATTCAAATGGAACTATATATATTTCTTCAGTCTATTATGACGAGCGTAAAAAGATAATCCAATGATATGCATATTGTGATATGTTTAGAAAGCATTTTTTGAGTAATTTTTTGCGACGAATGTTTTAGGGATATTGTTGTTGTAATAGCTCACCACACAAGGTCAAAGTGCTCCACCAACAAACGTGTGCTCGGAGAAGGGATGGGATCGTTGTATTTGAAGATACGAAACATATTCCAAATATTCACAAAACTGTTGCAGTGTTTTTCCTGAACTCTGCTTTCCTCAGCTCTGCAACATTCTTTGTACCGTCTTCATTATTTATTCTTATTGTGTTTTCTTTCAATATCTCATTAAAATCCTGTGATATAAAACCCCATTAAAGGGAGTTGAAGTAACAAAACAAACTTGGTTATGTTATCTTTTCATCCCAAGCATGATTCTCCTGAATTTTATCAAGAAATGTTTATACTGGAAATTGAAATAAACATTGTAATAAACAATTTTATTACAATTCATACTTATGACTAGGGAGCGGATTTATATGATTTTGCCTATTTTTTCCGTTGCTTTAGGGCACAGCTAAATGGAATTTCTTGATATTTAGTTACAATTGGATGCTACGTAGATCAATATGTTAGTGCATACTTGTGCGTAATTGGCAAAGTTTCCTGTTGGTGCATATTCCTGTAATAGGAAGTTATAGGAGTATATTTTTCATATTTCGTTAAAATAGAGACTTGTCTGTAAAACGTTTCATATTTTCATGGTATCAATTTATTTGTGAACGTTCATTAATTAGAAAGAGCTTGTCACAGTATGAGATTTCTTTCTTTTCTACAGATTATAAAATACTTCTTCAAATGTAGGATATTTCTTGATATTTTTTTAAACCAGCCAGAAAAAATGAAACAAGACATACAATGAACTTCTCAAAGGTGCATATTTACTTCAATTATTTCTCCTACGAAGCATGCTTGGTTATATTATGTTTGCTCAAATAAATATCTTTATAAAAATATAAAAAAAATAAAAATCCTCTCATAAAAATAAATCTCTAAAAATCCTCTCCCTACTCATGACAAATTCTTATGTTAAAATCCTTCAATCAAAGAAAGAAAAAATCTGAAAATGCGGAAGGATGGAAAGCAAAGTTCAGGAAAAACACTGCAACAGTTTTGTGAATATTTGGAATATGTTTCGTATCTTCAATCACTAAGATCCCATCCCTTCCCCGAGCGCACGTTTGCTCGTAGAGTGCTGTGCGACCATGTGTAGCAGACGGTTACATTGACAATATACGTTAAACACTCGTCGTAAAAATCAAAATTACTAAAATGTACTTATCTAACAAATGACAATATGTATATCATTGAATTCGTCTTTTTACGCTCGTCGTGATAGATTGAAAAATATGTATCGTTCGAAAGAACAAATTTACCTGAAATATCTGGGAAAATGCATGTAATAAAATAGAAATGAATATACGTATCAATTAGCCCCATTCTCACATGCACTTCCGTAGAAACAGCATTGCAATAACTTCAACAATTCAAAACTTACAGGAGGTGCTAAAGTTACGTGACTCACTCTGCACAATAAAATGTAAATTTTGTTGTGAGTAAATGTTTGCTTCACAAAAAACACTCTGAGCCACTACAGGAGGGATTACTTTCAAATTATGTACAAATACTTTTGAGAAGCTGTTTACCACAAAATATCACGAGAAATGTGTGCACATTTGCATGGTCGCTGAGCGTTGTGGATTACAGCATTACAATACTTCCTTATCACTACGTAAATGGTACTACGTCAGAGGGGAGAGGAAATATTCCTCGTGATTCCTCCACCCACCCACCCTGTCAGCGTGGCTCACCCCAATAAACACCGTACTGAAACTCACTCTCGGGGAAGCTAACGAGTGAATTTGCCACCTTCCCCTCTTCTCCATTTCGACACCGCGAGGACGCACGATTCCAGCGCAGTGCATCGTGTTGCACCTGCGGGGCTGCACCGGGCAATCGAAGCGCGCGGTCGCGTCCATCACCCGCGGTGAAAGCGCACCCACCCCCCTCGGGGCGTAGCTCTCCATTACGCGCGGCGCGACGCCAGTGTTGCGGGCAGCGGCCCAGGCGCAGGGGGAGCCACCGGCGGCGCTTGAGGCAGCGGCCGACGAACGCCAACGCGCGCAGTGGGTTGATAGAGAGGTAGATAGATAGATATATAGGTAGATAGATAGATAGATAGGTAGGTAGATAGATAGATAGGTAGATAGATATATAGGTAGATATATAGATAAGTAGATAGATAGATAAATAGATAGATATATAGGTAGATATATAGATAAGTGGATAGATAGATAGATAAATAGATAGATAGGTAGATAGATAAATAGATAGATATGTAGATAGATAGGTAGATATATAGATAAGTAGATAGATAGATAGGTAGATAGATAAATAGATAGATAGGTAGAAAGATAGGTAGATAGATAGGTAGATAGATAGGTAGATAGATATGTAGATAGATAGATATGTAGATAGATAGATATGTGGATAGATAGATAGATAGGTAGAGAGATAGATAGATAGGTAGGTAGGTAGATAGATAGGTAGGTAGGTAGGTAGGTAGATAGATAGATGGATAGATATATAGATATGTAGAGAGATAGATAGATAGGTAGATATATAGATAGGTAGAGAGATAGATAGATAGGTAGGTAAATAGATAGGTAGGTAGGTAGATAGGTGGGTAGGTAGGTAGATAGGTAGATAGATAGGTAGATAGATAGATAGACAGATAGATAGACAGATAGATAGGTAGATAAATAGGTGGATAAATAGATAGATAGACAGATGGATAGGTAGATGGATAGATAGATAGGTAGATGGATAGATAGGTAGATAGATAGATAGATAGATACATATGTAGATAGATAGATAGACAGATAGATAGATAGATAGACAGATAGATAGATACAGTTTATTTAGCCTCTCGGCTATTTGTTACATAAAATACATATTTACATGCATTGCTTACATCTAAAAGTATATTCTATTAACTATTTACATCCGAATTTTCTACTATGATCCTGGACGTCCACAGAAGAGAAGCGACGTGTGATTATTACTAGTGATTCCGGACGCACGTTTTTTGCTTGGAAGGTGGCGGTGACCCCTTTCCCCGCTGGATGGCGAGAACCGGCGCCGACATATCATCGGATAGCGGAGTGTCCCTCAACCACGTATCTCCCACCAGCGGGGCACTGCCCCAGCCAGAACTAGCTCTAAGTTCTCGTCCTGTCTCCCGCAGTATGAGGAAGTGTTGTGCGTGTTAGTGTGAGTGTATGTAAGAGGTAGGGTACCACAAGGAATGCGAAGGGAAGATCGCGCGCTGTCTGTGGCCCGACTGGTAGGGTACTGCTCCAGCATTCGCTAGGTATTGATCGTGGAATCACAGTAAACTACCGATCAAAGCAGCCAGCCGTTAGAATTCCCCTGCAGACAGATGCTGAATTTGACCTAGCTGTCTAACTAGAGTCGAAAATCCTGCCACCTAGAACCCTAGGCTTCCCTCAAAGGCACTGCAGTGACATCAGTATATACCCTGAGGCACCTTTGCCAGTTAAAGATTTCGAGAGGTGGTATGGTAAGCTATCTTAGACGAAGTGAATAATCCCTTTGCCGGACGGGTGGGTGTCGAGCGCAAGTGCAGACAGAAATTTCGGGAGGTTCGGCGCGCGGCCCGGGGACCGCAGCTCGCGAGTCGGCGCAGGCGCCGCTCTGCACCGCGCTGCGTCGCAGTGAATTTTTCAGTCGCAGCGGCACAGTCGTCTCTTCCCATCCCCACCTCCACCCCCGCTCCCGCTCGCGTCTGCTTCCGTCCTGCCCTTGCGCCGTCCCGCCCCCGACCTGCTACAGTCCCACCCTCTCACTCACTCACCCCCCGCCCCGTCGTTCCACACCCTCTCCGCTCTACTGTCTCTGATCCGTACCTATGCACCTCTCCATCACTCTCTCCTCCTTTCATCCTGCCCCGCTTCCCCATTCCCCCGCCGACCTACCCCGTCTCGCCCCCTCCCCACCACACTCTCTCGTCTCAGTCCTGTACTCCTCCTGCTCGCCGCCGATCCCATCACCACCACCCCATCCCCACGCTGACTCACCCGGCTAGCTCCTTCTGCACCCTACCGCCCATGTTCCCCGTCCCCACTGTTTCCTATTTTCGTCCTGCCTTGCTCCCACCGCGCGCTTCTCCATCCCTCTGCCGCACCCTTCCACCTCCTTCCCACTGTCCCTTCTCAGTCACGTCCCCACTCCTGCTTCCTTCGCCTCCCCCCGCCGGCTCTCACGGTTTGCCCCTCCCCCATCCTTCCACCCCAATGCCCCGCTCCGATCGCGACCACCTCGTGGCCTCCCAGCTCTCGCTCTGACAACACTCGTCTCGCTTCACCCGCGCTCGCTCCGTTTCCTCTCGGGCCCCGCCGCGCCCCTGCTCTCTTGTCCCGCCCGCGCTCTGCGATCCGCGCCCCTCCGCCCCCGCTTCTATTTCCTCTTCCGGCCTGTGACGAGGCTGTCGGCCGCAGTGCCATCCCGGCCGCCCCACCCCCCACGACCTCCCCACGGGGAATACAGAGATTTTTCGTTCGCATCGAACCGCCTGAACAAGCTTTTATCCCCGGGTCCAGATTGTGAATACTCGCTGTTTGCGAGATGCATGGCGGGCTTTGATGAATGGCATGGAGACATTCGTCATGACCTAACGAGTGATTTTGACGCTCGAGTTGGGCACAGCGTGGGAAGGGAGAGATCTGAAGAGAAGTAGTACAGATGCTAGTGTGCTTTTTGCTACCTTTCAATACTTACAATAGGATATGTTCCCATGATTTTTTTCCTTTCTAGTTTCATGCTCTTGAAAACATTTCTTTCAAACTATGTAGGTTTCTAAAACGACAATCTTTTAATAGCTTGTTAATTGAGCTAAGATAATGCGAGAAGAGTTAATTTTATTTGTTACCTCAGAACCACAGCAAAGAGTATTTTATGTTTTAGTTGGTATAAGAGGTCAAAAATAAGCTTCTGTGAATTATGTGAAGAGCAACAAGGCTTTTAGGAAGTCACTACAATATACTTCTTTATTTGGAGTATTTCATTACATTTACTTTACTGGGTGCATAATTGTGACAGATAAGTGATAGAAAACCTAGATTGGACAACTGACGTACTTTTGGAGACCATGTATTTCATCACACGTCAATAGTGATTTTGACTTAAAGTTTTCGAGTTAAGTCGTATATTGAAAGTTTAACACAATATTTACTTATTTAGCTTCATAATGCCTGACTAGACAAGAATGTAATTCATTTTTCTCTGATAATTGTGTAAATTATATTACATTATTGTTAAATTAAGTGCTGACAAAGATTGCGTACATTGACATTCAATGAAGAGGACATGCGAACTTGAAAGCTAGTTTGCTCTAAAAGAAATTCATATTTCAACAATAATGAGCTATACCCGAAATATGTTGCATTCACATTTTTAAACCTTACTTTTAAATAGTTATTCGAAGCCCACATTGTTACAGATTTCAACGAATGTAAATACAGGTTGTCCGTGGAGGAAACGTCGAAAGTTCTAAAATAAGCTCTTAAGACAATTCTAAGCATATTTTGTCTAATAAACTACGTGGATATTCCGAATAGTTGAGCCTCAATAAGCACTCAAAAGTTGGTTTGAAAAATTAACATCTAGGCAAAATTTGCATTATAGAAGCATAGAAACACCCAAGGAACATATAAGTTGTTTATTATTTACAAAAGAAATGAATATATTGGTTCAGAAAGAACAAATAAGCGAGAAATAAAAGAGCAGTCGAATTGTGTAAATTGGGTGCTTTTTTGTTTCTGGGTTAATTTTTCTTTCTGAACAAATATATTAATTTATTTTATTAATAATAAACACTTTACATGTTTCTGCAGTGATTCAATGCACTTTTTTGATTAGAAATCGCTTTTCCAAACCAACATTTGAGTACTTATTGCGGCTCAGCCATTCGAAATAACCACGTAGTTTATTAGACAAAAAATGCTTATAATGGCCCTCTAGAATTATCTTCCAGACAGCGATTGAACTCGATCCAACTATCTAACAAGTGTCGAATATCCCTGTCACCATCGGGATTCGAACCTTAGAACTTCCCGGTCAGAGGCACTGCAGTGACATCAGTTAACCTCTGAGCGACCTAAGCCGGTATGAAGGGTTAGATAAGTGGGACGCAAAGAGCTATTTAATAGAATGTCGTAAATAAATGGCCGAAAACGTCGATTTTCTTCAACTTTATGAACGCTTCACGTCCCATAAGATGGTCAATGTGACTTTAGAATTGCTTTTCTTCCTTCAAAGGTCGTATTTATGGAATTCATAAAAAATATTGTTTTCGGATGAATGTGGAAGGGATGACAAGAGAGAGGTGTCGTAAAGACTTGTAGGATGCGTTATGGGTACAATACGATGACAATTAAAAAAGAACGTCCCAACAAGCAATGTTTACGCGCATTGAGAATAAATGATGTGAGTTAATAATTGGGTACAAATTGTTTCTAACATTCTAACCCAGTGACAAGAAAGTAAAATATTTCGTAGTTTTTAATTGCGAATAATCATAAATATTCGTAATAATCATAATCTGGATAATCATAAATACTCATAATATTTCATTAACAATAAAATTCACATTTCTTGCAATGTGCTTCTCCAACTTTCATGGCTTTGATGGAGAAAAATCATTGCAATAAAAAACAATTACGTTGCTCATGGCTACACAACTTTGCATACGATGAGCATGGCATAGCCTGTGGCTACATACCTTTCAAACTATGTGATTTAATCAATCGAATACCAACACTTTGAATAAATCTGCCTTTCTCAGTTCGTAGAATTGTACTAACATTTTTTTAATTTCCTACGACACCTTTATTTATATCGTAATTTTCAGTCACTATCTCTAATCAGTAATTTTGACAAAGTTTCAATCAATCACAAGCTAGTCTTTCGCACTCATTCTCATTAACATGTTCTTCCTTCAGAAAGTGAATTGTCTGAAATGTTTCCATTCAACCTCTAGGGCTTTTTGTGGTACTTTAATACCCCCACCTCATCTTTCACTACTAATCTCTGAAAACCAAGAAATATTGGGGCTCTGAAACTCTCTAAGAAGTTATTAGAAGAAATAGCGTCGTGGCGCAATGGAGAGCACCGCACACCTTTGCTTTAGAGCAGTGTTGTCAAAGTCGACGCCACGAGGTGTCGTGTCCGTGGCACGAGTGTCACAACGAAATCGCCCCTCCACGCAGTTCATTACCCTGCCACCAGAGACAACGCCATCTCTATTGTAAAATGGCGGGGTTACTAATAGTTTCCTTTCCCAACGCTAGTTGCGAAGAGAAGCTCGTGGCATGCTACGGTGCTACGACGCGTGCCACTGCCACCAGTAGAACACACTGCATTAGAGTTTCCGTCTGTTCAACGTCTCCACTTATTCTTCATATTCCCCGTAGATCATTGGATTCCGAAAAGAGAATACCCTGAGTAGGCTACTACCTCACACATTGTTGTCCTTCCAGGAAGGTTGTACTCCCCAGGGCAGCCATCTACACTCTTTAGCTTTATCCTACCTGTCGGGATAGTACTGGAGACTAATTAAGCGCCACTACCGGGGCGAATCCTTTTCTATACGAATCTATATCCCATGAGTATTGGGCTCTGCCACGACGAAGTCAAGTGCCCAACTGGGAATCCAGGACGTCCAACAATCGAGCTACAAACCGCGAGAGCTCTACATTTTTTATTAAATTGCAACACCATGACAGTCAAAAAATCATTTCGTGTTTTATTGTATCGTTCGCTGAATTAACTTAATTATATGAGTAGTACTGTATGTAATGCTGTAGAAAAATCGATGTCGAGATTTTCGTCTTTGCGACTACCTGTTATCACGTCCGTCACGCCTGTTATCAGCTGCCGATACTAAAGCCAAAAGCGATCATGAGACTTTTTCAACCTTTAGATTTCCCAGTAGATTGGACCCACTTCCCCTGCGAATTTGAGATGAACCAACATTTTAAAAATTTTCTCGAAAGCGTTTCATAATATTTTCTGTACATGTTTCAAAATATTCTATTTACTCAAATAGAGTAAAGATCGCTTTAGTGCTGGCCGATTTCATTATAACTTCTAAATTTTGAAAATTTCTAACATCCAAGTCAATAGTTTTCCCGTTATTGGAGAGAAATCAAATCAAAAAATACGTAAATAAGATTTTCTCAAAAACTCTACCTTTTGCACCGACAACACAGTAAATGACATTAAAGCCATTTTAATTAAAACTATACATAGTTAATAATATCAATATGGATTTCCCCTGCGGGGGAACATGAAAGAGTTTTAAGACAAAAAAGTGCACAATAGATATTGAATTGCATTGCAGTAAAATCTATTGTAGATTGCGCTATGAAGAAATCAGCAGCAAATCTGGAACTCGCAATGCATAGTACAGTACAAGACACGCAACAGTTGTAAATAGGATAAATACGGAGCATTCTAGATCATTACAATTCGTTTTCCAGGGCCGCTTGGAGTCAGAATTATGTTTCTTACGTCGCAATCTACAAAATGGGACATTTTTTACTCTTCCAAATCACTTTTTGATATTTAACTTTTCTGAGTGTTTCCTTCACAGAACAGGTGATTCAAACCGTGCGGATTCTCAAAGACTAAGAAACTAGTTGTTCTAAAATAGCACGTACTTTCACGCAAAAATACGATAAAAGTACTCAAATTTTTGTAAAATTGAACCTGATTTTATTTCAAAATGTATATTTAAGGAACAGATATTATTAAAGTAAAAATCTCTATCTCTAAAATTTTATTTGTAGGAAGACTCCCACAAAATTTTGATCTGAAGATGGATCATAGAAGTAGAAGATGTATCAAAACCACGATTTATAGACCCCAGTTGATTGCACTGGTTCAACTAGATATACGGCGTGAATACATCCATTGTGAACAACTGTAGAGAAAAGAAGGAATGCAGACGCTTCGGTGCCGTTTCCGCCCACTGAACAATTCCGCCGCATCGGACGACTGTTCCCCGGGGCTAAACTCGCACGGCTCGGCGCGGTGCGGCAGTCGCCTGCTTTGGGGGCTGCCTCGTAAATCTCCGGCCAGATTGCACCCCTCGCGTCGCCCGTCGGCGCTGGCGACAGCGGCAGGCGACGCGACGCGACGCCCGCCCTCGAGTGCTCTGCGAACAGGCTCGGCTCTCGACCCCCGCGCCGCCTGCGCCCGCGCGAGGGCTCACCGCTGGTGAGTGAGGGCGGATGGTTGTGATGGATATTTCAGGTGAGAGAAGCGAGGGGTGAGATTCCCCTCACCCGATAACCCCCAGGATGACGTACGTACGGTTTGATTGATTGATGTTTCCAACCGCTAAGGTCATTATTCTCGTAAGTGTAATGCATGTTTACCACGAAAGGTGGAGGTGATCTTCCTCCGCTGGATGGCGAGATCCGGCGCTAACCTACCGTCGGCTAACGGGGTTTCCCTCAACTAGGTATCTCCCAGCAGTGGGGCACCGCCCCAGCTGGGACAAGCTCTAAGCTCCCGACCGGTCTCCCGGCATGTGTGGTAGTGTCATGCATGTTAGTGTGTGTGTGTGTGTGTGTGTGTGTGTACGCGTGTGTAATGGGTGAGACTAGGACGAGGAAGAAGAAGGAAAGGTCCGTGGCCTGTTTGTTAGGGTACTGCTCCGGCATTTGCCTAGATTTACCACGAATAACTACCGATCGTAGCAGCCGGCCGCTAGAATCATTCTCCAGACAGCGACAGGACTCGACGTAGCAATCTGGCTAGTCACACTAGCCAACCTGAACCCCAGGACCTCCCAGTCAAAGACACTGCAGCGTCATCAGTTAATGCCCTGAGCCACCTCTCCCAGTGAAATTCGTACGGGTTAGTAACAGAAGTGGTTACTAACGTATTTAATGAGTTAAACGCAATCATTTTTACATGCATGATCACTTGATTCAATTTACATCGTGTCCACCAAATTGAAAACACGAGTTTTGATGATCGGGAAAATGCCATCAATTATTTTAAAATTTGACACGCTACATTAGAAGTTACACTTTTTTGGCATCGCTCGTACACAAGGCTTTCACGCATAATCGCATACATAGTCTATATTTTGCAACAGGCAGACATTCATCATCCTTTTATGCTTTACTCTACATGTAACCTTAGAGCGTTCTAAAATTAGATCCTTTTTGTCGCCAGCTACGCAATGTAGTAATGTTTGCCTTTTGTTGCTGTCTATACCACAGGTTGCGGGTCCTGGTAGTAGTCGCTATGGATAAACCTGTCTTCTGCAAAGTGGGGAAAAACGGGGCTTGATCGGAGGCGACCGCCATAGTGAATAGAAAAGTGTAGATAAGGGTCAAGATAAGACACGCGATAAGAATGGAGCACATGCAAAGACAGTGGTATCGCAGTTGGTAGCGTGAATCACATCGCCAAATACAATAATACAATAGTTGAGTCCGAGTACGATACAGTGCTGGACAAAGAATGCGGACACTTTCTTAGAAGAAAATAAGTGTTTTCTAGGTTATAACCATCATTCGCATAACACTTATATTACTAATTTCCAATGCGCGCGGGAATTGAAAGAAAACTATGCATTGTTCTCTCACGTGAGAATTGCCCATAGTTTTGTTAGATATCTAGGAGCTCTAGAAAAATAAAAAACTAGAGATGCTAAAACAGCACGTACTTTCCTCGCCCGAATTTTCACACAAAATTAGGTGCCCAAATTACGTAAGCAAAAGAACTCAAATTTTCGAAAAAATGTATATGACCTTATTTAAATATCTATTTTTAAGGAACATATTTAATTAAGAAAAAAATCTCCAGATTCATAATTGTTGTTGAAGTAATACATCAAAAACATTTTGAATATATTAAGTTTCGAAAAGTCAGGATTTTAACGAGCATGAGTCCTGCACCATTCATTTAAATGTCCTTCATACTATCCAACAACAAAATTTAATCAAAACCTCAAACATTTTCTGTGAAAATCAGCTTCAAATTTCGCATTTTTAGTAGCGCTAAAACGCAATTTTCTCTTAAACGGCTCATAATTTTTAAAAGAAAATTGCCATTATGACTAGGTTTTTGTGTTTTTTAATATTCTAAAATTAATATTTCCGTTCTACCAATAGGAAACCGAAAAATTAAGAAACTGACAAAAAATGTACTTTTGGCGGTGATAGATGACAGCTGGCAAGAAAGAGTTTGTTGCAATTCCGAATAGCTAACGAAGACCCAAGGAAATAGGAAACTAATACGGGAAATTCTGTAGCACCACTAGTTTCTTTAAACATTTGGTAGGGATAGTGTTAAATGTACTCTACGAAGTGACATAAACGCCATATTGCTCTATTCTTTTGTTTTTTTCAAAAACTGCAAAAATGTAATTCTTTTCTAGTGTCTCACGTCGTTAATATTTCCATTATCGGCGATTTGTTAACATTATCATTTTAATGAGTACATGTGCTTTGAATAAAGTCATGTAAAGTTTCTAAAAAATTTAACCGTTTTCTGTGAAAACTAGCAGAAAATTCCCTATTTTCAGACACGCTCAAATGCCATTTTCTTATAAATGGCTCCAAATTTTTTCTTCAAACTTTTCGAATGGATAGTGCTAATTTCACTCTTTTATATGACGTAAAGTTTATTTTGAGGTATTTTTTTGGTTTTTCAAACATTACACAAATGTAATTTTTTTTTAAAGATCTCTCACATCTTTAATATGCACATCACCAGCAATTTGCAAACATTATTATATTTGTAAGTGTAAATGCTTCAAATAACTTAAAATGAAGCTTTTTGAAAACTCAAACATTTCTGTGAAAAAGAGCTTCAAATTTCGCAATTATAGTTACGCTTAAACGCCATTTTCTTAAAAACAACTACACATTTTGTAAAAGAAAATTGGCATTCACAACGAGGTTTTAGTGTTTTTTAATATTCTAAAATTAATATTTCAGTTGTACCATTAGGAAACCGAAAAATTAAGAAAATGTCAAAGAAATGTACTATGGGCGGCGATAGATGGCAGCTGACAAGAGGAAACCTGAAATCTATGAAAAATTGAATTTAAGTAAAAATAAATAGTATTTCACGAATATGCTACGAAATTAAAAGGACTATTTGTTTTCTATGCTATTGAAACGAATGCGTAGCAAATATTACAATGGTTTCTCTCTCACAGTACAGGTCTGTAATATTGTAACGCACAGTTTATGGGCTGGTAGAGTAAACGTGGGTTCTACTATGAAGAAATGTTTCGTTTCAAAACAGTTATTATATACAATGTCCGGAGTGATCGCACGTAACCAGTTAGTATTATGTACTCTTATAATATAACTATTCCACTCGTGAAATTAAACCAATTTAGTTTAACTGTACATATAAACTACCCCAGTAAGGGCGGTGTACCTCAAAAGCTTTACCGCTTTATCTATCCTATTTTTCTTACCACTCCTCTCTTCTGGATAATAAAGAGCTGGGAATCATCTATCTTAGGAGGCTGTATGTATCGATCGATGTGTTGACGTGCAATAAACAGCGTATGTACTATAACATAATCTCTTTGATTGTAACATGCTTTTTTTTATCAATATTTGGCACAGTTTGGAACTCTATTGGATGTAATTTCATTCGTGGAATAGTCCTTTTAATTACCACTCCTGCTTTGGAAATTTTCAGATAAATCCTCTCCTTGCTTTGCGAGTCGGGGATTCATCGGCAATTTCCAAAAACACTCCTGGTATTACCTATGACGATTTCTTCTCTTGTTCGCTTTATTGCCAAGACTATTACAATAACTAAAGGCAGGACTTACGCCACTGCATATTTTTTCTTTCTCAAAATTGTTCAAACTGTCCTCAAAATTGTAATCATGGCGAATCAAAGTTGACCTAACACAATATCCAATTTTTTCGTTACATATTTTTACATATTTACTACTGTATTACTATTTTACATATTTTATTTTCATAAAATATTCTTTATTTTTTCAATTTTCATCTACAGAATACACATTTGGTATTAAAAAAAATATTTTCAATCAGAATTTTTTCCTACATTATTACCGACAGCCGTCGAATCGAGATGAGACGTCAAGAGGCGGTTGGATGTTCTTACGTGTTTGCTTCAGTTAACTCAGTGGGAGGAAGTGCACGTCAGCGACGGAGATCATTTTCTCCATTAGGGATTAAATGTATCACTGACAGCGGGTTTCGTGATCTTTAACCTTAATTTCCGAGTAACTTTGGTGACCGCCGACGTTTAACCCTTCAAAGAGAATTCTGCCCCCTACAGCTATTGTTTGCGGGTCGTACATATGCACAGTCTCTGCAATGGCTTCTATTGCGTCTAGTCTGGCTACTAAACTACCATCCCGGATAGCAATAGATGAAACTTTTAATACTGACAGGAAAGTGGTATGGTAAAAAATGTGCATGAACATGTGCTCTCTAAGAGATTATTGAAAATGTTTTTATTATTTTTAGAATTTGTTTAGGAAATTTTGGATAAAAGTAATTTTGTATTAGGTAAATGTATTTTATAATTAGTGCATTTTAATATTACATATTATATCTGATTTTATAAAATATTTATTACATATTCTCACTGTTTTCATTACGTATTTATGGATATATTTTGACGTTTCATACTACATATTTTTCCGGTCTGTATTAATAACTCATGAAGTGTAAATTAAAAAAAAATCGTACTTGTGTTGCTTTGGCATCCATGCCTCTGGCGGGGGTTATAAACACTTCGACCTCCGTCTGCGAGCCAATGCCAAGCTACCAGCGCCGTGGCCGCCTGGCCTCTGCCAAGGGCAACGAGGGACCTTGTCGCGCTCCCCTTTCTCCCCAGAGAAGCTGCCGTCATCGGCCAATTAGGGCCATTAGGGGTAACGAAGCCCTCCTCCCGCAGCGCCCTCCACCCCCTCGCCCCCCCTGCCTCGGCTTCTTGACGTCACGCATGGCGGGACAGGCAGCAAAATTGTCGTGGAATCTGCGAAACTACTGTGTTCGTGGTTCAGTGGAGGTGATCACCACAACTTTTGTACGATGTTGCAAAGAGTGAGTGTTTACTCAGTCCTGCATCTGCATAGATTCAGAACTGAAAGTTGTCATTATTTTAATTAATGGAGAACAGTAGGAATGTTTGGAAATTTGAACTGATAACAAAACAAACTTTGTCAGAAGCAACAAAATTTAAGCTAGTGTTAAGTGGAAATGTGTTGAATATTTTAAGAAAAAAATAGATATCGATGTATAAATATTGTGTATTTATAAATTTGTAATATTGTGTATGTAAAAATGAAAGAAAATCTTTCAAACTCTAACTTACTTCATCTACTAGATATACGTTTGACTCAAAGTACTCAAAATATATTTCTAATAGACTCTCTAATATCGGTAGATTTAATGGCCTGTTTGACGTTTACCACAAAATATTTTAGGTAATTAAGGATAAAATATATTAATATATTTATTGAGACAACATGAAACTTTTTCCATTACCCTATCCCACTTACTGATTCATTTATCGCCTCCTTCGAGATCTGTAGTAAGAACACAACTTCATATGCTATTGCACCCAAAAGACAACGATTTCAAATTTTGGGAAGATGAAAACTGTTTCCAAAATAATTCATTGCGACCGGGAGACATTAAAATTTAAACGACTTTTTCTTCTGATCTGTTCCTCCAACTAGTGCTACGCTGGCCAGTTGGCAGTCTTTCTCAGTTTCCAGTTTCGTAAGCATCTTTCCGCCCCTCTGACGACTTGGCGCCAGTTACTTTGCTTTCCCACTCCAAGAAAAATATTTTATCTCACGTACTCGAGCTCTGAATATATTTTTCATCTGAACCACAGCCTTCTTCTAACTAATAAGTCGTTCAGAGCACTTTTCTATGAAATAAGAAATAACGGTGGGATACCGTGATGACAGCAAAGCTCTTCCTTTTGAATTTTGATTCTGAATATTTAACCTATCCTCAAAATATGAATGTCTCTCTTTTTCGTTTCATGGTTCTACGAATGACATACGTTACTCTAAAGACTCTAAAAAACTGAATTTATAATGTGTAATGTAGAACGATTTGACGAAATATTAATATGATGAATAAATAATTCACCATTTATTCATAAGGGTATAGGAGTACCAGTTGATATCACGTTACGAAATTGAATTGTTTGCATAAAAACATTTACTTATCTACATTTAAGAACAAAATAATTAAAAATAATTAAAACTGCCTATAAATTAAAACCTCGGTTCTTAGATAATATTATTCCTGTCATTGTTTTTACTACTACCATTATTATTATTATTATTATTATTATTATTATTATTATTATTTAGTATTGGGGTTTCGAACTTTTCAAACGATAATGGCATGAAGATCTATTAATAATAATCTAGTGAGGTGATGAGGGAGGATGATGATGACGAGGTGAATAATGATGAGATGATAGATTGATGACAGGGAAATAGGAAGGCAATGAGAAAGGCTGCCGTCGAGAACTTTTCGGCCCACCACAAATTGCACTCGGATTGGCCGGGAATCGAACCCAGCGGAGGAAGGCGCATGCGCTAGCCATTACGCCACGATCCCTCTCCCCCTACAGTTTTCAAACATGAGACACCTTTGCATGGAGCAGCTACGATTGAACCCATCTTGCAGGATGTTTCCCAACTCTTGCTCTCAAATAGCATTTAACACCAGAAAAGTAAGCACAGTCTTCTTTCATTCATTCAGGAAAGGTGAAACATACAACTGCTTGTTTCTACCCTATTATCTTTTTCCTCTGTTTCTTTATCTTTTCAATTCTGCCAAAATGTGTAACCCTTTCCTAATGAAAAAAACGGGCTCACAGCAGGCTTTCAGAGGGTACTCCACTTTCTCTCACGCTCTCTGCTTACGTGCTCATTATTTACCTAGCACTCACCTGCCGTTTCTACACCTTCATCATTAATCATCGCGCGCGCTGAACTGTTGGGACTCGGCGAACGCCTGCGAAGAGTTGAGTTGACAGCGGTAATCGAATCGCTTCCCTGCAATTCAAGTCAGAGGGTGTTACAAGAAAATAAATATATTGTGCGAATAAAATAATAACTGAATCATAATAATTTATAAATTATAATAGGATATCAATATTCTGAAAAGCTTGGCTAAGTAGAAGTATATTTTAAAGAACGTACTGTAATAATTTATAGACTATCGGTAGTATTTAGTAACTTTCAGGGTCTCTCCATCAAAGACATGAAAAATAAATTGTATGAGAGACCATATAAAAGGACCTGAAGGGAAAAGCGCGCCGACACGAGGCAAGTACGATTTATCTTCTAATAAACGCAAATAACACTAACTGATGATGGTAGGCGCGATGGTGTTGTTGTGAAGTTCATTATTGCATCTGCATTCCTTTCATAATTTAATTTGAAACAAAAAAAATGGAACAAAATAATTAGATGCGTCACCAAAATTAATTGTGATCATTCCGAAGAAGCGTAGTTGACAATGATCTGTACGATGTTCAGATAAAATAATTGGCGTCGTAATTGAAAATTGAAAATTATGTACTTGTTAATAACCAACTTTGAAACGTCTGCCTCTCATCTTTCTAATAAAAACAAAATAATAATAATAATAATAATAATAATAATAATAATAATAAATCTTAAATACAAGAGTTTGGAAATCAAGATCAGTCGAATGTGAGGCGTAAAATTATAATCGTCGCGATAGTTATTGGAGCTCTGGAATTTGTTCCACACTATCTGTGTAAGGACTTGGCTAAATGCCCAGGTCATTCAAAAGATTGGGAAGTGCATCGCATTGCTTTATTTGGAACAGCCCACATTTTGCGCAAAGTACTGTACAGGCACCGACAGTCCGTAGATCTGCTTCTTAGTAAGCTGGCTGCAACTCGGAGAAGACTTTAATTAGACTTAATATCTTTTGTTTTTTCAAAAATTGCAAAAATGTAATTTTTTGACTTGTCTCTCACGTCATAATATTTACATTAGCGGCAATTTGTTTACATTATTAAATTAATGAGTACATGTGCTTTAAATGAAGTCAAATAAAGTTTCTCGAAAATTGAATAATTTTCAGTGATAACTAGCTCAAAGTTCCGTATTTTCAGAAACACTCACACGCCATTTTCTCAAAAATGGTTTCAAACTTTTTGTTCAAATTTTTCGAACGAATAATGCTAATTGCACTCTTTAATATGGCGTAAAGTTCAATTTGGGGTACTTTTTTGTTGTTGTTTTTTCAAAAATTACACAAATGTAATTTTTTGCAGCTTCTCTTATACCGTTGAAATGCACATTTCCAGCAATTTGTAAACACTATTGAATTTGTGAATGTAAGTACTTCAAATGACTTCAAATGAAGTTTTTCGAAAACTCAAAAATTTTCTGTGAAAAAGTAGGGCTTAAACGCCATTTTCTTGAAAACGGCTCCAAATTTTTCAACGAAAACTGCCATTTAGGACAAGGTTTAACTTTTTTTTAATATTCTACATAATATTTTTGTTCTACTATTACGAAACCGAAAAATTAATGTCACAAAAATGTAGTTTGGCCGGCGATAGATACCACGTGTCAAGAGTATTGGCAAGTCCAAATAGCTAGCCAAGACCAAACGAAACAGAAAACTAATACGGGAAAGTCTGTACCATTCTGTAGCACCACTAGTTAATATTTATCTTGACAATTCTATCAGAATATGGAAGCAGAAGATGGAATTTTTAAATTTTACCGATAATTTTCATAATAAAAAATTTATAATGACCCTTCTGTTTGCGGACGGCCTAGTGTTGATATCTGATAATGAAGACCCTATAAGCTGCAGATGATGATAAAAGAATATAATTTAGAGATATCTGTCCAAATAACTAAGTCAATGGCATTCCAAGGGAAATACCCAATTAGATGTAAATTAGTTTTCAAAAACCAAAATATAGAATAAGTAAGTTTATTTACGTTCCTGGGTAACGATGTCTTACAAAGGCGAAATTGACGCAGATAAGAAAATTGAAAAATGTAACAGAATGTGTGGAACTATTAGGACACTAAAAAATTAAGTCAGGAAAGATACAATCATGAAATTTTATAAAACCTTAGCGGTTCCTTGTGGGCTATATGGATGTGAAATCTGGACCATGGACACAAAAATTCGAAGTAGGATTGAGACTGCCAAAATGAAGTTTTTAAGGGGTTGTATTGGTGCTACAAGGAGAGGCAGGATCCGCAATGAAGACATACGTAACTACCTAGGAATTGATTATCTAAATGGAAAAATTGACGAATACAGGAAAGCATGGAGAGACCACATTGATAGAATGGAGGACACACGAATACCAAAACAGATTCTGAAATATAAACCAAGAGGAAAACGAAACATAGGAAGAACGAAGAGAAGATGGTTGGACTAATAGAAGGAGACGCAACGGAACGAAAGTTCTAATGCTTGCATCAGAAGAAGAAGAAACAGTTTATCGTATCGCCTCAGCCTATCCAATTCTAGCAAGTTTGAATGTATGGAAAACTGTAATTATCTCTACTGAGAGAGTTATAATAACCACAAAATTTGCTTTTGCTTGCTCTTTCTATTGAAACATAGTGATAGGTTTTTTGAGGACAAGTCACGACGTAAGTACGAAACAATTTTTGGTTGAATTATAATTTTTGTTGGATATGTTTCGAGGGTACGATAGCCCAACTCATGAGACTCTCAACAGTAGATGACATGAATAAAATGAAATTCACGAAACACAATATTTACTTGTTTCGACGGAACGTTGACATACCGGTCGTATGACAGCAATGTAATGCCTTTTCACACTGCATGGTCAGATTTGACCGCAGCCTTCCCTCGAGGCGTTAACCCGCGACGAGGAGGTCCGTCGTGCCCTTTCCGCTCCTCTTTACCGACCTCTTTTCCATTGCACCCCCAGACCCAAGGAGTGGGCGAGTAATTAATTATTTCACCCTGCGGAACGCCCGGGACAAAGGCAAGGGCTGCCTCCACGCTGAGTCGTCCGGGTGAAGAGGGGGGAGAGGGAGGAGTTGGTCCCTGCGATTGACGCTAGCCATTACCCCCGAATGAAACGCCTTCACCGAGCAACGAACTTCCCTCACCCAACCCCTGTATTTTTTCTCCTTTTCCTTCCAAGCCTTTTCCTTAGTTTCGCACAGTTGCAAGGCCCGCAAGTCCTCACCAGCAGCTGCTGATTATGACAGAGCGAGTGAGGGCGGAACGTTCTCCCCCAATACTGACGCGTATTGGTTGGTTTTGATTGATTGATTAGTGATTCCGCGCCCGTGAACTGCTGAAGTCATCGGTCCTGTAAGGGTAGTGCATGTTTCATTGCGTGAGGTGACGGCGATTATCCCTCATTGAATGGCGAGATCTGGCACCGACCTACTTGGCGACTTGAGAATTTTCCTCCAATAAGGTTCCTCCCATCAGCAGCGGGTCACTGCCCCAGGCGGGACAAGCCCTAAGTTCCCAACCGGTCTCCCGGCTTGTGTGGTAGTGTGGTGCATGTAACTGTAAGCGTAAGTAAGGGGTGAAGATAGAACAAGGAAGGGGAAAGAAAGATCGCGCGCTGTCCATGGTCAGTTGTTAGGGTACTGCTCAGACATTCGCGTGGTGCTGATCGGAGAAACCATGGAAAACATCCGATCTGAATTGTAGGCCGCTGAAACACTCTCCTCCAGACAGCAGCTGAATTCGACCTAGCTACATATCTATTGTCAATAAATACCACGGGCGGGAAGGAACGCAAAACGCTGAGAACAGAGTTAATTCCACCATGAAGCTCATTGAGCGCGCATGTAAGGCGGCGATGCCCCGGAAGAAACCACGGAATAACAGGGCGCCTGCCTACTGGTGGAACGATGAGATTGCAGGCTTAAGAAAACAATGCCTACAGTTAAGGCGTAGGGCTCAAAGAGCAAGGGGAAGGGAGGATGCTGAAAGCCTCTCCGCTGACCACCGCATTGCTAAGAAAACACTTCAGAAAGCGATTAAAAAAGCAAGATTTGTAAATGGCAGTGTACAATAAAGGAAATAGACAACGATCCTTGGGGCCTCGGCTATAAAATCGTTATGAAAAAATTCGGATGCCTGACTAACATCGCTATGGACACGACGACAATGGAGGATGTGGTGAATGCACTGTTCCCCACTCACCCAAAAATATTTGACAACAAGATAACAGTACCACCCAGCGATATCCCGCTCTTTACCGAAAGCGAGCTTTCACAGGCGGTTGAATCGCTTAAAAACAGAAAAGCACCAGGTCCTGACAGCATACCAGCAGAAGCGCTGAAAGCAGCGCACAAAGCTTGTCCTGGCTTGATGCTAGATATGTACAACGACTGCCTGAAACACGGCGTCTTCAACACACGATGGAAGATTGCTAGGTTGACCCTCATCAACAAGGCAAAAGGAGAAAGAAACTCGCCGTCATCATATAGACCATTGTGCATGTTAGATACGGCTGGAAAGTTATTCGAGAAGCTGCTACAACCTCGACTACTGAAAGCAATAGAAGAAGCAGGGGGGCTGTCCCAACGACAACACGGATTCCGAAAAGGGCACTCCACTATCCACGCAATTGCATCGGTAGTCGACACAATAGAGAGGGCCTAGTCCGTAAATCACCACTCCCGGAAGCTCACGCTACTTGCTATTTTAGATGTCAAGAACGCATTCAACTCTGCCAGATGGAGTGACATGCTCAATGCTCTCGAGAGAAGATTTAAGCTACCAGTATACTTGATGAGTGTCATGAAAAATTATTTAAAGGATCGCACACTCCTATACGATACAGACCAAGGCCAAAGAACCAAAGCACTGTCAGGAGGCGCTGCACAATGTTCGATCCTAGGACCGTATCTATGGAATGTCACGTACGACGACCTTCTGAGATTGGAAATGCCCAGAGATACGGAGCTCGTTGCATACGCTGATGATGTGGGTGTGCTCATTACAGCGCATACCGTAGAGGAAGCACAACGTCACCTAAATGAAGCAATGCGACGCGTAAAAAGATGGATGAACGAGCACTCCCTGTCACTTGCAGAAGCAAAGACCCAAATCGTTGTTTTTACAAGGAAACGTATACAGACGAGTGTCACACTCAGGGTCGGAGAAACAGATATTCAAACTGCATCAAGTGTGAAGTATCTGGGGGTCATACTTGACACGAAGTTGAGCTACTGGCCTCATATACAGCGAGCAGCAGACAAGGCCGCGGAAGCCACAAAAACACTAAGCCGATTGATGGCAAATACTAACGGGCCAAAATGTAGTAAGCGGCGCCTCCTTATGTCAGTAATGACATCAATTTTACTTTACGGAGCAGAAATATGGGCCAAAGCTCTAGAAATAGAGAAGTACCGCAAACGAATGGCGGCTGTGCAAAGACGTGGAGCACTGAGGGTCTCGTGTGCATACCGCACAGTGTCTGAAGCAGCGGTATTAGTGATAGCGGGCACTCCCCCAATAGATCTTCTCGCTCAAGAACGCCAAGACATCTGGCGCAACCAAATAGTTAACGGCAGGGGCGAACCAAAGAAGGTAGCTCGCCAAGTACTTCTCGAGAAATGGCAGCAAAGATGGGAAGATGGGAATTATGGAAAATGGACGAAAAGACTGATCCCCCGACTGGACACATGGCTAAACCGCGAGCATGGGGAGGTTACCTATTACCTTACTCAGCTTCTGAGCGGCCATGGATGTTTCAGAAAGTACCTACACAGAATGCAGAAAGTCAGCAGCCCTAAATGTCTCTACTGCAATAATGATGATGACGCACAACACACTTTATTCATGTGCGAAAGATGGGAGGAAGAAAGAATTCGTCTCGGCAACGAATTAGGCGCAGAGCAAATAACACCAGGAAACATCATCACTTTGATGCTGCGCAACTCCCAATCTTGGTGTGCAGTAGCAGCCTTTGCGGAGTGCATTCTGAGACGCAAAAATAGTGACAGTGATGAGTTAATAAACTCGAGGCGAAACTAAATTGAAAGAGAAGCCCGGAAGGGCAATTAGAATCGACACTGCCCTGAAGTAATGCTAACGCGGTTCCGGGGCAGTAATCACGTCGATTAGAAAGGGTTAGTGAGTTTAGTGAGTAGGAGTCTCACACTACTTCGGGAGAGCGGTGCCTCCCAAGTGTCCATGATGGATTCTCACAGTTTCCCTCGGAAAAACTAAAAAAAACAAAAAACATATCTATTGTCAAATATCCTGCCACTGTTGGAACTCAAACCCTAGGACCTCAGGATGCAGTGACATCAACTGATGCCCTGAGTCACCTAATTCGGTCCAGTCCTGATTGGAGAAGATGAAGAAACGATAATACGAAGAGAATGTAAAGGAAATATCCCACGCGTTTCTTGGAGCGTTGTGTAGGACGCTGCTCTGGCATTCGCCTGGAGGTGATCAGAGAAGCACGAAAACCTCTGGCCAGAGCAATCTTCCTAAAAATTGGATTCCGGCAGATGCCATAAATTAACCTATGTTCAACACAAGTAAATTTCGGGCACACTGTTCGTACCATTTTGAGCTCAAACAGAACAGAGTTCCACGACTCACAGCGCGTTCTCCTTTTCGAAAACTTACTCCAAAGAAGGAAGGCGGGATGCCTGAGTCACTCCACTATTTTGGAACCTCCTTTACTTTTATATTTATAATATTTTGAGATTTTCAATACCTTTCGAAGAAGGCTTTATACAAGCTGTTGCCTATCTTTCAACTAATTCCTGTCGCGCCTGATAAATTTCCTCGCAAAGGAAATGTAACGCGGCATGGGGTCACTTAGACACTCTGCGTCTCCCTTCGTTTCTGCTCCTTACCACTCACGTTCACAGCAGTAGCCGATCAACAGACACAGCAAGCTGTTTTTCTTCCAATCGCACACAATGTTACATGCCATTTAGGTTCTTTCTTTTACTATTGTATATTTATATTACACCAACTTGCGTGTTTATTATACTTTACTCTTTTTATATTGGTAGCTTTTCTCGTTATTTCTGTAAGTTGATTATAAAATAAATTACTTCTTACTACGTACCTTGGAGAACACTGAAAAAATATTCTTGAATCATTTTCGAACCTGGAAAAATGTTTAATATTCCTATGTGAATAACACTGCAAATCTACAATACTGTTCGAATAATATACTGATTTACTTCTCCTTGTGGCTTTCCACAATTTTTCTGCGATATCCACTGACCAAAAAGCTTAATAAAATTTTAACAGTATGTGTATATACTATCACAAACCTTTCGTGAAAAATCAAAACCATTCCCAAAATTTCCGTGAAAAACTTGAATCACAATAATACATAGATGCACAATCATGTATTTGAATCATAATAATACATAAATGCATCATTTCATCTAACATATAGGTATCTTCTTGAAGAATCTTTACCCTAGCTACACGACTGGCAGCTGTTATTACAACTGCATCTTGAGGGGTGTTTTTGCTAGGCGCGAGCAGATGTTGCCAGCTGCCTCCATCGGTTTCCTCCTTCACATTCTTCTTTGTCTTTCTGAGTTTTTGCGTCGTGGATAGCAAACGTGTTCGGAAGGATCTGAGGTCCTTTTTGGTATTGAACGAACACACCACTGAACGCACACAACAGGACCTCTACTCTGTCAAATTTTCTAATTCTCTAGTACCCAATGGTTAGTAATGATCATCTTTGACATGTGTACTAGCTGTAATATCAATTTTTGCATTATCATTTTTATATTTGCTCGGTTCACAAAAATGGCGTCGGAAAAATATAGCATCGTTATTCGTCGGCCATTGATGGTGATTTCTACTTCTAGATTCTAATTCAGTGCAGGAAAACAACTTTACAGTAGAGTTCAAGGAAGATATGATCATGATTGGTAGCTCATTTGTCGGCATGATGAGAGGAAGGTGACCAAAAGTTGGTTATTAACAGGTAAATACCGGAAAAGATGGCTCACGGCATCAATTGATGTCACTGCAGCCCCTCTGACCGGATAGTCCTAGTTTCGAGACCCGACAGTGGCAAGATTTTCGATAGTAGCTTATCAGCTAGGTCGACTTTAATCACTGTCTGGAGGAGAATTCTAGCAGCCGCATGCTCTGATCGATAGTTTTCATGTTTTTTTTCGACCGACACCAGGCGAATGCCGGAGAAGTACATTAACAAACGGGCCACGGAGCGCGCGCTATCTTTCCTTCCTCTTTCTTGTTCTATCTTCACCCCTTACGCACGCACGCACGCACACACACACACACACACACACACACACACACACACACTACGCACTACACTACCACACATGTCGGGAGACCGGTCGGGAGCTTAAGAGCTTGTCCTGGCTGGAGCAGTGCCCCGTTTGTGGGAGATACCTAGTCGACGGTAGGTCGGCGCCAGATCTCGCCATCTAACGGGGGGAAATCACCGTCAACTCCCGATGAAAACATGTACTACACTTACGGAACTAAATACCTCGGTAGTTAATGCGTCTGGAATCACTAACAATTAATCACCTAGTTCATTTGATATCCTCATCTTACATTGTTCATCTCAAAACACTTTAAAAGAAGTGTTTAATTATTTCACTGACCACATGTTATGCAACTATACTTTAGTCTTTTCCCTATTCATTTATTAATTCCCATTACCTTCCTCTTTTGCCTAAATGTGATTTCCTCTAAATTTTTATTTTATCGGCGTGTCGTATATGGCACCCTTTTTTTGTTTCTGAATCTATAAATATTTCTTATATTCAACGATGGGCTGAATTGAGTTCATCTCAATATGTATTAAATAATAGCTATCTGAACCCCTGCGATTATGTCGCCCGAAAGGAAGGACTGTACAAAAGTTATAACAGAATAGTACAACATATAAACTTTAAGGAAAATCAACCCCCTCCAACTCTTGGTTCAATTACTCAGTACTTATTCTCTAAGATTAATGGAAAAAGAGGTTTACTTATCCCGTAAAAAGACAATGAATTTTCACTAACAGCGTAGTTAAACACTTTTCTGAAAATGAAATTGAAATTCGGAGCAGAAATTGAAACTGGAAATATGCCGAGAGAGAGAGAGATAGAAAGCTCCGCCAGAACTAGTGAAATGATATATGTTTGCCTTATTCCACGCTTCAATCTAAAGAGCAAATCATTTTCTAACCTTTGCGATATTTTCAAGAAAAGTTTTATTAGATTCCTTATGACCTTTCCAGTTACATTTCTTAGAGTTGTTTCTATTCTGCTCTCCTTTTAAAGGGTACACATTTCTCCACAAATACCACATGAAGCTTTATAGTGAGTTCCGGAAGTTTCTTAATGATTCTGTTGATAGTAGTTCGAGTTTTCGGTAAACTAAAGCGTGTATGCAAATTTTCGTTCAAAATATAAATAATCGATTCAATACCTAACCAATGATCTTCCTCCTTAAATTTCTGCTGACAAGTGTGTGTCAAATGGGTTCTGAAGCAGCAACATTGGTTACTCCGAAGCGGCAAACGAGAAAACTTATGCTTCTTTCTTTCTTTCTTTCTTCCTTGTCGCATGATGTCAGCGGAGTCGTATGCAGTGACATTCTGAGTATGATAATACTTCACATAATAATACCGCAACATAAGGAATGATATATTGAGGATTAACAAAATCAAATATTTGCATTTTTCAGCCAAAATCAAGACTCATTGTCTTTGTATTTTCCGGTCTTCCTGGGTGTCTAACAAAACCATTGACACCTCTAATATAGTCACAGGTGGCTTAGTTTTCAGTCAATTTATGCGTGTATTCGAAATTAGTAATATTGATAAATATTAGATACGTACAGCCAAAATAGTAATTAATCGGTTACACAATAAAACATAGAAATTGTTTACATTGCCCAGAACTGTGTTTCAAGACGTAAAGTTCACAATGTCTATTCTGTGATCGTTAAAGAAATGCATGCAAGTTGGTAGGTGAAATTGCGGAACCGTAGCTGTGCACATATTCACAGTATATTGATATATTTATATATATATATATATATATATATATATATATATATATTGATATATTAGGCCGTTTGATCTTGAAAAATTTCGTACCCAAAAACGTAAATATATCAATACATGGATAACTTGTAGAAAGCATGTCAGTAATTGAAATGCGTAGAAACGATTTAAAATAATGAATAATGAATAAGTCGTGGAGTTTTCTAGAAATTACTGCAGTTAATAAAACCTTATATTTTATGAAATAGTTATAATGTAGTGATACCTAGGGGAAGCAAAATACCGCAAACCTACCCCTTCGAATTTGCGCTCTTGTGAGAGTTGAATGAGGCTTGGACCGTGCTAGCGCTGCTGGAGAAGCCAATTCGCGTTCCGAGATTGTTAGTTTCACCAAAGCACACGACTTTCAAATAGGCCTACACGCTGCACTTTTTTAAATGAACCACTTTAAACCACGATTACTTCAACTTTCTTACTTCTTCATTTTTCCTCTGCGCCTATGTCGTTTTCTTGCTTGGTAACTTCCTTTTCTCCCCTGAGTCCAAACGATTTTACTTATGGCCAGTTCTCGAAACTTTTCTGCACAAAGTTTCATCATCAATGATGAACGTTTTGTTGGAGTAATTTTTAGCCCATTGAAATCCAATTACCATGAATTCTTTAAATAATTTAAATTAACTTTAAAGAACTTCACTAAGACAAAAATTGCATCTTTATCGTGTGGTAATATACAAGTGCAAAGAATCTTTGGGCAAATCAATTAAATTATTCATTAAACGCATAAGTTAGTCACGTGATTTATTTTAGAAACAAAGTTTTTCATGGATATTCAAGTGCAAGCAATGTCACTTGTATGTATAGAATAAAATTCAATATAAGATAAGAGTTGTCAAATTGACTAGGACTGCTCGGAGACCAGATGTTCAGAGAGCACACATATGAATGCAAAGATTTCAGACCATTACTAGAGTTGCTACACACAATATTATATTTAACAACTGAATATTAATAACAACAATATTAACTATAAATCTGTAAATATGACACATTTATTTTTTAATACAACTTTTTTCAATTAATATTGCTGCTACTTTCTGAACATTATTTCATTACTATCAAACCTAATGAAAATATTGCGAAGCGAAATATGTTAATGGGTGCCAAATATCCCTTTAATTTAATTTTCGCTATTTCTCTAGCTGCATCCTCAGATAATGGGGCCGTGATTCCGAGAAAATGGATAAATGGATGTTCCTGTATGTAGTAAGTTACTTCATCTAACAAGATTCTACCCAGCATCCACGTTTTGTGAGTCCTTACTTCAGAAAAATATGCTGGCTGCAAAACGCCAGTTTGGCTGCCTGTTTGCTCTAGTGCAACGCAACCGTTTAGATGATTTTTTTCTAAAGTGACATTTCTGCACTTGAGACCCTGAGAATTTGAAAATAATATTACACTCTTTTATCATTTTTTACTTCGGATATAGTAAAAGACGATTAAAATGGCGCAGGTGGCATTTTCAATCAAGTCCTGAATTTTCAAAAACGGCGAACGTTCAAGATTTTTTGGCGTCTTTGTACAGTTATTGAAGAAAGGTATTTTTCTTAACGAAATATGTCCTTCAGAGACTTCTCCTTAAACGAGGTCACGAAAAAGTTTCGAAAATACGGGAAGTTTTCGCGTATTTTTTGCATGATATGTAGAAAATTTAAAAAAGTTATTTTATCAAAAAAGGCCCCATATTTTTTCTTTAATTCTATTTCTGGAAATAAGCAAAGTGCGGTTATAAGAAAAGCACAGCTCCCATTTTCGGTGAGCTTTGTGTATTTTCTAAATTGCAAAAATAGTAACATTTCAAAATAACAATTTTGATGACAATGACTTTTACAAGAACTATTTCTTCAAATTTTAAATTAGATCCTGCACATGTTTTGAAAATATAAAAAAATTTGCGTAAGTTTGGCGACCTTCACAACTGCATATTTGAATTTCCCTCTCTTCTTTTGCTGAAGACATGAGATGTCAGAGCACAATACGACTATGGCAACGCCGTGACACAGCAGTTTGAAATTTTCATTGTTGGGCGATGTTTCTAGCTGAATGGAACGCAGTTTTGTACTGATGAAATTAGCCTTGGTGTATTACCTTTAAAGGAATTTGTTTTCACACCTAATAAATTGCAATTGGAAATGTGTTTTACGAGTGATGGTCGAAATAAGTTAAATGGAGGGAATTGTGATTATATAGGAATATACTATATGATTATTAAGTAAACGTTACTAAAGAGAGAAAGTATGTCCTGTTGAATATCGCTAGTTGTTTTTCTTAATTTCTTAATCAATTAATAAAATAATATTTTAGAAAAATTAGATATTTCAAAGATAGTAAATATGATATTACTTTGCTGAATGAATATTAATAGAAACACCTAGAAATCAAAATACATAGTTACAAAACATGATCAATAAGTTTCAATTTCAGACAATACACTGTGATAGTATCGAATGTTATATAGTCGAAAGAACTCTCCCCGAGCTTTTAGAAATGTTTAGCAACAAGTTTACTTCGAGAAACTACACTTTGTTTAATCCCATCAATAATTTAATTAAACCCTTCATTTCACAATTTTAATGGGAACACGTTGTTCAAAGATACTCAAATAAAATCTACATCACCTTACCGAACAGGTGATAAAGTAAGGAGCCATATTACGCGATAGCAAAGTATGACCAATAATTTACAAATTCTGACCAGGCACAAGGAAATTCTTGACTGCAGAACCCGTGCGTGTTTAGCCATGAGTTTAACTTGGGAAGCTGCGCCTGGTTGAATCCGAGTAGATGGGGTCGTCCACAGAGCGCTCCGTGAGTTGCGGCTGCGCAGGTGGAGATAATGGCGCAAACTGCCAACCCGAGCGTGTTCCTCATGCGCGCCGTACACTACCCCTCACACGCACACGCACACACACACACCACACACACACAGTTTCCAAACCCTGCACGAGTTCTCCACGCATTTGATGCTACCAACTCCAACGTCACGCTGGCTAAATACCACAATTTGCAGATTCATCGGGGAAGGAGGGACGCACACACACAGTCTCCGAGGGATACAGAGAGAGAGAGAGAGAGAGAGAGAGAGGTAGACAGATCGACAGACAGAGACACACTCCAGTAGGTACAGAAAGACAAAGATAAGCAGACATAGATCACAAACAGAAACAGAGTCAGAGACAGATCCAGAGAGAGACAGATCCAGAGAGAGACAGATCCACAGAGAGACAGATCCACAGAGAGACAGATCCACAGAGAGACAGATCCACAGAGAGACAGATCCACAGAGAGACAGATCCACAGAGAGACAGATCCACAGAGAGACAGATCCACAGAGAGACAGATCCACAGAGAGACAGATCCACAGAGAGACAGATCCACAGAGAGACAGATCCACAGAGAGACAGATCCACAGAGAGACAGATCCACAGAGAGACAGATCCACAGAGAGACAGATCCACAGAGAGACAGATCCACAGAGAGACAGATCCACAGAGAGACAGATCCACAGAGAGACAGATCCACAGAGAGACAGATCCACAGAGAGACAGATCCACAGAGAGACAGATCCACAGAGAGACAGATCCACAGAGAGACAGATCCACAGAGAGACAGATCCACAGAGAGACAGATCCACAGAGAGACAGATCCACAGAGAGACAGATCCACAGAGAGACAGATCCACAGAGAGACAGATCCACAGAGAGACAGATCCACAGAGAGACAGATCCACAGAGAGACAGATCCACAGAGAGACAGATCCACAGAGAGACAGATCCACAGAGAGACAGATCCACAGAGAGACAGATCCACAGAGAGACAGATCCACAGAGAGACAGATCCACAGAGAGACAGATCCACAGAGAGACAGATCCACAGAGAGACAGATCCACAGAGAGACAGATCCACAGAGAGACAGATCCACAGAGAGACAGATCCAGAGAGAGACAGATCCAGAGAGAGACAGATCCAGAGAGAGACAGATCCAGAGAGAGACAGATCCAGAGAGAGACAGATTCAGAGAGAGACAGATTCACACAGTTTTAAATTTGTGCAAAGAAATGCGAAGTGAAGCCACAATGCAGCTTTTCGTCTCCAACAATTCAATATGTTGTGCAAACCCAGATGATTGCTTAAGTCTAGACAAATTAGTGGTGCTACAACAGCACATACTTTCTTACAATATGTTATCGTTATGTATCGACGACGGGACACCCATACATGTTTCATTAATTTGAAACAGAAATTATGCGAAAACTCCCAACTTTTATAAAATATTGTAAATAACCATTTTAATGCTCTAATATTGTACTACAACAGGTAACTTTGTCGGAGGCAAAAATCTCTATCTTCAATTTTGTAGTTTTAAACCTTTTTTTGAGAAAATTTTTAATAGCCATTTTTGAGCCTTCATGTAAAGTGCTTTCAAAAAATCAAAATATCCGTTTGAAACTCCCAAAGTCTCGAGTTCATTTAAATCGACTGGGGACAATTTTGAAGAAAGTCGGCTGAACAGTTTATGCACTAGAGTTGACCACGGACGGACAGACAGGCAGACATTTTGCCGTTGATTAACTTTTCGGGGTCAAGGACTCACAAAATATGGATTCTTGCTACACGACGTGTTAGAGAAATTGTTTTGTATATTTATCAATAGGATTGATCCACTTTTTCTATACCAGGGCCAGGCTATACCATATAATTTTTTTCTGTCGAAAATTTGCCGTTTTCGGCGCACGATTACATAATTTTCTCTTCTAACAAAGTTCCTTCGTCAGGGCGAGAAAGTAAACTAGCGGCGCCACAGAGTGGCACTAACTTTCCCGTTTAGTTTTCTATTTCCTTTGGTCTCGGCTAGCTATTCGGACTTGCCACATATTCTTGCCAGCGGCCATCTATCGCCGCCCACATTTTTTATGACCTTTTCTTAGTCTTTGCCTTTCCTAATAGTAGAATGGAAATATCCTTTTAATAATATTAGAGAAATATGGCGTTTGTATCATCTCATAGATTACATTAGGCACTATCCTTATCAAACGTTTAAGCGTTTGAGAGTTACTGAAAAAGCAGAATTTTTAGATGGTTTTCACAGAAAACGGTTGAGTTCTCTAGAAACTTTACATTATTTAAATCACATGTACTCATAAATATAGAAATGCGAACAAATCGGCATTAATGTAAATATTACCGACGTGAGAGGCAAGTCAAAAAAATTTCACTTTTGTAATTTTTGAAAAAACAAAAGAATAGAGCAATACGGCGTTTATGTCATTTCATATAGTACATTTAGCACTATCCATACCAAAAGTTTAAAGTAAACATTTGTTATTGAGAAAATCTTGTTTTTAAATTACACATATTGCACGTAATATTGCACGAAAACTACTAACATTTTCAAAAAAATACACCGGTCATTAATGAAAGAACTCACTATGAGAATGTGTGACGATACGAAAATTCACTACTCAGGTTGAGAAGATCGGAATACGGCTTGGGGATGTCTACGTATCCCCTTAACCCACGGCCGCAAGGCAGGGACATCGCCGGTAGGCCTGAGCCCCTTCCCGGCTGTCGCGCCATATAATATTTTAGGCGCAAGCGCAGTGAAATATGAGTGCTTTTTTCCTCCAATTTTAAGTTTTTATTGCCTTTTGGGGCCTATTTAAACAATTTTTCGTGTCCTTTTAGATGCCTAAAACGTACGTTTTTAGTGCCTTAACATCCGATATATAGTAATGAGCTAACACAATCAGTTCTAACTGAGATGATATTCTGTACTTTGATACCGACTTTGAAATAATGAGCATCGTCTCGTGTTTGGAGATGCTCTGTTCCTAGATAGTGACATACATAAGAAAATAACTCAATTATTCTGCGAATAGTTCTCCCATTATAAGAGAGGACTTGTCGCATGCTCCTCCGAAGAACTTTGATGAAAATAATGTACATTCCCTTCCGAAATTCACATTATCCTAACTAGAGGTTTTTCATTAAATAATCGAAAGGACGTTTAGAAGTTGCAAAATATTAAGCGAAGAAAACGTCATTAGAATATAAATAAATAATATGACACTGAGTAGACTTGATTTCCGAAAGAGAGAAAAGTGTGTTAATGTTTAGGAAAAGGGTTTCGTGAAAAGTAGCGCGAAATTAGATTAGAATAAAATGCTATTTTGTGTAAGAGTTGAGTTCTCATTTCCAATATAAAAATCTCTGTAGGAATGTCCTTTCGTATAATTAGTATTTATACCAGATCAATTTCCGTATTCTGTGATTATTTACCGTTGTATAAATGCCTCAAAATAAACACTTCACTTAACTAAACTACCTGTTGTACCACAGATGTAGTAATAGAATGAAACCAACTATTTTCTTAGAAAACGAACATTTTTTCACCAGTTTCTAGTAAAAATTCTAGACCTAAAACGTTTAACCCGCGTCTGTAATGCATGACAATGTATCAAAACATAGAGGCTAAATTTAACTTGAGCGCTGCGTTTCCGGGTGTTTTCGTTGCATTTCAATTCAATTGATTAGCGCCCGCCGAGTGCGGGAGTCGGAGGCGACC